>JAHSUG010000020.1:0-737978 GCA_019926025.1 Rhodotorula kratochvilovae | reverse complement strand
CTCGGCACCGGGCTCACCCGCCCAGGACGCCCCCGTCAAGGTGTTCGACCGCCACGCCTCGCTCGCCGGCAACCAGATCATCAACTACCGGGTCACGCCCGACGAGAAGTGGCTCGTCCTGGTCGGCATCTCGAGCAACACGACCAACCCGGCCGGCTTCAAGGTCAAGGGCGCGATGCAGCTCTACTCGAAGGAGCGCGGCGTCTCGCAGCCGATCGAGGGTCACGCCGCGAGCTTCGCCGAGCTCCGCCTCGAGGGCGCGAGCGACGACACCAAGCTGTTCGCGTTCGCGGTCCGCACGGCAACGGGCGCCAAGCTCCACATCGTCGAGATCGACCACCAGGCGAACCTGCCCGCCTACGCCAAGAAGGCCGTCGACGTCTTCTTCCCGCCCGAGGCGACCAACGACTTCCCCGTCGCGATGCAGGTCTCGAAGCGCTTTGGGATCGTCTACCTCGTCACCAAGTACGGGTTCATCCACCTGTACGACCTCGAGACGGGCACGTGCATCTACATGAACCGCATCTCGGGCGAGACCATGTTCACGACGTGCGAGCACCGCGCGACGTCGGGCGTCATCGGCATCAACCGCAAGGGCCAGGTCCTCTCGGTCACGGTCGACGAGGACGTCATGATTCCGTACATCCTCTCGACGCTCAACAACGTCGAGCTCGCGATCCGCCTCGCGTCGCGCGGCAACCTCCCCGGCGCGGACGACCTCTACACGCGGCAGTTCCAGCAGCTGTTCCAGTCGGGCGACTACGCCGCCGCGGCCAAGGTCGCGGCGAGCTCGCCGCGCGGGATCCTTCGCACGAGCGCGACGATCGACCTCTTCAAGAACGTCCCCGCCCAGCCCGGACAGCTCAGCCCCATCCTCCAGTACTTTGGCATCCTCCTCGAGCGCGGAAAGCTCAACAAGTACGAGTCGCTCGAGCTCGCGCGCCCCGTCCTCGTCCAGGGCCGCAAGCAGCTCCTCGAGAAGTGGCTCAAGGAGGACAAGGTGCGTACCCTCTCTGGTTCCTGGTCGCGCGGGAGCTAACGCTTTCCCGCCCGCAGATCGAGTGCAGTGAGGAGCTCGGCGATATCGTCCGCGCGCACGACATGACGCTCGCGCTGTCGGTCTACCTCCGCGCCAACGTCCCGAACAAGGTCGTCGCGTGCTTCGCCGAGACGGGCCAGTTCGCCAAGATCATCGTCTACGCCAAGCGCGTCGGCTACACGCCCGACTACGCCGCGCTTTTGCAGCACGTCACGCGCCTCAACCCGGAGCACGGCGCCGAGTTTGCGTCGCAGCTCGTCAACGACGAGATGGGCCCGCTCGTCGACGTCGAGCGCGTCGTCGACGTGTTCATGAGCCAGAACATGATCCAGCAGGCGACGAGCTTCCTCCTCGACGCGCTCAAGGACAACAAGCCCGAGCAGGCGCACCTCCAGACGCGCCTCCTCGAGATGAACCTCGTCAACGCGCCGCAGGTCGCCGACGCCATCCTCGGGAACCAGATGTTCTCGCACTACGACCGTCCGCGGATCGCCAACCTGTGCGAGAAGGCCGGCCTCCTCCAGCGCGCGCTCGAACACTACGACGACATTGCCGACATCAAGCGCGTCGTCGTCCACGCCAACCAGCTCCAGCCCGACGTGCGTCCGCGCGCGCAGACCTCCTTGACGCGCTCCTGCTGACCCTGCCGCCGCACGCAGTTCCTCGTCGACTTCTTCGGCAAGCTCACGGTCGAGCAGACGCTCGAGTGCTTCAACGAGATGCTCAAGGTCAACATCCGGCAGAACCTCCAGGTCGTCGTGCAGGCCGCGACCAAGTACTCGGACCTCGTCGGCCCCGTCCGCCTCATCGAGATGTTTGAAAAGTTCAAGACCGCCGAGGGCGCGCTTCTCTCGCGCTTCCCGAGGAGGGGCGACGCTGACCCGCGTCCCCGCCCGCAGGCCTCTACTACTACCTTGGCTCGATCGTCAACCTGAGCGAGGACTCGGAGGTGCACTTCAAGTACATCCAGGCGGCGACGCGGACGGGCCAGATCCGCGAGGTCGAGCGGATCGTGCGCGAAAGCAACTTCTACAACCCGGAGAAGGTCAAGAACTTCCTCAAGGAGGCCAAGCTCGCCGACCAGCTCCCGCTCATCATCGTCTGCGACCGGTTCGACTTTGTGCACGACCTCGTCCTGTACCTCTACCAGAACGGCCTCACCAACTTCATCGAGGTGTACGTCCAGCGCGTCAACTCGGCCCGCACGCCGCAGGTCGTCGGCGGCCTCCTCGACGTCGACTGCGACGAGACGACGATCAAGGCGCTCCTCGCGAGCGTGACGGGCCCGGTCCCGGTCGACGAGCTCGTTGACGAGGTCGAGAAGCGCAACCGCCTCAAGCTCATCCTCCCGTGGATCGAGGCCAAGGTCCAGGCGGGGCAGCAGGACCCGGCGCTGTTCAACGCGCTCGCCAAGATCAAGATCGACTCGAACAACGACCCCGAGGCGTTCCTCAAGGAGAGCAACGCGTACGACCCGCTCGTCGTCGGCAAGTACTGCGAGAAGCGCGACCCGTACCTCGCCTACATCGCGTACGCCAAGGGCCTCTGCGACGACGAGCTCGTCGCCATCACGAACGAGAACGCCATGTACAAGCACCAGGCGCGGTACCTCGTCAAGCGTCGCCGCCTCGAGCTCTGGGCGCAGGTCCTCGCCGGTGACAACCTGCACAAGCGCCAGCTTGTCGACCAGGTCGTCGCGACCGCCGTCCCCGAGTCTACCGACCCCGAGGATGTGTCGGTCACCGTCAAGGCGTTCCTCTCGGCGGACCTCCCCTCGGAGCTCATCGAGCTCCTCGAGAAGATCGTCCTCGAGCAGTCGGCGTTCTCGGACAACGCCAACCTCAAGAAGCTCCTCATGCTCACCGCCATCCGCGCCGACAAGGGCCGCGTCATGGGCTACATCGACCGCGTCGAGGGCTTTGACGTGCCCGAGATCGCGGGCATCATGATCGAGCACGGCCTGCACGAGGAGGCGTTCACGCTCTACCGCAAGAACAACCTGCACCTCGAGGCGATGAACACGCTCGTCGAGTACGTCGTCTCGATCGACCGCGCGCAGCAGTACGCCGACAAGGTCGACCAGCCCGCCGTGTGGTCGCGCCTCGGCAAGGCGCAGCTCGACGGCCTCCGCGTCAAGGACGCGATCGACTCGTACATCCGCGCCGAGGACCCGAGCAACTACCTCGAGGTGATTGAGACGGCGTCGCGCGCGGGCAAGCACGACGACCTCGTGCGGTACCTCCAGATGGCGCGCAAGACGCTCCGCGAGCCCGCGATCGACACCGAGCTCGCCGTCGCGTACGCCAAGACGGACCGCCTGCGCGACATGGAGGACTTCCTCGCCATGACCAACGTCGCCGACCTCCTCTCGGCGGGCGAGAAGGCGTTCGACGCCGAGCTGTACGACGCGGCCAAGCTCCTCTTCACGAGTATCTCGAACTGGGCGCGCCTCGCAACGACGCTCATCTACCTCGGCGAGAACCAGGCCGCGGTCGACGCCGCGCGCAAGGCTGGCAACACGCAGGTGTGGAAGCAGGTCAACGCGGCGTGCATCGACAAGAAGGAGTTCCGCCTCGCGCAGATCTGCGGCCTCAACCTCATCGTCCACGCCGAGGAGCTGTCGGCCCTCGTCCGCCTGTACGAATACCAGGGCTACACCGACGAGCTCATGGCGCTCCTCGAGGCCGGCCTCGGCCTCGAGCGCGCGCACATGGGCATGTTCACCGAGCTCTCCGTCCTCTACGCCAAGGTACGTCTCCGCTTGCGCCCTTGCGGGACTGTCGCTGACTCCCTCCCGCCCGCCTGCAGTACAAGCCCGAGCGCCTCATGGAGCACCTCAAGCTCTTCTGGTCGCGCATCAGTGCGTCCCCCGCCCGTTCCTCCACTTCGCTGCTGACCCCGCCCGTCCGCAGACATCCCGAAGGTCCTCCGCGCGGCCGAGCAGGCGCACCTCTGGCCGGAGCTCGTCTTCCTCTACGTCCACTACGACGAGTTCGACAACGCCGCGCTCGCAATGATGGAGCGCGCCGCCGCCGCGTGGGAGCACAACCAGTTCAAGGAGGTCGTTGTCAAGGTCGCCAACATCGAGATCTACTACAAGGTGCGTTCGTCGTTCTTGTTCGTGAGCGTGTGCTGACCTCGTGCGCGCGCGCAGGCCCTCAACTTCTACCTCGAGCAGCAGCCGATGCTGCTGAACGACCTTCTTTCGGTCCTCGCACCGCGCGTCGACCACACGCGCGTTGTCAAGATCTTCCAGAAGGCCGACGAGCTGCCGAGTGCGTCTGCCCGTGCCTCTTGTCTTCCTCGGTTCCCACTGACGACACCCGCCCGCACGCAGTGATCAAGAACTACCTCATCGCGGTGCAGAAGAACAACCTGCCGGCAGTCAACGAGGCGTACAATGAGCTCCTGATCGAGGAGGAGGACTTTGCGTCGCTCCGCGATAGCGTCGACGCCAACGACGCGTTCGACTCGGCGGCCCTGGCGGCCAGGTTGGAGAAGCACGACCTGCTCGAGTTCCGGCGACGTGCGTTTATGCCTCCCTCTTCCTCTCCTCGCGTTGAGCTGACCCTCTTCGGGGCGTGCAGTCGCGTCGCACCTCTACTCGAAGAACGCCAAGTGGGACCGCTCGATCCAGCTCTCGAAGGAGGACAAGCTGTACCGCGATGCGATCACGACGGCGGCGGTCTCGGGCAGCGTCGACGTCGCTGAGGAGCTCCTGCGGTACTTTGCCGACATCGGCTCGCGCGAGTGCTACACGGCAACGCTCTTCGCCGCGTTCGACCTCATCCGCCCCGACGTCGCCGAGGAGCTCAGCTGGCGGCACGCGTTCAGCGACGTCTACGTCCCGTACAAGCTCCAGGTCGAGCGGGCACGGGCGGACGAGATCAAGGCGCTGACGAAGAAGCTCGCCGATCTCTCGTCGCGGACGGTCAAGCAGGAGGAGGAGGAGAACTCGGCACCCATCCTCGGCCTCGGGAACGCGCTCTCGATCGGGTGGCAGTAGTTGCGGGAGGGGAGGAGGTAGACGTCGCTCCGTTCTCTCGAGTTGTAAACAACGCTTTCGTTCCGTCTCTCCCGCCAGATCCCGCGCGAGAGATGTTCTGTGCACGCTCCTCTACTACCCCACGCTCATGTGCCAATTCGCGCCATGGTCGCGATGAGAGGGGGAGGGAAAGGCGACGGCCAGTCGGGGAGGCGGCGCTCGCTGTGAAGGAGGACAGGCGCACCATGCTAGCGCGGTCTAGAGCAAGCTGGCGTGAACGGTGCAGCTGCTTGCGAGTCTCGTCAATGCGGTCGAGCGCGACCTCCTCCTCGTCCCCCTCGCTCCTCCCCTTCACGCTCGTCTGCCCGTTACTGCGCGCTGAGCTCTGCTGCTTCTTCACCTTCACTGCTAGCCTGCTCTCGAGATGGCTACACACCCCGTGCCCCCTCCCGCTCGCCATGTTGACGATGCGCTCCTCACGAAGTTGCGGCAGGCGACGGCTCGTTGCCGGGAGGAGGACGAACTGGATCCGTGGCAGGACCTGTACGACAAGGCTTGGGGACGTCCCAACGGCGGGCTGCACGGGACGATCCCCATCGTCGCGCTCTCCGTTCCCGGCTACGACCCGGACCTGGTCGTGCGGGACGAGTACGCCGCCATCTTCGAGTGGCGTGACAAGTGCGAGGTCAACCTCGCAGCAGACATGGACAAGCGTCGGCGACACCCTCGTCTGCCCCACCGCTCGGTCAACACAGTCCTATTCGGCCAGCCCGGCATCGGTGCGTACTCGCCGCGCTCATCCAGCGCTCGTACTGACTCTTGCCGACGCGCGCAGGCAAGAGCTCGTTCCTTCCGTACGCGATGGCTCGTCTCGCTGAGCAACGTCGCCCTTTCGTCTTCCACCGCATCGGCTTCGACCAGTTTGTCGTACTCTTCTGCGCGGAGGGTGTCTTCCTGTTCCCTCCAGCGAACCTCAAATCCTGGCACTTCCTCGTCCCCCTCACTGTTCTTCTCGACTCGATGCCTGGCAGTCCTGCCTGCAGCACGCTCCCCCATTTCCTCGAGCTTCCCAGTGCGCTCGTCTTCTTCGCCTCCTCCACCCAGCGAGCAGGGTACGAGGCGTTCGAGAAGTCGCGCTTCACGCCGTTCTACTACGTTATGCGCCCACCAGGCTGGGAGGAGTTGCGCAACATCGTGTGCGTCCCTCTTTCCTTGCTCGACCCGCGTTTCTGCCCTCGCTGACGGGCGGCGTTTTCGAGCGCAGCACCGTCAGGTCGGCCTTCCGCCTCGACCGACCCTCCAACTTCCAGTACCACCCGCTCGCCGCCATCGTCCCCGGCAGGGAGACTCCGCAGGGCCCGGTCACAGGCGGGAGGCCTTTCGACGCGTCGCCGTACACGGCAGCCTTTGTGTCCTCCTCGTCAGCGTCGACGGCGCCCGTCAGCACCGCGTCCGAGCCGTCTGGCAACCCTGCCAGCGACATCGACTTGAGCGCATCCACCCGCCTCTCCAGCGTCGGCACACTCGACATGATCGCCGAGTCCGACGACGAACCGGTCGACGGTGGTTATCACGACGTCCACACGCCCACCAACTCGCCCGCGCGCAAGGAGCTCACCTTCTGCGACTTCTCCGCACTCGTTGCCGACACGTCCGAGTACACCCCGGAGGAAATCTTTGAACTGGCCGGCCCGTCCCTGCGGAGCGCGCTCCAATACCCTCCACCATCGAAGAGTACGCTCGTCGCCTTCCTCGAGGAACGGCATCTCGGCACGGCGACAACGCTTGGTGCGCTCAAGCACGTCCAGCGCACTCTCACGGGCGCGTTGAGCCGAAACGATCAGCCGCCGAGCGCATATTACGACATCTTCACCGTCATTCCGGTCGGCGAGCAGCCGCAGACCCGGAGACCGTCCTACGAGATGGTGATTGTCACGCCGCTTCTCCGTGCACTCGTTCGCCGATCCGTCCTCGAGTTGGTCAAGCACGAGTCGCATTCCGTGACGGAGCTCGGCCAAGCTCTCCTCGCAGATCCGTGCTAGCCCCTCGCTGTGCGTTCCTTCCCATTCTCCTTCCCGCCCCTCATCCAGGCTACATTGACGTTGCTCGAGCCGCAGGTCTCGCCGGCGCAGCCCTCGCCAGCAACCGTCCCCTCACGAATTCGCCCGTGCGCTGATCGAAGTGCCTTGTCCGCTTTATCGTGCTCTCCACGACATTTACGAATGTACTATGAGTTCCCGTGCGTTCCCACTCCCTCCCATCGCCGGCACGACCATGATGACCCCTGTCCTGATCTCCTGCTCCTCACCGCCATGCGCAAGCAGTTTGTCGCCCTGCATCGACTCGGCGGCGTCGGCTTCCTATCCAGGCTGGAGAAGCACGACCTCCTCGAGTTCCGGCGACGTGCGTTCACTCTTGCCTTCTCTCGTAGCTCCCGCGGCTCGAGTTGTAAAGACACTTTCGTCTCCTTTGCTGGTTCCGCTCGAGAGTAGCGCTGTGCACACACCGTCTACCAGCCCACACTCAATCGCCACTTGGCCGACACCTCCTCGACCCGGAGCAGCACCCCCGCGCCCGCCCTCCCCGCCCGCCCGACCCCGCCACGCCGCTCCTCGCGCTCAAACACCTCCTCGGCCCAGTCCTTCACGTCGACGACGAGCGCGCCACCGCCGCCGCTTGCCGCCGAGGACGACATGAGCGTCCGGCCGCCGTCGAGCTGCACTGTCGCATCGAGCGCGACGAGGACGAGCTCGAGCGCGGCGGCGGCGACGAGGTCCTCGTCCAGCCCGCTGTCGTCGTCGTCGTCCCGTGCCCGCGCCGAGGCGACAGCAGAGGGCGCGCCCGGCTTGATCGCCAGGACGAATGCGAGTACCTCGGGGACGATGACGGCGAGGAAGGCGGGCGCGTGCCGCGACGCGTGCACGAGGACGGCGAGCGTCGCGAGGAACTTGCTCAGAAGGATCGGCTCGAGGAGGACGGGCGTGCCCGCGGCGCCGGCGTACGACCCGCCGCGCGAGGAGAGCGACGAGGTCGCCGTGTCGCGGAGGTACAGCCAGAAGCGGTTGATCAGCGGGAGGATGAACGTCTCGGCCGCGAGCGTCGAGAAGGTCGGCGTCGTCGTCGTTCGCGGCTGGGTCGACAGCGCGGCGGAGCGCTTCGTCGTCCGCCGCACGCTGAGGAGCCTCTTCCGCGCCGCGCCCGGCAGCGTCTCTTCGGCGTCGTCGCGCGCGCCCGACAGCGCCATTCGCGTCAGATCGGCCGTCAGCGTCTCGAGCTGGCCCTGCTCGCGGCCGGATGACCCGACAAGGCGGCGATGTAGTGCGGGTGGGAGCTGCTTCGAGGGGAAGGGCTGCTTCGCGGGGAGCTGTTTCGCGGGTGTCGAAGCGGTCGGCGGGATCGGCAGGCCGGCGAGCTCGCGCGCGGCAAAGGCGAGTGAGGTGAGGAGGATGTGCCGTTGCGCGACCGAGTACGAGGTCGTGAAGTACTGCTCGGTAACGGCGCTGCGAGCGGAGGGAGCGTCAGCGGCCAAGGAGGCCTGGAGAAGAAATCAGACGCACGGAGCGACCTCGGTCGGGCAGGCGACCAGGAGCGCAACGAGGATGTTCTGCTTGAGCTGCTCGAAGTCGTCGAGCTCGAACTGGTTCTGCAGGCCCATCAGCGCAAAGGCGAGGTCGACCGCGTTCTCGCCTGTGAGCGCGTCTCGTCAGCATGCGCATCGAAGAGGAGCGCGAAAAGGACGCACTCAGCTCGCCGCCCCACCCGGCTTTGCGCCTGACGAGCGCCTCGCCCTCGCGCAGCCCGACCTCGACGCGCTCGGCCTCGCCGTCAGCCTCCTCCTTCGCGCCCTGCGGGTCCTGCCCCTTAAGGTACGCAACGAGCTCCGGGACGTACACCGGCGGCCGCAGCCGTCCGCGGCGGCGCGTCTGGCTCACGCTGCCTGCCGGGCCGGCGGTCGACGACGTCTGCGAGGGGAAGGCAGAGTGGTACAGCGCCGAGTCGGCGGACTGCAGCGCCTCGAGCGTCGCCGCGGGCGGCGCGGGCGGCAGCGCGTACGGCTGCAGGTCGTCGTCCGAGTCTAGGTCTGAGTCGTCCGAGCCGATGATCGAGATGAGCGGGCGCTTGGTCACCGGGACGGCGGGCTCCTCGACGGATGTCGGCTTGAGCGGTGTCGGATTGACGTTCACAGCGGGGCCACGAGCGGCGCTCGGGGCGGGCTCGTCGCCCGCGAACGTCGCCCGGAGGAGCTGCTGCCAGCCCTCGACCTTGCCCGCCGCCATCGCCGTCTCCAGCTCGGCGAGCGACGCCCGCAGCTCGCGAACGACACCCTGCTCGGGCTTGTCGCCGCCCCAGATCTCGTCGCCGAAGGAGAGCGGCTTGAGGTCGCCCTCGGGCTTGACGGTCCGGCTGGAGACGACCTCGGCGACGAGCATGCCGAGCAGGCGCGAGAGGGGCGCAACGAGGGAGAGGTGCGTCGAGACGGCGTTGAGAAAGGAAGGGGAGCGGGAGAGGGTGATGACCTCGGGGTGCTGAGTGGGAAGGGAAACGACCGCGGAGAGGAAGAGGGAAGTGAGGACTGCGGGCGGCGAAGTCAGCGCATGCGCGAAGTCGAGGAGGTGTACTGGACGCACAAAGTCGCCGGCTGTCGCTCCCGCTCCGGATCTCCTCCCGCGCGCTCCACGCGTCCATCGCCGCCTGGACAAGCGCGGCCTTGGCCTCCTCGGCCTCTCCCGCCCAGAACGCCACCGCATCCGGCACGGGCGACGCGCTCCACCGTGTGCCGTTGTCGAACAGCACGGCCCGCGCGGCCTTCCACACCGGCGCGTTCGACGGCGCGAGCGGGCCAAAGAGCGCGTCGAGGACGAACGATGCGCCGCGCGCGGCGGCAATTCCGCTGGCTGCAGAAAACAGACCCTTCTCGAGCGCCTGCAGGACCTGCCGCAGGAAGCGGATGAGATCTCGCTCGGAGAGCTCGACGGTGATGCCGCGCCAGAGGTCGAGGTGCCGCCGCCGCTGAAGAAGCTCGTTGGCGGGTGTAGGGAAGGCGGTTGGTGGTAGGAATCGAGGGACGAGGGCGGGTAGCGCGATCGTGGAGAGGGAGGTTGAGCTGAGGAGGGCAGTTAGAGGCTGAGCGAGGGCGGAGCGGTCGATCGAGCGAGCGGGGTCGCCGCTCAGGTTCCATAGCAGCGAGACATAGGAAGACGCAAGGCTGGTGAAGAAGGGCCTGCCGGAAGGTGGTCAGCCTGCAGTAGCAGCCAGAGGCAAGGAGCACGCACTCGACGTCGAGCTCTGGCGGGAACTCCGACCGCACTCGCCCCTTGTGCTTCTCCTTCATCACGCCCCACGCATTCGCCGCGCGCACGGGAACGCCGACGAGGTGCTTCAAGCCCTGCTCGAAGCGGGAGAGGGCTGCGGGGTCGCAGTGGTCCTCGTCTTCCTCCGCGGCGGAACCCGACGGGTTTGACCCGATGGTCGCGAGGTAGAGCTCCTCGATATTGAAGCGCTTCGAGAGCTTGACGAGGAGGTCGGTGGCGACCTCAATGGAACGGGATGGGAGAGTCGACGCTGATTTGGAGGAGAGGAGGGAGGTGAGGACGGCGTAGGCGGACAAGGCGATCTCGGCGCCTGAGCTCGTTGTGGACGTCGAAGTCGATGCGAAAGACGACGTCGGCGGGACGAAGAAGCGCTCAAGAATGAGGAGGCCCGGCGCGCCTTCCTCCGCCTCGAGCGCCGTCTCCCAATCCGGCCAAACCCGCTCAACGAGGACTTTTTGGACGAGGCCGAGCTGCCGGCGTGCGAACCTCCGCGCATCGAGCGCTTCGTCGACGCGTACATGCCGCTGAACGAGGTCGGGAGCATCGGGGAGGGCGCCGAGGGCGTGAAGAGGGGGCACGAGGAGGTCGAGGATCTGGCTCGCCGAGGTGAGCGGCTCAGAAAGGCGAGTCGCCAGGGAGAGCCCCGCCGTTGGTGCATTGTCCTGTGAGAGTGAGAAGGTCAGCTTACCTGGACACCCGGGAGAAGCGGAGCGACCAGGGAAGGAGGACGCACCATCGCGCCTGGCATATCGAGTCGGGCCTTCTGGCTCAACAGCGACACACGTGAGGAGTGCCTGTAGGTGTACGAAGGGAGTCAGCGGTTGCGCACGCGGTGATGGTCGATATGAACAGGTCCCGTCCTCCTCGCCGCGTCCAGCCCGGGGCACCCCTGCCGCCCTCGCCAGCCTGCAAGCTGCGCCCCGCGCTCAGAGCCAGCCTCAAGGTCCTCGAAGCACCTCAGCGAGGCGCCTGTCTTCCGCACGCCTCTCATGCCCCACTGCACCCGCCTTGTCCTGGAGGGAGTGATGAAGAAGCTGGCGAGGAGCGCACGCCCCCGGGACAGGCGGCGAGAAGCCGTAGACCAAGTCAAGGTCTTGTTAGACGGACTCACGCAAAGAGTCGCTCCGATTGAGCCGTTGCGAGGAAGCGGACGAGTCGGCGGAGGCGAACCCCCTCTCGGACGAGGCGGATCCCGCCGTCCTGCTCCCGCTCTCTACTCGACCTCGGCGAGGATGACCGCAGAGCGTGCACTCGGGCCGTACGAGCGCTACTCGCTGGCACGTGCTCGCGCCGGCGTCGCCCCCGTCGTCGCTGTCACCGCCCTCCTCGACGCCGCCAAGGTTGACGCGGCCTCATTGTCGCAAGCCATCGAGACGCTCCTCGCCCGGTACGCGCTCCTGAGCTGCAGCGTCGCTGATGTCGCGACCGCAACCCCCCGGTTCCAGCGGCGCGCGGTCGAGGCGAGCGAGGTCTTCGTTGAGGATGCCGAGGTGGGGAAGAACGTCGACGAGGCGCTGCTCGGCGCGCTCGGGGCTGGCGTCGAGCTCGACGTCGAGAAGGCGCCGCTCTGGCGGGTCTGGCTCTCCGCGGCGGACAGCCAGGGTCTCCGCCGCGTCACGCTCGCGGTTCACCACGTCCTCTCCGACGGCTCCTCGACGCGCAACGTCTTCGCCGAGCTCTTCAAGCTCGTCCGCGAACCGTCAACGGACAGTCTCTCGGGCGAAGCGACGCTCGCGCCCAGCCTCGAGGACACGGTCGACGTCCGCCCCTCGAAGCTCACGCTCGCCAAGGTCATCTTCAACGAGCTCCTCGCGCCCAAGCTCCCCTCCTTCCTGCGCCCTACCCCCGCCGCACCGATTTTCCCCAACCCGCCCCTCCAGCCGCCGTACCTCCAGCCCACCGCGCTCAAGTCCCTCTCGCTCCCCGGCGCGCTCGTCACGCGCCTGAAAGCGACCGCCAAGGCCCGCGGCGTCGCAACGCTCCATCCCGTGCTCTACACCGCTGCGCTCGCCGCGCTCTCGACCTCCCTCCCCCCAAGCGCGCAGTCAAGCACCCTCGTCTGCGACTCGCCCATCTCCCTGCGCGACCCCTCTGCCGGCCACCCCTCCATCACCGGCAACTACGTCTGTTCGCTCACGACCTCGCACGGGGCCCCCTCCCCCTCGAGCACCTTCTGGGCGTCGTGCGCGTCGTACGCCGCGCGACTCGCGGACCCTGCCGCGCGTGCCGAGGCAAGGGGCGGCATGGGCATGCTGGCGTACGTGCCTGACGCCCCTGCGGGCGTCGACGGCCGCACAGGGTTCGACGGCTGGTTGGCGGAGAAGCTCCGCGCCGAGAGGCCGTGGAGCGCGAGCTTCGAGGTGAGCAACCTCGGGGTGTTGCCTCTCACGGGGTGGGAGGGCGCCGAGGGCGGGCTCGACGAGGTGCACTGGGCACAGACGGGGATGGCGATCGGGCCTGCGCTGGCAATCAACGTGCGTGCTCTTTCCCTCTCTGCGCGGCATCGCTGACCTCTCGTGCGCGCAGCCCATCGCTGTCCGCGGCGCCAACCTCGCCATCACGCTTACTTACCGCGCGGGCGCGGTCGACGAGGCGACTGTGTCGACGTTCTGGCGGGCATTCGAGCGCGTGCTACGCCGTTTAGCAGAGGACGAGATCCCCGAGGGGCCGACGTTCGAGGAGCTGGTGGGCGAGGCGGAATAGACGGGCGGCGGAGTAGAGCAGCAGCTTCTGAGAAGCATCAGTACCGTAGATAGCCTAGCAACCCTAATGCAGCACCCCCGTGATTCGGCAACACCCCGTAATCCAGCGCTTCCCTTGTGAGCCCGATAGTAAGACGCTTTCTCGCCGCTCTCGCTCGCCGCGCCGCCAAAGGACTGAAGGGGTGTCGATAACAACTGGGCAATCATACTGCACGCGACCTCCAATCAGCACGCATTCGCACGAAGACGAGCGGGGAGAGAGCGCACCAACAGGAGAACTGAACTGAACGACCTCGTTGGCACGCCCTC
The DNA here is from genome assembly GCA_019926025.1 of Rhodotorula kratochvilovae. Classification (NCBI taxonomy): domain Eukaryota; kingdom Fungi; phylum Basidiomycota; class Microbotryomycetes; order Sporidiobolales; family Sporidiobolaceae; genus Rhodotorula; species Rhodotorula kratochvilovae. The sequence continues at coordinate 724,631 of JAHSUG010000020.1, read as the reverse complement.
TAGACGGTCTTCATCACGCAGTACCTGCGGATGCACCTCGTCAGCGCGCGTACAAGGGTAAAGAGAAGATGAAGGGACGCACACATCCGTCCCCCAGCCGTACATCGACACGAGGTCGAGGGATCCGCCAAAGTAGCCCGCATAGATGCGCGAAAGCGGCAGCCTGCGCACACTTGTCAGCACCGTGTCGGTCGTCACGGGAGGAAGCGCACACACCCGAAGCCAAGCCCGGCGAGCGTCCCCACGCTAGTCTGCAGCGCGCTCTCGCCGCCCTGCGGCGCGCCGCCCACGCCGCCATAGTACCCCGCCGTAGCGGTCCCGCCGTACGCCGCGGCGGGCGAATCAGGGTCAAAGTCGGGGTCGGGGAGCGCCGGTACGGAGGTGAAGGCGTAGGAGAAGACGTTGTGCATGTTCTCAGGCGCTGCAGGCGCGGGTGCAGGGGAGGTTAGCTGGGGGAGGAGAGGAGGGGAGGGAAGGGGGCGCACGGATCCCGCCGCCGCGGTCGCGTATCCGGATCGTCATCGCACCCGGGACAGTCGCGACGGTGATGAGGACCTCGGGGAAGTCGGTCTTGAGCATGTGCGCGTGCGGGAGGTCGTCAAAGCGGAACACGTCCGGGTCCTTCTCCTCGGGCTTGGGGACGTTGTGCTCGATCGTCGCGCGGAAGCTGTTCTTGAGCAGCTCGGTGAGGATGTACTCGAGGTGCGAGCCGATCGACCCGACAGTCATGCTCGGCGACCCGCCTTCGATGCGGTAGTTGGGTGCAACGCCGTATGTCGACTCGCACAGGAGCGCGACGTACTCGGCGCAGTTAGTGATGAGGTCGTACGGCTTGAGCGCGAGGTCCAGGACGCCGACACGGCTAGCGCTGAGGGAGGACGAAGGCGGCGGTGCGACAGGCTCAACGTGGAGGTCCTTAGAGTCGGACTCGGGGGCGGAGGGAGATGGTAGCGCGTCGGCGGGACGAAGGAAGGGAAGGGATGCGGCGGAGAGGGAGAGGTGCTGCTCGGCCATTAGGCGGAGCGAGATGCGGTTGCGGATCGCACGGTCGAGGAAGTCGGTGATGGTCGCGTCGGGGAGGTACTTGCGCGACTCCTTGAAGCCTATTGTGCTGTGTGTCAGCGGGGGCTCGGCGGGACGAGGGCAAAGAGACGCACCTTTGGCGAGGAGCGGGATGTTGTCGCGGTGCTCCTCGACCATCTGCGCCATTACATTGCACAGGCGCTCATTGTCGGCGAGCGTCCTGACCTCAGGGACGGTGGTGAGGTTGAAGAACGCGCTCGAATACAGCTGGTGCACCTTGGCGAGCGAGGGGTTGGTCGCGGGGAGGTACGGGAGCGAGAGGTGTTGCGAGACCTGCGGGCGTGTGTGCTCGTCAGCGCACTCCTACATCTTTGTAGACCCGTCGCAGCGATAGATACACACCCTCCGTGCGAGTCCTGCGAGGAGCTCCTTCCTCGTCCGCTCTGCGCTCTGAAGGAGCGTCGCCTCGTCGAGCGGGGGCAGGCCGTACATGGTGAGCTCCTGATAGGTCAGGGTGCGAGTCGGCGACTGGGCGTAGTAACCCAGCAGCGCCTGCGGGGACACATCGACGGGCGGCGGTGCAGGCGGGGTCGACGTGAGCGAGTTGAACCGGCGAGGCGGCAGGAGGACCGCGGGGAGAGCACAGACTGCTCTCCGTGGGGTGTGCACTCGGGCGAGCGCGATTGTCCGGCGCAGCATGTCGAGCGGGTGAACAGCAACGGGTGACCTTCAAGTCAAGCCGATGAGCGCACAAGGAGGGGACAAGTCAACCCCGACCAAGCGCGCCGCTTTCGATTCGCGCCAGACACGCGCAGCACGAAGACGCCGAAGCGCGTCTCGAGAACCGCCCTCTCGCAGAACTCGCTCAAGCCGGGCCCGGAAGAACGACGCCAGGAATGCAAGTTGCGATGCGATGGATGCGCGAGGGCAGGGTATCTTCGACTGCTGGGTATCCTTCGACCATCTCCTCAGACTGTGGTCGTCGCGGTGAGCGTCGGGAGAGGCGCCGCCTTGTTCTGGGTGCCGTAGTAGACCCGCGAGGCGACCTCGCCGACAACCCAGTCAAGCCCAGCCATGATGCGCGGGTCTGCGGTTCGCGGTGCAGTGGCCGAGGGTGCCGACGGGTTGGGTGTCGAGGTGGATGGTGGGGACAATGCCGCCTCGGACGATGGCAGGGAGGAAGCGGAGGGTGGGGAGGAAGGTGGCGCCGAGTAGCGGGCGGAGCAAGGCTGGATCGACCAGTGGTGCGAGGATGTAAGTTTAGGGAGGTCGAGGGCCTGCGTACATTCCCGCACCGTCAGCACGGCGAGTAGCGCAGGAGTTCGGCGGAATGCACCTCGGAGATCTCGTCCACTGTCATCGCGTTCGCGATGTCCTGCTTGTTCGCAAAGACGAGCAGGCTTGCGCCCATCAGCCGCTGCGGGAGAACACAGCCGGGTCAGCGAGCCTGCGATGTGCGAACGGAAGAAGACCGGCGCACCTCCTCCATAAGCAGCTCGTGCAGCTCGCGCTTGCAGTCCTCCATCCGCGCACGGTCGGACGAGTCGACCACCCAGACTACGGCGTCCGTCTGCTCAAAGTAGTTGCGCCAGTACGGGCGGAGCGAGGTCTGCCCGCCGATGTCCCCTGAAGGGCGAGGAGGAAGGGGTCAGCCCAACCCGCTCGGCAAGCGACTCGCGCGGCCGCGCAAGACACGGAGGAAGGTTGTCGACGCACATACGTTGAGGTTGTAGCCCTGGTGGATGATGGTGCGGATGTTGAAGCCCAGCGTCGGGCTGACCTCGTTGACGTCCTCACCCAGGATCGCCTTGCAGATGGTCGTCTTGCCCGCGTTGTCAAGCCCTCTGTACGTACGTGCGAGTTGTGTCAGCCCTTGCAGCGGTGTGCGCGTGAGGAGAGCGGTGCGCACAGCATGAGGACCCGCACCTGCCTCTCCTTCAGCCGCGCCTTGCGGATGATCGTGAGCAAGCCCATCGCCCTCGTGTAGCTCTTGCTCAGTGATCCAAGCGAACCTGGCCTGAGCGGAGCGGACGAGGCGAGCTGGTCGAGGGAGAGCTGCCTGTTCTCATCAGTTCGCGGAGACAGACAGACGAGAACGGCGCTTGGCTGGCTCGCAGGTCGTGAGACGCGTCACAGAGAGCACACAATACACTGCACACACGAACAGCCCAGAAGAACGAGGCGCAACCAACGTCGTGACGCTCCTCTCCCCGGCGCGAGAGCACTCCGTCGACACTCACCTCCTCCCCCTCGGCCTTCCCTTCGTCACAAGCGTCCACTCGCCCTGCTCGTCGACAGCCGCTTCGTCGCCGCCCGCGCTGAGCGACACCGCGCCGGCAGCCTCCCCATACTCGCGCTGGATACCATCGTCCTCAGCCGCCTCGTCACCGCCAACCTCGCCCGCGTCCTCACAGTCCTCCTCGCCACCCTCCCAGCCGTCGTCGTCTTCGCGGTCCTCGTTGCCGCCGGGGACGTACCCCCGCCCGTCGGGGCACCTCCTCCTCCTCGGCCGCGGGACCTCGCGCGTGTCCTCGTCGATGTCGTACACGTGCTCGTAGGCATCCATGTCCTCGTAGCACGATGTGCACGCGTTCCAGCGCGCCGTCTCCTTCTGCTGCGAGGCGGGCGAGAGCGGGCATCAGTTTGCTGCAGGGAAGGAGAACGGGACTGACGGACGCACGTTGATCCACTTCGGGCGGCCGTCTTCGCCGCGCTCTTTGCGCGCGTGGCACGCGTAAGAGCCGCCGTAGCCGCTCGTGTACAGGCCGCGGTAAGTGAACTCGACGAGCGGGCTGCGGAGGCGGTCGCGGAGGAAGGTGGTGAGGACGGGGCAGGCGGGGCCGAGAGGGAAGACGAGCGAGGTAGTGCACGTCCTGAGCGAGGGCGGGAGGGCGTCGAGGAAGGTGGAGAGGGCGAGGATCGGGTCGGGGGCGGGCGGGAAGGCATTGGCTTGGGGAGGCGGCGGCCTGGCCTTCTCGCTGGGCCCGCCGAGGTCGAGGGCCTGCAGTTGCGAGAGGCCCGGAAGCATATCGGCAAGCTTGATGAGGTGCGGCGTCGGGTCGGCACTTCTGCGGCCGGCGGCGAGGTGCTTGAGAGCTGTACACCCGGCGGCGAAGTCGAGTACGCCCTCGAGCAGCTCCTTGCCGCAGGCGATCCTGAGCGTTTCCATCCGGGCGGTAGGAAGCGCCGAGAGGTACGCGCTGAGCGTCTTCTTACTGTCGGTGTGCCCGTCGAATTGTAGGGAGAAGTTCTTGAGTTGCGGAAGGCATACCGAGTCGATGTCTGCGAGGGTCCGCTCATGATGCGGCACCTTTGTCACGATGTCCAGCTTCTGCAGGGTGGGAATGCGGGAGAGGTCCGCGAGAATCGTTCGGGGGTCGAACTTGCTGCGATCGCTCCGCGACACCGTCCGGCTGGAGATGGAGAGGACCTCCAGGTGGGGAAAGGGGACGACCGAGAGAACGGTGCAGATATCCTCGACCCCGGCCACGATGGTTAGGATGCGGAGGGACGTGCACAGCGCAAGGGCGGGCAAGAACGACGGGGGCGGGGTGGGTGTAGACGACCAGTCATTGTAGGAGAACGCGGTGACGAGCGGGGCGAGGTGCGGGAAGCGGAGAAGGTGCTGTGCGCCGCCCGACCCGTCCGAGTACAAGGACACCTTGCGGTGGAAGAGCGCGGTACCGTGCGCCCTCCACGCGCGGCAGGTGAGCGCAATCGAGCGCGCGAAGTTCTCATCGCTTGAGCGGGTGTACAGCCCCTCCTGGGCCTCGTCGAAGATGCGGCGGAGCAGCTCGGGCGGCACGCGGATCACAGCCATCTCAGCTAGCTTGTATATTGTCGGGGCGGCGGCAGGAGCGAGAGCGGTGAGCGGAGGAAGCGAGTCCTGTCGAGCCGAGGCGAGTCAGCGGGAGGGGTGACCTGGTGTCGCGCGAGTGAGGCAACCGACGCGCTTCCGTGAGGCTCGGGGGTCTTCGTGGTCAATGCAGTGCGCGCGGAGGCTAGCGCGTTACGTTCTGGGTCAGGGCACCGCTTTCACGCCCATCATGCTGCAGCAGGGGACGCGGACTCTCAACAGAAGGTTCGTGAAAAGCGCGGATGCGACGCTGCTAGAATACACACAGAGGCAAGTCAAAACAACCGGAGGAGCCTAGGCAGGGAGATCTAGCGCGGGAGGGTAAGGTGAGGAGGTGCGGGGGGGCGACGGAAGCGGAGGGTGAAGAACGGTCAAGGGGGAGTGCGACCTTTTCAGCTACGAGCGAGTGCCCTAGTCAAGAAGTACTGCTTGTCCGGCGAGAGAGGGCGGCGGTGACGAGAGCCGCGCTGACTTCCTCGACGAAGTGACCGTGCGAGATGGGGGCCACCCGCTCTCTCGCTCGCAACTCGGCGCGTGTTGGTCAACTCCTCGTCCTAGTTTCAAGCGCAGCAGAGGAATACAAGTGTGGGAAAGGCAAAGTAAAAGCGACGGACGGGGAGGACTGCGAGAGGAAGGGGGAACTGCAAGCGGGGGGAGGGGGAGGGGGAGGGAGGGGGAGGGAGGGGGAGGGGGTTGCGGGGAAAGCGGGGACAACGTGCAAGCGGAAGAGGCGACGGGGAAATGAGCGGACGCGACCAGCGCGAGGAGGGCGGACGGGCGAGGCTGAGAGCGGGAGGGAGGGGGGACGGGCGATGCGGAGAGCGGGAGGGAGGGGGGAACCGGTGCACTAGGCAGCCTGGTTCGGGTAATCGCTCCCAGCGGGCTCCGGGCACGGCGGGCGGCTCCTCGCGAGGTCCTCCGTCAGCCACGGGTTGCCGTGGGGGAGCCCGCACGGGAAGAGCCCGCCGCGAGCATGCGTGTCGGCGTGACTGCGGGGGCGGTTGACGGAGGCGAAGATGCAGGTCTGGCGTGCAGAAGGTCAGGCTCGGGGGCTTCACGAAGAGGGGCGGGAGCGGGACGCACCTCGACGGGACAGAGGTAGAGGCCGGGGTGTTTCTCGCGGATGTGCTTGCGCTTGTCCGCGATCGACATGCCGTCCGTGAAGCGGCATCCCTGTCCATGTAGATCATCAGTGACGGGAGACGGGTGGGGCTCAAACAAGGGCCGGAAGGGCGTACCCCGGGGCACCTTCCCAAGCAGACTCTCGTTGTGTCGCTGTCGCGGTGCTGCGGCATGTTGGCCGCGATGTTGACGAAGAAGCATCCCTGCGATGACAAGAACCAGTGTGTTGTTCAATGAGAAGTGAAGAGTGAGCGTACGCTGCGGGCACAGCGGACGAAGCGCGGCCACAGCGCCGGCTCGCGATTCGTACGCTTCGGAGCGCGGGCGTCTCCTGTCGGGGCGGAAAGCGGGCGCTCTGCACGTCGCGGTGAGGAGTCAGGTCGGTAGCAAAGATGAAGGAGGGAGAAGACGCACTCCTTCCCCTCCGCAGCCTCTCCGCTCCGCGCGCGCGCTGCGCCTCGCCCATCTTCTTGCGGTACTCGGTTCCCTCCGGGATACTCTCGATGAATGCGAGCACGTCGGGCGCGATGTCGGCGACGTCGTCGCCGATCGCCGGCGAGAGGACCGTGTCGAGCCCGTCGAGGAGCTCGTGCGCCATCATGTGGAGCGGGCGGGTGTTGCCGCCCTCCTGCGATACTACGACCTCGCAGTTGTCCTTGAGGACGCTGGCGAACTCGTCGCGCAGACCCTTCAGCGACGTGGTGAGGCCCTCGTGGCCGACGATCACGATGAAGTTGGCGTCGGGGAGCTCTGCCATGAAGGCCGGACCCGATGCCTCGTCCGGGAGCGCCTCGGGCTGCTTTTGGCGCCAGTACGACGGCGGCTGAGGCGCCTTGCCGAACGCGAGGAACGGCTTGAAGACCTCGTTGCCATCGAGCTGCCAAACGCCCGCCGCCGCGCGCCGGCCGTCTTGAATGCAGCGGTTGAGGTCGTCCTGGACGCAGGTCTTGCACTGCTCGAGCGTGAGCGTCGCGAAGCCGGTCCGATACTGCTGCGGCATGTTCGAGAAGCGCTGCAAGACGAGGATCTCGTCGCCGGGCGAGCGAGGCGGGCTCGTCGACTTCGAGGGGGTGGGCGAGCGCGACGGCGGGCGCGGGGTCGAGCCGCGCTGGGGAAGGCCGTGCGAGCGCGGCGATCGCCCGAGAGCGCGGGGGAGGAGATGCGGCCGCGCGAGGGGGACTGCGAGACGGCGCGACGGGCGCGCGGCGGTGGGTCGTTCGACGCCAGCGGTGTGGACCCTGCTGATGAGAGATTGTTCAGCTCGTTTTGTGAGGCAAAGGAGGGAGCGCAGCGCACCGAAAGAGCCAGGTCCCTCGTCTCCGCCGCGGGTCTGCGCGGCCGACTTGAGCGTGCCAGTGCGGCCCGACGCCTCGAATTGTGCGACCGGCGGCTCGGATCTCCTCCACTTGCCCTTAAGGTGGTATGGAATCCTGTCGGACGCGTCGACCTCGTCGTCCTCGTCGTCCTCGTCGTCCTCGTTCGCGCGGCGGCCTGCGCGCGAGGGCGAGGGGGGCGCGCTTGCGAGGGCGCCAGCGGGTGCGAAGCCGACCTTCTTGCCGCCGGTGAAGTCCGTCTCGGCGCTCAACGTCGACGGGAGCGACTTGCGGTTGCGCGAGGACGACGCGACAGGCGGGAGGTCCGCGGCGAGGCGGGCGTTACGCGAGCCTGCAGCTGGGAGCGGGGCGATGATGCGGCCATCGGTGGTCGAGGACGAAGCGGCGGGGCGGCTCGACCCGCCTGCGTCTGCGTGAGAGAGCGATGAGGATGGAACGCGGAGGGACGCGTCGAGACGACCGAAGTCGGGAAAGGAGAGCTCACCCTGCGTCCTCCCAGCCACTCCTGCCGCGCCGTACTGTTGCTACTGCGGGCCGCTCTGGCTCTGGCGGCCCTGCGCGTTGCGCCCGCCCCCCCAACCCGCACGACCGCCGCGCCCGCTCCCGCGCCCGCCCCTCGCGCCTCCGCGCTGCGGCGCGTAACCGCCGCGCTGCTGCTGCTGCTGGAACCCACCCCGCCCTCCGCCACGACCCGTCTCACCACCGCCGCGCCCACCGCCGCGCTGTGCGCTCCCACCCCTGTTCGGCGGCGGAGCAGAAGAGCCGAGGTTGGCGGGCGAGCCTGCTGCTGGCGCGGCGAGGGCCTGCAGGGCGGAGAACGTGTCGATGCAGCTGCCAGCAGCCGGGGCGGTCGAGAAGGAGGGCGCGAGCTGGGCGGTGCGGAGGGGCGGTGCAGGCGGTGAGAGGGCGGCGAGGAAGGCGAGTGCAGACCCCGCTGGGGCCTGCATGCTGGCGGGTGCGCGGTCGTGCGCAGGCGAGCGAGAGAGTCTGTGCGCGCGGTGCGGGAGAGGGCGAGAGGCGGGAGCGCGGGCGGGCGCGAGCTGCTCCTTCGCCTCCCGCCCTTCACTGCTCGCCTCGCGGCTCCGTTCAGTCTCGTCTCTGCTTGTGCTGGTCCGCTTCGCTCTCGCCGCTCGCACCTGCACCAGCACTCTCGCGCTCGCCCAGCATGCAGCGGCCGCAGGGCGGCGCCGCTCCCCCTCCTACCTTCCCCGCCGCGCGCCTCGGCACGGTCGACCCCGCGCACCGTGCGAGCGTCGGTACCATCGCGAGCCTGCTCGCAAGTCGCGATTCAGCCCCAAGCGACGCCCGTACTGACGCCGCCTCCGCCACCAGCGCACTGAGACTGGCACGCTGGCGACCAACCTCGGCGGGATCGGCTTGAGTCTCGTGCCCGAGCTCGGCTACACAGTGTGCGTGGCCTCCATGGCTGCGCGCGCACTACCGCGCGTCAACCCTCACTGACTTTGCGACGCCGTCCGCAGCGATGTGACCTTCCCAAGTCTCAAGACTATGGCTGGCGCCGTCAACACCGTCCGCGGCAGGAAGCCGCCCTACCCGCTCGACGGCTCCATTCTTTCGCCTTCGGTACGTCCCGCTCGCAGCGTCCACGAATCGACGCTGACCTCCGCTCGCCCCGACTTGCGAAGGTCGCCGATTCGCCCTCCATCCTCCCCTACCCGCTCGCACCCAGCCATCCGCTCGCCGGGCCCAAGTACCACGCCTGCATCAACAACCTCTACGCGACGGACCTTCGCTTCCCGCCCAAGCCGCAACTCACCTCGGCCGGTTCGACGGCGGACGGGGCATCTCGCCCGTCCCCGCCCAGCTATCCGTCGTACGCGCCGAGCGCGAGCGGCACGGCGGGAACGGAGAGTACGAGCGGCGCGGAGGCGGCGCGCGGTGCAGCGATCGGGCCGGAGTCGGAGGTCGAGCAGCTGCGCAAGGAGAAGGAGGAGGCGGAGCGCAAGCTCGCCGCGCTCGAGAAGGAGAAGGCGGATGAGGCCGAGGAGGACAAGCAGGCGCAGATCCAGGCGGCTCAGACCGCCGATCGGACGCAGAAGCAGGAGAACGGCCTCCGGGCTCACCTTGAGAAGGTCATCGGCGAGCTCGACGAGGTCCAGAAGCTCCCTGAGCCGGTCAAAGAACGCTGGGTGACGAAGGTACGCTACACAGCCTTTCAATCTCGTCCCGCGTACCGTTCTGACACCTCGCCAGCAGTACATCAACCAAGTCGTCGCAAGCGAGAAGAAGCGCGCCGACTTCTTGCAGTCCAAGCTCGCGCCGCCGCCGGTGATCTGGACCAACAAGCTCATCGAAGGCGCGAAGCCCTACTTCGACCGCGTCGGCGAGATCGAGATGCGCGGGCCCGACGTGCCGTCCCCGCCCGCCCTCGGGGGCAACTCGCCCGCTCAGCTTTCGCCGCGCCGCGCGACGCCAATCCCCAAGCGCGCGCGTGAGCATGCTCACGAGAGCTCCGAGCGGGTGCGTCGGGCTTGCTTCCCCTCTTTCTCCCGCGCTTGGATGTCGACTCGGCCTGACCCTTCCGCGCTCGCATGCTCGCCGCAGCCGATCAAGACGACGCGGCACGTCGCTCGCCCGTACACCGGCGAGGTCCGCCACGTCCCGACCTACCCTCGCATAGATCGCGTCTACCGCCTGTGCAACCTCCAGCTGTCGAAGGAGGACGACCTTCGCGACCCGGAGACGGTCCGCTGGGTCGTCACCCAGGTCTGCGACCTGCCCGGCCTTCCAGCTGACATTCACGACCAGATGTGCGTCCTCGCTGTCCACCTGCCCCGCGCTCAGATGCTGACGATGCGTTTCCCGCGCGCGCAGCATGTTTGTCAGCTTCTCCAACTCGTGGCGTGGTAACGGATGGCACGTCGACGTCGACATCAACTTCGACTGGGCCGTCGCGCGGGACATGTTCTTCGCCCTCTGCGCGCACAACGACTGGATCCGCGAGATCATCGCGAGCAGCAACGCCGCGATCACCCGCCGGGGACTGGCGCGCTACCCGATCGGCCTGTCCGAGCCCGAAATCGAGGAGACGCAAACGCAGACGCAGACGCAATCGCACCCCGCGGCTCCGGCGCCGAGGACGATCGTGCCGCAGGCTGCGGCGCTCGGCCCGCAGTCGACCGTCCCGCCGCCGCCCCACGGCAGCGACGGTCGCGGCTCGCGCGACCGCGTGCGTACGCCGGCGCGCGGCGACGACGGCGCGGAGCGGAGGAGCCATGGCTCGCGCACGACGTCCCGTAGCCGCACGGCGGGCCGCGCCGATGGGGACGATGCTGCAGCGCGCGGCGGGGGCGGGCCGCCCGTTGAGCAGCGCGACAGGGGTCCCGGGCCTGGTCAGGACGGGCCGGTCGAGCCCGACACCGCGCCGGATGCGGCGAGGAGGCGGGAGGACAAGGCCGGGCGAGAGTGCGTCCGCTCCGCATACGCCGCGCGCTCCGCTCTCGCGGGCGTCGCAGGTCAGGACAGCGAGCGCGACCGCCGCACGCGCAACGACGGCATGAGCGTCGAGGGCGCGAAGAGCAGCGAGCGCCGCGCCTCAAGCCCCCGCACCTCCACGGTGCGCGACGCCCAGCCGGGGCGCGACGTCCAGCCGGAGCGCGACGCCGCTCAGCCGGAGCGCGACGCCGCCTCACAGCGCGGCGAGGGTACGGAGACGCCCGAGGCGCCGCAGCCGCGTGCGTTGCAGGCGGCGCGCAGGAGAAGCCTCTCGCGCGAGGCGAGGTACGCGCCGAACTACACGCGCGAGGAGGAGAAGGAGCGCGGGAGGAAGCGCGACAGGGAGCGCGAGCGGGCGCGCGCAGAGGGCCGCGGCGAGGGATGGCGCGAGGAGAAGGGCGAGGGGAGGGAGGGAAGGGTGGACAGGAGGGGCGGCGACGACCTCTACGCGGGGCAGGGCGGGCAGAGCTCGAGGGGATTCGACGACGACAAGTGGGCGCCGCAGGAAAGGCGGAGGGGGAGGGAGCCGTCAACGTCGAGGTCGAGGGGCTACAAAGACACGCGCTGGAGGAGGTGAGGCCGCCGCCTCCGCCCTCCCTCCCGCTCTCAGCCTCGCCCGTCCGCCCTCCTCGCGCTGGTCGCGTCCGCTCATTTCCCCGTCGCCTCTTCCGCTTGCACGTTGTCCCCGCTTTCCCCGCAACCCCCTCCCCCTCCCTCCCCCTCCCCCTCCCCCCGCTTGCAGTTCCCCCTTCCTCTCGCAGTCCTCCCCGTCCGTCGCTTTTACTTTGCCTTTCCCACACTTGTATTCCTCTGCTGCGCTTGAAACTAGGACGAGGAGTTGACCAACACGCGCCGAGTTGCGAGCGAGAGAGCGGGTGGCCCCCATCTCGCACGGTCACTTCGTCGAGGAAGTCAGCGCGGCTCTCGTCACCGCCGCCCTCTCTCGCCGGACAAGCAGTGCCCCTCGACTAGATCTTCTGGTCCTGAAAAGGCCGTACCCCTCCCTACTTTGGCCGCTTCCCCTCTCCTTCCTCCTGCCATTTGCCCTACCTCCGCGCTAGATTCCCCTGCCTAGGCTCCTCCGGTTGTTTTGACTTGCCTCTGTGTGTATTCTAGTTCGCGCACCTTCTCTTGAGAGTCCGCGTCCCCTGCTGCAGCAAGATGGGCGTGAAAGCGGTGCCCTCGCCCAAATCCCGTCGCGCCGGCTCGGGGCGTGGCGGGCAACGTCGGCGAGCAGCGAGTTGCCTTTGCTCAGCTAGCTCGGGCGTGTGCAAACCTGCAAGATGCAAAGAACAAGCAATCGCTACTGCGCCAGCTCCTCCCTCCTTCAAGCCGCCGCGAAGGACCTCCCGCCCCTGCTCCTCCGCCGCGCGAACTGCGCCCGCGCCGTTCGCTCCACCTCAATCCACCCCTGTAGCACACGGTCGTCCGCCTCCCCAGCGCGCATGTCCGCCGCGCGCGCCGCGATCGCGTTATCGAGCGCGTCCTCCGCCTCGTCGACGAGGTCGTCGAGGCCGTCCTCCAGCCCCTCCCACTGATCCGGCGGCGGCAACTCGCTCGGCTCGTCCATGAAGAGGACGACGGCGTGCTCGAGCTGCTCGGCGTCGATATCCACCTCCTCCTCCCCCTCTGCCACACCCGTCTCCCTCTCCTCCCAGCGCCGCTGTTTGGCGGCCATCACCCCCTTCTTCGTCAGACCTCGCACAGCCTGTGCGTGGTCGGAGGCGCGGAAGAAGGCGGAGAGGAGGCCGTTGAACCGTACGTCATCAGGCGTCTGCAGCGGGCCGGCCACCGTGCTGCCGAAGACGGTAGCGGCGACGGTGTTCAAAGGTGCGGCGAGTGAGAGGGCGGCGTTGGGGGACGGGAGCGCGGCACTTGACGCGCGAGGAACGCGGGGAGGAGCGGGCGAAGGTGACGCCGCGCGCGAGTCGGGCGATGCGCGGGGAAGGGACTGGCGAGCCTTCGGCGGTCGGCGCGCCTGCAATGCGAGGACCGGTTAGTCAAGCGCCGTGTCAAGAGCGACCCGTCGGACGCAGGAAAGCACACCTGCTCAACCTTCGCCTCCTTCGCGTCGCTCTCGTCCTCCTCTTCGTCCCCCTCGCTCCCGCTCGCTGCCTCGTCCTCGCCCTCCTCCCGCAGCCTCTCCTTGCCCTTCCCGCTCTTCCTGCCTTTGTTTGGCGGCGATGCCTCGCCGGACTCGTCCCCCGTCGAGCGGGAGGAGCCCGTCGCGGACGAGCGCTGCGAGCGGGGGTGCGCGGAGGGCTGGGCGCCGGACGTGGTGCCCTCCTGCGCAATGCAATGGCGTCAGTGAACCTCGCTTACGGAGTGAGCGGGTAGAGGGCGGGGAGGCGCACCCACTCGCCCTCGTCTTCGTTCTCCTCCTCCGAGTCCTGCTCACTCGCGTCCTCCGTCTCCTCGTCCTCGTCCTCCGCCATTCTCTCCTTCCCCTTCCCCTTGTCGCTCGCCCTCATCCTCACGAGCGGGGCCTTGTTGCCCGTCTCGCTGCTCGACACCCCGGCGCCGTCCTCCTCCTCGGCCTGCTCCGCCTTGTCCGTCCCGCTCGGGCGTGCCGACGCGCCGCACTCGTCGCCGCTGTGCTCCTCGAAGAAGTCGAGGTTGCCGACACCACTGAGTGAGGCGACGGGGCTTGATGGCGACGGGTACGCGTACGGGTCGCCGAGCCGGTCCCAGGCGTCCTCCTCGCCCTCATCCAGCTCGTCGTCCTCGCCGGCGTACCCGCCAGAGAAGTCAACCGCCGGGAGGCCGACGCCGCGGCGGTAGAGGCGCTGGCGCAGGATCGAGCGCTCGGCGAGCAGGCGCCGCTTGTCGTCAAACGCGTCGAGCAGCAGCGTGCGCAGCTCGGCGCAGGTGCTGCGTGCAGCGTCCTGGGCATTGACGAGCGCCTCGGCGAGCTCGTCGTGCGACAGAGCACGCGCGCGCTCGAACTCGTCTTCGCGGGCGGGGATGCCGTACTTCTCGCGCTGGGCGTCCGCGTTCGAGAGTACGGGGCGACGCCGCACGTTCTTGAGCGTGAACGTCGGCGTCCAGCCGTGCACGCGGGCCTCCGTCTCGTGGTCCGTGAACCATGGGGCGCCGCGCTCTCCGTAGGAAGAAGGGCGCGCGTGGAGCGTGATTCCAAGGGCGTACTGGGCCTGGGCGACCGCGCCGGGAGATGGTGCGCGCGCCTTGCCTCGCGGACGCGGCGGGCGTCGTCCCGCGGTCATCAAGACCCGCGGACGACGCGGAGGGGGAGTTCCCGCCGTTCGCGCACTCACGACCCTCGTCCCTCCCCGCTCCGACGAGCGTCTCCGCCGCGCCTTTCTCGCGCCCTTCCTCGCCCGCCTCTTGCGACTCCTCCTCCTCGCCCTCGCCTGCCGGCGGTGCCTCATCCGCGCCCGCGCCGTCCGCATCCTCCGCGGGCGGCGTGGGCTCGGCGTTCTCCTTCTCAGCCTCATTGCCCGCGCTCGCGCCGGCGCGGCGTTTGCGCTTCGTGGGTGCAACAAGCCCCTTGAAGGTGAGGGCCGCGCTGCGCTTGCGCGGCGTGAGAGGGGAGGGGGGAGGAGCGGGGCCCGGAGGAGCGGGTTGGCTGGCGCGGCTCGGGCCGGCGACGGGGAGAAGAGCGAAGGCGAGGGGTGGGGCGGTCGTGGGCGCAGAGCTGGAGGTTGCGGAGGATGACGCCGCGGCGGAACTGCGAGAGCGGCGATGGTCAACCCGCGGATCGAGCGAGGGCGAGACGAGCGAGGCGCGGACGTCGAGGCGACGGCAGCGCGAGCAGCCTACACGAGCGTACACGTCAATCACGATCTGGGAGCGAAAGAAGGGTAACCAGACGCACCAGAGCGACCTCCTTGTCTTTCTTGCGCCCGTCGCGGAGAGCCTTCTCGAGCTGGTTCCTTCCATACCCACCGCTGCTCTTGCTGGCCTCCTTGATCGTGGTGGAGAAGCGCTCCTCGACGAGCGCAGCGGACGGGCGGGGCTCGATGCAGCCGTCCTTGTTGTTCAGGACCGCCGAGTAGCGGACGAGCGACGTGACCGCCTGCGCGAACTTGAGCGAGGAGCTCCATCGCACCGGGCCCCAAGGAACGTCGAGGAGGGAGAGTCACGGCATGTGTAGCCGGACAAGGGCCGCCGCGTGCGCCAGCTCCCGCTCGTACTCCCCCTGCTGCGTCGCGGCCGCACTGCGCCAGCCCCGCGGGACAGCAGCGACCTCTCGCTCCTTCCCCTTTGCGCTCGCCGCTGCGACTGGGAGATTCTCGGCGTCGTCGTCTGCGGCGTCCAGCGCGCTCAACGACGAGTTCCAGCTCGCGAGGTCCCGCCCCTCGAGCTTCGGGCGGAGGGCACTGTCGAGGAGGAAGAGCGAGCGGCGGAGGGTGTCGCTCTCGGAGGAGGCCTTGGAGAGGGCGCCGACGAGGGTCTCGACGTGCTCGAGGAGCTGCGGCAGGAGGACAGGGAGAGGGGAGCCGGCCTGGTCGACGGCGCTGAGGATGGAGGTGATGGCCTGGGCCGTCGAGATGACAGTGCCTTTCTCGGGGCTGGCGAGAGGAGTGACGGCGTCGAGGGGGATGGCCATCTGCATGGCGGGGGGCGTGAGCGGAGCTCTGCAGGCTGCGAGGCAGGGGCAGCGGGATCTTAAGGCGTGGCGAGCGGCGCACCGAGGTCTCCGCCTGGCTCAAGTCGAGCCCCATATCACCGAGCCTGTCGGATGGACCGCCCTTCTGCATTCTAAGCGTGCGAGGAGGAGAGGGAAGCGCGGTCGGCAGGAAGTGGGGGGGAGGAGCTGATGAGGCGGAACAGCAGCGAGCAGGCGTAGAGGCGGGGTCGCACACGCCGCAGAGCCCGCTGAGGGCGTCCTTCGGGCACTGAGAGTGACCCGCAAACGCCACAGCGGGTAGACGACCGGCACTCCCAGCACGAGGGACTTGGCGATGAGGCGGGGGTAGGAGACACGTGGCACCTACCCTGCGACTCCTCCTCCTCGCGCCGAGTTCGAGCGTGCTGTTGCACTGGGAAGGAGACCGTACTACGCGCGGGAAGACGACTCGTGCTATCCTGGCGATCCAGGCTGTTGCGGCTGGAGGAGGTCTCCTCGAGATCTCGGCTTGCTCCGGCAGGAGCGCAAGATGTGGGTGCGGAACGAAGATGTGGGTGCGGAACGCTGATGTTACAGTGCGACGAGTCGCAAAGGTAGGACCACACAGAGAGTACAACCGTCTAAAAGCGCGGGAGAGGGAGAAGAGAGGAAGAGGGAGGGGACGAGAGGACCTCAAGTGCACCCCGTCACGGAAGACGCCTCAGTCGGTAAGGTCTGACGCTTGCCCGCGAAGGGAGCGGCACCACCAGTGCGAGCGTTGCCGCGGCTCGAGCCACCCCAGCCACCGTCCGCACCGCCGCGACCGCGACCACCGCGCCCACCACCGCGGCCGCCGCGGTCGTTGAAGCCGCCACGCCCGCCGCCGCGGCCGCCACGGTCGTTGAAGCCACCGCGGCCGCCACGGCCGCCGCCGCGACCACCGCGGTCGTTGAAGCCGCCGCGGCCACCGCCGCCGCCCTGGCGCTCGGCGCGCGGCTGCGAGTAGTCGAGGCGGAGCTTGCGGCCGTCGATCTGGACACCCTCGCCCGACGACTCGGGGCCGCCGGCAGTGACGGCGGCGGTCGAGCCCTCGACCGTCGAGAACTCGACGTAGCCGAAGCCCTTGGGGCGGCCCGACTCGGGGTCGGTCGGGAGGCGGACGGACGAGACGTCGCCAAAGTCGGCGAACGCGGACCAGACCGAGTCCTCCGAGGCCGAGAAGGGAAGGTTGCCGACAAAGAGGGTCGTCGTCGGCGGGCCCGAGAGCTGGTCGTTGAACGTCTTCTTCGGGGCGGCCTCGCGGGGCGCGCGCGGGGTGCTGACGTCGACCTTGATGGCGCGGCCGTCGACCTCCTTGCCGGCGAGCTCCATCGCCTTCTGGGCAGCGGCGGCGGTGGTGAACTCGACGTAGCCGAAGCCGCGCGAGCGGCCCGACTCGCGGTCGGTGACGACGCGCGCCGAGACGACCTCGCCGCACTCGGCGAACTCGCTCTGGAGCCAGTCGTTGTCGACGTTCCACGAGAGCTGGCCGACGAAGACGGTCGTCGACTCGGGCTCGCCCTCCTGCTCAACCTCGACCTTGGCCTTCTTCGCCGGCGCCTCCGAGGTCTCGGCGGCGCGCTTCTTCGAGGGTGCGGGCGCGTCGTCGGTCATCTTCTCGTCTTCGTCGTCCGACGAGTCGTCCGAAGACTGCAGAGGGAAGGGAGGGTCAGCTTGACACGTTGGAAATGACGGGAGAGCGCAACGCACGTCCGAGTCCGACGAGTCGTCCTTCTTCGCGGCGGGCTTGTCCTCCTCGTCGTCCGAGCTGTCCGAGTCGGACGAGTCGGAGCCAGCGGCCTCAGCGACGGCCGCGGCAGCCTTGCCGACGACCTCCTTGCCGTTCGCGACCGCCTTGGTGACGACGTCCGAAGCCTTGGCGGCAACGGTCTTGGCGACCTTCGCAGGCTGTAGAAGAGGGTATTGACCGTGAGCGAATGTACGGGGAGCGGGCGGAAGGAGCAGGGCGCACCTCAGCATCGCTGTCCGAGTCGCTCGAGTCCGAGTCGCTCGACGAGTCGTCCTTCTTCGCGGCGCCGTTCGCCTTGGGGGTCTCCTCGTCGTCCGACGAGTCGTCGGACGAGTCGTCCGAGGAGGACTCGGCCGCCGCCTTGGCTGCGGCGGCCTCCTCCTCCTGCTTCTTGCGCTCGGCCTCCTCGCGGGCCTTGCGCTCCTCCTCCTCCTTCTGCTTCTTGGCAGCCTCCTTCGCTGCCTTCTTGTCGGACTTCTTGTCGGCCTTGACGGGGGTGCCGGTGGCAGCCGCCGAGGTGGAAGACTTGATCTTCTTCGAGTCCTTGCTCGGCTTGGTGGTGGTCGACTTGCCCATGATGAAGAGGGTAAGACTGCGGATGGAGGAGAACAGGCGGGCGCAGAGGCGAGGAGAGGTGGAGAGGGGAGAAGTGGATGAGAAGCGGGGTGGGGAGGAGAGGCGGCGAGGTGGGAGGGACGGGGGGAGGGAGCGGGGAGGCGGTTAGCAGGCGCTCGAGCGGATGCAAGGCAGAGCAGGAGACTCACGAGTGACGGGGGTGGTGGGGTGAGAGGGAGAGGAGAGGCGGCGAGGCGAGCTCAGGCGGGGCGAGCTTCGGCGCGGCGGAGAAGGACGAGCTCAGGCGATTCCCCTCTCGACTGCCCCGCCGACTGCGTCAAGCTCAATCGCTTGTCTCGCTTGTGCTCACGCAGGCAACGAACACGAGCGCGCAAAGGTGCAGGAAACAGGGGAGCGTCCCGGCGAGCAAGCTCCGCTCGGGACCTCCCCGCGCGTGAACGTTGCAAGGCCGCGTCCATCGAGGACCGCCGACCACGGTACGAGAGAGGGCGCACGGCGCCGTGTCGTAAGAAGAGAGGAGAGATCTACCCAAGGGAACTAAACCAGATGCGATGGATGCGAGAATAACGATAGGGGAGAACAACGGAGACCAGCTGCGCTATGAACAGGGGGAGGGGAGGGGGTGTGGAGGCCGCACCAGCGTCTCCTCCTCCGCGGGAGAAAGCGGCGGTCTCGACTAGCGAGACCGCACGCGCGCGCGCTTCGCCAGGAAGCGCGGCAGCCAGGCGTCTCAGACGCCTAGCGGGGCGAGGCCCATTGACGACCGGTACGACTGCGTGAGCTGGAAGTCGCTCGTGTCGCCCGAGAGGTCCCACTGCGAGGGCAGAGGTGTGTCAGCGATCCGCGGAACTAGGGGAGAGGAGGGAGAGGAAGGCGCACCATGAGCATGCCGCCGATCCCGTTGCTCGCCGCGAGCTGGCCCTTCAGCCCGAGCGAGTGCGGGTCGTCGTACGTGATGACCACCTTGCGCGACGTGTCGTAGAGGTAAGGCTGCGAGCGGGCGGGAAGAAATCAGCTATTGCTCGAGGAAGAGCGGAAGAAGGGGGAGACGCGGCGCACCGTAGACGAGCACGTGTCCCACTTGCGCGTGTAGCCGTTCGTGCCGACCCACTCGAGCGTCGTCGAGTCCTTGACGAGGACGCCGTAGTTGATCAAGTCGGCGAACTGGATCTGGTTCCCCTCGAGGCCGCTGAGGTTGCCCGTACCGACCTTGCCCGGGCCCGTCCCCGGGACGAAGACGCCGTCGCCGCCGCCGGTCGAGTTGCCGTTGCCGCCGCCGTTGGTGCCGCCGGCGAGCGGGTTCCAGTTGATGTCGGCGATGTTCTGGTCGGTGATGCCCTCGCACGGCTTGCCCGAGTGGTTGTTCGGGCAGACGATGACGCTGCCGCGCTTGGCGAGGGACGCCGTCTCGCGCTGGCGCTCGGAGCGCTTCGCGGCGCGGCGGGTGCGGCGGCGCGCCTCGGCCTTGGCCTGCCCGTCGAGGTACCACCGGTGGCCCTCGGACATGTAGCGCTCCTCGCGGCGCATATTGGCGAGGTGGCGGTTCGAGAGGCCCGTCGTCGGGACCGTGTCGCGCTTGTGGATGAGCGTCTTGGCTGACGACGACGAGACGTAGCCGTACGCCGGAATGCCCATCAGGATCTTGCTCGCGGGCATTCCCGCCTTCGTCCACAAGTTGATCGCCGACTGCATGTTGGCGTTCGGCTGCAGGCTGCCCGAGCAGTCGTCGCGGAGGGGAGCGTTCGGGCCGGGCGTCGACGAGGCTGTGAACGCGAGGATCGTCAGTGAACGAGCAGGAGAGGAGGGGAAGAGGGGGAGGACGCACCACCCCAGACGTCGTAGTTCATGACGAGGATGTGGTCGAGGACGCTCGCGAACGCGCTCACGTCGGTGAGCGGGCTGCCGTCGGCGCCGATATAGGCCTGGTGTGTCGTGCAGGTCGAGAGGAACTTAGTCGGGAGCGCCTCGCGAAGCTCCTTGAGGAACTTGAGGAGGTTGGCCGTGTCGGAGCTTGAGATCTGGTTGCCGGGCGCGCCAGAGGTGCCGGGGTACTCCCTGTGAGCGGGCGCGGAAAAGTCAGCTCCGGGTTAAGCGGGCGAGAGGGGGCGAAGCAGGACGCACCAGTCGACATCGACGCCGTCCAGGTTGTAGTCGTTAACAATCTTGACAATCGACTGGACAAACTTGGTGCGGCGCGACGCGGAGGCCACAGCGCCCGAGAAGTAGACCGAGTCGGACCAGCCACCGACAGCGATGTTGACCTTGGTGTTGTTGCCGTGGGCGTACTTGACGGTGCGCTTGAGGTTACCGGTCGCGTACGACGGGATCTCGACGAGGTAGTCTGAGGTCGGGAGCGCGAAGGCTGCGGGCGGGCGGAAGAGGGTCAGCTTGGAAAGAAGAGAGAGCGAGGAGACGCGCGACGCACCATAGTTGATCAGGTCGAACATCTTGTAGTTGAGCGCCTCGGGCGGCATGATGTCCTCAACCCAGTAAGGGTAGTAGCCACCGGCGATGAAGCTGCCGCTCGTCGGCCAGCCCGTCGCGGTCGGTGCAGCCGAAGTCGTGGTCGTGCGGCTCGACGAGGCAGCCGAGCTCGTGGCGCGCGAGGTGGTCGTCGCCTGCGCAGTCGTGGTCGCGCGGGTTGGAGTGGTCGCGGTCGAGGTCGAGGCAGCGGAAGAGGCGACGCTCGACGAGGACGAACCGCCGCCGCCGGAGAACGAGGGCGCCTTGGGGTTCGGAACGACCTTGACGGTGCCGATGCGTGCCGGCGTGTTGGAGAAGGTCGAGTCGCTGGCCCGGCGCGCGAGGTCGAGAGGGGCGTCCTGCGAGGAGCCGGCGAGCGCGCGCTTGACCGTCTCCCAAAGGGACCGCCTGGCGACCTTGGACGGCGAGACCGAGATCGACGCCTCGATGACGGCGCGCTTCTGGAGGTCGAGCGAGCGCTTCTTCGGGTTCGAGACGACGGCGGGGAGGCCGGCGCTGCGACGGCGAAGGTTGACGGGCGACGAAGGGATGGCGGCGCGGCGGGTCTTCGGGTTCGGGACTGCGATGTTGTCGCGCTCGACGACGGTCGTCACGCTCGAGCGCTTGGTCTTGGGGTTCGGGACGATGGCGGGGAGACCAAGAGCGCGGCGCTCGAGAGACCGCTTCGCCTTGGGGTTGGCCACCGGTGCGGCGCGCTCCTCAGCAACGGCGCCGATGGGTCCGGGCAGGTCGCGCTTCATGTCGACGACCTCGGCGTTGCGGCGGCCGTGGAAGACCTCGTTGAGCGACCGGCGGAGACGAAGGCGCTCGAGCGAACGAGCGGGGCCGACCTGCGGCGACGCGCGGCGGAAGAGGGGCTCGAAGGGGGAGGCGGCGGGTGCACTGCGGATGGTCGGGAGGGCGGCGGCCGAGTGGACGAGGGCGAGGAGGGCAACGAGGAGGGCAAAGGGGAGGATCGTCGAGGGCCGGCTCGCGGTGGTAGAGGTGGTGGAGAAGAGCATCCTGTGCTGGAGGAGAAGGGGGCTGCGCTGTTGGTGTGGGAATGTGGGAGGTGAGAGCGACAGGCTAGCTGCGCTGGCGGAGAGTCGAGCGAAGGTGGGTGAGCTGGCGACTAGCGCTGGCGGGAGGGAGTCGAGGTCGAGGGAGCAGTCGAGGAGAGTGCTAGTGCGGTGTCGACGAAGACGGAGGGGGTCGCAACCAGTGCGAGGGGGAGGGGTGCAGCGAGCGAGAAGCGGGGGGAGTGGAGAGAAGGAGGGAGAGGAGGACCGGCCTCGGGGAGCGGAGGGAGAGTGGGAGGGGGCGGGAGAGCTGGCACAGCCAAGTGGACGAGGATAGAGAGATGGCGAGGGGCTGCAGCAAGGTCAAGGCGCAGCCCTCTCGCCGCGCAGGCGCCGCGCCCGCCATCCCGCCCCCGATCATTCAACATGCCGTCGTCGCCGGATGCTGCGCTCTCCCCATCGCTGCGCGTTCTGCCCGCACAGCTCACTTGGCTGTATAGCACACGGTCAAGCATGAGCAGCCCGGCGCAGCCGAGCGAGAAGCAGCAGCGAGACGAGGGGGAGCGGGAGAAGGGGCAAGCCGAGAGGGGGAACCGACGCGCCATCTCGCCCGAACGTCGCCCGCTCGCCTTCTCTCCCTCTTCCACCACGCTCGCCTTCTCTGCCTCGTGTGGACTGTCTGCGGGACGCTGCAGATGGCTGACTGGCTTGGCCCGCGCCTTCATAAGCTCGCGCTCTCGCTTCGCTTCCTCTCTCTCCCTTCTCTCCATCTGCTCCGCCTCGACTCGCTTCAAGTCCTCTGCTCGCCCCCTCACACTCCGTCTACCTCGACACTTCGCGACCTTCAGCAGCCATGCAGCTCCCTCCCTCCCTCGTCCTCCTCCTCTCCCTCCTCTCGGCCACCCACCTCGTCCATGCCCTCCCGACAGGCGCACACTCGCACGCCTCGCGCGACATCAACATCTCGCACAAGTCGCTCGCGAACGGCACCTCGACTACCCACTCCATCTCGAGCTCCGTCCTTCCCGCCGAGCTCGCCGCGGCCATCGCCGGCAGCGATATCAACATCAACCTGTGCGTTCAGCTCCTCCTTCCCGCTATCTTGTTCTCCTAGCTGACGACCAACGATCTCCCAGTACTACCGACCGCAAGAAGCGCGCACCGGCACCCGCATCCGGCGTGAACAACTCGACCATCAACCTAACCGTGCGTCGTCCTCCTCTCGCTTCATCTCCCGCCAACTAAGCTGACGATACCCCACTCACAGGTTATCGGCTCGAAGAAGCGCGCCGTCACCTACGGCAAGGTTGACAAGCGTGCCCAGGCAACGCGCGTCAAGCCGGCCGCCGCGCAACACCACAACATCCACATCGACGCGTCCTCCTCGGGCGCCGGCGGCGTCGGCGGCATCCACAACTCGACGGTGAACATCAACTTGCACCAGACGGGCGCGGCCAAGGTGCGCAAGGCCCGCCGCAAGGTCGACCTTGGCGACCACTCGGTCATCGTCGACGTCTCGTCCTCTTCCGGTGACGACGGCGCCGCGGGCGGCATCGAGGACTCGACCGTGCACGTCAACATTCTCCCGCCGCGCGCGCTGAACAAGTCGACCGGCCACCACTCGATCGTCGTCGACTCGTCGTCGCTCAGCTCGGGCGACGAATCCTCCACGACGACCGGCTCGCACTCTGCCGTCGTCGACACCTCCTCCTCCTCCACCGCCTCGAACGGCTCGACGGGCGTCAAGAACTCGACGATCAACCTGACCGTCATCGCGCCGAAGGACGAGTCGGCCGCCAAGCCCGCCGTCGACTCCGTGGACGCGCCGATCCCCTCACTCGCGCGCCTCTCGAAGCGCGCCCTCCCCGCCTTCGAGGCCTGGGCGTCCAACATCCAGCGCAAGGACCTCGGCGCCGACGGCGAGTCCGTCGTGGCCGCGCCTGCAGCGCCCGCCGCGCCGCAGCCGCAGGGATTCGCGCAGGTCCGGCGCGACCACTCGAGCAAGCGCGCGATGCTCGCTCAGCGCGCTTAGGCGCACTCCCCCTCGACTCCTTCTCTTGACTCTGCGGACGTTCGGTTTTCTCCCTCTCCCCCTTTACGACCCCCATCGCATCACGACGACCTTACGACGACTCCCCCTTCCCCTTCCTCTCATCCCGCGCTAGCCGCGAAGAGACTCGCAGCCTGTGGCGCGGTCTGGCCTTGTCTTCCCCGGCGGAACCCCCCCTTCTTGACGAGCTGTGCTCCTCTACCCCTCTTTGGATAGTCGGCGCAGTGCGCTTGGAACGATGCGGACGCTTTCGGGAACTCTCCACGGCCTGCAGCGAGCAAGCGAGCGAGCGAGTGAGCGAGTGAGCGGGAAAGGCGAGTGAGCGGGAAATGCGAGTGAGCGGGAAATGCGAGTTTCGAGTCGATAGTACAGATACAGGCCCCCTTCACTCGCCGCCTAGTAGCGCCCACCCGCCGAGCTGTTCGAACGCTCGCGCCTGCCGGGCTTGCCCGACCTCGGCGCCGCGGCGAAGTCCAGGCGGACGGAGCGGTTCTCGATGCTGATGCCGCGCTCCTTCGAGGCGTTCATCGCGCGGTTCGCGGCGTCGACCGTCTCGAACTCGACGAACGCGACGCCGCGGCTGCGGCCCGTCTCGACGTCCTTGGGGAGCGAGACGCGGCGGATGGGCCCGTAGCGCCCGAACGCGCCCTCGACCGCGAGCTCGTCCGCCGACCAGGGGAGGTTCCCAACCCAGATGGTCGGGTTCGCGGCGTTCCGCGGCGCGGCATTCCGCACGCCCTGGGTGCCCGCGGTGCGCGGCGGGCGCGGCGCCCGCGCAGAGGACGTCGAGAGCTGGATCTGCGTCTGGCGACCGTCGATGGTCGGCGGCTGCGCGGTGCAGAGCTGCTGCGCGAACTCGGCGTTGCTGAGCTCGACGAACGCGAAGCTGCGCGAGAGTGAAGCTTGTGGGTCAGCTGGGCTTGTTCTGGACGAGGAGCACTGCAGCAACGCACCCCTTCGAGCGGCCCATCGCGTCGCGCGCGATGCGAACCTGGTTGACACCCTCAGTCACGTCGAGCGCCTTGAGGAGCTCGTCCTCGAGCCACTCGTTGTCGACGTTCCAGCTCAGGCCGCCGATGAAGACGGTGCGCGCGATCTTGTCCTTGTCCGCCTGCTCAGCGAGACGCGCCGCCTCGGGGTCGACCTCCTCAGCAGCGGTCTCCGCCGCGCCCTCGGTCTCGGCGACAGCCTCGGCGGACTCGGTAGCGGCGGGAGCCTGCGTCGCCTCGACGGCAGGCTCGGCGGCGGAAGTCTCCTCCGCCGCCTTGGTCGCGTCGAGCGAGGACGAGACGGCGGGGATCTCCTCAGTCGGGAGCTCGGTCGCAGTCTGCTGGTCGATCGGTGCAGGCGACTGCTTGGGCTCCTCGCGAACGAATGCGGTCGAGCGGAAGAGGCGGGAGGTGGAGCTGCGATGCGCGGAGGAGGTCAGCTCAATTGTGGCGAAGGCGTTCTTTGGACTGTGCACGGGTGGGTCCGCCCCGCACCGTGCTTCTGAGTACTTCGGCGTGGTCACGACGCCCCATACGCCGCGCTCGCCGATGCACGCGCTTCATCAGGTCCGAGGGGAAACCCGGCTGGCATCGTCGAACCCCCTCCGTAGAGCTGCCCAGCCAGTGCATCTGCAGCTTGTATGCCACCCCGCACTGCCGAGAACCGCCTAGAATGTCCACATGAAGCGGGAGAGGGAGACGCACGCGAAGGGCGACGAGGAGGGGAGGGGCGCGGCAACGAAGGCGCGGAGGCGGGCAGCGCCGGTGGCAGCGCGTGCGGCAGCGCGAGTGGACTGTACGAGGCGGGCGTGCATACTGTCTAGCGGGGACGAGCGGGGCGGGGTGGAGTCGACCTCCGCCGACTTCTTCCTCCTCGAGCTCACCAGTCGAGGTCGGGTCACTCTCGCTCGAGGAACGCGTGCGACCTGCAGATCACTCCAGAGGATCGCAGGGACAGCTTCAAGGCTACACTGCAGTCAACGCGCGAGAATTGACGACCCTCTCCTCCTCATCCTCCGCTCCTCCGGCGGTGACCTTCCGCCCTTGACTCCCGTACCCCCCGGCAGCCGCGCATCCACGCCAATTTACCGTGGACGATCCTCTCGCTGCATGCGATGCTGCTCCGAGAGGCAGGGCTTCCCACTTCCGTTCGAGCGGACGTCCACGCTCCGCCGGATCCACAATGGGACCCGCTCGGCCGAAAGGCTCGCTGCGTGCCTGCAGCGCACTCTGCGAGAAGATTCGAGCGCGCTCCAGCTCATCGAGATCCCGGGCGTGTACATACCCTCTTCGTCGCGACGTGCGCATTCGCCCCTGCGCAAGGAGGAGGGTGCGAGGACGGACGCACAGCTGCTTGCTCCTCGATGGGCGAGCACGCTGCATGCACCGGATCTCGCCCGAGCGTGCGATCTCGTCGCGGGCCCCGCCCATTGCTTACGCGGCGCGCTCAACGCCTTGACTCGCTTCGAGGTCCGGGATCGCATCCCCGCCCTTTCGTGAACGTTCCGCGTCGTTGACTGGCTCGCACCGCTGGATTGACGACGTGGATCGCGTGCTGGCGCCGGGGACGACGCCGTCGACCCCTCTCTTCTGCTCACCTCATCCCGCGCTGTGTCAGCGCATCGCGTCCCGCGTCGGCCCCACTTCCATCCCGTCGAGTCCGCCTCCTTCCCTGGACCTGCCTCGCGACTCTCTACCAGCTACACACACGTTCAGCATGCTCTCGTCGCTGTTCTCGTCGCCCACCGTCAAGGTCACGCTCAGCGAGGACCAAATCTACGTTCATCCCGTCGACACGGGCTTCCCGGTACGATCTCCCTCTTCTAAAGCTTCCATTCGACGCAGCGCTGACCTCGCGACGAACCGCGCAGACGCAGGACCCCGTCCTCCGGGGAACAGCGCTCATCACCCTCCCCACGCGCAAGGCCATCCACCGAGTCAAGGTCGTCCTCGAGGGTCTCTGCGATGCATGCGGCGGCCAAGGCTGGCAGTACGAGACGTCGACCGTACTGCACAAGGTCCTCGAGCATGACTTGAAAGGCGAGGTGTTTGAGGCCGGCAACCACGCGTGCGTCGTCCTGGTTGACCTCCCTTCCCGCTTGCACTCACGCCCCAACGCCTGCAGCTTCAACTTTGCCTTCATCATCCCCTCGTCGACGCCTTCCTCGCAGCGCAGCACGTACGGGCGCTGCCGCTATTACGGTACGTGGAGACCGGCCCTGCCAGGTCAACCGTTGCGCTGACCCCATCGCACATCGCAGTCAAGGCCATGGTCGACTTTGAGGGCATGCTCAGCAGCTCTATTGCGTCGGCCCCCGTCGCGCTCTGGATCGCCGCCAACCCATCGCCGCCTGGCGAAATTCCCTTCCCCACCGACCTTTCCTTCCAGCACTTTTCGCCAGAGCTTGGCGTGCGTTGCCGCCGCTGCATCTCACCCTGCGTTACGCTGACACCACCCTCACAGCCCGTCGGCGTCGGCATCTCCTCGCCGCACCTCACCGTCGCCGCGCTGTGCAATGTCCGGCTCTCCCTCCTCGGCCCGCCGCAGCCCATCACCATCGTCTCCGTCAATGGCACAATCACCCAGACCTTCGAGATCGGCTACACCGACGGCTCGATCGCGCGTCCGAAACCGCGAAACTACGCCCTCACCAAGGTGGACCAGACCGCGAGCCCGTCCCTCGTCGTGCCCATCCACAACCCCGCCACCTGCACCGTCGCTCCCGGCCCTCCCGTCGCCTCGATCCTCTCTTCTTCGCCCGACTCACTCGCCACAGCCCCCCTCATCCCCGCGCAAACGAACCCTCCCGCACCCGAGCCGTCCTTCCGCCCCGTCTCCACGTGCTGCAAGCCGCACCCAGACGTCGCCGTCCCCGACCCAACGCCGCTCGCGCGCCTTGCCGCAGGGCAGGAGTTCCACCACTCGCGGATCTGCCGCGTCCCGGACGACGACCATGTCCGGCCGTCGACGCTCGAAGGGAGCCCGAAGACGCGCATCCGCGTCTCGCACAAGATGAGCATCGAGGTGAGGTATAGGAAGGACGGCGACGATGAGGATATGGTGCTCACGATTGGCAAGCCTGTCACCATCACGAGCTGGTTCGTCCCGTCTCTCCTCGTTCTTCCCTCGCGCCTTTTCCCCGTTCTCGTCGCCCTTCCCTCTTGTCTTCCGTCCTCCCTCTCTCCTCTCCTCCATCCCTGCCTCCCTCCATCCTTCCCTTCGCGCCTCATTCGACACGTGCCTCTCTCCTTGCCGGGGTTCAGCTAACCTTCTCACCTCCCGCAGCTGCTGCCTCGTCGACTCGTTCTACCTCCCCGCCTACTGCGTCGATGCCCCGGCCAAGACGGTCGTCCGCCCTCTTCAGTCGCGCTGCGCTTGCAACATGACCCTCAAGGAGTGTCTCGACCGCGACGGCGTCCTGCTGCAGGTGCGTCCTCGCTCCCCCGTTCCTCGTCCTCTCGCCTGACTCGCTCCCATCCTTGCAGCGCGCGGGTATCCTTGACCCGCCCTCGTTCGAAGCGCGCAACCTCGGCATAGGACGCGAGGACAAGTCCCCCTCGTGCACGGGGCTGGGGCCGGACTACCTCGCGTCAACACCGATCCAGCGCCAGGGGACGTTCGACAGCGGGTTCGAGGACGGGGGGACCTAGTTTGCGGTGGTCTGAGTGGCTCGAGGCGGAGAGGCGGCGCCGCGGAGTTCGTCTGACCTGAGGGGCCATCGTGGGCTGCAGAGGGGACGAGGGGGAGGGTATAAAAACGCGACGAGGGACATAGCAGGGTTATAGACGTGCCTTCCGTTCATCCGTAGACGTGCCTAATCGGTGTAACAGTGCTTTCCGTGATCAACGACGTGCGTACGGCAACGTACGGGCTGACAGCGAGATAAACTTGCGACGACGAGCTGGGAAGGGTCGACCTTGCCCGCTGTTCCAGCAGCTCCTCCGATTACACCCCGCTTCTGCCCCTCTACCTCACCGCAACACTGTACGCGGGCGGCGCCCGTCCCCCCGCCCCGAAGTCCACCGTCGAGAACGTCGACACCGACACGCTTCTCCGTCTGCTCTCCGCGCCCGTCTCGCGCGGCTGCGCCCCGATGGTCGGCAGGGAGACGGTGGAGACTTGCGCTGCGTCGACGGCGCGGGAGGTTGGGAGGGTGGAAGTTGAGCGGGAGAAGGCGGAGAGGACGGGCGTGCGCCAGAGCCAGGGGGTTTTCTCCTCCTTTGGCGAGGTGGGATGGGCAGGCTGAGTGGATGCTGCGGATGTCCGAAAGTGTCAGCACCAGCCGGTTGAGGACGGAAAGCAACGCACCTCGCACAGGGCATCGCCTGAACCTGAACCACCAGACGAGCGTCGCGATCGCGGCCAGCAGGGACAGTCCGACGGCGAGCCCGACGACGATCCACCTCGTACTGTCGTTCCAGCTATTGGAAAACGCGCGGGCGACGAGGGTCGGGCCGGTTGACGGAGCCTGCGAGCGAAAGTTGCGTTTGAGAAGGTCGAACGCGGGGGACGAGGTGCGGGTTCTGGGGGCGCACCAGCATGGGTTGCGTGCGTCGGTGAAGCGATTAGAGAGCGAGAGAGAGTAGCAGGCGGGCGCAAACACGCGGGAGGGACGCTTGAGCGGACTCCGCTCGAGGTGCCGAGACGGAGCCTGACCTCCTGTCCGTGAGCTTCGGCGCCGCGGGGCAAGGGCGTTCGTGCAGGAGCTGGTGGCGGGAGAGCGAGCTTCAGGAGCGGGAGCGGGACCGACAGAGCTTGGACGAGGGCAGTGGAACTCTGCTGTACGGAGACGCGGGAGTATCGCAAGGTAACGCTGCCAGCCCGTGAAGGAGATGCTACAGCCTGAATGCAGGAGACGATGCTACATAACGTCCTTGACGCCCCCTTCACTCGCCAATGCCAGCCTGCACCGTCTCGCCCGTGACGGTGCTCGCGTCGTCGCCCTCCCAGAACCGCACGTTCCGGTAGTACGTCGAGCAGTCGGCGGTAGCGGCGTAGCTTTCGGTGCTGCCGCCGAAGAAGGCTGCGAGTCCTCATGCAGAAAAGGGGAGTGACGCGATGAGAACGAGAGAGGGGGAGAAGTGGAGGGGAGGAAGGGAGGGTGCGCTCGTCAGTCCCGTCTCATGAGAGAGAGGAGCGAGTACATCACGCACTGGAGAAGACGAACGCGTTGAGCACCACGGACGCGTTCGTGCGAAACACAACGTTCTCGAGGTAGATCGCGCGTGTCGCGCCGGCGTAAAGCGCGAGGATGCCGTTCGCCTCGCCATCAGAGCTCGGGTCGGAATTAAGGATGGCGACTTCGGTGACAGTGTTCCAACTGCGTGCGCTCTTGCGGGTCAGTCAACGAGCGCATAAGGGCAGCTCGCGAAGCTGGAGGGGGTGAGCAGAGCGGCGCACCTTCCCGCTTCGAAAGTGAAGCTGCCGCGGTTGATGCTGACTGCAAAGGGCAAGGCGGTATGGGGTGAGCTCGAGGACGGAGTGCAACGAGTGCGGAGAGAGCGACCGCAGCACGCGAAGAAATAAGGACTTACTGCCGTCGTTGGTGTGGCACGATATGCTAGATGCGCTCACGCCCTCGGTGCATTGCCCGTCGTACGTCGGGATGTACGCGTAGACTGCGAGGGGGAGCTGGTGAGGACGGACCCGCCCAACGCGGCCGACGGAAGGCGAGCGTGAAGCGTACCTTCGCCGGCGCCGTTCTCCCGCCACATCACTGCGGGCGCTCTCGCGATCAGTCGGTTCCGCTTGGAGGAAAGGGGGAAGCGCGCGACATACACCTCAAAGAGAAGCAGCTCTCGCTCCCTCGCCCGCCGGTGCAGCCCGCGCCAGCATCGCCGCCGAACAGCCCGGGCAGCTTACCACCCTTGACGAAGTCGAAGCCCTCGTTGAAGCCGACCTGCGCACATCTCGTCAATACGCGTGGATCAATAGAGGAGAAGAAGCGGACGCACATCGTAGCTGACCATCGCGCGCTGCTTCCCCTCGCCGAAGACCGCCATCTGCATGTTCCCGACGCCGGCATTGTCGCTCGAGCCCGTGTAGCTCCCCTTGGGGTAGTCCACCTCGAGGACGATCCCGCCATCACCGTCGAGCGGGTCCTCAACGAACGAGAGCGTCTCCCCCGAGCCCTTGATGCGCGACCAACTGTCCTGGATGTACGAGTTCGCGGCGGAAGCGGAGGGTATCGCGGAGCTCGGCATCGCGAGTGTGGAGAGCGCGGCGGGCGTCAGGGAGAAGGAGGACGCGAGCGAGTCGAGGAAGTCGGTCGCGATGGGAGTCGCGGCAGGCGCGCCTGTGACGGCGTTGCTCGTCCCTGCGGCGGTCGTTTTTGTCCCACCTGAGCATGCAGAATCCGCACGTGTCCTGCAGGGCGCCGGAGGCGGAAACGCACGTGCTGTACCTGTCTCCGCGCTCCCTGCAGTCCCTCCGCTCCCTCCTCCTGCGCCGGTGCCAGTTGCCGCTGGCGGGTCCTTCCGCTCGAGGAAGAAGACGAGGAGCCCTCCTGCGACGGCGAGGATGAGCACGAGCAGGATGCACGCCAGGGGCGAGATGCCGGAGGAGGCGGGCTGCGCGATGCGGCGAAGTTAGTGAAGCGGCGGCTCGTAAGGGGAAGGTGGAGGCGCACCTGCTCCTCCTCCCCCTCGTCGCCCGTCTCGGTCTCGCTCCCGGTGGACGAAGCGCTCGAGGCGGACGATGTTGAGTCCCGCCGCAGTGGCCGCCGGCCGTCGCCGCTAGTGGCGCTGCTGGAGGAGGAAGAGGACGAGTCTGCATCCGAGGCCATGCAGCCAGCGGGTGCATCGAGCAGCCGAAGCGCGGGAAAGCGAGAGAGAAGCAGAGGCAGAGAAGGAGAGGGGGCGAGCCGGAGGGTCCGCGGGCGGCGTCGACCTCCTGAGGTTGCGCACGGGCCTGCGATGCTCGAGGACGTGCGTCCAACATTCGTTTACACAAGGGATAGGCGTACAAGATGTCTATAGACTGAGGCGACAAGCGGTCATAGTGGACCTGCGCGAACAGGATGGACCGCCGCTCAGACGAACGGGTTGCAGTGGCAGATGGCCCCGCGCACGCCGAACGAGAGGAACGAGCCGACGGCGAGTCCCGCCGTGAGGTAGAAGGCGAGGCAGGTCGCAGCGACCTGTGGGTGGGCGTGCGTTAGTCCGCGCGAGGAAAGGGTGAGGGTGGGGAGAAGTAGACGCACCTCGACCTCGTCCGGCTCGAGCGACGGCTCGACCACGCTCGCGAGCATGATGAGCGTCGAGAAGTACCCGTTCGAGACGGCGAAGACGAGCATGATGGCGAAGAAGGCTGCGCGGGGGTCAACGTGAGTAACCAGCTGCGCAGGAGGAAAGAGCGGGGCGCACCCAGGTCGGAGTGAATGAGAGCACGTCCGTCGCCGCCCGCGGTCTGGTTGCACATGAGGAAGAGCGGCTGCGCGAGCAGGTAGCGTGAACCGTCAGTCCATGGTGCTTGAAGCTTGAGGTGTCGAAAACGCACCACAAAGACCACCCTTGCGACGCTGCACGCCATCAACGCCTTCCAGTTCGTCCACGCGAGCCGCTCCCACTGCGGCATCAGCCGCCCGAGCCAGTCGCCGCCCGCGAAAACCGCGAACCCGAGCGGGACGAACAGCTCGGGGCGCTGGAGGAGACGCGCATCCGGGTCGCCGCTCTTGACCGAGATGATGGTCGACGTGATGGACGGGAAGACGGCGAGCGTGACGCCGAAGACGAGGAACATGGCGATGCCGAGGTGGCGGACCTTGCGCTCGACGGCGCGCATCGACACGCCCGAGGAGGACGAATCGTCCTTGCTTGCGGTCGCGTCGGCGTCAAAGGAGGCGCGGACGACAAGGCGATAGAGCGGGAGGCGGACAAGAACGATGTAGCAGACGAACGAGACGGCGGCAAAGATACCGACGGCGAGGAAGAAGGAGAAGGCGGTTTGGCGAACGGGTTCCGGAGGGACGGCGGCGCGCGCGGCGAGGCGGAGGGGGTTGTCGAGGGACAGGATGGTCGAGTTGTCCTGGACGACGAACCCGCTCGTCGGCGTCTTCGAGGCGGCCTTGACGGCGCCGTACGCCGCGATGAACTGGATCATCGCGACCGCGAACCCGATGGCGCCCTGACCGGACAGGATCTGGTTCAGGTACGACGGGCCGAAGCTGGCAGAGAGGGCGACGACGGCGTTCTGGAGGTACGAGGCGGACGCCGCGAGGACGATCGACGAGGTGATGAGGAAGGCGAAGAAGAGCCCCGCCGGGATGTCCTTGACGACGGTCGAGATAATGAAGAGGGCGAGGTTGGCGGCGAGGACGAGGATGCTCAGGCTGATGCGGCGCGAGAGGTTGGCCTGCGAGGGTGCGGGTTGTCAGGTCAAGGCTCATCTGCAGAGCCTCGACACGCCTTTCCCGAGAACGCACCGTGCCCTGAGTTGCATTCGCGTGTGCGAGAAAGACGAGATTGGCGGTCGTGAAGGTAAGGGCGTTGAAGCTGGCGAAGCTCGTCTCGAACGGCGAGCCGGCGAGGCGTGCGCCATAGTACGAACCGGCGACGATGGTCGTGTTCCAGCTGAGCAAGATGCATGCTCCGAGGACCTGCAGAAGGGGCGTCAGTCCGGCTCGAAGGGATGAGAGGGAGAGAACGCACGAAGAAGATGCCCTGCGCGAGCCAGACCTCGAGTTTCCGGACCTTGGTCTCGCCATCCTCACCCTGATCCCGTCGGCGCCGAGGCGCTGCATCCGAGTGGCCATCGTCGCCGTCCTCCTCGGACTCGTCCGCCATCAATGGGCGGTACTCGTCCTCAATGACCTCCTCGGCCTGCTCTGGGTCGAGGTTCTCCGCCTCGTCCCGCATGCGCTCTGCGGTGTGCAGCTCCTTCGCGAGGGTCTCGCGAGTCTCCTCGGCAGACGTGCGCGCCTTGGAGACGGCGGATGTGAGTGCTGGGCCGAACATGGCGGCGAGCGGCGAGGGCGAGGTGGGGAGCGGGAGGAGGCGGGAGCGGCGTTGGAGGTTGGGGAAGGGAAGTGCGGGTGACGCTGCTGGGGTTGCGCGATGTCTCGAGAGCGGCGAGCAAGCACCGACGAAGGTGCGCGAGCAGGACGAGCGAGGTCGCCCCGATCGCGGGTCATGCTCCGACACTTCCCTCGCTCCCGCTCATGGGGATCTGCTGCTTACCAGAGAGCTCCCAGAGCGACTGTTCAACTGCCTCGTGTGATTCCCACGACGCGCCGTGCTGTGCTTGCCTCGCTTTCGCTCATCGCTTCTTGTCCATTTCGTCTCGAATCCGCGTTCATTGCGACGCTTGGGCGCGCACGGGGTTGGAACAGGGCTCGAGAAGTGCATAAGCAACCGGGACTACTCGGGCCCGTCCAGGCCAACGTCCTTCTGCAGCGCCTCCCACTCCCCTCGCGGTAGATGCCGCCGTGTCCAAACAAGCGGCTCGTGCTCGCACGCATAATCGGCCCACTGCTTGTAGACCTTGGGTCGGATGACCTCGCCCCACGAAGCCTCCAGCCGGTCCTCGTCCGTCCACTCGTACGCGTCCTCGGGGTGGATTGCTGCTGCTGCGCGACGCCGACGCTCGCCTGACTCGGCATAGCTGAAGCCGACGAAGACGAATCTCGCGCTGTCAGCGGTCGACTTGCCCAGGACGAAGATGTCGGAGGCGTCGGGCTGGATGGCGCCGACATCGAGCGCTTGGAGACGATGGAGGTGGTGGAACGACGGGCTCATCTGCGGGGTGCGGGTGAGGTCGGCCTGCGGTTCGTTTGTCCTGTACGATGGAGCGGGACGTACCAGGCCGTGTACCGCCTCAACCGTTTTGAGGTTGTCCTTCTCCCGCTCGCAGAACCGCTCGAGCGGGTCCGCACCAGCGTTGAGATCCTCGAGTACTACGCCCGTCACGATGTCGCCCCACGGCATCTCGAAGGGAAACGCGCCGTCGTAGCAGTGCGGGACGTCACGGCCTTGCGCGGGGCGGAGCGAGGCGTACCTGCGCGCGTGCGATGGAAAGGTCAGTCACCCCTTTACTCCCTCTCTCCGCCCTTCAGCAAGGCACAGAGACTGACGCACGCCTGAAGCTCCGATTCCACCTTCTGCTCGACGGTCCGCCAGCGACGGAGGAAGTCGTGCGGAAGCGGCCACAGCGCCTCGGCGAACAGCTTGACGACCGCCTTTCCGCATCTGCGCCCGTCCACCTCGACCACCGTACTCCACACCTGCGCATAATGCGGGTGACCTACCTGCAGCCCGCGCTCAAGATGAAACGCGACGTCCCGCCAGGCCTGCCTCAACTGCACCGCGTCGAGCAGGTCGACGTTCGGCGCCCGGAGGGGGGATTCGGCAGCGTCTCGACCGGGTTCACGCTGCGGTACTTGGGGTCGCTGCTGCTGTCGATGGGCGTCACGACCTTGAGGTCGACGCACGGGCCGATGGGACGGAGTAGCGCGCCCTCGCGCAGCGGGTTGGCCAGCGCGGTGCGCGCTCGCTCGTTCGGCTTGAACGTGCCAGCGGGTATCGGCTCTGGCCACATATTCGCTCGGCTGCTGTCGGGTGGGTGCAAGAGGAGGAGAGAGGGCGCGCCGCCTTCGGGCGCTCGTGCTGGACTCTCCGCGGTCGTCCCGCTCGACGGAGTCCGCTTCTCCTGTCTCTCTTTCAGCGCTCCTCTCCGCTTTCCCTCGCACGGATACTCGCGGCGTAGTAGCCAGACGGCGTATAGCCCCTCCGCAGCTCGCTCGCAATGTTCTGGCTTCGCTTCCCGCTTCATCGCTTGTTCTCGTCTCTGGCGGATATTCATCGTGCAGGACGGCAACGAACTCCTTCCGCGGCACGCAGACGCATCAGTGGAAGGATGTGGACGGAGGGGCTCATTACTGCAGCGGTCCTTGGACTACTCGTCGTTCGTGTCCCTCTTGTCATCCTCCTCACAGGCCACCCTGCCCCGCCGGCACCCATCCCACGCAACGAGGTTAGGCTCGTGCTCGCAGGCATACCGGGCCCACTGGACGTACACATCTGGCGCGAGGACCTTCGACCAAGCGCCTTCGAGCAGCTGCTCATCGCCGTTCTCGTACGCGATATCGGGCTCCTCCGCCGCCAACTCGCGCCGCCCTTTTCGAGCGGACTCGGAGTAGCTGAACCCGACGAGGATGAAGCAAGGGCGCGTGGAGGGTGAACTGCGCAACACGAAGATGTCGCTCAGCTGAGGCTGGACCTCGCCTACGTCGAGCGCTTGGAGGCGATGGAGGTGGTGGAAAGACGGGCTCATCTGCGGTGGGTGTGTGGACGCGGGTCAGTATGGTGCTGCTACGTTGGCTGCGGGTCCGGACGTACGACGCCGTGGACGGCTTCGACCGTTTTCAGGTTGTCCTTCTCCCGCTCGCAGAAATTCTTGAACGGCTCCGCAGCAACGCTGACGTCCTCCAGCACGACCCCCGTAGCGACTTCGCCCCATGGCATCTCGAAGGGAAACGCGCCGTAACAATGCGGGACGTCACGGCCTTGCGCGCGGCTGAGCGAGGCGTACCTGCGCAGGACCGACGGGAAGGTCAGCTCCTGCCTTACTGTGCGCCCTCGGACCGCAGCACAAGAGGCTGACGCACGCCTGAAGCTCCGAGTCGATCCTCTCCTCGACGGACCGCCATGGGTTGATGTAGTCGTGCGGCAAGGGCCTCAGCGCCTCGGCAAACAGCTTGAGGACCGCAGTCCCCATCCCCTGCCCCTCGATCTCGACGTCCGCGCTCCAGACTTGCACGTAGCGAGGATGGCCGACCTGTAGTCCGCGTGCGAGGCGGAACGCGACGTCTTCCCAACCTCGCCTCGAGTGCACTGCTTTGAGGAGCTCGAAGTTCGGCGGACGGAGCGGGTTCGGCGGCGTCTCGCCGGTGATCTCGCTGCGGTACGCGGGATCGCTGCTGTTCACGGCGAATGTGATGATGTCGAGGTCGATGCAGGGGCCGGCGGGGCGGAGCACTGCACCCTCGCGCAGCGGGTTCGCCAGCGCCGCACGGGCAAGTTTATTCGGTTCGAATACGCCGTCAGGTACTTCCAGGCGCATCGCTTCTGTTGCAGTGGGAGGCAAGAGCCGTACAGGAGCGCTCCACCTCGGCGGCGTGCTCGAGCCTCTCCGCGGACGTCTCGCTCGAGCGGACTCCGAACTCCTACCTCCTCTTCCTCAGCGTCGACGTCGGCGGGTACTGTACAGCGCGCCGTCGAGCCCGACGCCGCTCATTGGCGGGTATGGCTGTGGCGGCAGCGCGAGCGGCATCGACCAGCGCTTCGACCGCCTCGAGATGCTCGTGCAGCAGCTCGTCAACCGTGGCGGCGCAGCGAGGCCTGGCGTGCTCGGGAGGATGGCCTCGAACGAGGGGACGCTCGTCGAGGAACCGCGCGGGATGGCCTGCCCCATCGGCGAGAAGTAGGAACGCGAGAGCGAGGTGGCGCGCTTGAAGGGTTAGTCGACGGAGGAGCGCTTGTTCTTGCATCAGAAGCGGTGTCCTCGCCCATAGCACAGCGCCCGACTCTGCATTGCCCTACATCTGCTGCAAACGTAGCGCGAGAAGGTCGAGGAAGCTGGAGCATGAGCGCGGAGCGGGAGCAAGCGCGAAAAGCAAGTTGGCGATGCGGAGAGTGCGGGAGCAGCATGACGAGCATTGGCGTGCGCCTGGTGCGGCGATGCGGACAGCGTCGATGACGAGGGGGAGTTGGCATCCTCGATTTCGTCCTCGAGGGTTGCGTCGAGCGAGTCGAAGTCGACCTGTCGAAGGACTCGGTGACGAGGGGCTTGAAGGGCGTGGACGGCATAACGGAGCCGGCGGGGCGGAAGACCGAGGGGAAACGAGCGCGAGGGCGCTTCTGCGGCGAGGAGGAGGGCGTTGGAGGGTTGACGGGCGCGCCCAGGGCGGGTTTTCCGGGGGGCGGCGGCGTCGTGAAGTCGCGACCCTTGCTGTGGACGGTTGAGCGGATCAGCACCCGGCAAACGCCGAGGAGGCGAATACGCACCTTAGCGCCTCGTCGCACCACAGGAGACAGGCCACAGCCTTGGCCCTCGATCCAGTTCCCGCACGACCAGAACTCGCCGACGAGGATCGGCGACGTCTCCTTGCGCGTCACGCGGCGGATCGCCTTGATCCTCGGCTCGGTGTTGCAGAAGCAAAGAACGTCTGCGCGTGCGAGGAGCGTCAGCAGAAGCACCGAGAGGAGGGGGAAGGGGGACGAACCTCCATTCGGGAGGAAGCAGCTGTACTTCTTCAGCGTGGCCGCATCGGTGCGCAGGTTAGGCTTGTTGCCGCCGCCTTTGGAGGTCGTCGCGGTCCTGCTGGTGCTCGCAAAGGCCGACATGGCCGGATCGAGGTGGGGAGGTGGTGGAGATGGGGGGGGGGGAGTGCGGGAGAGGGGCGGGTGGGCTGCACTGAGTCCCGACCGAGCTGTAGTGCCTTGATGGCGCGAGCTGGAGGCTCTCAGCTTTGCTCGAGGGAGAAGCGGGTAGTGGAGGAGGAGAAGGGCGGGGCTGCCAGGGGTTGTGCTCTCCTCCTGCGCTCATCACGCTCGTGCGGCCTGCTGGTCTCTCGTACTCGCTCTCTACGGTACTCGGACGGTGCACACCGAGTCTAACCGTCCCCCGCGCTGGGCTCGCCTCTCTTTTCGCTTCATCGCTTGTCGCCGTTGCCGGGACGCTTCCTGTCGACTTCGAAGGCAGGGTTGCGTCGAAAACAGCGGGTCGGAAGACTGTGAAGGTGCGGATTATACGCAGGCGCGGGACAACACTCTATCACACTACTCGTCGCTCAACTCCGCCTCCTCGTCCTCGTCCTCGTCCTCGGAGCTCGACGCACCCCGGTGCCGCCCGTCCCACGCGATGAGGCACGGCTCGTGTTCGACGGCATACCGGGCCCACCGGACGTAGAGCTCCAGACTGAGTACCTTCCGCCACGCGTTCTCGAGGAGCTGCTCGTCCGCGTTCTCGTAGAGAAACTCAGGATCCATCTTGGCCCACTCACGGCGGCCCTCCTCCGCCGGCTTCGAGTAGCTGAACCCGACGAGGACGTAGTGCGTGTGCGCGACGCCCGAGCTTTGAAGGACGAAGATGTCGGTGGTGTCCGGGCAGATACTGCCGACGTCGAGCGCTTGTAGGCGATGCAGGTGGTGGAAGGACGGGCTCATCTGGAGTACGTCGTGCTTCAGCGTGATGCTTCACCGCGCGCGAAGATGCAGGAGGACGTACGACGCTGTGCACCGCTTCTGGCGTCTTGAGGTTGACCTTCTCCCGCTCGCAGAACTTCTTGAGTGGATCTGCGATCGGGCCCAGATCCTCCAGCACCACGCCCGTCACGACGTCACCCCAGGGCATCTCGAACGAGAACGCCCCGTAGCAGTGCGGGACGTCGCGACCTTGCGCCGGGTGGAGGGAGGTATACCTGCGAGCGTCGCAGAGGTCAGTTTCTCCCGCTAAACCTCCCCATCATGAAGCGTAATCCACGTACGCCTGAACCTCGGCTGCGAGGCGTTGCTCCAGAGACCGCCACCGCAGAAGCGAGTCGTGCGGCAGTGGCCACAGCGCCTCGGCGAACAGCTTGACGACCACGCTTCCACACCCGCGCCCCTCCAGTTCGACCTCTACCGTCCATACCTGCGCATAACGCGGGTGGCCGATCTGCAGCCCCCGTTTCAGGCGAAACGCGAGGTTCTGCCAACCCCGCCGCGAGTGCACCGCTTCGAGCAGGTCGAAGTTCGGCGGACGGAGCGGGTTCGGCGGCGTCTCGCCGACGATTTCGCTGCGGTACTGAGCTGCGCTGCTGTTGTCGATCGATGTAACGAGGTCGAGGTCGATGCAGGGGCCGGTGGGACAGAGGAGCGCGCCCTCGCGCAGCGGGTTCGCCAGCGCAGCGCGGGCGCGGTCGTTCGGCACGAAGGTCCCGTCGGGAATGTTCATACGCATCTCTTCTGAAAGCGGTGGGAGACAAGAGCCACACAGGAGCGCACTACCTCGGCGTGCGTGCTCGAGCCTCCCCGCGGATGTTCCGCTCGACGGACTCTGGTCTCCTGTCGCCTGCTCGCTCCCCCCGGCTGCAACTCTTTCCTGCCTCCTCGCTTCTATACAGATTGCACACTTTCGCGGCTGTTTGCGTCATGTTCAGGCGTCGCGAGCAGCCGCGCCGCTTCGGCTGGTCTTCCTTCCGCCCCGTCGGCCACAACCCCTTCCTCCCGCTCTCCCGTCACTTCTCCCGCGCACCTATCATCGATCAACCGCCCAGTGAGACGGTGGAGGTTTACAGCGACCACCCAGTGCGTGCCGCTTGCGCCGGACCTCAACCATCACTGTGCGAAGCTGACCCCTCGCACTTGCAGTCGGGCCTTCCTCAATACGCGACCACCACTGCCCTTGCTATCTTGAACGAACCCCTCGTATACTGCTCGTCGCAGGCTGGCGGCAGAGCAAGCGCGAACAGCGGCGCCCTCGCGACCTACGCCGGGCGCATCAACAAGCTGGCGAGGCCATGGAACACCTTCATCTCCTCCGCCTTCCACCACGCGTACTACAAAGCGCTGCAGCACGTCCCGAACATCCGGCCAACCCCGCAACAGGAGCGACACCTCGTGAGCGAAGGCGACGTTGCGTTCGCCCTTTACCTCCTCGCAGGGTCGTCGCGCACTGATTTTCCTCCCGTCCGACAGTGACTTGATTATGAGCAACGTGCTCTCCTCCATCCCTGCGATCCTCACGAGCTTGCTCTCTGAGGACGTACGGCACGTCCTCGAAGTGGCGATTCAGCATCACCCGACAATCAAGCTCCCGCAGCCGGCGCAAGACGATGCGAATTCCGAGCAGGAGGCTGGAACCGCGGACACGGAGAAGAAGAAGCCGGACAGCACATGTGCGTCGCTCAACTCAGAGCATCCGTGTCGCTTACGCTGCCTAACCACAGACGTCTACCCGGACCACGTTCTCTTCCTCTCGCGCCGCCGCAACCCGCCTATCCAGCACGAGTCGCCGCATTTGTACTTGATCATCGTCGAGGAGAAGGTACACTGCGTCGGCCATACGTTGCGAGGTGTGCGTGCTAACGAGCTGTGCAGCGCGCAGGTTATGTTGTACCGCAAGACTGGCGTGCAGGGAAGAAGGCCTCGTGGCTCAGGACGGATAACCCACAAGCCCACCTCGATCAGATGGTCGGGTGCGCCATATCCCGCTGTCTCCCTGTCGCACATCCTGAAGCTGCTCACCCATTGTCAGGTATGGCGCCTTAACCGGCTGCGAGCACTTCCTCCTCACCGACTACTACAACGGCGTGGCTTTGACTTCCAAGATGCTCGCCGAGGGTGAACGGCTAGCGGCTCACGTCGCGGCGTACCCCCATGGAGTCGCTCGCAACCCGCAGCAGCTGCAGAAGGTGTCGAATCCAGTCGACGGCGGTCTGCGCCACGCCGTCTGTATGCTTAGCATGAAGGCGCTGTATGACCTTGGTGTGCTCGATCCGAAGGTGCGTGCCCCAGGCTCACTCCCCCGCTGCACATACGCTGATCCGTGCGAGCTCGAGCAGAAGGCGCCCGGGCTTCCTGCAGTCCCGCTGGCGGTCCGTCTTCGCTCCGCCCTCATATTGCGCCTAGGCTGACCTTGCTGAGTGACAGGCGAGTGTGAAGGCGATGTTGCAGGAGCATCGGGGCGAGGAGGAAGAGCGGGTGCGTGGCTCCCTGTCCCCTTTCGTTCCGCTGCTGACGCCTCACACGGGCAGGTCAGGACGCCGTCAGAGGCCGAGGGGCATCGCCATGGTACGAGGAAGCAGGTAGCGAGGACGCATGCAAGGCATTAGAACCTCTCGTCATGCACTTGGGAAGGTTCCCCTCGCAGCGTTTCTCTCGAGAGCTGCGAGCGGCCTGAGCCTTCAAGCATGCATCCGCTCATCCGTATGTACCGCCAAATGAAGCATAGGAGCAGAGGCATGCAGCGCATGCCGCCATCTTCGCTACGTCCCCCTCCCGTCGCAGCGTTGGCGCTCTCGCTTAGTGCGTCCTCCCCTCCGTCACCTCCCACGGCTCCTCCACGCCCCTCAGCGGGCGCAGCAGCTCCCTCTCCCTCTCCTGCATGGGCACCGCGCGCGCCCAGTCCGGCCCGTACCTGCCTCCGCCGCTGCTCCGCAGGCGCGCAGCATGGTGCGCAAGCAGCGCCGCGGTCGACGGCGCGGGGGCGTCGAACTCGCGCTCGGGCGCGGGGGCGGGCGCGTGCGTCGCGGCGGGCGGAGCGGGCGCGAGGACAGCGGCGGGGGAGCGCGGCGGGGGCGTGATGGTGATGAAGGCGGATTCGGAGAGCGAGGACGGTACGGTGTACTCCCCGTAGGAGGAAATTGTCGCGGAGGGTTGGAAGAGGTGGCTTTGCTGTGCGGACTGGGCGGCGACGTGCGAGGTGTGGAGCGGGGCATACTGAGCATGGGCGAAGGACGGCTGCGGGCGAGAGGCAGGTTAGCGCGGGCGCACCTACACGTGAAAGAAAGGTGAGCGCCAAGACGCACCTGCTGCCGCTGCAGCGGAGCCTGCTGCGCCATTGCCGCAACACTCGCTCCCGTCATCTGCGCCACCTCGCCCTCCGAAAGGCTCATCCGCTCCGCCTGCTGCTGCACCGCTCCGACGGGGTCCGACGCCTGCATATGGCGGAGGACCATTCCGAGCCGCCTAAGGGCCTTCTTGCGGCCCTCCTCGATGCCGACGCGCTCGTCCGCCTGCGCGGCCTTCTCGAACAGGCGCTGGACGCCGGACGGGAGGCCGTACACGTCGTCGGTGTACGAGCCGCGCGAGAAGTAATCGTCAAAGGCGGTGGCCGGATCCTGCGAGAGGAGCGTGCGGAGGTACGCTTTATCGGCGAGGTCGAGCGACGAGAGCGACGAGAGCAGCTCGCTCGACGTCGGCGACATGTCGCCCGCGCGGACGGCGTCCTCGCCTGCACGGCCCTTGCCCTTGACGTCGCTCCGGGCGGCGGTGGACGCGAACGGGTCCTGGGGCATGGCGGTCTCCATCTCGACGCGCCAGGACTCGCTCTGCCGCGCGAGGA
This sequence comes from Rhodotorula kratochvilovae, assembly GCA_019926025.1. Taxonomy (NCBI): domain Eukaryota; kingdom Fungi; phylum Basidiomycota; class Microbotryomycetes; order Sporidiobolales; family Sporidiobolaceae; genus Rhodotorula; species Rhodotorula kratochvilovae. The sequence goes on along the minus strand of JAHSUG010000020.1, from coordinate 682,341 downwards.
GCTCCTGCTCCCAGTCACCGTCAACGGCGTCGAGGAGCCCGCCACCGCTCAGCAGGCCTGCGAGCTCTGCTCCGTCGTGCGCTGCGGTGCGGGCGGTATCGTTCGAGGGCCCTGATGCGGAGAAGGGGCGGTATCGGCTCGAGGAGGGGCGCTGGTGGAGGCACCTGCTCCTGCCCACGCGCGGTCGAGGGCGAGGCTGCCGAGCTGCGCAGCCTGAGCCTCGTGAAAGGCGGCAAAGTCGGGCGGGGCGGCGGAGGACGACGACGAGGCGTCGTTGCGGAACGCGGCTGGAGCGGCGAGCGGGTGGTGCGGGTGGAGCGGGGCGTCTGCGAGGCGGTCGCCGGCGTGGACAAAGTGCTGACGGATGCGGGCAGACCCTTGGCGTACGTCGCCATGCTCGTGCCAGTGCAGGAGGGCGAGAGAGCGGGAAACGCGAGGCGGTCGGTAGCGTCGCGAGCGCGCGACTCGGCGGCAATCGCGGCGTCGCCGGCCGGAGTCGCACCCACGCGCGCCCGCTCTGGGGGAGCGCTCGAGGCTGCAGACTGCTTCCTACACGTTCGTACACCTGGGCCGGCCACGCAGGAGCGCTCGGAGCGCTGCGATGGAGCCGACCTTGCGAGCAAATCTCGCTCTTCTCCTCTGTCCTGTTGGGCTTGTTCGAGTGCTCCTGTAGCCTGGCGAGTACTGCGCGAGTCCCGCCAGTACGACAAAGTAGAACAAAGGAAGCAGGACAGGGGGCATTCGCAAGCCCGAGCGGGGCATCATCGCGAGATGAGCTTCTCGCCGTTCTCCCGCGCCCGCCTCGCCCGCTGAACACGTTCTCGCCCGCCTAGCCTGCCCAGAGGATGCCCGACCAGTCGCCCCTCCCGCTCGCAACCTCGCTCGACGAGGTCTACACCCCGACCTCGCTCGCTCACGAGGGCGTCCGCTGGAACGCCCTCTTCGACGCATTCACCAAGGAGTTTGGCGTCCAGGCAAAGGGCCTCAAGGTTGCACGCGCACCGGGCCGTGTCAACATCATCGGTGCGTCCTCTCTCCCTTGCCTGCGCGAGCGTGCGACGCCCGGTTCGGCTCCACTTCGCAAGGTCGTCCCGCGTCCCGACCTAAAAAGGGGCTCACTCTTCTCTCTGCAGGCGAGCACATCGACTACTGCGGCTTCTCTGTCCTCCCGACCGCCATCGAGCGCGACGTCCTCATCGCCTTCTCCACCGCCGACCCGGACCCCTCGTTCAAGGGGGCAGACCTCCCCGCTCCCTCCGCCAACGGCAAGACCGTCTTCGTCCTCCGCAACGCCGCAAGCAAGTTCACCCCGACCAGCTTCGAGGTCGACCTCGGCGGCGACGGCACCGACCTCGCCCTCCCAAAGGAGCACCACTGGTCGAGCTACTTCATCGCGGGGACCAAGGGCATCCTCCAGCACCTCCAGAAGAACGCCGGCACCGCGAGCGTCGACGCACCGAAGCGCGTTCTCGTCCTCGTCGATGGCACCGTCCCCGAAGGCAGCGGGCTCAGCAGCTCGTCCGCCATGACCACCGCGAGCGCGATCGCCGTTCTCGAGATTCTCGGCCGACGCGAGGGCGAGGACCAGGTTGGGAGGAAGGACCTCACGAACGTCGCCATCGAGAGCGAGCGGCTCGTCGGCGTCAACTCGGGCGGGATGGACCAGTCCGCTTCCGTCTTCTCCCGCTCCAAGCACCTCCTCCACGTGTGCGTCCGCTTCCCCGCGCCCCTTCAGGCTTCTCCTGACGTACCCGTCCCCTGCAGTGAGTTCATCCCGCACCTCGAGGCGCGCGCCATCCCGCTGCCGAAAACCGACCCGCCCTTCTCGTTCGTCATCGCCAACACGCTCGTCAAGAGCGAGAAGAAGATCACAGCCAAGTTCCAGTACAACCTCCGCGTGAGTATGCGCTCCCGCCACTCGCTCGGACAGCCTGCTCACCTCGACGCGCGCAGGTCGTCGAGACGCGCCTCGGCGCCCTCCTCCTCGCCAAGTTCCTCGGCCTCCCATACACGTACGAGTCGCGGCCCTTCCCGTCCTTCAAGACGCTGCAGGACGCGTACTTCTCGAACCGGGGCCCGACGCACGGCCCAATCCGGAGCAACTCGCAGCGGCCGGAGAGGCTCGTCCCCGACGGCGCGACCGTCCCCGCCCTGCCTTCGAGCCGCCTTCCGCCGCGGAACGCGAGCGGCGCGCACGAGCTCCGCACCATGATTGGCCTCATTGGGCAGGCGCTTGGCGGGCCGGGCATGGAGGGCGGGATGACGTTCGAGCAGGTGGCGAAGAGGCTCGAGGTTGGCGAGGAGGTGCTCAAGAGCGCGGTGATGGACAGGGAGGTCGAGCCCAAGGATGGGAGGTTCAAGCTCTGGACCCGCGCGCGGCATGTCGTGCGTCTTCCCTCCCCTCCTTGCCTACTTCGCCCCTCGGGGCCTCCTCTTTTCACCCTGTCGCCCCGCCTTCCCGCCTTCCCGCCTTCCCCATGTCATCCGTCTTCATCGAAGCTTCGAACTGACGAGTCCTGCCTACGCAGTTCTCCGAGGCGCTCCGCGTGTACGAGTTCAAGGACCTTCTCTGCTCGACGGCGGCGACCTCGCAGCGCGCCACGCCCGACGCGATCGACGGCGCCGAGGGCCAGCCGATCCTCGAGACGGCCGCCTCGGAGGGTTCCGAGCCGGACGACCTTCCCTCTGCCCCGCTCGACCCGTACACGACGAGCCTCGCTCGCCGTGCCCAAGGACGACGACCCGAGCAAGGCGCTCCTCGAGCAGATGGGCACGCTGATGAACGAGAGCATGAAGAGCTGTCAGGTCGACTATGAGTGCTCATGCCCCGAGCTGGACGAGCTTGTCGACCTTGCACGCAAGAACGGCGCGCTCGGGAGCCGCGTCACCGGTGCGCCCCGCCCCCTCCTCCTTCGCTCTTCAACCGGGCGTGCACTTACACCCCCTGCACAAAACCCACAGGCGCAGGCTGGGGCGGCGCTACTGTCTCGCTCGTGCGCGAGCCCGACGTCGAGCGGTTCATCGCCGCGCTCAAGGAGGGGTACTACGCCAAGCGGTACCCGAACCTTAGCGAGCAGGAGCTCGCCGACGCCGTCTTCCCGACCAAGAGCGAGGCGGGCGCGTGCGTGTTCCAGCAGACGGACTGAGCGCGGCGCAGCATGAGGGGCGGAGGGAATGCGGGCATAGACGTGAACTTGGGCTATCTGAAACGAAACAAACACTGTAGTGCTCTAAAGCTTCCTGTCGTTCTCTGCGAGAGCGTTGAGGTCATGGGCAGTGGCTATGTGCCGGGCAAGCGGGAAAAGCGCACGACTTCGGACGACTTTGCGCATTACAGGCGGGAGAGCGGGTGCGGGCGGCGCCTACAGCGTGATGTTGTAGTCGTAGTCGCTTTCGGCGTTCTGGGCGGTCCAGAGGACGACGGCGCTGTGAAATGCGAAGGAGAAGGGGATCCGTCAGCGCCCTTGCGGCAAAGAAGGGGAGACAGAAAGCCTGTCGCCCGTCTCACCTGAACATGATCGCGACTGAGTAGAGGGGGAATGCTGTCAGTCAGGTTGAAGCAAGCCAAAGAGAAAAGCGGAACGCACTCGACTGGAGGACGTTGGCGACGCCCCAGTTGACGCCGTAGTTCTCCGGATAGTGCGGGATGATGTACTTGATCACGAGGACCGTCTGTGCGCAAGCAATCTGTCAGCACTGCCGCGGGGTAGCGACGGCAGGGAAGGAACGCACGATGCTGCCCGCGAGTCCGCCGGCCATGAGCGCGAACCCGACAAAGAGGAACAGCCTCGCGCGCCACGCGACGCCGCCACCGCTCCAGCTCCCGTCCCAGTCGTCGCTCATGAGGCGCGCCTTGTCGATCAGGTTGACGATGACCATCCCGAGGGTCGCGCAGAGCCCCGGCGCCCAGTCGGCGAAGGTGACGCGGACGGGGACGGGGTCGTAGGGCGTGTCCGGGTCCGAGATGGGCTGGGCGTGCGGACGAGATGCTCGCGTCGAGGAAGGCCCACCAGCCGAACGCGAACTGCGCGAGGGGCGGGACGAGGTGGGGGAGCGGAGGGAGAGGGTCAGCCGCGCGCGCTCGTTCGAAGGGCGGCTGCGGGTGGAGCTGCACCAAGACAGTCTAGGGAGAGGCTGCACGCACCAATGCGCCGGCAAAGTAGACGAGGAACTCGCGCTTGCGAGGGCCGAGGGCGGGGAGCCTGAGCCACCCCGGGCACGACACGAGGAACACACGGCGCGGGTCGGTGCGCCTCAGGGGACACCGCTCGAGGAGGAAAGCTGCGGCATCGAAGCGGCGATGAAGGAGGAGGAGCGGATGAGGCGGAGGAGAGACCGACGACGACAAGGGCGATGAAGTCGGCCTCGCGCGGTAGTGCGGGTGTTCGACGAGACGTTTACACTCTCGTGAAGCTATCGCGAACGCGCAACGAGGCAAGAAGCGGCGGGTGTTACACTACTGGTACACGACTCGTACACGGCGAACCGTCTCCTCCGTCTCAACAAGCGGTACAGCGGGTGCGGCGGATGCGACAGGCTACTCGGCAGTGAACCCGAGCGAGTGGTCTGCGGGAGAAAGTGGGTGGTCGTTAGCGGGAGACCACGAGGAGAGGAAGCGAGCGCACTCTTCTGGATCGACATGATCTTCGCCGGGCTGCGGGTCACACCGCCGAGCATCATCAGCATCTTCACTATAAGGCGCAGCGAAGAAGGGTCGGCCGCGACTCACCCTCGAGGTGGAAGATGTGCTTGCTGCCCTGTCGCAGCCGGTGGTCGTAGAAGGCGCTCCAGTACGCCACATCCGCCTTGATTTGCTCGTCGACGCGGTCGAGCAGCCGGCGCGTGATGGTCTGCGATGCGAGTAAGGCTGTCAGCCCGACACGCGGCAGTGTGAGGGGCAGGAAGGGGACGCACGGCGAGGACAAGCATTGCGGGGATGCAGTGCACGAGGAGCTCGTAGAACATGCCGCGGACCTCGAGGAGCTTTTCGGGCGTCTGCTGCGCGAGGATCTGCTCCGCCGCCTTGGCCGCGTACTTCTCCCAGTCAGGCCGCGGGACCGCATCGATGTCGCGCTGGTCCTGCTTCCCCGTCGTCAGGAGCGAGTGGTCCGGCTTGTTGACTTGAAGTCCGGGTCCTGTGTAGAGCGCCTCGAGCGAGAGGAGCGCGCGCCGCAGGTTGCCGAGCGAGATGCGCGAGAGGAGGAGCGAGACGTGCGGAGGGAGCGAGAAGCCCTCGTTCGTCGCCGTCTGCTCCAGCACCGAGCCAATCTGCGTGCGAGGTGTGGTCAGTAGGTGGATCACGCGCACGGGAGAGCATACGCACCTGGTCCTCCGTCGGCGCGCCGACCCTCAGCAGCAGACACCGCGACCGGATGGGCCCAATGATCTTGCTTGTCGAGTTGGCGCAAAGGATGATGCGCAAGCTCGACGTGAACTTCTCCATCGTGCGGCGGAGCGCAGACTGTGCGTCGCGTGACATGCCGTCCGCCTCGTTGATGATCACGACTGCGGGCAGGCGCGGCGGGTCAGCGCGGCGTCTCCTCAAAGTGGCGGCGGGCGAGCGCACCCTTGAAGCGTTTACGCGCGTTGAGGTCGACCTGTTGCGTCTGCGCGATGTCCTTGAGGACCTCCTGCACGACGGAGCGGTCGTAGTTGCCGAGATCGCTGCGAGGGACAGGGCGTGTCAGCGCGACTTCCACTTTGACAAGCGGGGCGAGACGCACCTCGGGGTGAGTTCGATGTGGTAGTTGCTCTGTACGATGTTGACGTCGAGCTTGCGCTTCGACGGCGTGAGGAAGGTGCGCTGCTCGATGCGGATCTGCGGGACGGTTCGGGACTAGTCAGCAAGGGCAGCTCGGTCGAGGGAGGTAGCTTCGCAGAGCGTCTTCGTGCCCATGGAGCCGGCAGAGCGGGAGGAGCGGCGGCTAACCTTCTCTACGCCAGGGCCGAAGAGCTCGCGGAGGGTGGCCATGATGCGCGTCTTCTTGCCCGCGCCGGACGGGCCGTAGAAGAGAGTATGCGGGAAATCGCCATGGGCCTGCGCACAGCGTCGCTCGAGAGTGTCAGCGGGCGAGAGACGCGCGGGGAGATGAGGACGACGAGGGGAGGACGAACGAGCGCCTTGAGCCGGCTCGAGAGCTCTGGGTGGTAGTCGAGGCTGTTGAGGTCCTTTGGCCGGTGCTTGTCCACGAACAGCGAGCCCATCTTGTGGGAGAGCGAGCGAGCAGGAGGAAGTGGGGCGAGGACGACGAGCCGCGACGCGTCGACGGAGGGAACACTCGCGCTGACCAGCTTCTTGCAGCGGGACAGCCTCTCGAGAGCTCTCAGGAGACCTAACGAGACGTGCGAAAAAAAAGCCTGGTACGCGATGACCTCAATGCACCTCCTCCCGCCCTCACACTACGTACAAGTCGCCCTGGCACGCCGCGCACCACACCAGGTCGTTCTTCAGCGGCACTCGCGGCGCCCTCGCTGCCGGCGGGCCCTCCCTCAAGGACGAGAGCAGCGGGCCCGCGGTGTCGAGGTCGGGGACGCCGTATTCATCCTCCATCCGCGCCTTCAGCAGCGAGAGCGACGCCTGACGGACGTGCTGTCGGCCCGCTGTCGGCGCTGGAGGCGCGAAGGGTGTGGGCGCGGCAAAGGGAGTGGACGCGCTCGCGGGCGTACGGCCGAAGGGGACGAGCGGAGGGGACATGAGCGCGGCGCCAAAGTCGTTGGCAGTCGGGTCGGAGAGCTCGTCGACCGACGGCAGGTACGACGCCGTGCGGCGGTGCGCATGGCCGCGGCTGGGCGTGCGAGACGGGGTGACGGGGAGGGGGACGCTCGCAGCGGCGGGCGGGGAGGCGGGATCGACCGAGCCGCGTCGCGGCGGCGTGACGAGCGACGGCGCAGGGCGCTGCCGCAGTGCGCCGAGCTCGAGCTCCTTCGCCTTGGTCTTGCTCCGCTCCTGGTCGAGCGCCTCCATCATGCCCTCAACCTGGCTCTTGAGGTCGCCGTTCGCCTTGAGCATCTTGACCCGCGTGCCCTCAAGCGCGAAGATTTCCTGTTCGAGCTGGCGGATCCGCGTCTGCGCATCGGAAAGCTGCAGGCGGAGATCATCGACGGCCGCCGGCTGCGCGGGCGACCGCGCACGGGGCGAGGCGGAGCGCAGCGCGTCGACCTCGTCCTGCGCCTGCGAGTACAGCCCGCGCAGCTCGGCGAGCGCACGGTTCCCCTCGCCGACTGCCTCGCGCTGCTGCTCGAGCTCCTGCCGCAGCGCCTCGACCTCGCTGACCCGGCGCTCGAGCTCGTCCGCAACGCTGGCAGACGCGTCCTGGGCGTCGCCGCTCGCGCGCGATTGCGCGACGTCGCGCTCGAGACGCGCAATCGCCGCGTCCTTCTCGTCGAGCGCGCTGCGGAGGTCCGCGAGCCGCCCTCGCGCGCGGTGGTCGACGACGACGCCTCCTCCACGCGCGCCTGCAGCGCCGCGACCTGCCCCTCGAGGCGGGCCTTCTCCTCCGCCGCCGCGGTCCTCGCTTCACCCGCGGTGCGCAGCTCCTCCCGCGCAGCCTCGACCGCGCGCTCGAGCTCGACGACCTCCTCCTTCGTGTCGTCCAACTCGGCCATCGCGGCCGAGAGCGTCGCGGAGGTCTCCTCGACCTCGCCGCGGCAGAGTGCCAGCTCGTCCTCGACCTCGCGCTTGGTGCGCTCGGCGTCGGCGAGGTCGGCGCGGAGCGAGTCGAGCTCGTGCCGGAGCGCGGACTCGGACTCCTGTGCTTGGGTGAGCGAGGCCGACAGGGCGCGGGTCTGCTCCTCGTCCGACGACGATGCGGTGAGGCTCGAGACATTGGCGCGAAGCTCCTCAACAGAGGCAGCGAGGGATGTGTTCGTAGTCTGGAGGGAGTCGTGCGCTGCAGTGAGGCGCTCAACGTCGGCATGGGCGGTCGTGAGCTGCTGCTCGAGGGTCGCGGCACGGCCTGCGTGCAGGTAGAGGCAGTCAGTGGGCTCTCCGAGACCGGTAGGAGATCAAACGCACCCTGCGCGGTGGCAAGCTCGGTGGTGTTGGCGTGCAGCTGCGCCTCGAGCGAGTCGGCCTTCGCCTTCGCAGCGACGAGGTCTGCCTCGATCGTTGCGTGGGCGTGCGTCGCCTGCTGAGCCTCGCCGAGCGTCCTCGCGAGGTCGCCCCTCACGGTTGCGAGCTCCTGCCTGAGCTCGTCGGCTGCGGCGCCTCCGCCGCCGCCCGCCTTGAGCCCGTCGACCTGCTCCTGCAAATTGGCCGCGCGGCTCGCGCTCCGCGTCGCCTTCGCCGTGACCGTCTCGAGCGACAACGCAAGCTCGCGTTCCTTTGCCTGCGAGGCAGCGAGCTCGCCCTCGAGGCGCGAGAGCTCCGTCTCCTTCTCGTCGAGCTCCTTCTCCGCACCCTCGAGCGAGTGCTGCAGCGCGGTTGCACGCGACTCGGATGCCGCGAGGACGTCCTTGAACACGGCGAGGTCGCGCTCGAGCGCGCTGACGCGGCTTGTGCTTGCCGGCGTGCTGGGCCGGGACGCGCCGGCCGTGTCGACCGCGCGTGCGGCGGGGCGCGCCTCGAGCTGCCGCTGCAGGTCCGCCTCGACGCTGCGCAGGCGCTCTGCCTCTGCTTCGGCGGCAGCGACGGCGGCCGCCTTCTCCAGCACGACGTCCTCGAGCTCAGCGATGCGCTGCGCGTCCTCCGGCGCGGACGCAGGTGCAACATCGCGCTCGCGGCGGGTCTGCTCGAGCTCGTCGCGCAGCGAGGATGCGATCGCCTCCGCCTCGGCGAGCCGCTCCTGGGCGCTGCTGAGGCCGTCTTCTGCCGTCGCGGCCTGCTCCTGCGCACTCGTCAGCTCGCGCTGGGAGGCGGCGAGCTGCTCCCTCAGCGAGCTCGTCTCCGCCTTCGCAGCCGCGATTTCCTCCTTCGCAGCGTCTGCCGCGCCAGTTGCGGCGACCACGCTCCCGCTCGGCGGCAACGTCCGCCTCGAGCGCCTCGACGCGAGCGCGCGCATCGTCCCGCTCCCGCTCCGCCGCCTCGACGTCCGCGCGCGCGTCGTCCCGCTCGCGCTCGAGCGCCGCCCTCCGCTGTTCGCCCTCCTCCACTGACGTCCTCGCCTCGTCCCTCTCCCCCTCCGCGTTCTGCACCAGCGCCTTCGCCTGCTCCACCTCCGTCTCGAGCCTCGCCTTCTCCGCCTCAAGCGCCGCAACCGTGCGCGCGAGCTCCTCCGCGCGCTGCGCAGCAGAGGAGGATGAGTCGCCCGCTTCGGCGAGGGAGGCCTCGAGCGAGTTGGCGGACGCGCGCGCGGCGGCGAGGTCGCCCTCGAGCGCGGCAACGGCGGCGAGGTGCGCCGCAGCTTCTGCTTCGAGCGCGGTGATACGCCCGTCCCGCGCAAGCTGGGCTGCGTCGGCAGCGGCGGCAGCGGCGGCGAGCTGCGCCTCGAGCGCCTCGACGCGCGCGACGTGCCCTTCGACCTCGCTTGCGAGTTCGGCGGCGCGCGCCTCGACCGTGGAAACGGCCGCGTCCCGCTCGGCGAGCGCAGCTTCGAGGCGCGTGGCGTTCTCAGCACTGTCACGCGCATTGGCGAGGTCCGCCTCGAGCGCGCGAACCGCCTCGTCCCGTTCGGCAAGTTGGGCGTTTGCGTCCCTGAGGGCGGACTCCGCCTCGTCGAGACGAGAGGTGAGCTCCGCTGCGGCCGCGTTGCGCTGCTCGAGCTGCGAGCGGACATTGGATACCTCCGCGCTGGCCGAGGTCGACTCAGCGAGCTGCGCCTCGAGCGTGCGGATCGTGTCGAGGTGGGCTTCGGCGACCGCCCCGAGCGCGGTAATGCGCGCCTCGAGGTCGTCGACGACCGCGCCATGCTCGTCCGCAGCAGCCTGCAGGCGCGCGGTAGTCTCCGCATCGCCCGACGCGGATGCAAGCTGCGCCTCGAGGTCGCGCACAGCCGCATCGCGCTCGCCCAACGCGCTCTGCAGACGCTGCGCCTCGTCCTCGCCGGCCTGCACGCGCGCGTGTAGCTGATCAACCTGCTCGCTCCACTCCCGCTTCTCCTCCTCGAGCCCGCGCACCTTCTCCCTCGCCTGCTCGAGCTCCTCCTCACCACCCGCTGCGCTCCTGAGCGCCTCGACCTCCTCCTCGAGCTGCGCGATGCGCACATCCCGCTCGCTCGCATCCTGCATCAGCGCGAGCCGCTCCGCCTCCCACTCGCCTTCGTGCGCGCGGAGCGCGCCCAGCTCTTCCTCCAGAGCAGTGCAGCGCGCTTCGGCGTCCGCGAGGGACGACTCGAGCGCGCCGGCGTGCGCACGCAGCTCGTCCGCCTCGCTCGCGGCAGCGGCGCGGAGGTCGTCTGCCTGGCGGTTTGCAGCAGCGCGGAGCTCATCCGCCTCCTTCGCGCGCGCCACGAGCGCCTGCTCCGCCTCTGCTGCGCGCGCCTCGTCCAGCTGCGCCTGCATCTCGCGCACGCGCGCGTCCCGCTCACTGATCTGCGCCCGCGCAGCGGCGAGCTCCTCCTCGACTGCGGCGAGCTGCGGCGGGAGGGTCTCAAGCGCCTCGAGGCGGGACGAGAGCGATGCGATCTCCTCGTCGCGGGCGAGGAGCTCTGCGTGTCGGTCCTGGAGCGCTTCGCGCGCGAGGAGGACGCCGTGCTCCTGTTTCCCACCATCAGCATGTCTCCATCGCAAGAAGTGAGGGATCACGACGCACCAAATTCGCAATCCGCTCTGCGTCCCTCTCACCCTGCTCCTCCCGCCCCTCGAGCTCCGCCTCGCACTCGTCCACGCGCGCTCTCAGGCCCTCGAGCTCCCGCGGGTCGGGTGCGTCCGCCAGGAGGGTCTCGAGCTCGCGCACGCGCTGCTCAAGCTGCGCCTCGCGCGGGGAGGGCCCGCGCGGGTCAAAGGAGGCGGAGGAGCGCGGCGGGGAGACGAGGACGCCGGTGGAGGAGGTGGTGGGCGCGGGAGAGGAGGGCGTCGCGGTGCGGGGTGGCTGCGGCGCGGGAGAGCCGCGCGAGGGAGGAGGGGAGAGGATCCGCGAGAAGTAGTCCGCGGCGGCTTGCACCGGCGTCGGGACGTGCACGGCTGGTGCGGGTGCGGGTGCGGGTGCGGGAGGGGGAGCTGCACGTGCGGGCGTGGGTGCCGCGAGGAGTGCAGGTGCCGCGGAGCGCGGAGGAGAGAAGAGGCGCGCAGCGGTATTTGTGGGCGAGGGAGCGAAAGCCTGTCGCGGAGGGGGAGAAGCGACGGCGGGCGGGAGTGGGGAGACGGGGCGGTGGGCTGAGGCGAGTGCCGGGGCAGGCGGCGGTGCGGGTGAGCGGGCCAGGGAGGGAGGTACCCGTGCGAGGACGCTGGCGATGCTCGACGCAGGGCTGGGCGGGACGCTAGTTGCGTTGCTCGCGGCGGAGGGCGAGGCGGGGGTGGGCGAAGCGGCGCCGGGGACGCCTCCCTGCGCGGCCTTTTTCTGTGCCTGGAACTTGCGGAGCTGGTGCAGGCGGAGGGCGTGAGTTGACGCGTCCAGGGGCAGCGGGGAGGCAGATGCGCCGGGGGAGAGGAGGGGCGCGGTCGACTGAGTGCGCCGGTGGAGAGTCACCTTGTCGCGGGCGCGCGCTGCCTTGGCCGCCCGGTCTTGCAGAGCTGCGTGCGACGGAGTGTGAGTACGCGCATTGCGTCCGAGGGAGAGGGGAGCGGACCCGAGTCGTCCATCGTAGGGCGTGACGAGGCGAGGTGGGGAGAGGCGGGGCGAGCTGCCGTGTGCGCTGGAATCGTTCCGCGATAGTCGTTGACTGGTCTAGATGCAGCCCAAGCAAGCAGTGCGCAGTCTGAGCGTGTCGAGGGCGAAGCGTCGAGGTGGAGCTGCGCGGCGAGGCGGGGCAACACCGTCGCTCCTCGGCAACCGCTCCAAGTAAGGCAGAAGTAAGGGCAGGTACGCTGCTACGCCGTAGATGGGACTACCAGCTTTGCAGCGAGTCTCCTTGCGGGGTGAGACGTCGAGCTCGTCCTCATCGCTCCGCGCGGGCGATCGCTCGCTCCGCCGTCCGCTCCACCTTGCACGAGAGCACCGGCTGGCTGCGATGGACGACCCCGCGTACACCGCTGGACTCGCGCCGGACCACAAGGCGTTCCTGCTGTTCTGCGTCCAGGGCCCGCTCGAGGGCTTCCGCCTCGCAGAGATCCGCTCGGTCGCCAAGCTCTACCGCCTCGACCTGAGCTGGCCTGCACCGCCAGACTCGACCGTGCGTACCTCTCCGTCACCCTCCGCGAAGCCGCGCTGACCCACTCGAGCTGCAGCGCCCCTACGTCCTCATCGGCCTGCCCAGCGAGGACGACGCACGCAGGCTCGCGGGGCGCATGATCAGCGCCAAGCACGTCTGGGAGTTCTGGTGCCACGCAGACACGTACGCCGACCTGCACGAAAAGGTCAAGAGCCCCGACGTCCGCGCACTCTGGGTCCGTCCTCCCTCCCTCTCACCCATTACTACCGCTGCAGAGCTGACAGAACCTTCCACATGTGTAGGAGCCCTACGCGGAGGATGCCGACTGCACCTGGAAGTTCACCATCGCCGGGCACCAGCGGACCATCCCGCTCCCGCAGCAGATCGCGCTCGTCAACACGTTCGCGTACATGCCCCTGCAGGGCAAGATCGACCTCCGCACGCCCCAACTCGAGATTGGCGTCTTCGAGGAATACGTCTGGGACCCGCTGCGCGGCGCCAAGGTCCGTGAGGCGCGCGTGGCAAAGGGCATTAGCGTCGAGAAGGGCAAGGGCAAGGAGCGCGAGCGCGTCGTCGAGGAGGGAGACCCGGAGGACACAGGTGGGCTGCTTGCAGTGTGGATGGGCCGCAAGGTGCGCTTCCTCCTCTCGACCGCCCCATGGCTGGACCTTCCTAACCTCGCTGCTGCACGACCGCAGATCTGCGACTCGTCCCGGCACCTGATGGACGTCTACGACCTCAAGAAGCGCGCGTACATCGGAACGACCTCGATGGAGGCCGAGGTGTCGCTGCTCATGGCGAACCAGGCGCTCGCCGCGCCGGGCAAATACGTCTACGACCCGTTCGGTGCGTCTATTCCTCCTTTTCCACGGGAACATCTACTAACTTGCGACTGCCGCAGCCGGAACGGGCTCGATGCTTCTCACCTCGGCCGGGTTCGGCGCGATGACTTTCGGGAGCGACATCGACGGCCGCCAACTGCGGGGCAAGAGTGCGCACCCTTCCGTGCCACTGCCCGTCATCTTCGCTTACGCTTATTGCGCGCACAGAGACGTCCATCAAGCACTCCGCAGCGCAGTACGGCGTCTCGTCGCGCATCGTCGACACCTTCACCTTCGACATGACCGTGCGCTCTCCCCTCTCCCCGCCCTTCCTCACCCCGCTGACGCCTTCTCCCACGCGCGCAGCAACACCCCTTCCGCACTGGCGAGATCTTCGACGCGATCATCACGGACCGTGCGCCCCCCGCTCTCCCTCCCTCTTCTGCTCCGGCTCACACGCAAAGCGAAACAGCGCCCTACGGCGTCCGCGCAGGCGCGAAGCGTCTCGGCCGCGGAGAGGGCGCAAGGGAGGTCGAGCCGATGGTGATCCGCGGGCGGGAGCGTGAAGGGTTCCACCACCAGTGCGTCCCGCTTCCTCGCTCCTCTGCGCGTGCTACGGGCGCTCGTTTCAGCGGGCGCGCGCGGCTGGATGCGCACGGTTTTGATGATGGACTGACGGCTTGCACTGCGTGTAGGCTCGACGACTACGTCCCCCCCTCTGTCGGCTGGCCGATGGAGGAGGTCATCTCGACGCTGATCACCTACTCGCTCTTCCTCCTCCGCCCGGGCGGCCGCCTCGTCTTCTTCCTCCCGACCTCGAACGCCGACTACTCGGACCTCGACGTGCCCTCCGTCCCGGGCCTCACCGTCGTCAGCAACACGCTGCAGGACTATGGGAAGTGGGGCCGGAGGCTGATCACGATGGAGAAGAGCCTGGACGGGCAGTGGCGCGCTGCGCTCGAGGGGCTGGATCGCGGGATCCGGCGCGCGGGGCAGAAGAGCGCCTGGGAGGAGGCGGAGCGCGAGGCGCGCGAGAAGGAGGAGCGCGAGGAGGAGGAGCGCAGGAGGCCGGGGCATGCGGACTTCAACAGGCGCTACTACGCCGGGTTCGACGAGGTCAAGGAGCGCGTGAAGCGGCTCGTGGTGGGCGAGTCGAAGGGCGAGGAGGGGGAGGTACAGCAATAGACGCTTGCGGGTTCACTCTCTCAGTATCGCGCAGCGTGAGAGACAAGCAGCATGGGTTCATTCGCGAACAGGCATAGTGCTACACAACGCGTGAAAGGTCGTAAGAAGTGTCTATCATCCGCGAGACCGGTCCAACAGTGTCCGTCCGCCTCCCTCCCCGCTCAGTACCGCCTCGACCCGTCATACCCCGCCGGCGCGCCGTACGGGTCCGCCTGCTGCTGGTGCTGGTACCCGGCCACGCTGCCCTGGTGGTACTGCGTCCCCTGGCCCTGCGGCTGCCCCGCCTGGTCGTGCGTGTAGTACGTCGGCGCGATGCTGCCCGTCTCACCTGCGCGCGCAAACGGGTCTCCGTACGCGCTCGGCGCCGCCCCGTTCTGCACAGTACTGCTGCTGCTGCTGCTGGGCGGAGGGCGATGGCGGAGGGCGGTACGGCAGGACAGGCGGCTGCTGCGCCTGCGCCTGCGCCTTCTCCGCCGCGCCGTACCCGCCCTGCGGAGGCGCAGGCGTCGCAGAGCTGTAGCCCTGGACGTGCGACGCACCCGCCTGCTGCGGCAGCGGGGGCGGGGACGTCGTCGACGGGTAGGGCGGGTACGCCCCGCCGTACGGCGAGTAGTCCATCTGCCCGTACGCCGCGTGCGGCTGCGGGGGCGCGTACCCGTCCTGCGCGCCGTACTGCCCCTCGGGCACGTACATCCCCTGCACGTCGCCCGCGCCCGCGCCGCTCGCCAGCCGGCGCTCGTCCTCCTGCGTCGCGCGTCCGCGGTTCGCGCGCGCCTCGGCGCCAAGACGCGCACCGACGCCCGCGACGGCAGGCGCTCCGACGGGCGAGGTGGGCGGGAGAGAGGCGGGCGCGGTGTCGGGCGTGAAGGAGACGGGCAACCCCGGCGCGGCGGGGTTGCGCCGGCCGTAGCCCTCGCCGACGCCGGAGATGAGGCTGGGGGGCGCGGCGCCGTCGCCCGCGCCGGAGATGTCGCTCTGCGACGCGTACTGCCGCGGCTCGTACCCGCCGTTCGCGCCGTACGCGCCATGCCCATAGCCGTCGTCGTAGTCGACCGCATGGACCACAGTGAGCGGGACGTGCTCCGGGAAGTTGGGGAGCGCGGCGCCGCTCGCTTCCTTGCGCGCGTAGTCGGCTTGGACGGCCTCGGCGCGGAGCTTGGCGCCGTACTCGGGGTCGACGGCGGGGCGATACGAGTCCGAGACTTGCTGCTCGCGCCGGCGCTTGCGGATGATGCACGCGCCGCACTGCGGGTTCGACTGGGTTAGCGATGCGACGAGGAGGATAAGGCGAGGACGCACGCCGAAGAAGAAGCCCGAGATGGCGTACAGGATAAGCGCGGCGAGCGTCATCCAGATGGCCTGCGGAGCGGGTGGGGCGGGTCAGAGCCGCCCAAACAGGCAGAGAGCAGAACGCACATTGCCCAGCTCCGCCTTACCGCCGACATCGCTGCTCTCGATGCGCTTCTTGGCGATGATGAAGACCGCCATGTCGAAGATGAAGGCGAGGAGCGCAAACGTCGCCGCGAACGACGCAAAGCAAGTGCTCAGCGTCGTGCCGGCCATACCGCGCGTGTGGGCGAGGAGGCCAAAGATGACGCTGATGGCGCCGAAGCCGGCGGCGATGGGGTGGAGGATGAGCAAGTAGGTGATCCACTTGAGCACCGAGTTGGACAGGCCGCCGAGCGAACCGGAGATGTCCAGGAGCTCGGCGATGTCTGCGTAGGCGGCGGGTCAGCCGGCACGAAGGCGAGAGTACGGCAAGCGGACGCACCGAGGCTGTAGCCCAGCTTCGCGTTGGTGCAGGTTCCGCCGACGCAGTAGCCGAAGGTTCCGAGCTTGACGGTGCCATTGATGTCGGTGTTCCCGACGCTGGTGTCGATGTTTGCCTTGAGGAAGTAGAGCGACTTGACGAGCGGGGTCGAGACGGTGACGAGGATGAGGAGCTGCACGGGGGGTTCAGCTCGCGTCCGGTTCCTGCCGAGAGAGTCGTTCACGCACTACTGTCGCGGCCAGAACGACGATCGTGCCTGCGGGCGACGCAGGATAGGGTGAGCGGACGGCGGGGGTGATGAGGCGTGGGCTGGGAGAGGCGGGGCGCACCAGGGGTTGCGGGTCGGATGCCCATGGTCGCAGCTCTTCTACGGTGTACTCTGCACAAGAAGCAAGACGATCGAGCGAGACGCGGGCGAGGGACGAGGAGCGACTCTGGCCAACCCCCCTCGCGACTCCGCGCCTGCACCGCCTCCTCCCGCTCTCATCGCAAGGGAAGGGTTGCTGTGGCAGGACAGCCCCATAGGTCCCTTTTCAGTAGGTCGCGGGCAGTCGCGAGCCGTCCGGAAACGGGTCGCCACCCTCTCCATCTCACCGCCGGACCTTCCCAACTCTCCAGGGTGGCTCCAAGGCACCGAGCGAGCACGCCTGTACACGGTTCATCCCTTTACAGACTCCTGCGCACCCACGCCGAGCACAAGGGGGCTCACCACAGGTCGGCGAACGCCCGTCTCCTCGCCGAGCCGGGGTGGAAGACCGCCATCCCGGCAGGTAGCGCCCTGCCGAGCTCGAGAGGCTGCGTGCACCATCAATGTGGTGATCAGTGAGGGCACTAGGAGTGACGGTGAAGGGACGCGCCATGCCAATCGACTCCGGAACCTGCGCGAGGATGGGAGCGGTCAGGTCTCGCTCGATGGGGTGAGGGAGGAGGTGCGCACGCACGATCGTCAGCACGACCTGGCGCATGAAGTGCTCGAGCCTCGTCGCCACCTCGAGCGCGCTCACGCCCGACGCGTCCTTGTACCCCCTTCGGCCGACGAGCCACACCGCCCAGCGCTGCATCTTCCTCCGGTCGATCTTCTCACTGGCGAGCATCATCTTGACGAGCTTGTAGTCACGCTGGTCGGGCCTCGAGCCGTGCTCAGCGAGCGGGCGGTCGATGTGCGCCTTCCACGCCGCAGGATCCCACAGCTGCGGGTCGGCGGTGCCGCCCTCCTCGGGGTCGTGCAGGTGGAACGTCCCCGCGAGAGAGGATGTACAGCGCAAAGAGCGTGCCGAAGAGAACGCGCTCGCCGCGGAGCGGGTAGTCGCGCTGGAGGCGGAACGCTTCGAGGACGTTCGTCAGGAGCGAGAGGAGGAGCGGCCGCGCCGAGACGTCGTGGATCGGGTGGACGTTCTCGGCCGTGACAACGTGCTTGTGCTCGACGAGCCACGCGGGGTAGGGTCGCAGCTCGCCGCCGAAGATGTGACCGTCGCGGGCGATGGTGAACCGGCCCTGCTGCAGCTGCGACGTGTCGTCCAGGCGCGCTGCAGTCAGCTCGCAGTCTTCAACACAGTGGGGAGGAGGACACACCTGCTTCTTGTGGATGTCGGGGTCAGGCAGATCCGCGAGGAACGCCTCCAACCCGCCCTCGGTGGTCTTCTGGTCGGCGTGAGCCTGGTCGAGCAATTCGATGACCTGCACCGGAATTGGGTGGTCAGCCTGCGCGTCCTTGTTGAAAGCAGGAGCGACGCACCATGCCATCGCTCGGGAACCGGACGAGGTTGACGAGCCTCGCCGCCTCGCCTTCCTTCCCGCCGCGATTGTAGGCCAGGAGCCCGAGCGAGACGGTTCCCGTCGCGCACATCTCGAACGGCGCGTCGAGGAGCATTTCGCCGCAGAGCTCCATCTGCTCGAAGATCGTGATGGCGTCCCGTGGTTGCTTGTTGGCCATGGTCGATGCGGCGCTTTGGGTACGGCGGGCGAGCAGGTGAGTGCGCCGAGGCGTGCCAGCGAGCGTGGCCAGCAGAGTAAACGGAGGCAAGGAAGCAAGCGAGTTGAGGTGGGAGAGGAGAACTCCGGAGCACCCGAGGAGGCGGAGTCCGCGAGAGACAGGAGCAGGAGGCGGTGCTCACCCCGACAAGTGAAGACGACAGCGTTCTGCTGAAGCAGAGTATGAGGCGCGCGATACGAAGCCACCCGTGCCTTCCTCCAGAGCCCCCCTCACCACCTCTGCGGAAACGGCGCCCGCCTCTGCGAGTCCGGGTGAAAACTGCCAGCCCGACAGGGACCGTGTGGTCGGTCTCGAGCGCCTGCACAACAGCAGCAGGTGAGCAGGCTGCGCGGGAGAAGCTGGAGGGTCAGGCAGCGCACCACGCCGATCGACCCGGGAACCTGCGCAGGGGAGCAGCGTGAGCGGGGTGCTGGCGCGAGAGAGGGCGAACAACACGCACGATCGTCGTGACGAGGGTCCGGACAAACTCCTCCATCTTCTGCTGGACATTCAGCTGGGCCCTCAATGGCGGCGTGCCATCCGCCCTGCTGTAGCCAGGGCGCTGGACGAGCCAGAGCGCCCACTGGCGCAGGATGTTGGACGACATCTTGCCCTCAGCGAGCATCTCGACCAGGTCGCCGTAGCGCCGCGTGTGCATATCGTCGCGCGCTGCGAAAGCGCCGATGTAGCGCCACCACGCGTCGTGCGTCCATTCGAACGAGGCGGCGGGAGCGCTGCTCGAGTTCTGCGGGTGGAACGTGTAGAGCGAGAAGGCGTAGAGCGCCGAGAGCGCGCACTGGAGCGGCGCCGTCGTGTCTCGAAGTGCGCGCGCTTGAGCCCGCTCGCGACGTCGTAAAGGAGGTAGAGCAGGACGACCGGAAGGGAGAGGGTCTCGACGCCAGTGTCGGCGACCAGTTCGGGGCGCGCCATACTGCGAAGCGCGTCTTCGGCGATCTCGAAGCCCATGTGCTGGATTCGGTTATGGAACACGCCCCGGTAGCGCCTGTTCCTCTGCGCACGACTCCACACCGTCAGGGCTTGAAAGCGTGCAAGCGCGGTTGAGAGCGCACCGCACCGCCATAACGGTTGGTCGCCTCGAGGTAGTGGATGAGGACCTCCTCGGCGTTGTACGGCGTAGTGTCGGTAAGGACGAGCAGGTCGAGACCGTGCGAGCGGGAACCGGTGGGTCAGCCGCTTGCACACATCAAGGAGCGGAAGAAACTTATCATGGAGAGGGTGCCGAAGGCGACGAAGGTCACGAAGTTGTCCGCCTCGGGGACCTTTCCGCGGTGCTTGTTGGCGAGAAGTCCGACCGCTGCGCTTGTGTTGGGCGCAACGACGAAGGGAGGCCGCCGCTGGCCCAAGCCCCTGGCCATTTCAACGGCCACATGAGCGCGCTCGAGGATGCTCGAGACGAGGAGCGGCTCTTCGTGGTCGTTCGGTGCCATGATGCGGGACGAGGTGGACGAGGGCGTCGAAAGAGCGGGGTCGTGGCGGCGCAGCCCGTGGAGGAGAAGGGGAAGAAGACGAGGCTGCAAGCAATCTCGAGCAGGAGGCAGCAGGAGTGCGCGGACTCTCCGAGGACCAGGGCGAAGCCGAGAGGAGGCGAAGAGGCGGTGACGGGCCCGAGCAGGGCGGCGGAAAGGCGCGGAAAGAAGTAAGACGGAGCACAAGCAAGCAGCGAGTCGTACCGGCCTTTCTCGTGGAGGGCAGCACAAGCGAGGGATTTCGAGGAGCGCAACCCGAGAGGACGAGGGGGAGAGGGTCGACCACCACCGCCCGCCTCGCTCTGCCCGGGTTGCCGCTGTCTGAGCAGCTCTAGCTCGAGCCTACACGCCTCGCACGCGCGCGCATCCGCCCGCACGAACCGCAGCCATCGAGGGACGCCGCCCGGTCTCCTCCCGCCAACTTCCTCGACCGCGAGCACCGAACGCCGTCACAGCCTCGTAGGTCCGCAGCGACCCTCCCGTGCGTCTCTTCACCTCTCATCAGGTCACCTGGAGCAGCGCAAACTCACCCGGTGCCCTGCAGACCTCCCCCCCTTCGCCCTCTCCTCTTCATCTAGCTCGACATGCCCCGCGACCTCGCACGCGCCCTGCAGCGCACCCTCACCCACCTCAAGCCCCCTCCGGTCAAGGGTGGCAAGTTCCAGCTCCCGCTCCCCACCCACTTCCGACCCAAGCCCGCCTTCGTCCAGGTCAAGGACCGCATCCCCTTCTGGCACATCGCACCCGGCGATCGCGTAAAGCTCGTCAAGGGTTCCGACGAGGTCAAGGGCAAGGTCGGCGTCGTCGAGCGCGTCGAGCGCGAGACCAACCGCGTCTACCTCAAGGAGCCCGAGTTCGCAGTACGTCCCGCTCCTTCCTCGTGCTGCCCTTCTCCAGATGCTGACCCCGCTCTCGTCCCGCAGGCCAAGAAGCGCCAGTTTGCCGAGTACCCGGGCCAGCAGCTCGAGCCCGACTTTGCCAACACGGGCGACGCCGGCGGGACGTACACCGTCCCGCGGCCGTTCCACATCTCGAACGTCCGCCTGCAGGTGCGTGACGGCGGGCACGAGTACACGGCGACTCGCGTCCGCAAGAGCAAGGTGACGTGGGACAGGCGGTACCGCCGCTTTGCGTGGAAGCGCTACGCGCTCGTCCCCGAGCTCGGCGCGGAGGGCGAGTCGGGCTGGAGGGAGCTCCGTGGCCGAAGGAGGACATCCCCACAACGCAGCCTTGTGCGCACCTTCTCCTCGCGCTCCCCCTGCAGTCTCACTAACCCGCCTCTGCTCCCGCAGCCGCGCACGACATGACCTCGACCTCCGACCTCCCGACCTGGATCCCCGACCTCTCCGCCCTCTCCCTCGCCCCCTCCCGCGTCGACCTCCCCCGCTCGCCCATCAAGCCGCTCTCCATCCCGGCAGGCGCGCCGCCCGAGCTGCAGGTCTCGCAGCTCGACCTCGGCGGGTCGTTCTGGTCGCGCGCGAACCAGACCAAGCGCTTCAACGAGCGCAAGGCCGCCGAGAAGGAGTACGGCAAGATCGTCATGAAGGGCAAGGCGAAGGACCAGCGGAGGGGGAAGCTCCCGAGGGGGCGATCGCGTGGTGAGGGTGTAGAACGGTCCCGTCGCAAGCAGTCTCTCGCATCTCTCTCTGCCCGGCTGCGCCGACTAGATCGTGTGAGCATGGCAGCGGCGCCGACGGATGCATCGACTGTGGCGGCGTGCGAGCACGGCTGGCGCTGGACGACCGTCCTGCACCGTCTTCCTCGTCCGTCACCTCGCCCCCCGCGTATCGACGCTGCACGCCGTTAGCAACGCCCAGCGACGCCTTCTGAGCACGCTCGCACCGCTTCTTCGCTGCTCCACCCCTGTCCCGGCGCTCTGGTCCTCCTCCGCTTCGACCCCCTCGGCCTGCTTCTCCTGTCGACGGACTCGCCGGGCGGAAAGATTGTCGCGTGCATGCTGTGCTGCATGTACGGCGCTGTGCGCGTCCTTTCAGGGCGGTGGAGCACGCAGCTGTGAGTCCCGCTTGCTCCGCTCGTTCTCATCAGCTGGCGGACACAACGGCGTCCGTCCTTCTTCCCTGCGTCAGCCGATGATTGCGGAACCTTCGCACAGACCGCCAAGACGGTGCTCGGCATCCCCGCGCATCTTCCTGACCGTCGGCATCTTCGCCGCCTCGCTCCGCTGAAGTGGGAGGAAAGGAGGCCCCCTCGCGGCGCATAAAAGCCTCGCTCTGCGCTGCTCTTCCTCCCTTCCCTCTCTACCTCGTCCCTCTCCCCTCTCGCTCCCTCCCGGCCGTCTTCACTCTCGTTGTCCCGCTCCTCTTCACTTTCCTCCTCCCTCATGGCTGCCAGGACTCCTCCTCGCGACCGCGCTGGCCGCGGCTGCTTCTTCCGTCACCGCCCACTCCATCGTCACGAGTGTCTGGATCAACGGTGCGTGGCCGCCTCCTCACTTGTAGCGGAACGACCGCTGACCTCGCCCCGCCTCCCAGGTAAGGACACCGCCGACGCAGGTGTCGGATCCGGCTCGTCGTACAGTGCGTCTTCGCCCTCCTTCCCATACTTTGTGAAGGTCGGTGCTGACTGGCCCCCGTCCCGCAGTGCGCACCCCGTCGAGCAACTCGCCCGTCAAGGACCTCACCTCCGCCGCGCTCGCATGCAACGACCGCGGCACGAACGCCGTCAGCGGGTACCTCAAGGTCGCTGCGGGCGACACCATCGAGCCTGAGTGTGCGTCCTCGTCAGCCTCGCCGTCGCCGAACCGGCGTTGACTCTCCTCGATCCCTCGCGCGCAGGGTACCACTCCGGCGGCCGCGGCGACGACCCCATCGCGACTTCGCACGTCGGTCCAATCACGACCTGGATCTCGCCGCTCGAGGCGAACACCAAGGGCGACGTCTGGGTCCAGATCGCGAGCGAGGCGTACTGGAAGGACCGGAGCCAGTGGGCGGTCGACAAGGTGCGCCCTCTCGCTCCCCTCGCCGTCTCCTTCCAGGCTGACGACGGCGCCGCCGCGCGCAGCTGAACGCCAACAAGGGCCGCCACACCGTCCACGTCCCGGCGGACCTCGCGCCGGGCAAGTACCTGATGCGCTTCGACATCGTCGGTCTCCACGAGGCGCAGAGCGCCGGCGGCGCCCAGTTCTACCCCAACTGGTACGCACTTTCGCTCGCCTCGTCGTCGAGCTTGATTGACCTTGCCCCTCCGTCTGCAGCGCCCAGGTAGAGGTCACCGGCTCGGGCAAGACGGCACTCCCCAAGGGCGTTTCCATCCCGGGCTTCTTCACCGCATCGACCCCGGGTGTTGTTTGGGTGCGCCGTTCTCCTTCTGCCCTCCTTCAGCTCAGCGAAACTGACCCCCCTTCCCGCCGCAGGATGTACGGCTCCCTTCACCCTCTCGCCTTCCCCGCCGGTCGAGCTGATTCTCCTCCTTCCTCGCAGGTCTACCACTCCGGCACGTACGACACCAAGCTCGACTACGTCGCGCCCGGCACCGGTGTCTGGGACGGCTCGTCGTCGTACTCGACCGCGACCTGCAAGGAGGTCGTCTACGGCCTCGCCCCCGCCGGATACTGCCAGAGCGGCGCGACCAAGCCCGTCACCACCACCTCGAAGGTGCCGGCATCGACGAGCAAGGCTGCGACGACGTCCAAGGCGGCGACGACTTCGAAGGTCCCGACTACCTCGGTCGCTGCTCCCGTCACAACGTCGCGCCCCGCCACCTCCGCCGTGGTCACGACTACCTCGAAGGCCGCCGTAGTTACCACCGTCCGCCCGTGCGTCGCTATGCCCAGTCGGGCGATCATCTCCGCTCACCCTCCTTCTCTCGCAGGACCACCTCCGTTGCGGCGACCACCCGCCCCGCGACCACGACCTCGTCCGCGTCCGGGGCCGCCTATACCGACTACAACTCGTGCATGCGCGCCGTGCGTCCGCCTTTCCAACCACTCCCTCGGCCTTCCTAACCTGACTCCCACCCACACGCACAGTACAACAAGTGCCTCGACTCGCACCAGTCGAAGAGCGGCGGCGCCGTCGACTTCTCCGAGTGCTACTCGTCGTTCCAGTGCTCGAGCCTCAAGCGCGAGCGCTTCAAGCGGGCCGCGCACGCCGCGCCGCTGCGCCGTCGCCACCGCGCCTAGAGCGCACCTCGCGGCCTGCTCCCCCTTTCTTTCCCTTACCCGTGTCGAGTCGCGCAGCGTAGCTGGATCACGCTCGTACACTCGCACCCCCCTTCTCCCGTCGTTTCTTCCGGGCATGCAAGTAGAGCTGTGCTCCTCATCGCATTCGCGCTTCGGGTTTCGTGAGAGGGATGTCGCAAGCAGGAGAGGGGAGCTGCATGTAGCAAGCCTGCGTTGGCGACCCCCTCTCAGTCGCTGCGACTCGCTCTTCCTGCGACTGGCTCTTCCCGCGACTTCCGCCGCGTCCCGCCGCCGTCGCTCTCGCTGGCGACGAAAAACACCGAGAGCGAGATCGTGAACAACATGGACATTGCGAAGAGCGCTGCAAGAACGACACGAGAACCCCTCGGGCGCAAGACCCCCTCCTACGCCCTCATCTTCCCCTTCCCACCCCTCTCCTTCTGCGGCCGCTCGAACACCGTCTGGTACGCGGGCGGGAGCTTCGGCTTGTCCTGCACGAGGGCGGGCATCGCCGTCCCGACGTTGTTCGCCGGTGAGCCGAGGATGATGCACTCCGAGACGCCCTGGATGGGGTCGCGGCGGGCGTTGAACGACGCGTTGAAGAGGTGATCGGTCGTCTTCTCGAACGAGGCGAGCATGAGCACCGAGTCCTTCATCTTGGCGACACCGAAGCGCGTGATGCCGAGCACTTCGCCCTGCGCGCGACGAGACGGGTCAGCGTGAGGTAGGCGGGAAAGGCAGGGAGAGACCGCACCTTGAAGCACATGACGTCGCCGAGAAGCATGAGGTGACGCGGGTCGACGCCGAGGCCGTGCGAGTCCATCGTGTAGTGGATTTGGTCGACGATGGTCTTGCGCGCCGCCTCGATGCCGAGCACCTTCTCGACCTCCATCACGTGGTTGGACGTCGTCTTCCAGCCAATGACACCTGCGAGCGACGGAGAGTGAGCGGGAGCCAGCTGGGGAAGTCGGGAGACGGGCGCACCATCGGTGGTCATGACCTCGCGCAGGCCCTCGCCCTCGACAAGGAGGTCCTTGATGCCCTCGCTGTTCTGCTGGATGACGGCGCGCTGCAAGCCGGAGACACCCTGCGTGCGGCGAGAGTAGCGGGTCAGCCTCGCGCTCAACAAGGAGAAAGAGCGGGAGACGCACCTTGACAGCGATGCCGGGCAGGACGCGGCGGAGCCACATCATGCGGCGGTACGCGGGGATCTTGTCCTCGGTGTTGTGCAGCGCGATGATGTGGATCTCGTTCGTCTTCTTCTTGACCGTGATGTCGCCCGCCTTGATCTTGAGTCGCGGTGCGGTCGAGATGGAGGCGGCGATGCTGTCGAGCGTGACCTCGAGCTGCGGCGACCGAGGTATTAGCGGGGTGCGGTAAGAAAGCCGAAAGGGGAAGACGCACCTGGAGTGCCCGGATGGCGCGGGTGTCGACGTGAACCGAGACGTAGAGCTGGCCCTGGCTGTAGACGCCGGCGATGACCGAAGCGATCTGCGGGCGGAGGAGCAGGTCAGCGAAGCTGCGGAAACGAGTAGGAGAAACACGAAGACGCACGTCGCCGAGGAAGGTCTTCTCGACGCGGCCCTTGACGATGCGCGCCGCCTGCTCCGACTTGTTTTCGACGAGCTTGGCCGTGATGATGGGCGTCGAGATGGTCTTCGCAGCGTTGATGATCTCCTTGATACGCGGCACTCCGAGCGTGACGTTCATGGACGCGACACCGGCGAAATGGAACGTCTTGAGCGTCATTTGCGTACCGGGCTCACCGATCGACTGCGCGCCGATGGCACCGACGGCGGTTCCTGCGGGCGGGAGGGCGTGGTCAGATCGAACTGATGGACGAGGAGGGAAAAGAGAGGAAACGCACCGGGCTCGATCTTGGCCTTGACGTACTTGGTCCAGCAGAGCTGGAGGAACTCCTCGATCTGCTTGACCGTGACCTTGGTCTTGTTGTTGACCGCCGCGAGCTGCTCCGCTGCAAGCGTGGCCCGACGAGGTGTCAGCAGCGGGCGGAGAAGGGAGGAAGCGAGACGGGACGCACCATCGGCGGTGCCGTTCCTGCTCTGGCCGCGCTTGAGCGGCTTGTACGCGCCGGGCATGCCGTACGCCTCGCGGATCTTGGCCGCCTTCTGCGAGATGTTGTCGTCGACGTACTCGCGGACGTCCTTGAGGAACTCGGCCGAGCACGACGTCGTGAAGTAGGGCGTTGCGAGGCGCTTGTCGACGAGCGCGTTGATCTCGAACGGGAGGAGGCCCTCCTCTGCGTTGTCGAGCTTGAGCGCGCGCGCGTGCGACCACGTCCGCTCGAACACGACGGGCTTGCCGTCGCCCTCGAGGTTGGCAGGGTCGAGGCCGTCGTCGCCAGACAAACTGCACGACGCCGCCGGTCGCGTTCCGCACCGACTGGTCGTAGCGGCACGAGAGGTCCTCGAGGGCCTTCATAAGTCGGCGTGCCATGTAGCCCGTCTCGGCCGTCTTGACCGCCGTGTCGACGAGACCCTCGCGGCCCGAGATGGCGTGGAAGAGGAACTCGGTCGCACGGAGGCCCGAGTAGAACGAGTTCGAGACGAAGCCCTTGGCGAGGGGGTCGACGGCGCCTTGGGGAAGTGCGGCAGCGAGCGGTCCTGGAAGCCGTTCGGGACACGGTTGCCGGCGATGATCTGCTGCCCGACACACGCGACCATCTGCGAGACGTTGATCTTGGAGCCTGCGAGCGCGAGCGCGGTCAGCTAGAAGCGCGCAACGGCGAAAGAGCGGGACAGGAACGCACCCTTCGAACCGCAAGTGGCCATGATGAGCGGGGCGTTGTTCCTGCTGAGCTCCTCCATGCAGATCTCGCCGACCTGGTCACGGACGCGCGACAGGTCGCCGGAGATGACCGATTCGAGCGTCTGCTCGACGTTGCTGCCCGGCTGGCACTCGAGGCGGCCCGCCGCCGCCTTGGCGATGTTGTCGTTGGCCGACTTGTACGCCTTGGCGACGAGGTCGTCCTTCTGCGCCTTGAGGTTCTCGCCCGGCGTGACGTCGCTGATGCCGATCGAGAAGCCCTTGTTCGCTGCGGGCGGGCGGCGAAGTCAGCGAGTGTCAGAAGCGGGGACGGAGCGCGACGCACCGAGCCAGCGCGCGCACAGCTTGGCCATGCGGTTCATGCACTTGGCGGCCTCGTCGGGCCCGTAGTCGCGCTGGATGACGGCAAACACGCTCTTCTTGTTGCCGTCGCCGACGGTGCTCTTGTCGAACACGCCCGAGATGATCTCCGAGTTCTGGACGACGAGGAACCCGTCGTTGACGCTCATGAACGGCGGGTACTGGAAGCCCGTCTTGGTCTGCTCGTCCCACCACTCGGTCGAGGGCTTGCCAAATGTCTTGTTCTTGCACTCGAGGTTGACGTTGACCTGCGACTTGGCGTTCGGGCGCATCAGGACCGCGAAGACCTGCTTGCCGGTCCAGAGCCGCTCGGGCTTCCAGATCGTCGGCGGCGGGAGCTCGACCTCGAGCTCGGCGTCCTGGAGGTACGCGCACGCCTGGACAAACTCTTGCCGGTTGAAGAACGTGTCGCGGCGCGTGATGAGGTAGCACCCCGTGATGAAGTCCTGCGTCGCGGCGATGATGGGCTCGCCGTTGCGCGGCGTGACGAGGTTGCGCTTGATGTTCATCAGCTGGAACGCCTCCATCCGCGCCTCCTCCGTCTGCGGCACGTCTGCGGGCGGAAACCTCGTCAGCCTCGCTCAACGGGAACGGCGAACACGAGACCGCACGGAGGTTCATCTCGTCGCCGTCAAAGTCGGCGTTGTACGGCGTGCAGACACACTCGTTGAGGCGGAAGGTACGCCATGGCCGGACCTTGACGCGATGGGAGAGAATGGAGAGACGATGGAGGGAAGGCTGACGGTTGAAGAGGACGATGCTGCGGGTGCATACGCATCAGTGCTGCATACCTAGCGAGAGGAAAGGGGTGGGACGCACTCGTCGTCGCGGAGGTGGCGCTCGACGACGTCGCCGACGCGGAGCTTCTCAGCCATGTAGTTCCTGTCGCCGAACTTGAGGAACTTCTTGAGCCCGCTGTCGCTCCCCTGGTTGATGAAGTTCGCGCCGGGGTGCTTCTCCGTGCCGTTGCGGACCGCGTCGCGGAGCCGCTCGATGTTGTGCGCCGTCACGCGTTCGGGGTAGGTGAGGATCTTGGCGACGCGTTCGGGGACGGCGACCTGCACGCGGCCCGAGAGTCAGTACGGGGGAAGCGGAAGGGAGGGAGCAAGCGCACCTGGTCGATCATGAGGTTGGGATCTGGCGAGATGACGGTGCGGCCGGAGAAGTCGACACGCTTGCCGGACAGGTTGCCGCGGAAGCGGCCCTGCTTGCCCTTCAGGCGCTGGCAGAGACCGCGCATCGGTTTTGCGCCCTGCGGAGAGAGCGGGTCAGCATACGTTCTGAGAGAGGGAGGAGCGGGAAGCGCACAATCTCCTTCGGGATGCCCGGCAGCTCCGAGTTGATGTAGGTCGCGACGGCGAGCTGGAGGAACTCCCACTGCTCCTGTAGGGCAGGAAGCGAAAGCTGGTGAGTAGTGTACACGAGAAGGAGAAGCAAGTGAAGCGTACCATGAGGTTCTGCGTAGTGACGCCCTTCGCGAGACCCGTCTTGATGACCGCGTTCATGAAGACAATCTCGGTGAGCTTGACCGTCAGGTCGTCCTCGTTCCTGCGGAGGAAGCGGCATCAGCACGACGAGCGGGGAGGAAGCGAGGGGAGGACGCACGTCGCTGCCTCCTGCGAGACACTGGGACGAATGCAGACGGGCGGGACCGAGATGTACTGCCAGAGGAACTCTTCTGGCCGCCCGCGGTCGGATCGAGGCCGAGGAGCTCGCAGTCGGCACTGGTGACCTTGCGGAAGAGCGAGAGCGTCTTGAGCGGGTTGAGGTCCTCGATGGCCTTGTCGACGTGCGCCTCGAGCTGCTTGTCCTCGCGGATCGCCTCCTCGAAGCTCGCCTTCCACGCCTGGTGGTTGCCCTTGCCCTCGAGGCCGTCGCGCCCGCCGGCGTCCTTCTTGAGGTTGCGGCCGCGCCACTTCTCGTGGCCGATGCGCATCGCGCCGATTTTTGACGACGCCGTTGATGGCGCCGCAGTGCGGGCAGGTGGTGCATTTGCGGCACAGGGCGGCGAGCTGCTTCGAGTAGGCGGCGACGGTGAGCGAGTCGATGTTGGGGCGGCGGAAGAGGGCAAGGAATTTCCGGTGCTGCGCCGAGTCGAGAAGGATGCGGGAGCAGGTCTGCGGGCGCGGGGACGGCTGAGCAAGCGGTGCAAAGAAGAAGAAGGAGGGTGGCGGACCTTGCAGATGCACTGCAGGATGCCGAGGACGTGCTTGAAATAGCCGATGTGGAAGCAGGGGAGGACGAGCTTGATGTAGGCGTAGTGGCCGACGCAGTCTGCGAGGCTGAGGTTGCACGTCTCGCACTTGCCGGCCTTGTCGCTCGTGCCGAGACGCTTGTCGAGGACGCCGTGCTCGACGGGGCGGCGGTCGCCCGGGGTGTAGAGGTCGCGCTGGTTGGCCTCGAACTCTGCGATGGCGACGGCCTCGCGGGACGAGAGGACCGAGAACTGGATATGCTTGCTGAGGAGGGCGAGGAGAAGGCGAAGGTGGTCAGCACGTCGTTTCCCAGAGTCGCGCGCGTCCGAGGGTCCTGCGGCTCCCTTCTGACTGCGTTCCAGCTGCGTGCACCCTCGCAGACGCGCTGCACCGCGCTGGAGACAAGGTCACACCGCCTCCCTCCGCCTCGACTCCGTTGCCGGCCCTCTTGGTGGGTGCGCGCCTGGCTTGGATAGCTTGGGGAGAAAGGGTACGCACATGCGTTTCGGCGCCTGGTCTGCGACGAGGAGCTTCATGGCGGAGCGATCAAGGGCGCGAGGGGCGGTCAAGCTCGCCGCCTCGCCCTGGACGTCGTGAGAAGCTGCCGGTTCGTGGGGGTCGCGGTAGAGCTGGGTTCAGTAGCTGGGTGTACTCGAGCAGAGACCCGGCTGAGCGAGAGCGGGTCGAGGTGATGGCGCCCGCCAGAGCTTCTGCTCCAGACTGGAAGCAGCGCTCGCCCTCCGCCGCAACGCTCGCACCGCTTCCTGCCAAGTTCTGACTCGTGCGACTCGACCTGCTCCCAGCCTTTGATCCCCCGCTCTACCCGCTGGACTCTCCCGAACCGCTCTCACTCGATGCCGCCGCTCGCTCAGCTCGTCCTCTCTGTCGCCGCATCCCCGCTCCTGCACACCGCGGGGCCACCTCCGACTCGCTCAGCACGGGAAGACCTCGACCATAGGGTCGCCCGCCAAGCGAGGATCTCCATCGACAAGGTCTTCGGCAACATCGGCGCGTGCGCTCGCCCTCCTCCACCTCGACCCCTCCCTGTTTTCTGTCAGCTCACCCTCGAGCGACTGTTGCGCCCGCTCTTCCCACAGTGCGGCGGGAGCTGCGCCAGGTGCGGTCATCGCGAGCCCTTCCCAGGCGTGCGTGACCTGCTCCGCGCGCCTGCCCTGTCACGCTCATCCCGCTCATCTCACCCTCTTCCCCTCCCAGGAACCCGAACTACTGCAAGACACGCCTGGCCGAACTCCCTGCGCTACAGGAGCACTGACGAGCCTCTCCCCGCGCAGTCTTCACCTGGACGCGCGATTCGGCCCTCACCGCGCTTGGGCTGCTCTCCCTCCTCCCCACCGACACTAGCGCTGCTCCGACCAACAGCTCGCTCGCGCTCGGTCCTGCCTTCGAGAACCGCACGCACGACTTCTTCGGCGAATACATAACCGCCAACCTCGCGCTGCAGCACGTCTCGAACCCAAGCGGGACCTGTGCGCCTGCTCCGCTTCTCGCTTCTCCTCGTCGTGCTCACGCTCTTTGCTCTTTCGCCAGTCGAAACGCTCGAAGGCCTCGGCGAGCCCAAGTTCCACCCGAACCTGACGGCGTTCGAGGACGAGTGGGGCAGGCCGCAGCGCGACGGGCCAGCGCTGCGAGCGCTCGCGGTTATGCGGGTGCGTCGGTTTGCTTTCCCACCGCACAACAACGTCGCTGAAGACGTCTTGTGCACGCGCTAGTACTGTGACCGCTTCGCCGGGGGGAGGGAGGACGCGAGCAACGCCTGCGACGAGGCGGACCCGCTCATCCGTGCTGACCTGGACTACACGGTCTGCTTCTCTCGCTCGAACCGTCCGTCTTGCGCATTGAGCTGACGACAGATGCGCAGGCCCGCTTCTGGAATCACACAACCTACGACCTGTGGGAGGAAGTCCTCGGCTCGTCGTACTTCACCGCTGTCGCGCAGTATCACGCCCTCTCGCTCGGCGCGATGTACTTCGCGTCGTCCCCGTCGAGCCACTCGGCTGTCTACAGCGCAGAGGCGCACAAGGCGCTCTGCTTCGCGCAGGAGTTCGGCGAGACGGTCGATGGCGGCGGCGCGAGGGTTCGAAGCAACATCAATGTCGAGAATGACGTGAAACGCAGCGGGCTCGACGCAAACTCGTGCGCTCCTGTTCCTCATCTACGTCTTCGCACGCTCGCTCACCCTATTTCGGACAGAATCCTCGCGACGCTCCTCGCCCCTCCCTCGCCCTCTCTCACCTGCCCCTGCGCGTCCTTCCTCCCAACGCCGTGCTCACCCGCCTCCCTGTTAACCCTTTACCACCTCCTCTCCTCCTTCACCTCCCTCTACCCTCTCAACCCTCCCCAGGCGCCCTCCGCACCGCTCGCCCCGCTTGCCATCGGCCGCTACCCCGAAGACACCTACTACGGCGGGAACCCCTGGTTCCTGACCACGCTCGCCGCGGCCGAGGCGCTGTACCGCGCGCTTGGAGCGTGGGAGCAAGAGGGGGCGGTGTCGGTGGGAGACGTGGACGGGCAGTTCTGGGACGCGCTGGCGGGGAGGAGGGTGCGGAGGGGGAGGTGGACGCGCGGGGCTGCGGACGGCGAGTTCGAGAGGCTGCTCACGAGCGTGCGGGAGCTCGCGGATGGCTTGTGCGTTCTCCTCTTTCCTCGCTTTGTTCGACCTTCCCAACCCGCTCGCGCTGACGCTCTCT
Organism: Rhodotorula kratochvilovae; assembly: GCA_019926025.1. NCBI lineage: Eukaryota > Fungi > Basidiomycota > Microbotryomycetes > Sporidiobolales > Sporidiobolaceae > Rhodotorula > Rhodotorula kratochvilovae. Next base: position 650,729 of record JAHSUG010000020.1, on the reverse strand, counting down.
CTCGTCGCGCTCGTCCACCGCTATATCCCCGCCGACGGCTCGATGGCGGAGCAGCTCGACAAGGTCACCGGCGCGCCTACGTCCGCGAGGGACTTGACCTGGTGCGTGAGCGCTGCGTACTTCTCCAGCTGAGCGCGCTTGATGCGGGCGTGCCAGTGCAGGGTTGAAGATGACCCCCCAGTTCTCTCTCACGCTCCGTCTACCGCGCAGGAGCTACATCGCCTACCTGACCGCGACGAACGCGCGCTCCGCCGCGCTCACCGCGTCGACCGCCTTACGCGCTTCTTCCCCGTCTTTCGACTCGCCCGCGGCGCTGCCCACTCCTCTCCTCGAGGCGGCGCTGCACTGCCCGCCGGCGAGCGCGTACAACGGGAGGATGCTCGTGCGCTTCGAGATCGAGGCGCGGACGGAGTGGGGCGAGGTGCGTTCCGCTTCCCGCTCTCTACTCCTTCACGCAAAAGCTCTCCTTCTTGCGTTCCGCGCCCGCGCTCACCTCGCTCACGGCGCCGTCACTCACCGTCCCCTCCTCCCGCAGACCATTCTCCTCACAGGCTCCGCCCCCTCCCTCGGCAAGTGGGACCTCTCCCGCGCGGTGCGGCTCTCCGCTGTGGGATACACGGCCACTCGTCCGTTCTGGCGCACAGAGGACGCTGTGCAGCCGAGGGACGGAGAGGGTGGGAGTACAAGGTGCGTCTACAGGCTGTCTTTCAGCGCCCGGCTCGTTGCGCTCCGTCCGCTTGAATCGACCTCTAAGCCTACGGCCCCATGTCGAAGACGCCCTGACGCTCCCGCGCACGCGCAGTTCGTCAAGCTCAAGCAGGACGGGGCAGTCGTCTGGGAGGGCGGGGAGAACCGGTCCGCAGCGCTCGCGCTACCTCCTTGTGACGCAGAACTGACCCCTCCGCGCGGACAGCATCGTGTACACCTCGAGCGGGGGTGAGCGGGCGATCAGGGTCAAGTGGAGGGAGTGAGTTAGTTGAGCTGCGAGGTGCGGGGCGGGCTGATTTTGCACGTGCTATCGTATCTGGCACTTCCGTATCCGCTTGCACTCGCGGTAGCCAAGAATGTCTGTCACGACCCTCGTTCCAGCGGAAGACAGACGGCCGCAAAAGCCCCGCGCGATCCAGCGCGCACCGGGTGGGCTCCAACGACGACGACGACGCAGCGGCCGAGGAGCACGCAGCAACGGTCGATGACGCGGCGGCCTTCGAGGTCGTCGGCGCCGGCGCGGTCGAGTTCGAGCCACCCTGGCAGTACCCGGCGGGGGCGAGGCCGTCGACGGTCTCGGTGCAAGTGTCGGTCGAGTAGGTCGATGTACCGTCCCAGACGCCGGTGCCGGGCGCGACGTAGTCGCCGGTGATGTCGTAGCTGGCCGAGTAGTAGATCTGCGAGCAGAAACTGAGGTGAGTCGGGTGATGGGAGGAGCGAGAAGTGCGACGCACGTCCCAAACGATGCCCGGGGTCGACTCGGTGAAGAAGCCAGGGATGGAGACACCAGCGGGGAGCTCAGTCGAGCCCGAGCCAGTAACCTCGATCTGGGCGCTGCGGGCAGAGGTGCAAGGTCAGTCAGGCAGGTTGTCAGGACGAGCGAGAGCACGCACCAGTTGGGGTAGAACTGCGCGCCGCCAGCGCTGCCCGCTGAGTGGAGCGCGAGGAGGTCGAAGCGGACGAGGTACTTGCCCGGCGCAAGCGTCGAGGGGATGGTGACCGAGTTGCGGCCCTTGTTGGCGACCATCTGCGCGCGCGCACACGCTGATCAGCTCGCGACGCGTGGCGAGCCTGGAGAAGAGACGAACCTTCGAGACGGCCCACTCGCTCGAGTCCTTGTAGTACGCCTCCGAGGCGATCTCGACCCAGACGGGACCGTCCGTGTTGGCGTCGTACGGCGAAATCCAGGTCGTGAGCGGGCCCTTGTGCGACGGGTCGATCGGGTCGGCGCCGCGCTCGCCCGAGTGGTACCCTGCAGGCGGGAGGGCGGGGAGGAGGTCAGCTCCGCTTCACCGGCATCGGGAAGGGAGAGAACGCACACTCAGGCTCGATAACGTCACCGGCAGCGACGGAGAGGAAGCCGCTGACCGGGTTCGTGCCCTTGTCGTTGCACGCAAGCGACGCGGAGGTGAGGTCCTGGACGGGCGAGTTGGAGCTCGGCACGCGCATGTACGACGACGCAACACCGGTGCTTCCATCGGCGGTGTCCTTGCCCGCGACCCAGACGCTCGTCACGATCGAGTGGGCCGAGACGGAAGAGGCAGCCGCGACCAGCGCGGCGGCGAAGAAGGCAGACCTAGCAGCCATGACGAGAAAGGCGGGAGGGGTTGGGGGAGGAGGAGGAGAGGGAGAGGAGGGAGGAGAGGGAGAGGGTGAAGAAGAAGGAAGAGAGGGAGCGAAGCGTCGAGGGAAGTGCGCGCTTTGTGCGAGGCGTCTCCTCTCCAACGCGGAAGAGGAGAGCCTGCGGAGAGAGATGTCGGGCCGCGAGGCCGACTGCACACCGACGCGCGTTCGGCGGCTCGTGCGCCTGCGAACCGTCGCAACGGCTGCCCTGCGAGCATCGCAAGCGTGCGGGGCGGCGAACGCGAGAGATCTGGGAGGAGAGGGGAGACAGCAAGCGACTTCCGCTCCTTCCGCCTGGGTCCTGTCGGTTCCGCTGCTGATGCCGAGGACAAAGAATTTCTGGTCCGCGGACCCGTTAACGAGGGGCGCGAGCGGGCGAAGGAGGAGGACAACCGCCCGCAGCAGAGAGCGGAGTCTGAGCGGCGAGATCGCGATCCGAAGCGGCGAGAGCGAGCATGCGTGACGATGGGCAGTCCAGCAGAGCCTGGCGCGGTTCAGCAGAGCACAGGGAGCTGAGCGGGAGGAGCGGCAGAGGCGGAGCTTGGTCCGGGACTGATGAAGACGAGGAGCGCTCTCCTCCGCTCTCGACTCGCGCTGTTACTGCAACGATGGGCAAGCACGAAGCCCAGCCCCACCTCGGCAAGAAGCGCGGCTTCCAGGTCGGGCCTCGCCTCGCGAAGGGCGCCTACACCGGCCACGGTCCGTCCCCGCTCTCGCTCAACCGCTCCCGCTCCCTACTGACACTGTAGGGCACTGCACTGCAGCGCAACGCATCAAGCGCACCCTTATCCACAAGGCAAAGGTCAAGAAGGCCTACGCAAAGGCCCTCAAGGACGAGGGCTACGAACCTCCCCACGCCGGTCCCTCGAGGGGCAAGGGCAAGGGCCGCGCAACCGCCGAGGACGACGACGGCGGCGAGCCCGTCCAGGACGAGGCCGAGAAGGAGGCCGAGCGCGAGCGCTTGAGGCGGCGGCTCTACGGCGACGACGATGCTTCGGACGACAACGACCAGAGCGGCGACGAGGACGACGAGGGCAGGGGCAAGTCGGCGCGCTTCACCAACCCGCGGCGAGGCGGGAGCGACGGCTCGGCCTCGCCGTCCCTTCGCCTTCACCCGAACCCGAAACCGCGCCCCCTCGCTCCCGCCAACCTCTCCCCTCCCAGTCCGACTCGCACTCGACCTCCCGCGCTCATCAACGCCAGCGCCCGAACCCGCCACCGGTACCAGCACCGGCGAAGAACTCGCGCGCCCCCGCGAAGAAGGCACCCGCGCCTGCGGCCCCACCCAAACCGAAGCGCGCCAAGCTGACGGAGCAGGAGGTCGAGCAGCTGCGCGAGAAACGGCGGCAGGAGAAGCGTGCGGGCGGGCAGCGGAACGCGCGGGCAGGCCAAGCTCGGCGGGCGGATGGAGCACTTGTTGGGCAAGGTTCGCAGGACGATGGAATCCTAGGCGCCGCTGCGAGGCGGTGCGTTGCCCATCTTCTCTCGCCTCCTCTTCGGCCTCCTCCCGCTCCTTTCTCCGGCTGCTTTTCTTGGCTTCTGACTGCGCCGGACCGCTTCCCGTACAGGGGCTACTGCACAGCCACCTCGGTCCGCGCTCTTTCCGTCCTCTCCCTCCTCCCATCTCCACCTCAGATCCTGCTTTTTCTCGCCGACTCCCGCATCACTCTTCCCGCCTTCGACCTCTTCGTGACGGGATGGAGCATCTGGGCGACCTTAATCTGCCAGTACGGCCCCCGCCACATGCCGCGCTCTACGCACTCGACCTCCAGGAGGTGTTCAAGGAGCTAGACGAGCTCTACGTCGACATTGCGGCGCATGGTTCGACCGACCCCGCTCTGTTCATAGCCGTGGACCGCCTCGTCAAGAGGGTCAAGAGCGACCTTGCGGTCCCCGCCGTCTGGAACAAGCTCGAGGTCCTCGACCAGCAGAGCTGGCCCATCCACACGTGCCAGTGGTCGGTGTACTACGAGATCGGCCACTTGCGGCTCGACTACATGGAGGGCAAGAAAGGGACGGCGGCTGAAGTGGTGCGTCCAGCCTAGAGCTCCTCCCAGCGCTTGCGGCTCACCCGCTCGCTCGCACAGAACGAGGTCTTCACCAAGATCCAGGGCACCATCGTGCGAGACGTCCCACCGCGCAGGGCATTGCGGTAGCTGATCTCCTTTCGCACAGGCTCGCGGCTGCTACCGGGCAGGCCAGCTCAGCGAGAGCGAGCGGCAGGAGGTCGCCCGGGTACGAGCGCTCAACGGCCTTCTTCCCGTGTGTGCTGCAGCTGACGCCACACGCGCCGACAGTCGCGCACGACGCCCCTCGAGCTGCACGGCGCGATCCCGCGCGCCGGCGTTGCGCGGACGCACTCCTCCCTTCCTTTCTTCGTCTACACCTCGGCGCTCCAGGAGCTGCGCCCCGCGCGCCTCGAGCTCCCGCAGAACGAGGCGCTCCGCCGCGCCGTCGACCAGGCGATCCATTACCTCGAGAGCGCCGTCCCGCTCTACCTCACGTGGCAGGACCTCGCCGTCATCAAGCCGCAGTCGAATCCGCCCATGTCGTACCAGCAAGTCATCCTGAGTCAGCTGGCGAGCGTGTCGACCATGATCGGCCGGGGCTCGCTCCACTCGCCCGTCCTGCTGGTGTGTCCGTTCTCGTCGTGCCCTCTCTCTCGCTCGCGCTGAAGGTTTTCGATTGCCTGCAGACGACGCATGTACAACTCATCCTCCATACCATCGTGCGCATCATGCCATCAAGCTTCCCCGTTCTTTCGCTCACACTCCCTACGCAGGCCGAAGCGAAGCTGCAATCCTCAAACGCCCGCCGCGCCGCCTCGCAGGTGCCTGCTCCCGTCCTTCGCATCGCTTCCGGCACTCACTCAACACCTTGCGCAGGTCCACCCTCTCGCGCAATCGCAGACGCTCAACAGCCTGTCGCATCACGCGCCTGCAGCGGCTACGGCGCTCATCACGCGGCATCGCGCGGCGCGGTACGGGACGACGCCGGAGGCGCTGGCGCGGCGGTGGGCGTAGTGTGCGCGGAGAAGGAGGCCGGGCGCAGCTGGACTGCAACTCGCGGATTTCCTCACTCTCTCAGCCGTGCCAGCTCGCGAACCGACGGAGAAACCCGCGCTGGTATCACGTCGTCCCGTTACGCCGCCCCGTCAACCCTGCGCGGGCTCAGACATACCCAACGCCGACTACCCTTGGGCTGTACGGCGGCGGCGGGAGAGACGGCGCCCTTGTCGGGCTGCGGAGCGCGCCCCATCCCGCTCTTCGTCCGCCGCGAGGGACGAGATGAGCGACTGCGGCTCGAGCGTCAGGCCCGGCGGCGTGCGGCGGGAAGGCGTGCGGTGCGGGGAGGGGGAGCTGGGCGCGTGCAGCGAGACGGCCGAGGTCGGTGACGAGGGAATGCCGTGCCCGTGCGGGACCGTCGGCGAGTAGCCCGGCGAGGCGGGCTCGACGGCCCCGGCGTAGGGGATGGAGGGCAGGAGGCGGAGCTCGTGCGCTGCGGCGGAGCGCGAGGAGGGGGTGTCGACGAAAACGAAGGTCGAGGGGGGGTAGGCCGTCGCGGCGGAGGGGCCTCTGCCTGACGCAGCAGTCTCATCGTCGCCTTCGAGCCGCTGGAAAGCTGGGCGCGTCGGTGGAGAGGTTAGTTCATCCCGAGGACAGCATGGAAGGTCCGGCGCACCTCGCGCCCGCCTCCGCCTCCACAACCCATATCCCGTCACTGCGCCGCCAACGAGGAGCAAATGACGACCACGACGACGGCAAAGACCCATTTGGGCGTGCTGCTGCTCGTCTCGCTCGAGTCGGCGCTCCCCTCGGAGTTGCCGCTGTCGCCGCCGCGCAAGATCTCGTCGGTGGAGGAGGGGAGCATGCGTCCGAAGCCTGTAGCGCGGCGCACAGCACCGCACAGAGGCCGTTCTGGCCGGTGGAGGGAGCAGGAGGACGATGAGGAGCACGAACGTCGCCGGGAACACGCGGCGGCGCCAACTTCGGAGACGGCCTGAGCGCGGTGTGGTGGACGAAGCGGCGGTGCAAGACTCCTGAGATGGCGACAAGAACTGCGCCGAGTCAGCACAGGTCGAAGAGGACGGCAAGAGGGGCAGCCGTCAGATGAGGAGACGGCGAGACGAAAGCGAGCGAGGCGGGAAGACGCCGACACTGGGGACAGCCGGGGCGCTTGAGGGAGACGCGGGCAAGCAGGGAGGACGAGGAAGCGTGCGTAAAGCGATGACAACAAGCGAGGACGCATCCTCCCCAGCGACGGCCTTCTCAACCCGTCCTCCAGCCCGCCTTCTGCTCGCGCAGCCGCCCTGATCCCCTCCTCCTCCTCCTCCGTCACGCCAAGCGCCCTGCGCTCGATCGCCTGCCTCACCACGCGCGAGAGCTTGACCTCGCCGACGTCGAGGACCTCCCTCTCGCGCCCCTCGCGCCGCCCGGCCGCGAGGCGGAGGCGCTTCGCCTCTGCGCTCGCGGCGAGGCGCTTCGCGCGCTGCCGCGACGAGGGCTTGACGCCGCGGCCGACCTCGCGCTCGGCGAGGTAGGCCTCGAGCTCGGAGGCGTCGCTCGGCGCGGACGAGGGGAGGTCGTCCTCGGAGGAGTAGGTCCCGGTCGTGCGGAGGTAGTACGCGAGGTCGTCTTCGTCATCTGGCGGACCGGTAGGAAGAGGGTCGTCGATGGAGGGGCGGGCGCGGCGCGGCGGCATCGAGGTCGCGGTGAAGAAGGCAGGGCGGGGAGGCGAGACAGCGGCGGAGAACGCCTTGGGCGAGCGTGGTTCCGCCGCCAGCACCTCGTCCAGCTCGACGATCTCCTCGATTGAGTGCTCGGCCGCCTCAGCGTCCGGCAGCTCGGGTGTCGCAGAGCGCTCGACATCGTCCTGCGTGCGAACGGGCGCGACGCCCTTGATCGTCTCGTCGCCGGCTTCGTCCATCGCGGCGGGCTCGCAGTTGAGCTCAGCTGCGCCGCCAATCTCGGCGAGATCGACTTTGAGCGATTGAGGCTGGATGGGCGCGACGCCGTCGGCGTCTATCGCGCCGTCGTGGAGCGGGTCGACCTCGATGTCCCGCTTCGCAGGCATGACCGTCTCGTCGCCCTCGCCCGCGTCCTCCTCCATCGGCGTCACCTCCCTCTCGCCGCCCGCCACGCGGCTCAGCTCGTCCTCCCACGTTTCGAGGACGATGCTCGACTCCATCCCCGGGCCGTCGTCCTCCTCGGCCGCGCCTGTGCGCACCTCGCGCTCGCCCGCCCCGCCGTCGGGGCTCAGCCGCAGCGACGGCGCGTCGCCGAACTCCGTCCTCGTATACCGGAAGACGGGCGCGTCCCCGCCCTCCTCCGCAGCAGCGGGCGAGCTCGACGCGTCGAGCCTCGCACTCGCGGGCGCGGCGAGCGCCCACGGCGCAGGCAGGTTCGAAGGCGCAAGCGAGTCGCGCGACGTGCCCGGGACGGCGAGAAGCGCGGGCGAGGCGCGGTGCGGCGCGCGGGGAGAGGTCTGCAGCGAGATGGAGCGGCGGGGAAGGGAGTGCGCGGTCGCGCTTGGTGAGCGGGAGAGGGCGCGATGCGCTGGAGAGGGGCGCGAGGGGGGAGGTTCGGAGGCGAGGCGGTAGGGAGAGGCGGCGCGGGGGATGCGAGGGTGGGCGGACAGGCGAGTGCTGGCGGAGAGGGAGGGCAGCGGGAGAGGGGCGGGGCGGGAGGATAAGCCGCCCGCGCCCTGGAGCGCCGAGGCAGGGAGGTCGCGGAAGACGCTGAGGCTGCCGAGACCAGGGCTGGACTCGCGAGAGACCGAGGGTCGCGGCGCGAGAGTCGAGAGAGCGGATTGAGAAGGCCGACCTTGCATCGCCGTGCGGCGCGGCGAGTCGGCGGTCAGGTTCGACTTGTCGACAAGTGCGCGAGCGCGCGGGCTGAGCGGAGGCGAAGCGGCGCGGAGCTGCTCGACGGCGGGGGAGAGGCGCGACACGCTGGTCGGGTTCCTGGCCTTTACGGCCCTGGCCGCCATCAGCGACGGGACATCGCCCTGCATCGCGTTCGACGACTTGCGCGAGAGAGGACCGCGAGCCTCGTTGCCGGTGTCGGTCGTCGCGGGGGAAACGGCGTGGAGCGCACGAATCCGGCGCGAAGGGCCTGGTGCGGTTGAGGGTGCGAGGACGTGCTCGCCATCCGACTCGACAGAGGCGTGCGCGACGACCTTGCGACCGCGTTTGGGCGACGAGGCCGTCTTGACGGCGGAAGCGGATGCCTTTCCTGTCGCACGCTGCGGGAAGGCGAAAGCGGTCAGAGTGGCACGCATGAGCGAAGGAAGAACCGGGGTGCACCTTGCTGGACCTGCCCGTCAAGGGAAGCAGCACCTCGGCGTCCTCTGGGTCGCCGTCGTCGTTGCTCTCGACGTCCCCCTCCTCCTCGCGCTCCTTCCTCCTCGCCACCGCGCGCTTCTTCCCCACGCCCTTCGCGCCGCCCTTCGCGCCGCCCTTTTCCTTCCCCGCCCTTCGCCCCTGTTCCCCAACGCGCGCGTCCTCGCCCTCGTCGGAAGACGAGCTCGCCACCTCCGCCCCGCCATGCGCGCTCCCGACCCCGACGACCCGTCTCGCCGCCTTCCTCCCGTAGAGCCGCCCGCCTGCAGCGCTGCCTGCGCCGGGGCGGGTGCGCGCGCGCGCCTTGGGAGGGGAGGGGAGCGAGTCGTAGTCGGTGTCGGGCATTCGAGGAGAGGAGGTGGGAGCGGCGGGGAGGGCGTGGGAGGGCGCGGGTGGCGCGCTGGAGGGTAGCGAAGGTGTGCTGAGTACGCTGGGAGAGCGTCTAAGGCGCCTGCAAGTGAGGGAGAAGAGCGAGCGAGAAGTAGGAGGGAGAGGAGGCGAGGTGGGGAAGAGGTCAAACCGGCGGCAACCTCGAAAGCGCGTCAAGCACGCGTCTGACAGCTCAAGACGACGCAGCGGAGCAACAGAAGCAAAAGCGTGCTGGAGCGACGCGTCCGAGAAGCGAGACGAGCGAGAGCGCGAGAGCCGCCTCCTCCCTCCTGCACGCTCGCACGTGAAAGAGTGCACCTCTCCGCTCACCTGCGCCCGCTGCGCTCGTGCAAGTCCAAAACACTCCGCTGCACCGCCCGTCTAACCCCAGCGGAACTGGTACTGCTGCCCGCCGCCGCCTGCGCCGCCCGCCGCCTGCTGGAAGAACTGCTGGAACCCGCCGCCTGCGCCTGCGCCGAACGGCGACCCGCCCTGCTGGAAGAAGAACTGCTGCCCGCCGCCGCCGCCGGCCCCGCCGAAGGGGTGCCCGCCCCCGCCGGGGAAGCCGCCGTGCCCTGAGTGCGGGTCGTTCGGGTCTTCGCCGGCGTCGAAGCGTGCGCGGAGCTCTGCGTATCGATAACGAGCGATGTACGAAGGGCGCAACAGAGGGCGCGGCGAAGGGCGAGGGGTAGAGGCGGAAGCGGGCGAGCGAAGGGAGACGAGGCGGATTGCGAAGGTCAGCTTATGTCGGCGTAAGAAGGACGAAAGCGAACGCACCTGGGTTCGAAATCACCTCGTAAGCCTCGTTGAGCGCCGCCATCTTCTCCTCGCTGCCGCCCTCCTTGTCCGGGTGTGCCTTCAGCGTCGCCTTGCGACTGCGGAAGATGCGAATCAGCGAGTGCGAGAGGCTGAAAGCGACAGGAGAGGACGTACTACGCCCGCTTGATCGTCTTGTCGTCCGCATCGCGAGAGACGCCCAAGATCTTGTAGTAGTCCTGCCACGCGGCGGAAGCGATGTGAGCCATGCGCGAGCGTTGGGCGCACGACCAGCGCGGCGGCTGCGCCGCGCTAGCCAAGCAGCGAAAGAAGCGCAGAGACGCACCTTCGACTTGCTCTGCTTGAGCAACCTCTGCGCCTTCTGCAGCCGCTCGTGCACAGCCCTGTCGCTCCTCCCCGTCGCCTCAAACGCAGCGCTGAGCACGCGGACCGCCTCCTCCCAGTTCTCCTCCTTCATCAGCTCGTCCGCCTGCCCGACGAGCCCCACGTGTCCTCCGGGTCGAGCGCGAGCGCGTCGCGGCACGCCGCGGCCGCCTTGCGCGAGTTGAGCGTCACGTACGCGCGGCAGAGCGTGCTCGTCAACTCGCGGAGGAGCGGGCTCGCGCGGGCGAGGCCGTCGTCGCCGTTCGGCAATGGCGACTCGTCGGCGGGCGCGCCGCGCTTGATCGGCTTCTGGTACGTCTCGAGGAGCGTCTTCACCGTCGGAAGGACGCCCTCGCGGTTGCTCCCGCCGGCGATGTTGACGGCCGCCTCGGTCCAGCGGCCGGCCTCGACCCAATTGCGCAGCTGCGCGAGCTCCTTCTCGAGCTTCTTGAGCGCCTTGAGCGGCTTGGCGCACGTCTTCGAGTCCGGGTCGGCCGAGAGGCATCGCTTGAGCGAGGCATGCGTCTCTGTCGGGACGGAGAGGCCGTGGTCGGTAAAGAGGGCGGAGAGGAGCGCGATGCGCACGAGGAGGTGTTGAGGGAGGGTGGGGGAGAGGGACGACGCGCGCGAGAGGTCGCCGATCGCGGCGTCGAAGTCGTGCGCGAGGAGGGCGCACTCGGCGCGGAGGAGGCGGAGGGAGAGGGACTGCGGAGATACGTGGATGGCGGAGGAGGACGAAGAGAGGCAGCGGTCGAGCTTGGGAGGTGAGTGGGCGAGCGCCTTCTGCGCGGCGAGGTACTCCTTGTGCGCAGAGAGGACTTGCTTGCGCTGCGGGCGGACTCGGTGGTCAGCTCACACATCATTGTTTGGGGAGGGAGAGCACGCACAAGGTCGTCTGCCTCCTTGACTTCCTTGTCGTGGTTGCCCTTGTCCTTCTGCGCAGCCCGGAGGAACGTGTCGATCTCGCCCTTTGCCTCGTCGTACTCGGCGAGCTTGGCGTGGATCTTGGCGAGCTGTAGATGCGCGAGGTCGTACTCGCGGATGGCGAGGACGTCGTGGAACGCGTCCTTGGCCTTTGCGAGGTGGCCGGCCGCGAGGCGGACGGTCGCGCGCTTGTAGAGGGTGGCAAAGTCCTGCGGGTCGCGCTCGAGGCAGTGATCGTAGAGGGCGAGGGCGTCGTGGCTCTTGCCCTGTGCGAGCGAGTCCTGCGCGAGCTGGAGGAGGTGCGCGAGCGGGAGGTCGGCGGCGTTGTCGGGGAGAGAAGCACGTGCGAGGCCCGCAAGTGCGAGCGCAACAAGTGCGAGTACCCGCATGGTGCGTCTAGCGGGTCCGGCGCGGTCGATGTGCGAGGTGAGCGGGATGGCGGAGGGCGAACAGATCCCGGCGACGAACGCAGGCGAAATGCGCAGCGTGTCCTCGCACCAACCCCTCCCGGTGCAGATCTGTTCCAGGGCGTCGCTCGCAGTAGAGCCGGTATTGATCCCGACGCTGCCCGCTTTCGAGCCGAGTGGGTGGGAGGCGCTGTGGAATCCTCTCCCCACCTCATCACCTCGCCTCGTCGCGACTCTCCCCTCGACCACGTTGTGCCTCCTGCTGGACAGACTCGTCCTACTTGCCAGACCCGCTAGACTGATCTGCACGCCCACGCCATGGCCAGCCCCGCCGCCGCGCTCCCCTCCCCACCCTCCTCGGCTCCCTCGCCCGGACCACCCGCGCCTCCCAAGCTCGTCAACCTCTACTACAAGCGCGCGGTAGCGACGTCCAAGTCCTGCTTCGTCTGCCACCGCGAGACAACCTGCTGTCTCGCGACAGAGGGCGTCACCGACTTTCTCTACGTCTGCCCTTCGCACCTCCTCGACCCGGGTGTGCGTTCCCCTTACCGACCCGTGATCAGCTACGGGCAATCGGTGAGCGGTCGAGCTGACCTCCCCATCGCGTGCAGTTCGCACGACCCGCGCCGTCCTCCACCGCCCCGTCTGCGGCGCCGTCGCCCACCGGCTCTCCTGCCCAGTCGCCCATCCCGCAGAGCGAGATCGACAAAGTCAAGAAGGAATACGAGGAGAAGCAGAAGCGCAAGGCGGACGCCGCGCCCGCGCCCGTCGATAAGGACGCCAAGGACAAGACGCCTGCGTCGACCGCTTTCTCCCTCCTCAAAACGGGCGCAACGGCGCTCTCGTCCCTCTCCGCGACCGCCTCGTCGCAGCTCTTCCCCGCGCCGCCGCCCGCAACGCCCTCCGCGGTTGAGACCGCGCGCGCCGCCGCCAAGGATGCGAAGGTGTTTGTCCTTCAGCGGGACTTCTTCCGCATGCGGGCGACGCAAAGCGCCGCGAGTGGGAGAAGAAGGACGCGAAGGAGCGCGGCGGAGCGTGGAGCTTCCCCAAGGCGCCGCGAGGGGCCTGCCCGGAGCGTGAGGGGACTGGGGGGCGAAAGTGTGCGGTGGACGGCAGGACGGTGCAGATGGCGGGGATGGGCGCGGCAGTGGTGGCGAGGCAGGCCCCATTGCAGCGGCAGAGTGCGTCTCGACGATCTCGCCATCTCGCCAGTTCTATAGCTGTGCTGACTTGCACGACCACCCGCCGCCTGTACCTTCGCGCACGCTCAGCACCCCCCGCGCTTCACCCCGCACTCGACTGCGCAGTCCGCGCAGCAGAGCCGCCTCTGCCAGCCCTCCGCGACGACCTCCTCCTACGGGGAGTACACCGCCCCGTCCTCACTCTCCGGCTCCGCCTTCCTCACAATCCCGCCCGCGCCGCGGTCCCCCACGGCCGTCCTCACGCCTGCCCCGCCCGCCGCGACGCACGCGCCTGAGCACGAGCGCGAGTTCGACGTGCCCGCGCCGTCCACCGCGGCACTGCTCGCGCACCATGCCGCGCGCTTGCGGAGCAGCGGCGGAGGCAGCTTCGGGCCGGACTGGGCGCGCGCGGCGCCCGTGCAGGAGAGGGAGAGGGAGTTGGTGCGCCCGCTGAGGGGCGTGGAGGCGCCGTGGGAGGTGACGGAGGGGAGGACGCACTGAGTCGGTGAGGAGGGCGCGAAGCAGGAAGAGGCCGTGGAGGTGACGGCATGCAGGGTGCGCGGGGGCGTAGCAACGTGCGTAGAACGCACAATACCTCCCATACCACGCCCAAGTCTCGCAAAGTACGGACTTCGCAGCCTCAAGGCGCCGAAAGGAACGACCTTCCCAAACACATGTACATTGCCCGCGCTAGTTGTGCTGCTGCATCGCTGCTGTCCTCGCCGTCGTACTACGGGCCATGTGTAGAGACGCAGCCTCGTCCGCTTCGTCCTATAGACGGCGAGGTCAGAGCTGCTGTTAAGGGGAGTAGAAAAGCGGCTCACCGCAAGCCGCTTGTGCTTGCGCAACAGCTCCGAGATACACGGCTGAGCACGTCGTCAGATCGTGAACCGCGGTATGGAGGACGAGGAGGGAGCGAGCGCACGTCCTGTGGGTTCTGCGCGAGGGCGGGGGCGAGCTGCGGGCGAGGAAAAGGTGCACAGCATGCCGTCAGCATCGCACAAGAGCTCGATGAGCGAAGACACACCTCGTAGTCGAGAATGCCGAGGTCGTGCATCGCCTTGATGCCGAGGACGCACGCCGTATGCCGGAGGCCGTCGTCGATCGGGTTGCGGGTCGCGTGTGCGCGCTGATGCGTCCTGTTGGGCAGGTAGGGGTACGCAGCGATCATGACGCCGTTGTTCACCGTTGGCTGCGGGTTGGGCTCGACGACGATCGCGACTGCTTGGCGATAGTCGGTGAGGATGAAGTAGGGTGAGTTCCCGTAGATGCCGTACCTGTGTGCTTCATGCGGTCAAACCGACGGAAGCAAGCAAGAAGCGACGATACGCACGCAATCATCTGGTTCAGGTGAGCCGTGACGTTCTCCGAGGTGCTCCAGTGTCCCTGCTGCCGGGTCTTCCAATCCGCAGGGTGGACAAAGCCCGCACGCTACGAACGGCGCGGGTCAGCGGATCTCTCGGTGGAGGGGTCGAGCACACTCACCGTGTCCTCTACGAGTACGAGAAACTCGTAATGTGGCTCCTTGACCGCCTGCCCAAGCTTGTACTTGTGCGTGATGACGATGGCATGGTCGGGTGTCATCGCTACGGAAGGTGATGAATGTCAGCTCCTGTATCTTTAGTGGAGGCAAGAGTGGTCGCACTGAGGTTGACAAAGGCGTAAGTGCCGTTCAGTTGCAGAACCGGGATGTCCGACAGCTGCACCGTCGGCTGGTGCTGCACGGCGATCTCGAGGCGTTCCCGGAGGTTTGGGTTGAGGGCCGCATTCAGGACCGAGACGACCGAGGCGAGGATGTTGCCGTAGACGAGGTCGCTGCGAGGGGAGGAAGCTGAAGTCAGGAGGAGTGCGGAAGAACGGAGCGGGCGGAAGGACCCGACATCGCCTTCCGTGGCAAGCAGCCTCGTCTGCTGTGGGATAGACTTGATGTTGTGGATCTTGTCGATGAGCTTGAAATACGCCTTGTGGAAAGCGGAGGAGACGATCTGGTCCCAGCGGCAAGAACTCCTGGTCATGCGGCCGGCTGCGGTGACGGCTGCGCCCTTGTTCTCCGACGGCGTGCCCCTCGGTAGGTACGGGCAGTACGTGAGCGGCTGGGCCAGGATATGGGCCGCGCTGGAGAGCCCGTACACGACACCGGCGGGCTGCTGGATGTGGCCCGCGCCCGCCCCGTCGCCGAGCTGGAGGTGCATGCCGTGGAGGTGGGGTTCGGCATGCAGCACTTCGACATCGCTGCTGCAGTCGGACGAAGGTGCGAGCAGAGTCGGTGCGTGCAAGAACCGGCGTCGGCTGAGAGGCTGGAATGGGTTGCGGCCGAGGGGGAAGAAGCTGGACCAGCGGTTGAGCAACGGCTTGTCGCGGCGCTTGAACATGGCGAAGCAAGCGAAGCGTGAAAGCAAAGCCACAAGCGCGACCGAGCAGACCGGCTTGAGAAAAATAGGAGAAGCGGAGTCCGACGACCGGAGGGTCCGCGGAGCGAGCACGCGAACCGTGCGACCCTGAGTTGCTCCTGTACGTCCCTGCTCCTCCTTCATCTCCCTGCACAACCTCGTCATGCGCATCAAGCAGTTCGTCTCCGACGAGGAGCGCAAGCCGACGGAGGAGGCGCAGCGCGCCATCGCCAACCCGCTCCACGAGGGCAGCATCCTCCTTCCTCTGGGCCCGACGTTCGACTCGAAGGCCGTCAGCAGAGGCGAGGACGCCCCGCCTTTCCACGGAGACCCCGCCCATCCGCCGAACCAGCTGCGCCGCGTTGACGAGCGTCTCCTCGGGGCGGTCCGCTCGAAGAACGGCTGGCAAGCCTTGTCGTTCCGTTTGACGAACGGGTTACGCATCGGACACCTGCAGCCCTCGCAGGTTTGGGGTGCGGACGCTTACGTCGACGGACGCTGCGCCGGGCGAGTCGTCCTCAAGATCGTCACCGAGGCGCTCTACCCGCCCTTCGCGCTCTTCACTGAGAAGCGGTACACGACGGCCGACCGCATTGCGAACGAGCTGCACGCGTGAGTCAGCACACACGAAGGCGAGGAGAATGAAGCGGGACTGACCGTTCATTCCCTCCCGCGCAGGTACTCAGCCCTCTCCTCCCTCCAAGGCCGCGACATCCCGCATTGCTACGGCGCCTTCTCCTTCGAGCTGCCGTGGGGCGAGCAAGCGGTCGCCTTCGTGCTGGAGGACCTGCACGAGGTCGGCGAGTTGATGTGGAGGTTTGCGGAGCGGGAGGTGGTCAAGCTGCAGACGGTCGAGGCGCTTCATCGCGTGGTGAGCCTGTCTCCTGCTGAGCTGGAGCGCTGCGTAGCTGACGAATGACTCGACTGCGCAGATGCGCCCGTCTTTCCATCAGCTCCACCGCATCTTCAAGCACAACATCGGGCACGTCCGCGTGCACACTTCGGACATGTTCGTCCTGCGCGGCTCGCCCGTCGACAATCCGCGCTTCGTCTTCTGCAGCTTCGGCAAGTGCGAGCGCGCAGACACGGCGCGGACCGCATGGGAGGAGTGGGACCAGGAGCTCGCGGCGCCGTACGAATTGGCGGACGAGCGCTACCTCCAGGCGAACTGGGGAGAGTACGCTCCGGACGAGTTGTGGGTGAAGTGGATCCCGTACAGCCGGCGGGTCGAGCCGAGCGTCTGGACGAAAGGGTACATGACGCGGGAGGAGTGGGCGGAGTACGAGGCGTTGGGGCGGACGAGTCTGTAGGCCCTCGAGGCTGTGCCGTCCGACCGAATAGACCTTCCACCTCCTACCCGACTCACCGCCACGCACTGCGCGGCGCGCGCATCCGTTCGCAACCCTCGCAGTCCCTCGAGCGATGAAGCGAGAAGCGAGGCGAGTCCAGCATGGGGGACGGTTAGACTCGGTGTGCGCAGTCCAAGTGCCGTAGAGAGCGACTTCGAGAGACCAGCAGGCCGCACGAGCGTGATGAGCGCAGGAGGAGAGGACAACCCCCAGCCCCTAGCCCCTTCTCCTCCTCCACTACCCGCTCCCTCGCTCGAGCAGAGCTGCGAGCATCCAACTCACGCCGTGAACGCAATACAGCCCGGCTAAGGTTCGCTCCAGTCGACGCGCCCCTCTCTCGCACTCATCCTCGCCTCCGCCACCTCCCCACCTCGATCCGACCATGTCAGCCTTCGCAAGCACCAGCAGGGCCGCGACGACCTCCAAGAGCGGCGGCGACAAGCCGAAGCTGCGCACCGATGCGGCCACGCTGAAGAAGTACGGCTGCTTTCTCCCGAATGGAGGTTCGTCCCCCCTTCCCCCTCCTCGCGATGCTTCCGCTGACGCTCCTCGCACGCGCAGACGTCCTCTGCTTCTGCAACACCAACCCGAGGATCAAGGCGATCCGCCGTGTGACGCGGAAGGAGACGTCGCCGAACCTCGGCCGCGAGTTCTGGTCGTGCGGGAACTGGATCGAGGGAGAAGGCTGTGGCTTGTTCCTATGGTGCGATGAAGCGCTAAGGTGCGTATCCGCCTCCTCGGCGGTTCACTCGGCGCTGATCCGCTCAACCTTCCACAGCAAGGGTCGCGACTTCACGACGCCGCCGCCTCCCGGTAAAGCCGCTTCGGCCGCGTCTGCCAACCCTCCGACGCCATCCTCCTCGCCGCAGAAGCGCCCCGCGCTCGTTCTCCCTCCGTCTTCCGCCCCGCCGGCTCCGCGGTGCCATCCACGCCCTCCAAGCCCCTCGTCACCGAGTCCTTCGACGACGTCGACTTCAACTCGCTCGACGCGACCCTCGACGACGAGATCGAGGACGCCGACTTCTCCTCCTCCGCGCTCACCACCTCGCCTACCAAGAAGCCCCGCTTCGAGTCGTTCTCCTCGTCGAGCGCGAGCCGCCCTTCCCCGTCGACGCCGTCAACGTCGCAGCTCTCGCAGGGGCCGCACTGGCAGGCGGCAGACGGCGGTGGCGGCGAAGGGACGGTGAGGGCGCGCACGGGCGGGTTCGATGCGATCCGCTCGGACCCGGACTCGCCTTTCCACGCGCTGCAGAAGTCCCTCTTCGGCGGCAGCGGGGGCGAGGGAGCGTCAGGGAGCTCGCCTGCACCGCCGTCGCCGAGCAAGGCGGGCCCGTCGGCGCAAAGCGAGGAGCTATCCGCGCTCGACTCGCTCTTCGCGGGGCTGAAGGGGCTATCGGACTTGGCGGACGCGGCGAAGAAGGAGCGGGAGAAGGACGCGCGGCTGCAGACGGCGGCGAAGCGGAAGGAGGAGACGCTGCGCAAGGCGGTTGAGCGCGCGAAGGAGGAGACTGAATCGTTGCGCAGGAGAATGAGGGCTTGAAGGAGCGGATCAGGTGCGTCCGCGCTTCTGTCTCCCGCGTTCACCGTCCACCGCTCACCCGCCTCCCGCTCGCAGAATGCTTGAGGAAGAGAACAACGAGCTGAGGACGCGTTAAGGTCGAGCCGCAACGTGCACCGTGCCACACGCTTGTGGGGGTTGCTCCCGTGTTCCCGCGAGGCTCGCATTGCCCACCGCACTTCCTCCCGCTGCCCCTCTCATGCTTCAGCTCCATCGTGCTCTCCTGAACACCGTGCTCGCGGACGATTAAGGATACTGCAGGTTCAAGGCGCTATGCTATGTACGACGAGATCCGACCCGACGCCAACACAAGCGCTCCTTCCTCGACCAACCCTCCAGGCGCCACATCACTCACTCCGCATTCCCATTCCTACTTCTCGCCGATGGGGCAGACCATCTCGCGGGGCTCCTCGACCAGCGTCCCCTCGTTCGAGGCCATCCTCCCGAGCACGCCGGGCCTCGCCGCGCCACCGCGATTGACGAGCTGCTGCACGAGCATCTCGAGGCGGTCGAAGCGCTGGTCGATCCCGCTCGCGCCGCCGTTACCGCCGTAGCCGCCGACGAGCGTAGTTGGGCTCGACGGCACGCTGTACATGCCCGCGGCGTCGACCGAAGGCCTGCGCGTGAGGAGGTCGCTGAGCCCCGGACCCTGCACCTCGTGCGCCTTGCCGCCGCCAACGTGCTGCTCTTGCGCGGGCGCGTCGGGGCCGGCAGCCGAGGGCGAGATGTGGCCCGAGAGCGCGAGGTGCTGCCGGACCAGCTCGCTCGTCATGCGCGCGGTCGAGAGGTCGCCGCCTTCCTCGCCGAGGACAGTCTCGTACTGGAGGGCCCTGTGTGCGGGAGAGCGCGAAGGGAAAGGCGGGGATGGGGAGAAGCGCGTGAGGATTGGCAGAGGGCAAGCGGATGGGAGGGCGAGCGGGATGAGGAGGAAGACGCAAGGACGTACTTGAGGAGCTTGTAGAACCCCGCCGCGAGCGCCGCGCCCATCGCCGGGCCGAGGTAGTAGATCCACGCATACCCGGGGAACGACGCGCTCGCGACCTGCGGACCCATGCTACGGGCTGGGTTGACACCGCAGCCCGTCCAGTAGACGCCGACGAGGTGGATGATGGCGAGCGCGAGGCCGATGCCGACCGGCGAGAAGGGCGTGACCCTGTGGCGCTCGCCAGCGAGGAGGAGGCTGCGAGAGGGTCGCTGTCAGTCTCGCGCTGGGAGCCTGACAGTCGCGTCGGCGAGCGCCGCCAAGAAGTGACGATGAGAAAGACGCACATCGTGATGATAAGGAGACTCGTCATGAAGACCCGCGAACGATGCTCATGCCGGGCGCAAGCGTCGTCGCGACGAGAAGCGGGCCTGCACGGCGGTCCGGGCTCATCAGGTCCCGCTTCTGACTCAAGACAGGAGAGGACGACGCACCGGGCATGAGAGCATCGATGACGGCGGCGGCACAGATGCCGCCGAGGAGCTGAGCCGGGACGAGGAGGACGGCGCGGAGGGGCGTGATGGCGCCGACGAGCGCAAGGGCGAAGCTGACGGCCGGGTTGAAGGCGGAGCCCGAGACGCTGCAGAGGCAGCTGGTGGTCAGGAGAGGACTGACACCCAAGGAGCGTCCTTAGAACGGGGGACGTACCGGAAGAAAACCCAGGCGTTGACAAGGAGCGACAGCCCAAAGCCCATCGAGATGTAGAAGAGGCTCGACGTGTTACCCCCGCCGACGGCGATGCCGCCCGGGCCCGTCGTGGTCACGCCCGTGACGGACGTCGCGGCCTGGTTGGCGACTCTGCGACGAGAGCGAGGTCAGCGCTTCGTCCCTTCTTTTCGCGGACAGCGGAGACGCACTGGGCGGCACCGAAGGCAAAGAAGAGGAACATGAACGTCTGCGAGCATCGTGCGAATGCGGTGAGCTCCCACGACCAGCGAGGAGGAGCGGGACGACGCACCCCGACAAACTCGCCGACCATCGCGAGGCCGTGGTTCTTCGCCGCGTAGGCCTTGGTGCCCTGCTGGGGGACGCGGAGGTAGTAGCTCCACGGACTGGCGCGGCGCTGCTGCGCGCCATCGGTGCGTCCCGCCTGCGGCGGGTTGTGGAGCGGCAGGGGCGTGTTCTGCGTGCTCATCGTAGCGCGCGGAGGCGTCGGACGTGGACGGGAGAGAAGCTTTTCTGAGCGGTGGACGACAGTCAAGCTTCAAGCAGAGCGAAGGAGGGAGAAGCGATCGCGGCTGAGCAGGTGCGACGGGCGCGGGAGTGGGTGAGCGAGGTGCGACGGGCTCCAACTCGTCGCCCCACCAGCAAGCGCTCGGAACGTCCGACGGAGCCCTCCAGTGGACGATCCGAGCTGCACGAGACCGCCTAGCGCTGGGAACCGCGGGGAATGAGCACGCGCTCAGGTTGACCTTCTCAAGTCGAGGAGGAAGAGGGGAGGGGGAGTGAGAGCGGAAGATTATGCACAGAGAGCTAGCCAGCACCAATACAGACACACAGCTACACATGCGAGTACTCGCTCTGCCTCCTCCACTCATGCCGCGGGCCCACCTCCTCCTCAACGACCGTCCCCTCCGCGCTCCACTTCCTCCCGTCCGCGGCGCCCCTCCCGCCCACGAGCTGCTCCAGCAACGCCTCGATCCTGCCCAAACGCGCCTCGTACTCCCCCGTGGGCGACACCGGCTGCGGGAGGGAGTACACCGCGTGCGCCGGGCCCGTCGTGAGCAGGTCGGCGAGTCCCGGCCCTGCACCGCGACACGGCCGTCCTGCGCCGCGGGCGACGGGCTTCTCCCCCATCGAGGTCGTGTTAGCCGTTGAGGCCTGCTGCTGCGCGTCTCCGCGCGAGGCCCCGCGGCGGTCGAGCCCAACATGGTCGCGGGTGGTGCCGGGAGCTGCGTCGACTTGGCAACGGCCGCGGCAGCGGTGGCGGCGGCGTGCGCGGAGTCGTCCTCCTCCGGACCGAGGACAGTCTCGTACTCGAGGTACCTGCGACGAGGTAAATAAGACGGGGTAAGCCGGAGGGAGCGGGAGAGGGGAAGGGACAACGCACTTGATGAACCTGTAGAAGCCCGCCGCCATGGTCGCGCCAATGATAGGGCCACTGCGCGAAAGGCTAAAGGTAAGCGAGTGAGGGGAGAAAGGAGAAGGTAGCCGACCGCACGCGTGGTAGATCCAGTGGTACCCCGAGAACGTCCTGAGCACGACAGCGGGACCGAAAGAGCGGGCCGGGTTGAGGCTGCCGCCCGTGTAGAAGACTGAGCGGGAGGGAGCGTCAGAATGAGCCGCGAATGAGGAGGCGAAGAAGGCGTACCGCCGAGGAGCTCAGCAACGAAGAGCGCGAGACCGATGCCGATTGGCGCGAGGAACGTCGCCTTGTGCTTCTCTGCCGCGAGAAGAAGGCTGTGTAACAAGGGTAAGTGAGACTCGAGCGGAAGAAGGGAAGGGTTAGGGGAAGGAGGAGAGGATGTAGTGGAGACGCACACGGTGAGCGTCAACAGCGCGGTGAGGAACGCCTCGATCCACAGCCCCCTCACGATCGACACCCCCGGCGCAAGCAGCGTGCGGACGTTGAGCGTCCCGGGGAGGAGGCCGTGGACGAGCGCGGCGCCGGCGATGCCGCCGAGGATCTGGGCGAAGGTGAGGAGCGCGGCGCGGAGGGGTGTGATGGCGCCGCAGAGCATCATGGCCCAGGAGATAGCCGGGTTGAACAAGCCACCTGCAGGTACACGGGAGGGAGAGAAGCGGGAAACGTCAGGGAAGGAGCGACGGAGAAGCTGAGGGCAAAGGTAGCTCACCGGAGATGCTGCGCGGCGGTCGCGGGACAATCGCGCGTGTCAGTCATCGGTCGATGCAACGAGGAACGATAACGACGCACCGGAAGAAGATCCACGCGCAGACGGCGAGCGAGAACCCGAAAGAGAGCGCGATGTACAGCACTGCGGGCGCATAGTCGTCAGTCCCGCATCCTGGACGACGAGCAGACGTAGAGGACGCACAGTTCGACGTGTTCGGCGCAGCAGCGGCGGTGCCGTCCTGCCCGGCCGTCGTATCGCCCGTCACGCTCGTCGTCGGGATGTTGGCGACGCTACTCGGCAGGTTGTCAGCTCGTGCCTCCTGCAGACGAGAGGATGGCAGACGCACTTCGTCCCGCCAAACGCGATGAAGAGGAACAGGGTCGTCCCGACAAACTCGCCTATCATGGCGACGAAGTGGTTCTTGATCGAGAGCGACAGCGGGCCGCGCGACGGCGCGCGCGTGTTCCAGGTCAGCGCTGCCCGGACGCGCCCGCGCCTTTGGCCGGAGGGGCGTCGTGCCGCCGGTGTTGGGTCGACATCTTGGGAACTGACGAGGCGAGGAGATGCGCGTGAGAGGGAGCAGCAGGGGTTAAGTCGAAGGTCGCCTGCGTGTTCGGTGCGCGGGGCTTGAGGGTCGACGATAGAGCGTGCAGGCAGGTAGCAAGTAAACGCAAGCGAGCAGGAGCAAGCCCAGCGCCACCTCAGCGAACCGTCCTCGAGGAGCGACGTCTACTCCGCAGCCTGCTGACGGCATCCACCAGCTCCGCGTGCGTCCTCGATTGCAACGCGCGGCGCGTGCCTGCTGCATCGCGCGAGCAGCGATCAAGAGAGTTGGCTCGATGTCGAGGAGAGGCCGGTCGAGAGGGGAACATGAGCGCATCGCAGGGGGATGAGACAGTTGCTGCGGTGGGGCGGGTTGACCTGCGGCTGGCGAGAACCGTCGTAGATGCGGCAGCGAGAGAGATATCAGTGTCGAGGACGGGAGCGCGAGAAGTCAAACGTAGGGAGACGAGGTGAGGCTTGCGAGGCGGAGTGACCCCGGCGAACTCTCGCACGCGACCGGCACACCGACTGCAAGGGTTGGTATTCGACACGCACTGAAGGAGCGGATATGTGTACGGAAGAAGCGTCGAGATGCGAGGGCCGGGAGGGGGCGCTACATGAACTTCTGAGCCATCGCTGCGGGCGTACGGGCGGGTCAGTCGCGGTTCGCAGGGTCGGCGGTCGCAAGGAGAGGTCCGAGGAGTGCGAGGGGACGTACAGAAGAGCTGGCCCATGCCGCCCTCGGAGCCGCCGCCGGTCATGCCGGAGACCTTGTTCTGCGGGACGGCAAAAGCGAGTCAGTCGAGTGCGCTTACACGGGGAGGAGGGCGCGACGCACCTTCAGCATGAGCTTCATCATGGTCTGCGAGTGCGGCACGGAAAGGGGTGAGCGAAGGCGGACCTTGCGCAGCGTGCCCGCAGGGCGGGAAGCGAGGGGAACGAGCGACGACGCACCTGGGCAGCCGAGTTGACGACATCCTGCTTGTTGCCGTTGGAGGCGCCGTTGTTCGAGTTGAAGAGCTTGGTCGCCTCGCTCATGGCTGCGCGGTCGAGGCGATCAGTCCTGCACCTCGAGGCACACACCTCGAAAGCCAAGAGATCATGCGCGCACCCATGGCGATGAGCTGGCTCTGCATCCCGCCGCCGCTCTTCTGCTGCTGCTGGCCGCCCGAGCCCGACGTGAACTTCTTGAGCGCCTGGAGCGCAGCAGCGGCGCCCATCGAGTTCGAGTCCATGTTGCTCTGGCCGGGCGAGTACGCCTGCTGGTGCGCCTGCTGGACCCGGTCCTCGTCGATGTCGTCGTCGTCGTCGCGGCCGTTGAGGAACGAGACTGCGCATGAAGCGGGGTGAGCTATGCATCGCGTTGTGGGGTCGAGGAAAGGGACGCACGCGCCGAGGCGAAGAGGCCCTTGTCCTCTTTGCTCTCGTTCGACGCCTCCTGGACAGTCTGGTCCTGGTTGAGCTGGCTGAGGAAGCCGCCGAAGCCGCCGCCACCCGACGACTGCTGCGGCGGGCGGTTGTTGAACGAGTTGAACTGGGAGCCGCCCTGGATACCAAAGTCGTCGCCGCCGGACCCGGCGTGCATCCTGCCGCCGGTGAAGTCCTGCTGCTGCTGCTGCTGGCCGCCGTAGCCCGAGTTGCCCGCGGAGGGGTAGGGCGAGTTGCTCGAGTCGCCGCCGCCGAACTGCTGCTGCCGCTGGTTGTTGTTGTTGTTGCCGTTGTTGTTGTTCTGGGACTGCTCGTACTGCGAGTAGGCCTGGCAGGCGCGCGCACAGGGCGTCAGGGCGTCGTCATCGGGGCGGTGCTGATGAGGGCGCGGGGAGGGGTGAGGGAGGAGTGGGAGCGAGTGCGCACCTGCTTGCCCAGCTTGAGGAGGTCGTCGAAGCCCATGGTAGCTGTGTTCTGCGCTGCCGGAGGTGAAGGGAAGGAGGGAGAGCGACGAGGATCGCCCGCCGGTGGGGAACGGGTCTCGCGCGGGTGTCACTCACGAGGCGCAGCGCGGGCAGGCTGACCATACCCAGTACAGCCTCACAGTGCGTCCCACCAAGCCAACGCGCCCGCTCGAGGCGAGTGCCTCGGTTGACATCGCGCTCCTGCTCCTCTCGCTCCTCCCCTCGCGCTCATCCGCCGCTTCTCGCTTCTTGCTGCCTCTTGCGCCCCCACGAGCACCGCGTACCTCGTTCAGAGCGCCTGGCACGCACCCCACGCCCTCGCGCGCCGATCCCACCCGCTCACCGCCTCCTTTCGCGCACTCGCCGCTCGCCCCTTCACGTCCCCGCAACCGCTCACCGCGCCGCTCCTCCCATGCCTGCCGAGCGCCGCAAGACGACCCTCACGGGAAGGCCCCCGCAAGCGCGGCAACAAGTACCTCGACTGCCAGTGCTTCGGTCCCAACGGCGGTGCGGCCTTCCTTCCTCCCGTCGTGCATGCACGCTCGCTGGCCAGGGCCCGTCAATGCAGTGAGACTGACCCTGCCCTTGACCTCCGCCCAGAGGTCTTCTGCTTCTGCGACCGCACGCCCCGCCTCGAGGCCGGCCTCAGGACGACCCAGACCAACAAGAACGGCAACTTGGGCCGGTGCGTCCCGGTCTCCGACTCCTGCGGCTTCTCTTACACATCTGCAGCCTTGGTTGTGTGCTGACGATCCCCCGACCGCCGCCTACAGCCAGTTCTACGGCTGCGACGACAAGATCGAGGACTGCGGGTTTTCCTCTGGCTTGACGAACTCGAGGAGAAAGGCGGCGTTCTCCCGCCCCGCGGTGCCGGCCGCCGTCTCGATGAGAGCTCGGACGACGAGGCGGGCGCGCTCGCCGACCCGCGCGGCCGCGGCGGCGACGGGTACCTCACGCCGCCGCCCGCCTCGGCGCACATGACGCGCACGCCGTCGTCTGACCTCCCCAAGAAGCCCAAGAAGACACGCTTCGCCCACGCCGATTCGTCCTCAGACGGCGACGAGCCGGCGTCGCCGTTGCCTTCGTTGTCGCAGCGCAAGAGCGGCGGCAAGCGCGCGCGCGAGCCCTCGCCCGACTGGCCCGACGTCGATGAGCTCGAGGCGGACCTGCGCCGCACGAAGCGCGCGCTGAAGCACGCCGAGCGCGAGCTCAAGACGGCGACGCAGAAGGTCCGCGAGCTTGAGGAGGAGAACCAGGAGCTGCTCAAGAGGATGTACCCCGAGGCGTTTGCGTGCGTTCCCTCTCCTCGTCCTCGTTCTTCTCCTCAGCCACCAACTCTCGACGTTCTCCTCCTCCTTCTCGCCGTACTGACGTGCCCCGCTTACCTGCAGTGCGGCGTCCAAGGTCGAGCCCGCCGCCGGTCGGAGTCAGGGGAAGGAGGAGTTCGTGCTTGTCGTCTCGTCGCTTGATCCGGCTTGCGTTTAGCTGTACCCTGTTGCTTGTCAATACTACCCCGCACGCCTGCCCTGTCCACCCGCACGAGCGCGAGAGAGGGTCTACCGCGGACGCGTCACCTCCGCTCCCTTCGACCACACCACGCTGCACCATGTCGACGGCCGAAGGACTCGCCCGCAAGCAGGAGGCGGACCTCTCCCGCAGTGCGACGAGGTGCGCGCCCTTCCTCTCTGCGCTCCGCCGCCGCCCCGCTTCGTCGTCAGCTCACCGCCTCCCTCCCCTCCCACTCCCGCTGCAGGCCATTCCAGCAGCTCAGCAGCTCGCCAAGGTATGCTCGTACTCTCTCCTTGGCGCACACGAGCAGGCGCGCTGACCCGTGGTGTGCTCGCCGGTCTCGCAGGATGGCAAGCTGCAGGAGGCGCTCGACAAGCTCCTCGCCCTCGAGAAGCAGGCGCGCAACGTGCGTGCCCTCCCCCTCACCCCTCTGCCTCGCGTGCGCTGACCCGTCCAACCGCCGCAGGCCTCGGACCTCTCGTCGACCTCGCGCCTCCTGCTCTCGATCAACGCGATCCTCTTCACCGCGCGCGAGTACGCCCAGCTCAACGCGCACCTCCAGCTCCTGAGCAAGAAGCACGGCCAGCTCCGCCAGGCCGTGCAGAAGATGGTTGATGGCGCGATGGAGTACGTCGACCAGCTCGAGGGCGACGACAAGCTCCGCTTGATTGAGACGCTGAGGGAGATCACCGAGGGGAAGGTGCGTTGCGTCTCCCCTTGCTGTGCGAGGCCGGGTGGAGATGCCCGCCCGGCGAGCGTTGGCACCGAACGAACCACCACGGCTGACGCGCCCCGCTTCCCGCAGATCTACCTCGAAGTGCCTCGAGCGCGCGTCACGCGGACGCTCTCGAAGATCAAGGAGGCGGCAGGAGACGTCAACGCGGCGTCGGAGCTGATGCAGGAGCTGCAGGTCGAGACGTTTGGGTCGATGGAGCGGCGCGAGAAGGTCGACTTCATCCTCGAGCAGATGCGGCTGCTCAAGGCGCAGGACGACTGGGAGAAGATGGCGATCGTGGCGAAGCGGATCAACCTCAAGTGGCTGGGCGACAAGGAGCACGAGGTGCGCCTCTTCTTCCCGTCCACAGACGTTTCGCTTCGCTCACCTCGCTCGCGTTCGCAGGACCTCAAGCTGCGCTACTACGCGCTTATGATCCTTTACGGCCTGTGGACGGACAAGTATCTCGACGTCGCGAAGCACTACCGCGCCGTGTACGAGACCTCGTCGATTGCGGAGAACGCCGAGTCGGCGGCGGCGGTCCTGCGCAACATCGTCTACTTCCTCGTCCTCGCGCCGTACGACAATGAGCAGAGCGACCTCCTCCACCGGGTGTACAAGGATGACAGGCTGAAGGAGATGAAGGAGTCGTTGTGCGTCCCTTCGCGCCCCTCCCTCCCAGTTCTCGTTCGATACTGACCCGTCTGCTGTACAGCGACCTCGTCAAGTGCTTCATCGACCCGGAGCTGCGGCGGTGGCCCAACATCCAGGAGCTGTACGGCGAAGGCCTCCGGCGGACGAAGGTGTTTGGCCCGGCGGGGACGGCGGGCGTGGTTGGCGACGTCGAGGAGGACGACAAGCACGCGAAGGGCGAGCAGCGGTGGAAGGTCCTGCATGACCGGATCGTTGAGCACGTGCGTTCGCTCGCTCCTCGCTCGCTCGAGGCGCTCGAGACTGACTAGCAACCCGCCCCGCAGAACATCCGCGTCGTCGCGGGCTACTACACGCGGATCACGCTCTCACGCCTCGCGATGTTCCTCTCGCTCTCGGTCGCCGAGACGGAGCAGTTCCTCTCGAAGCTCGTCACGAGCAAGACGGTCTACGCCAAGATTGACCGGCCCGCGGGGATCGTCTCGTTCGTCAAGCCCAAGCGCGGCGACGAGGTCCTCAACGAGTGGAGCAGCGACGTGCACAAGCTGATGGGGCTCGTGGAGAAGAGCTGCCACCTGATCGCGAAGGTAGGCTCGCTCGCTTTTCCCTTCTTGGCCTGTCCATGCTGACGCCGCACCTCTCGCCCGCAGGAGCACGCCGTCCACGCGGCACTGAAGGCGCGGCAGTCGAAAGCATGAACGCCCTGTAACGCAGTCCACGCATTGACCAGCACAGACCCTCGCCTTCGCACGGCCCGCTCGTCGCGCCGCGGACTTTCCCGGCGCTCTCCTCTCCTTCAGCTTCGTCGCTTGCTTCCTCTCTCTGTCGTTCCCACGCGCTTCGTATCACGGTCTCGTCCCCTCGCGCCCGTCCACCATGGCCGACGCTCACGATCCTCACCGCGGACGACCCGCCCGTCTCGCTCACCCCTTCCCGCATCGTCCTCGCCGCCATTTCCAAGGTCTTCGCCGACATGCTCTCCCTTCCCTCCAGCGGTACTAACGACCAGCCGATCACCATGGCGGAGAAGAAGGCCGACTTTGAGCCGTTTCTGCGGGCGCTCGCGGGCGAGGAGGTCAGCCTGCAGCCGGTACAATGGGAGACGTTCGCGCGGCTGGGGGACAAGTACGACGCGTTCGTCGTCAAGCATGTGATGGAGAAGCGGATCTGGTGTGTCACCTGCTCGTTCTCTCGCGCCCGCTCGATACATCGCGCTGACAAAGGCTCGACACTGCCTCTTTCGCTGCTCAAACCCGCGCCCTGCCACCTAGGGAGCTCGAGGCAAAGCAAATCGAGCACCTCCACAGCTTCACACTGGCCACTATCGTCGGCAACAAGGAGCTCCTCGAGCGCACGGCACTGCGCGCGCTTCGGGTCAAGGACCGCAAGTCGGCGCGGTTCGACGCCACACAGCGGTGGAAAGACCGTCTGGTGCGCCCAGCCCACGGAGGTCATGGTGCCCCCCAAATAACCACTGCCTGCAGGAGCTCTACAATGCCGCCCGGACGGCGGTCTTTTTCGGGTTTCTCCAGACTATGGCTCGGGCGATGACCACGCATCGACACTCCAGCGCACTGCTACATGGTCAGTGCCTGCACGCGGCAAACCGCCGCCGCAATTCAGTTTGTTGCGAAAATCGTGGTGGACTTTGATTCCGCCAGCACGGAGCTCTCGTTCAAAGCTCGGTGGGAAGCCCAGGGATGGAAGGAAACGTGCGCCGCCAAGGCTTGCAGCGACCTATGCACCGCGCTAGACGCCGAGTGGCGCGCCAAATCACCATCGTTCGCATCGGTCTGCTGGTGCGTCCACTCCGAATCCTCGCTTCCCACTGCTCTCGCTGACAACCTTGGCCAAAAGAGGTCTTCACAGGCTACGGTGTACTCTACTCTTGTGTAATTTTGGACCACATACCAAGGAGACTGCCAAGGAGGACGAGCGAGGGCCGCGGGCTTGGGAAGGTCGAGCGGAGCGGTGTGTTTCTCTACGTTGTGCGGCGAGTTCACGCGCTTTACTTCGTGCATTCCCTAAAAGAAGTAACGGATACCATCGTGTCCTCCCAGGGCACCGCTCTCCTGCGCTGGTGCTACTCGACTGCTGCCGCTCTCCCGCTCTCCCCCCTCCCGTTCACTTCGCTCCGCTCGCTTGCCTCTCCGCTCGACCGGACCACGCCGAAATGACGAACGGGCTGACGAACATCACATCGGACGAGCCTTCGATCCTCCTCACGGCGTCGCGCACTGTCCTCAGCGTCGGGCCGAAGGTTTTCGCCGACACGCTCTCCCTCCCGCCTCCCGCCTCGAACGGCGGCGCCACCCGTGCGCTTACCCTGTCGGACAACTCAGTCACCCTACCGAGACGAAGGACGTTGTCGAGCCGTTTCTCAAGGTGCTCGAGGGGAAGGACGTCGGCGAGCTCGAGGACCAGACGTGGGAGGAGCTCGCGCGCGTCGGCGACAAGTACGACTCGTTCGTCGTCCAGATCTTGATCGAGAAGCGCATCTGGTCCGGCCCCCGCGCATTCACAGCATTCAAGTTTGCGAGGGGCTGACCCCGACCATTCCGCCTACAGGATGCTCGAAGCCCAGGACGACAAGCCGCTGCACAGCTACACGCTCGCCAGCATCGTCGTCAAGGACCTGAACCTGCTCGAACGCACGGCGTACCGCGCGCTTGCCGTCAAGGACCGCTCGATGGACCAGAGCTTCGGCGCGGCGCAAGAGTGGAAGCACCGCCTGGTGCGTCTCTTCTCCCTCTCTTAACGGAATGACGGCAAGGTGAGCTGAACTAGACATGCGCGCAGGACTGGTGGGAGGCAATGAGGACGTGCTTGATCGTTACGCTGCTCCAGCAAGTTCTCGTCGAGGTCGACCGGCTCGGAACGGCCTGCAGCTGCACGCATGCTGAACGGTGCACCAAGGAGAGGGTGGCGACCGACACCGTCGTGGCTACCGCCCTCAAGAGCGTCGCCATCGACAGCGACGTCGGAAATCTCGCAAGCAGGTACAAAGTGGTCGCACCGTCGTTCATCGCTCCGACTTGCGCTCGCACGGCCATCCTGTCGCTTTTCCAGCAGGCCGACACCCGTTGGGAGGCCGAGATGCCCACCTTTGCCGACGCCTGCCGGTGCGTTGACTCGCTCGCCTTCTTGACCCGCACCTTCTCATTCTCCGCTGACAACCCGCTCGCCTCGCAGTTCAATCTGAGGCGGGTCGTCTTCCCCACTTCCTTGGTACACCGTGTACATCTGCACCAAGCTGTCTTGTCGTGTCGCCTACGTCCCGTCCAATAATCATGCGACGAGCGAACGAGTAACTTCAGCGAGACGCTGTTCGAAAGCCGCTGCGCTCTCTTTCCCCGCGTCCCACGACGTCCGCGAAGGCATCGAGCTGACAGCGTCGAGTTCTCCTTCGCTGCAACCTCGCGGGGCGAGTGATCAGGGAGAGCGAGCCGGAAAATGACTTGGGAAGGTCGCCTCCTTGGGCGCTGGGCAACGCAACGAGCTTCACCGCTCTCGAGTGCGGCACAACTGTGACTGTGGAGCTGTAGCTTGGACCGCTGCGCGCGCCGCTGCCCGCAAGCGCGAAGCAACCGGTCCGACTTCGCAGATATGCAGCGCGTATTTTATGGTTGCCCGGCGGTCGGCCCCCTCCAGTACAGGGTCGCATGTCGCTGGGACAGGCAGCATAACGGCAGGCCGAAACATCCAGCTTAAGTCCCCGGAGTCCGCGTCGTCTTCTCATCACCACGAGGTGAGCGTCGCTGCCCTTTTCTCCTGCACCACGCCAGGCCCAGCTGCGAGACTTTGCACAGAGCCTCACACCTGCCCAGCAAAGCACCACAGCCCAGCCACTACCATGTCTGCGCTCTACCCGCTCTCGCACTCGACCCTCCTCCTCCAGCGCCTCCTCGCCCTCAACAAGCCCAAGTCGCTCGCGCCCGCCCTGCACTACTGCTACATTCTCGGCGGCAACCTCGAGATCCGCGGCACCGACGCAGAGCAGCCCTTCCGCCAGGAGGCCAACTTCAAGTTCCTCGGCGGGGGCGACATCCCCGGCTCGGCGCTCACCATCGAGTATGAGCACGCCGGCGGCGACGAGGTCGATGCGAGCAAGGTGCACACCCGCCTCTGGCTCCCCGAGGTCGACGAGGCAGAGGTGCGTGCTCTCCTCCCCTCCTCTTCCCCTCGGCAAGCAGAGCTGATCCTCCCCGTGCAGGTCATGTGGTGCGGACTCCCACCCGCTCCCGAGGAGCTCGCCAAGTCGCTGCATCTCACCTCGATCCAGCGCGGGTGGACCCCCGCCGCGCTGTACCCGCCCAAGCCTCAGGCGGACGTCCCGACCTTCTTGCACACGCTCCCACTCGTCTCGCCGCCCACGACCATCATGGCGCGCATCAACGGCCCGAGGCACGTGACCGAGTACCTCGAGAAGGCGCTGCACGAGGCGCGCAGGTACAAGTCGGAGAAGGAGGTTGAGTTCATGAGCAAGGCGAGCGAGATCACCGCCGGCGCACACAAAAACCTTATGCGCCTCGTCGGGTCGGGCGAGGTGACGGACGAGAACGCGGCGGAGGCCGAGTTTGTCTCGTACTGCAGGAAGAAGGGGTGCGCTCGCTTGCCTCTCGTCGTTGCCCCTCCCGCTCACCCAGTACCCGCGCACAGCTCGAAGCACCAGGCCTACTCGCCGATCGTAGCGGCAGGCGCGGCGGCGGGCACTCTCCACTACATCGGCAACGACCAGCCCTTCCCCTCGCAGCCGACTCTCCTCCTCGTGGACGCCGGCGCCGACTACAACTGCTACGCGGCGGACGTCACGCGCTGCATCCCCATCGGCAACGGCGGCAAGTTCACGAAGGAGTGCAAGGAGATTTACCAGCTTGTGCTGGACATGCAGATGGTGCGCCCCTTCGTCCTCAACCTTGCTCGCACGCGCTGATGTTCTTCGTGCGGGCTAGGCTGCGTTCGAGCGCATCAAGCCCGGAACGAGCTACGAGGACATCCAGCGCCTTATGTGCGTACTGCTCGCCGACTCTGCTACGGTGGCTGCCCAACGGGCAGCTCCCGCTGCTCAAGGATCAGCGATTCGAGCGCTCATTCACCCGCTTCCGCAGGCACGACGTCCTTGCGCGCGGCTTCCTCAAGCTCGGCATCTTCAAGGTTGAGGGCGCGTCGGAGGACGACGGTCCGCAAGCTCCTTGACGAGGGCCTCACGTCGGCGTTCTACCCTCACGGCGTCGGTGCGTCCCGCCTCTCCTTGTCGTTGAGCGCGCTGTCGGACGTTGCCGGTCCA
This sequence comes from Rhodotorula kratochvilovae, assembly GCA_019926025.1. Lineage (NCBI taxonomy): Eukaryota > Fungi > Basidiomycota > Microbotryomycetes > Sporidiobolales > Sporidiobolaceae > Rhodotorula > Rhodotorula kratochvilovae. Next base: position 618,366 of record JAHSUG010000020.1, on the reverse strand, counting down.
CGGGCTCTCTGATACGGAGAGTCTTGACGCGTACTCGCCCGCAGGTCACCTCCTCGGCCTCGACGTGCACGACGTCGGCGGCCTCCCCGAGGGCCGCTCGTCCGACCCGCTGCTCAAGTACCTCCGCCTGCGCGTCCCGCTCGAGGAGGGCTTCGTTGTCACCGTCGAGCCGGGGTGCGTCTTCCTCCCCTCTTCCTCTTCCGGGCTAGGCTGATGAGAGGGAACCGAGCGCAGCTGCTACTTCAACGAGCACCTCTTCGCGCCGTTCAAGAACTCGCCGCTCGTGGATCACGAGCTCCATGCGCGGTACCAGTACGTCGGCGGCGTCCGCATCGAGGACAAGTGCGTCCTCCCTCCCGCCCTCACTCCCCCGAGCCGGATCGACCTGACGAGCGTGCGAACAGCCTCCTCATCACGAAGGACGGATTCAGGAACCTCACGCCCGAGTGGCTGCCGAAGACGGTCGAGGATGTCGAGGCGGTGACGACGGGGCAGACTGCGTAGGCTGTAGTCTCGCTGAAGGAAGGGCTTTCACCTCGCAGTGCTGCCCGGGAAAGGTCGGGGAAGGAACTGATGCGGTGTAGTGTTGCAAAACGGAGGAAGAAAGGGGAAGCTAGAAGATGCGTGCGGGGTGTACAGCCGGAGACGCTCGTCCGGTTTTGTGCTTCAAAGAGGAGAGGGAACCAAGAACCTGGAAACCAAGCTGCGCTCGCCCAAGAGGCGAGAAACCTCTCCCCGGCATCTAGGCCGAGCCGTTACCACCGCCCGACGCGGCCGCAGGCGCAGGGCTCTTCCCCTCACCGCCCGCGCCATCGCCCTTCGGCCCTTGCCGCCGCCGTTCTTCCCCTGCCCCTCGCCCTTCTCGCCCTTCTCGCCCTTCTCGCCCTTACCCTGCCCCTGCTGCCCGCCGCCCGCACTCGACGCCCTCGTCCACTCGCCGTTGCTGCGGCCCTTCGTGCGCCCCGGCCCGCGCTCGCGGCGCGACTTGCCCCCGCGGGCACCCGAACCGGGCGTCGCGCCCTCCGCGCCCATCGGCGTCGACGGCGACGCAGGCGCGGCGCCCTCGGCACCGGAAGACTCGGCTGCGGCGTCCGCCGCAGGGTCGGCCTTCTTCGCCGAGGCGACGGGTGCAGCGGGCGTGCCCGACGCGTCGACCGCCGCCGCAGCCGTCGGCGCCGGCTGCTGCTGCTGCTGGTGCTGCTGGTGCGGCGGCTGGGCGCGGTTGCCGCGCCCCTGCTGCCCCTGCTGCTGCTGCTGGTGCGGCGCGCGTGGGACCGCAGGGCTCTTCTCCCCCTGCTGCTGCTGGGCATTCACCACCTGCGCAGCCGCGACCGCCTGCGCACCCGCGTGCCCCCACCCGCCAGGGGCAGCGAAGCCCCCGCGCGCAGCTCCGCCACGCGGGCCGGTGGGCGCCGCGCGCGGGTGGTTCCCGATCGCGCCGACGCCCTGGCCCTGACCCTGACCCTGACCGGGCGTCGGGCGCGCGATGGGCCCGTTGGCGTTGGCGAAACCGCCGCGACCGGCGCCGGCGCCGCCAGCAAAGGGCGTCGAGGCTGAGGGCGCGGGCGACGGCGCGGTCGGCTGCCGGATGGCGGCGGCTGCGGGCGGGGCGGACGAGGAGGAGGACAGAGGCGCGGAGGGCGCGCGGGGGGTGTTCTGCCTGTAGGCGAAGTTGAAGCCTGCCCGTTCCCCGCTGCGTCAGTACCAGGCGGCAAAGGAGGGAGGAGAGGGGAGCGCACCCTGGCTCTTGATCTCGCTGCCGATCCTGCCCTCGCGGACGTCGAGCACGAGGCTACCATACGCCGCGTCGGGGAGGTTCCAGTTCCAGCAGTTCTTCCACGCCGTCTCCTCGATCGCGGCGCCGCCCGAGACGAGGTTGCTCGCCGGGATGCGGTTCGCGACCGCGAGCGCATTCTGCAGGAGCGCGCGCTGGTTCTCGCTGCGGCCGGGAGGGCGTCAGTACACCGGAAGGTGGAAGAGAGAGCAGAGACGCACTCGATGACACCCTCGACCTGGCTCCGGACCGCGTCCCAAACGTCGTTGAAGCTCTTTTTCGCGGCCTCGAGCTTGGCCTTGAACGCGTTGGGGTCGTGCTGGACCGAGAACTCGTTGTACGAGACGCCGTAGCGGAAGTGCAGGCCGGCCGAGACGGTCAGGTCCGCCTTAAGGACGAGCGCGAGCTGCGAGAGGAGGCCCTCGCGCCCGGGCGAAGCGTGCGAAACGAGCAGGCGCGTCTCGGAGGGGTCGTACACCTGCGATGACATGCTCATATCAGGCGCTGGTCTCATCACAGGGATATGGGGGATGAGCGAGAACGGAGGGGCGGACGCACCTTCTGCGCCGTGTCGACGAGCTCGCCGATCTGCAGCATCGTCGTCCACATCGTGCCCTGTCCACCCGCGATCGTCGCCGTCCCCGCGCCGTTGTCAAAAGCTTGTGCGGGACGACCGCGCCGCCGAGGCCGAACAGGCGGAGGCGGACGCCGCCGATGAGGAGGACGCGGGTGGTCGCCTCGTCGAGGACGGTGAGGTTCGGGATGGCGTACGATGGGGGCGTCGCGGGGATGCTACTCGGGCGGGTGGAGGCGTTGAGCGGTGCGGGCGCGACCTTGGAGGGGTCGGCGGGGATCGACTGCGCGGAAGGCGGCGCGAGGCGGATCTTCTCGAGGATGGCGACATCCTCGCACGCGCCCCAGACGGTGTAAACGGGGACATTGAGCTTGAGTTCGCCCGAGAGGAGCTTGGGGAACTCGCTCAGCGCGAACGAGGGGTGGTCGGTGGGCGAGGCGAAGGCGTTCTTAGGCGGGTTGGCGAGGAGCTCGCGGATGGCTGCCGGGGTCGTGTTGGGCGAGAGGAGCTGGGCACGGAACTGCGGGGTAATGAGGGACGAGTACTGAACGAGGTGCTTGAGGGTGCGGTCGGACATGGTCGAGAGGGAGGTCGGCTCTGCGAGGGCGAGTGAGCGAGTTAGGCGTGGGCTCGGGTTATCCATCCCGTACGAGGAAACGCACCGAAGAAGCCAAAGTCGCCGCTGTGGATGATCGCGACTGCCGAGTGCTGTGCCGCGAGCGTGTTGAGGGTCGAGATGGCGCCTGCACGATGAGGAACAAGGGGTCAGTCCGCGTTCTTAGTACCAGGAGGTTGTGCCCGCTGCTCAATCTCGTCTAGAAGACTGCCAGGGGGAGCACGCGGGGCCTGAGTCGCCGAAAGTACGCCGCCTATCGCCCACATCGCCTCGTCGCGAGGAGAGCGGAGTCCGCCACCTCCCCCACTGCGGGCGCTACTGAGCCATTCCTGAAACCCTGCAGACAGTCCCGTGCCATCACACGAAGCCGCGGTGCGCCTGAGGTCGCTGCGGCGCTGCTCGACCGCCTCGCCGGCTCGAGCGTCGGCCTCCGTCCCCCGTCGAACCGGCAAAGAAGGCGTACCGCGGATGTCAGCGACGCAGAGGATTCTGCCTGCGTCCGTGTTGATGACATCGACGCGGCTGCTCATCGGGTCGGCGGCGTGGGCGGCGGCGCTGCTGCGTCGAGGCGGGCGCGCCGTGAGCGGCGGACGGGGTCGGGGTGGCCATCTGCGGTGGTCTAGAGACTGGCGAAGGGTATCGGGCGGTGCTGGGCGAGGAACAGAGCGACAGCGCGAGCGCAACCAGACTCAACCCTCTCGTCGTCGCCGCGTCCCTCCTCCTCGACGCGCGTCAGCCTCTCGCTCCAGCTGCGATCTGGCCAGGCTAGGCGAGTTGACTCACGTTCAACGGGCACGCTCGTCTCTCCCCGCTCGACTCCCATGCTGTTTTCGCTTCTCTAGCTCCCCCTTCTCCTGCTCGACGCGCTTCCGGTCCTGCGGCTCTCCCTGAACCGACTCGTGCAAGATGCTGCCCGTTCTGCATGATACCACTCAGTCTCCTCGCGCGAACCCGCCCGCACCTGCCGCTCCACAATCCTCCCTGAGCTGCTCCTTCCGCCGGAACCACCTCAGCACCCTGTGCCTCCCCTCCTTCTCGCGCTCCCCGCCGTTCGCCGGCCCCTTCTCCCCTTCCACATCCTCCTCCTCCAGCCCCCTCACCCGCCTCTCCTCCCTGCACACCACGCACCCACACCTCCACCCGCCGACCCTCTCCGCCCCCTCCCCGCCCGCCTCCGCCGCCGCTCGGAGCGCCAGCACCTCCTCGAGCCCGAGGTGCGCCGCCGCGCACAGCGCGCAGAAGCGCCAGTCGCTCTTCTCTGCGCCGGACCCGCCGAGGACCAGTGTCGGGAGGACGGGCGCGCGGTCCCGCTCGCGCTCGCGCTCCCTCCGCGGGGGCACATGACGCGCCGAGGCGAGGCTCGAGAGGCTCGCTTCGGACCCGCGGCGCGCCTGGCGCGGGCGCGGCGGAGGAGGCGGAGGCGGGGCGTCGAGCCGTGCAAGGAGCGCAAGGAGGAGCCGCTGCTCGAGGGTTGCGGGGCGCTCTGCCGCCGAGAGGAACAGCGCACGGGGCGGGGTCGCCGCGGGGGAGGGGAGCGCGGGGAGGGGGACGGGCGGCGGGAGCCGCGCAGGGAGGGAGATGCCTGGGTCGAGGTGGTGTGCGCGCTCGGTGAAGGGTGGAAGGTGCGATGCCGAGGACGGAAGGACGAACCGCCCGCACGAGGCGCAGGCGTAGGATGCGACGAGCGCCTCGCACAGGTGCGCCGGGAGGAAAGCCGCGACATCCTCGGCGTCCGCGTGCCCCTGCGCGAGCTGCGCATGCACAAGCTCCGCCGCAAGGCCGAAAAGCGAGCGAGCACGTGCCGATCGCGTGGAAGGAAGCAGTTCGTCCAGCGGCGCATCGAGCACCGCGACACGCATGGCAGGGAGCACGTCACGCACGTCTGCGGGCGTGCCTGCGTGCTTCGGGTGCACGCGCTCGCGCACGCTCCCGCTACGGCTGCTTGTGCGTGGGCGTGCGAGCGGCTTGAGCGCCTTGCGCGCGCTGACGAGGCGGTTGCCATGCGTGCGGAGACGGCGGAGCGAGGAGAAAAGGGTGATCCAGGGCGGGAGGTGCGGGAACTGGTTGTGCGAGAGCGAGAGCGTCTCGAGGTTGGGGAAGAGGCGGCAGAGGTGGAGTGGAAAGGCTGCGGTCAAGGCGTGGTGAGCGGTTGGCTATCTTCAAGCCAAGCGTGCGAGGCTAAGCTGGAGGACCTCGTCGACAGGCGGGAAAGCCGTACTCACTCGTGAGCCTGTTCTTTGAGAGGTCGAGGCTCTTGACACCGTCAAGCGCCTTCCGCGCCCTCACCCGCGCTTCCTCCGGCTCGCCCACAACGAACGAGAAGTACCACCCCGCGACCTCCTCAAGCCTTCGCAGTGCCGGCCAGCCGACAAGGTCCACGTCCGTGAGGCCGAGGTTCGAGAGCGAAATGCGCGGGAGGGACGAGGGGAGGAGGAACGCCTCCAGCGAGGTGAGCAACGCGGGGGTGAGCGCTGCGAAGGCCGGGTCGGCGAGGAAGTCCGGCGAAGGGTTCTGCGCGTGTCTCGTCAGATCAGGCCGTGAGAAGCACCGCTATCGAGAAGAGATCGCACCTTCGCGACCGCGGCCTCAACCACGCCGACCCACTCCAAGCTCCGTCTCCCGCCCCTTACCCTTCCCGCCCGCGCCTCCTCCGCCCGCCCAGCGCTGCTTGAGCCCCACAAGCGCCTTCGCGTCCTCACGTGCAAGCTTCGTCCTGCGGAACTCGCGCCCGCGCTCGCCCTCGTCCCGCAGCGCGGCTCTCACGTCCTCCGCGAGGCGCGCCAGTGTGGGCACGAACACGCCCAGTGCGTTGTCTGCCCCGGGTGCGGGTGCGCGCGCGAGCGACGGGAGGGACGGCAGTGCGGCGGAGAGCGCCTTGAGCGACGCGGCGAGCGCGTCGTATGACTGCGCGGCGAGCGATTGCCGTGCGCGCAGGACCGCGAGCGAGAGGCGGAGGTTGGAGCGCGCGACGGGGGAGGCGGTGCGCGCGCTGCTGCTCTGTACTTGTGCGGTGGGGAGATTGGCGTGGCTCGGGGCGTGCAGGGAGAGGTCGAGCCGCGAGAGGAGGCGAGAGTCGTCCCCCGAGAGGCCCGACGAGGACCAGTAACCCTCGGTCTGGTCGTCGTCGCTGTCGTCGTCGCTGCTCGAGGATCCCGACTCGCTGCTCGCCTCGGAGAACGAGGACGTTGCGGTCGATGCGAAGGAGCTGGACGACACGGACGACGGGCGGCGGAGGAAGGGCGGTGGGGCGCGCGAAGTAGCGGGCAGCGCGGGCGAGCGTGCAGGCCCAGGTGGAGCACTCATCTGGGGCAGCGCTGGGCTGCACGAGTAGTGTGGGAGGCGGAGGAGAGCCCCACTTCGCGCGCTCGCTGATGAGGCGGTGCGCGCTGTCTCGTAGTTTTTGCTGAAGCGGGTCTGCGATGCAATGCGTCTACTGTACAAGGTCTAGCCACGGAAGCGGAACCTCTCCTTCGCTCGCGCACCCTCCCCGCTCACATCGACCGCCCACACCGCGCCGCTCTTCTCGCCATACTTGCGCACCAGCTCCTCGTCCTTGTCATCCCCGCTCTCCGCCAAGCTCGCAGTTGTGACGAACAGCGTGCTCCCGTCCTTCCCGCCCAGCTCGCACGCAGTGACGTTCCACGCCTCGTCGAACACCATCTCGAGATCGGCTTCGCCAGCCGGCGTGAACCGGACGACCTTGCCGCCGTTGAAGCGCGCAGAGTACACGTTCGAGGCGGCGTCGACGAGGAGGCCGTCGGGGTGTCCGCCGGGGTGGAAGGAGGATGAGGGCGAGTGAAAGGGGCGGCGGTTGTCGAAAGTGCCGGTCGAGGTGTCGTAATCGTACGTGAAGATGGTGTCCTCGACAGCGTCCGTGTAGTACCTGCGACCGTAAGGGTGCATAGGGGGTGGTGAGATGAAAGCGGTAGAAGAGACGCGGGTCCAATGGAGAGAGGTGTTGGAGAGGGGATCAGTGGTGAGCCGACACACGGCCAGCAGCTGCGCTCACGAAGCGACGAGCCCGAGAGCGCACGTACATCGTCTTCTCGTCTGCCGAGAACCCCAACCCATTCGGCATCCCCAACCCCTGCATGACCTTGTCGACCTCCCCTCCCCATTCACGCGCCACATCACCTCCTCCCGCTTCCCCTCCATCGGCTCCCCCCTTGCCGGCTTCGTCCCCGCCAAAAAACGCCCGAGAGTGTCGACCTCGCCGTCGTTGAACATCTTGGATGCGGGGTAGTCGGAGGACGGGAGGCGCGCGAGGAACGGCACGGGTGCGGGCGAGGCGTGCGACGAGCCCGGCGCGCGCGGCGGGAGGAGCGCAAAGCCGCTGTCGGCTGCTGCGATGAACTGCGCGTGGGTATAGGTCAGCCGTGTCCTCCGAGGAGAGTGGTGAAGCGGGCGCACACCGGGCTGGTCTGCGCGGAGGCGGATGCACGCGATGTGCTCGGCGTAAACGTCGACCTCGTGCGCCTTGGTCGTGCAGTTGTAGTGGTGTACCTCACTGCGCGCAATGTCGAGGAAGTGCAGCTCGTCCGTCTCGGGTTGGTAGATCCTGCGGTCGGGAGGAGGAGGAGACAGGCGGGATCAGCTCGACTGGTACGATCAACCGCTTCGTCGCGGCCTCAGAACGACGCATGTGCTGCCTCGCCCAACGCATGACCGAGCGTGAACGTGGCGGTAGACGAGGCTGCGGGAGGAAGTGGGGCGACGACTCACGGCCCTTCGCCCAAGAAGCAGCGGATGTCGAGCAGCGGTTCGCCCGAGACCTTGATCGTCTTCATCTTGAGCAGTCTAGCGGGTGGCGGGAGCGGAAGAAGCGAGAGCGAGGTGATGACGAAGGTCGACCCTGGCCGAGGGGGAGACGTCGAGGGCTGGCTCCGACCACCGCGCCCACCTCCCGCTGAGCGTGCGGCGAAGCTACGCACAGCTTGTTAGGGGCTTTCTCTAGCTGCTGTCGAGCTGCACGCCTCTCCCGACGCCTGCTCGCTCTTCCACCTCGCCTCATCAGCTCCACTCGCGCCCGACCTCGACAGGCATGACGACGCCTTATGGCGTGTTTTACGCGGGGTCCGTCATTGCCAAACCTGAGTGGGGATGCTGGCGGGCGTCAGCGTGGCCTCGGCCGTGTGATGAGGGCGGGTGATCTCACTCGAGGAGGAACGGGTCCTGCGGCTGTGCTGAACGCTGACCGCGTGCATATTCGCCCGCGCGCAGTACAGGCCGCGCGCTCAGGATGTTCATAGGCAGCTGCCGCTACTGCCGCGCGGACTCGGCTAAACATCGCCTCGCCGCAGCGTCTTCCCCCTCGAACGCGTGCAGCCCGCTGCGCTGTTCCTGCGCTGCTCTAAGCTCCCGGGTGACATGCTGGGCCTCGTCTTGGCCCACAAGTCTGCAGCCATGCTTCGTCGCGCGCCGCCCCGCCGCACATCGGCGTTCCGAGGCTTGCCGCGGGACACCTCTTTCGCTGCGCTCGGTTCGAACCTGACGCCTCGCGGGCCGTCGATCGCACGCCCGCAGGGAAACTGATGAGCACAGCCTTCTACCGACCAAAGCGCGGGCGGTCGGGAGGTGGGACAGCGTTGTTATCGCCGAATCTTGCTTGAGGGGCTCTTCCGGGCAGCTTTCTCCCTGCAGTGACCTTCCGACGCGTCCTCGCGCGCGCCATCGTTAGTAGAGAGCTGTAACAGTCTGTCCCGCGGAGCAAGAACGTCGAAAGTTGCGCGAGCGAAGGAGCCGTTCCCTTCCGGCGGGCGCATGAGGACGGCGTCGAGGCGAGGGCCGAGTTGGTTTCCTCCAGCTCGCCTCTCGCCGCTCCCTATACTTGCTAGACCTAGACGCCATGTTTGTCCGCTCGCTCAAGGTGCGCCTCATCCCTGCCCTCCTCCCGCGCTCGCTGTACGCTGACCCCTCCTCGCACCTCCCCTCGGAATCCGTGCCGGCGCAGGCTGCTGCCGTCCCTTCGCGCACGTACGCGAACCGCACCTTTACGTCGTACTCTGCCATCCTTGTGCGTCCTCCTCTCCCAGCCAGCGCCTGCCCGGGACGCGGGCACGGCGCCGAACCGGAGGCGCTGCGCCGTCGCCGCGGAGGGCGCGCGGCCGTTGTGCGGTCTCGCTCTTCGCACGTCGCTGATCCTGCGCCTCGCCCCACTCCCTCTTGCTCTGCACCCTTTGAATCCCCCGAACCGGCCATGTCGCTCCGCCCCGCTGTTGCCGCCGGCCAGAACAAGTTCCGCGTCGAGGCGGACACCTTTGGCGACCTCCAGGTCCCCGCCGACAAGTACTATGGCGCCCAGACCCAGCGGTGAGCCCTTCTCTTCTCAGTAACAGTGCACTGGAGGCGGGCGCCGAGGCCCAGGGCGCGGCGCGCGGAATGAGCATGCGGGAGGGTGCACCTCGCGAAGGGGTGTGGGGAAGAACGGACTTGTACTTTGACACGGGGAACGCCTGTGCTGACATCGCCGCACTGTGCACAGCTCGCTCCAGAACTTTGACATCGGCGGCCCGTCGGAGCGCATGCCCCCGCCCCTCATCAAGGCGTTCGCCGTCCTCAAGCGCGCCGCCGCCGAGGTCAACATGACCTACGGCCTCGACTCGAAGGTCGGCGAGGCCATCAAGCAGGCTGCTGACGAGGTGCGTGTCTCATGCGCGCGATCACTGGAGAAGACGGCGCTGACGGACGACTTGCGCGCAGGTCATCTCTGGCAAGGTTGGCCAGGAGCACTTCCCGCTCGTCGTCTTCCAGACCGGCTCGGGCACGCAGACCAACATGAACGTCAACGAGGTGCGCCGCACGCGTTCGCGGTCGTTGGTACCGAAAACGCGCCTGCTCACGGCCCCCTCCGCCCGCAGGTCATCTCGAACCGCGCCATCGAGATTCTCGGCGGCGAGCTCGGCTCGAAGAAGCCCGTCCACCCCAACGACCACGTCAACATGTCGCAGTCGTCGAACGACACGTTCCCGACGGCGATGCACGTCTCGGCCGTCGTCGAGATGAGCAACTCGCTCCTGCCCGCGCTCGAGGAGCTCAAGGACGCGATGTACGCCAAGCAGAAGGAGTTCGAGTCGATCATCAAGATCGGCCGCACCCACCTCCAGGACGCGACGCCGCTCACGCTCGGCCAGGAGTTCAGCGGCTACGTCCAGCAGCTCGAGAACTCGATCGCGCGCGTCAAGGACGTCCTCCCGCGCTTGAGCAAGCTCGCGCAGGGCGGCACGGCCGTCGGCACGGGGCTCAACACCCGCAAGGGCTTTGACGTCGCCGTCGCGGCCAAGATTGCTGAGATCACGGGCCTCCCGTTCGAGACGGCGCCGAACAAGTTTGAGGCGCTCGCCGCCCACGACGCCATCGTCGAGGCGTCCGGCGCGCTCAACACGATCGCGTGCAGCTTCAACAAGATCGCCAATGACATCCGCTACCTCGGATCGGGCCCGCGGTGCGGTCTCGGCGAGCTGTCGCTCCCCGAGAACGAGCCGGGCTCGTCCATCATGCCCGGGAAGGTGAACCCGACGCAGTGCGAGGCCCTCACGATGGTCGCCGCCCAGGTCATCGGCAACAACATGGCCATCTCGTTTGCCGGCGCTCAGGGCCAGTTCGAGGTGCGTTCCGGCCTTGCCTCACTCTCGGGGCTCTCTGCACGACGGCATTCACGGAGGAAGTCTCGCTGACGTGGCGGATTTGCCGCAGCTCAACGTCTTCAAGCCCGTCCTGATCAAGAACCTGCTCCAGTCGATCCGCCTCCTCGCTGACGGCGCTCGCTCGTTCACGAAGAACTGCGTTGTGGGCATCCAGGCCAACGAGGAGCGGATTTCGAAGCTCTTGAACGAGTCGCTCATGCTGGTTACTTGCCTGAACTCTCGCATCGGTGCGCTTCCTTTCCACTTCCCCTTTGCCGGGATTGCCGCGAGCTGGGCTGAACCTCGACACAGGGTACGACAACGCTGCGAAGGCGGCGAAGAAGGCGCACAAGGAGGGCACGACGCTCAAGGAGGCGACGCTGTCGCTCGGGCTCCTCGAGAGCGAGGAGTTCGACCAGCTTGTCCGCCCCGAGCTGATGATTGGCCCCTCGGACTAAGCACCACCCCTCCTGTAGATTCTCGCAGTGCTTCGAAACCGCAGTCTGACCCAGCCACCTTTGCGGACCGGAGGAAGCGAGGGCGGCAGGAAGTAGAGGAGAGGGAGAGGGGGGGAGGAGGAGGGGGAGAGGGAAAGGGCGCTTTCTCGTGCTTGCTCTCCGGGTCGTCGCAGAAGGAAGCAGAGGCTCGAGGGAGTGTCGCTCGAAAGAACGCGAGGCTCTGGGAGGAGGGCGGTTCGAGGCGGAGTGCTCCCGGCGAGGAGGAAGGCGCGACCCTTCGCTCTCGCTTCATACACGCGCAAAAGGGCTGAACACGTGCAGACCGTGCTGACTAGACAGTACGCGCCTCGCCGACGCCCACCCTCGCGCTACACCACTTCCTCTCGCGGGATTTCGTCCAGCGCTCGCCGCCTTCCCCCACCACTCCGAGCCCTTCTCCCTCGCGCCTCATCCTCGCCTCCAGCGCAGCAGCCGACCCGGTGAGCCTGCTCTGCACCCTCTCGATCGCCGTTGAGCTGACCCTCGCCACCCGCCCATGTGTTTGCGCGTGCAGACGACCCGCCTCGCGCCGATGGACCCCCCGCGGTTCGCGTTTGCCACGCTCGTGACGAGCGACCAGTACTTGCCCGGCGCTCTCGTCACCCTCCACTCGCTCCTCGACATCGAGCCCGCGAACCCGCTCCAGCGCGACTGGACCACCGTCTGCCTCACCACCCCGGCCACCGTCGGCTATGCCACCCTCCAGGCCCTCACCAGGGCCTTTGACGTCGTCGTGGGCGTAGAGAGCATTGTCACCCAGAGCTGGGAAGAGCTCAAGCTTCTCGGTGCGTCCCTCCCGCTCGCTGTTGCCCACTTCTCCCGGCCCCCCCCCATCCCCCAGACCCCAGCCGTTGGCCCCGCGGTGCACCTCCCCGTCGCCCCAATCGGCTCGCCCGCACACCCGTCTCGCCCGCACACGCTTCATCAAGCCCTTCCACGGGCACGCACTGACTCGATCCCGCGCGTGTGTGTGTGCAGGCCGCCGCGACCTCGCCGCAACCCTCACCAAGCTGCATCTGTTCCGCCTGACCCAGTACGAAAAGGTCGTCTTCCTCGACGCCGACACGCTCGTCGTCCGCCCGCTGTCGCACCTCTTCCAGCTCCCGCATCGCCTCTCCGCCGCGCCCGACCAGGGCTGGCCCGACGCATTCAACTCGGGCGTCCTCGTCGCGACGCCGAGCCTCGACACGTTCGATGCGCTCATGGACATGATGCGCAGTCGCGGGACGTGGGACGGCGGCGACCAGGGCTTGCTCAACGACTTCTTCCCCGACTGGCACCGTCTGAGCTTCACCTACAACGTCACCCCGTCCGCCTACTACACGTTCGTTGCCACCCCTTGCACCTCTCCCTGCTCCCACTGACGTCCGCATTCTACACAGCTACGCCCCCGCGTACAAGCGCCATGGGCAGGACGTCTCTGTTCTGCACTTCATCGGCGCCGACAAGCCGTGGAACCGCGGCTCGCGCGCGGCGTACGACCCCGACGCGGCGAGCAAGGACTACTACGGCCTCGTCGGGCAGTGGTACGACGTGTTTGAGCGGCACTACGGCTCCATCTCGACGTACGACGTTGCCGATCGCGTTACCGTTCCGCCGAAGAGCTTCCTGCGCAAGGAGTTCACGAGCCTGCCGCTCCTCCCCAAGTTCGCCAAGCCGTCTCTCGCGTCCCCCTCGTCCTCGTTGGCGAAGCAGCCGCTCCCGGTCGACGAGTCCGCCCCGGCGACGCCCACGACGCCGACCATCTCGGTTGCGCCTCCCTCTCCGCCCCGTCCCGTGGCGATCCCTTCGTCGGGCCGCGCGCCCTCGCCGCCGCACCTGACTTGGGACCCGGCGCGTTCCTCACCCCCGCGCGGCGGCCCGCTGCAGATGCGGGACGCGATCCCGTCGACGACCAACATGTGGGACGACGACGTCCCGCTCAGCACCCAGCGCGCGCGCTTCGAGCCCCGAGCGCGTACCCCGCCCCGCCGCGCGAGACGCACGACTGGTACAAGGACGTGATGCGCGCGCGGCCCGACCCGAGCAAGGTCCGCCCCGTCTTCCCGTGGGAGGAGCCTGCGCAGCCCGAGTCGGCCGCGCTCCCGCCCGTCGTCCCCGCGCCGACGCGCACTTTCGCGGACGAGCCTGCGCAGCCGAGCGCGCCGCCCCCGCGCTTTGCGGGCGGGGGAGGGTTCAGCAACGCGTGGGACAGCGTGCCGGGCATCAAGCGGTATGCGCAGCAGCTCGCGAAGCGGCATGGGCATGCGCGCAAGAGCAGCACGGGCAAGGTGGACGCGGCGCAGGGGAGTGCGCCGAGCAGCGGGGAGGGCTCGGCGGCGGAGAAGAGGCCGGGGCACAGGCGGAGCCGGAGCGGGAGCAGCGCGACGGCGGGGGGAAGGACGCCCCGCGCGAAGGAGGCGACGCTGGGCGGTGCGGTGGGCGGCGAGGCGGGCAGGCCGGCGTCGATGTACTCGAAGGACGGGGACGCGAGCTCGCGCGACGGCGACGACGAAGACGACGAGGACGTGTCGACCTCGTCTGTTGCGACGACCGAGGATGCAGACGGCGACGAGGACGAGGACGAGGACGACGCCGAGGGGATCGACCGGATCACGATCCGGTTCCGCCGCGCGCTCAAGGATGGCGAGCTCGACCCGACAAACCTCCAGCGCGGGAAGAAGAGCGGCTCGCCGAGCTCGAACGAGGGCAACGACACGCCGACGATCTCTCCGCCGGCAGCGGCGTACTACGCCGGCAGGGGCGGCGGCCTCCCGCCCAAGAGCCCGCGCGACGCCCCCGCCGTCCCGACCTCGCCGACCAAGACGCGCCGCGACTCGCGCTATGTCCCGACCTCGCCGCGGCAGCCGCGCTCGCCGCAGCTCGCGCACGCGCCCTTCGCCGCCGCCGCCGGCCTCTCCTCCAGCGGTGGCGGGCCCTCGACGCCGAAGCCCGCGCTCCGCCTCCAGACGCCGACTACCCCGGGCGGGACGGCGCTCTCGCCGCGGCTCGCGGCGCAGGCCCTGCGCAACTCGACCGCCGCGCGGCTGACGGCGTCCGGCGCTGGAGGCGGGGACGGCCCGCCCGTCGTGCGCGCGACGAGGGTCTTCAGCCCCGAGACGGACACGGGCGTCGTCAAGCAGCAGGGGCTCGCGGCGCTGCAGCGCTTCGTCGAGAACATGGAGAGCATGCAGGCGCAGGCACAGCAGTTCCAGCAGGGCGGCGGCGGCGCGGGCTCTGGCGGCGCATCCATGTGGTGAGCGGCGGCGGCGGCAACGCATACAAAAGGCCTCTTTCCTTCGAGTTTCTTCCCTCTGCCCTCTTTCTCGCTTAATCTACTCTGTGCCTTCCCTTTCACCCCCGGAAACCGTACATAGCGCTTCCCAACTCACCCCCCGTTCATCGAGTCGGCGGGCTCAACCCCATCCTCTCCCTTTCTTCCTGCCCTTCTTCACCCGCTCTCCAGTCGTGCCCATACACATCTCCCCTCATATACATTCGCTCCGCGCCACCCTCACTCATCACCCCCCTCCGCGGCGGACCCCCTCCACTGCGCTCTCGCACCTGCAAAAAGACCCTGCGCACATAGCACATGCTCCCGGATCCACCTGCGCAAGCGAGACAAAGGAGACTAAAGATGACTTGCGTTTCTGAAGCACGAGGACGGAGGGATACACACACCCTCGTCGTCGTTGCGTGCATCCCCGCCGCAGCGAGCCGAGCGCTCCCCTCCGTGCCCGCCCTCGCCCGGGCACACCGCCGTCCCCTCTTTACACTCCCTAGCGCACCCAGGCGAGGCACCCGCCGCGTTGAGCGCGCCGGCGCTGGACGCATAGAGCAGACCGTCCAGCGAGCGTGCGAAGCGCGCGCTCGTCCGGCCAACGGAGTAGCGGCGCGTGCTCTACGCCTCTGATGCTCCCTTGCTGTCCGGCCTTGCGCGGCGGCGAGTGCGCGCATGCTGCCGGAGGCGGAGGGGGCGCTGCTGCTGCCGTTGCTGCGCTCGCCGAGCGCCGAGCGATGCGAATGTGCGAGAGCAGCCACTGTACCCCTCGAGTGGGGCGAGGGTGTCGATCAAGCGTGACGGAAGATCTGCGCGCACGCAGGAAGGCGTCAGTGAATCGCAGAGACGGGAGCGGGATAGAAGGGAGTGTGCACCTTGAGCCCCCACCAGTTTACGATGACGAAGCACGTCGTCACCGGCACGAGCAGCACGACGAGGTACTTGTAGTGCCTATCCTGCACCAGCGCGTCGAGGACCTGAACGCGCCCGGGATCAGCGCGCACTCGAGGGTCGGGGAAGAGGAGGAGGAGGGAGGGGACGCACCAAGATGCCGGAGGGCGCGCACAAGGGCCCGAGGAGCATGCTCCACAGCCCGAGGAAGAGCGCTGCCGCCGAGCACGAAACGAGCGCGATCCCCCAGCGGAGCATCGCCGCGTCGTCGTCGTCGTCCTCCTCAGCGCAGAGAGCGAGCGTGTCCGCACCCTCGTCCGGGCCTTGACCTCGCCCAGCACCGTCTTTTGAGCCCCTCGTCCGCCGCCGCGGGCCCTCCTTGCTGTTCGCGCCGTTGCGCGCGCCCGCTAGCGGAGGTGGGGTCGCGTTCCGCTCATCGAGCTGCGGGGTGGACGCGGGCGCGGGCGGCGCTGCGGCGTGTGCGTGGGCTCGGGGGGAGTGGGCAGAGCGCGCTGGGCGGGCCATGCATCCCCGCGGGTGGGATGAGGCGCGGAGGACGAGGGAGAGGAACGCGAGGGGTGATGAGGCGGGGAGGAGTAACGGTACCATCGTGGAAGGGGCTTGCTAAACGAGCCTCATACAGGAAGCTCTCCCTGACGAGAGGGAGCTCGCAGACGGTAGTAGTGACAAGTGGGACGACAAGGGGTGGGTTGCTACGAACGACACAACGAAGGATGCGAGAGCGGAGAGCAGCGAGGGTATGCGGAGGGCCCGTCGAGGGCGCGGTGTAGGGGTATCGTATACGAGAGGGAGCGAGGCTGCAGCGATGACGTAGACTGACGCAGCGTGCGACGAAGGAATGAGGGGAGGAAGCGTCAAAGGGTGGCCGAAGGGTGCAGGGCGGCGGAGAAGGTCGCGGACCCATCGAAGAGTTGAGGCTGTTCAGGCGTTCCTGCCGTTGCTGCGGACGGAAGGGAGGTCAGCGTCCCGCTGAGTTTGCCCGACTTCGATGAGGAACCGCAGGACGCACCGCTTTGAGACCTTGGCAAAGATGCGGAAGAGCGAGATGACGAGGACGACGACGTAGAAGACGACGCTGCAGAAGATGAAGACAACCTGGGCGATCTGCTGCGAGCAGATCGAGTCGGCAAGCGAGCCCTCGACGTTGGCCGTCTGCGTCACGTCCGGCGCGGCGTTGTACCGCGCATACGGCGTGTACGACGTGCATTGGAGCGACGACGTGAACAGGTCGTCGAACGCCAGCGAGAGGATCGCTGAGTAGAGGCAGATGAAGATGAGCTCCGTGAGGGTGTGGAACATCTTGGTGTGGATCTGCCACAGCCCGATCGGGAGACCAAAGTACTCGATCTGCGCGCGACGAACGAGTCAGTGCGTGTTCGACTGGCGTGCAGGGGAGAGGCGGTAGAGGAGGGAAGCGATGGGCGGCGAGGGCAAGAGGGTGACGACGGAGAAGAGGTGGAGAGGGAGAGGACGGCGAAGAGAGAGCAGAGCGCACGTAGAGGGTTACAAAGATGTGGACAATGGCGAAGGTGCGACGACGATGGCGAACAAGGTCGAGGTGCCGACTACGCCGAGGACGTTGTTCTTGACCTCCTGCACGCGGATGTGCGCGGCGAGGCCGAGCGTGCACCCGATGAGGACGAGGTTGATGGTGCGGATGAAGAGGGGCGAGAACGGGTTCTGGAGGATGAAGAACTCGAACCGCGAGCGCTTCGACTGCTGCGCCGCGCTCTGCGAGAGGTCGAACGGATCTTGGAAGTTTCGCGGGTCCTCCTCGCGGCGGAAGGGGTCCAAGGTGTCGACCATCCGGGCGTCTGGGTATGCAGTCGTCAGCTCGAGAGCAGCACAGAGGAAGCGAGTGGGGGTGCGCACCGTCGTCTGGTTGATGGAAAAGACGTTGGGCGGCGCGAGGCCGTAGGTGCATGTTGTGCCGCATCTTGCGGTGGTAGTCCTGCTTCTCGAGGTCGTGGCCCTCCTCGATGCGGCTACTCCGCCTGCTCAGCCTCGAGCGGTACGACCTGAAGCTCCTCGTCGACCGGCGGTCGCTATCGTCGTCCGCGCCTTCCCGCCCATCCCGCTCGTGTTCCCGCTCATGCTCGCGCTCCTTGCCCTTCTCGTTGAGCTCGACGGGGTGGATGTACCCGTGCACGCGGTCGAGATACTTGCCCGGGAGGGTGAATGTCCACCACCCCTTGTCGGCCGCCGCGCTGCCCGCCCCGGCGCGCTGCAGCGCCGCGGGCGAGTGCGCCTGCTCTGGCGGTGCGGGGCCGACGTCGATGGCGTGGTGGGCGGACGACGAGGCGCGCGATGAGGACGAGAGGTGTCGGATGAGGGGGACGGTCGGGGTCGTTCCGTCCCCTTGCGGTGGGGCTGAATCGCCCGGATCGGATCCTGAGCGTGCAGCCGGCGAGCTGGGGTGGCTCGGGCGGGCGCTCGAGGGGTTGGAGCCGGGCGGGTCGCTCCGCGCGACTGACGCGAGGCGCTGGGTCGAGCCCGACGGGCGCGAGGGGACGGGATCGTGATGGGCAGGGTCGTCCTCTTCGTCTGAGAGCTCGTCTGGCGGGAGGTTCCGGGCCCACGCTGCGTGCAACGGGCGGGATCAGCGCGATTCGGGCGACTCGGGCTGATGAGGACGAGAGGGGCGCACAGGGGACCGTCACGACGATGCGCCGCCCGGTGGGGAACAGGTACCGCGACCCAGAGTCACTCGAGCTCATCCGCGATCAAGCAGTAGCGGCAAGCGGGTGGAGAGCGGGAGCGACGACGGCCAACCTCCTGATCAGGCTCGGCGCAGACGCTCGTCTTGCAAAACCGTCGCAGGTCAGCCACGGAGTACGTGCTCGCACTGCTCATGGAGTACGAGGACCATCGAGCGGGAAAACCCCGCGAAAGAAGCGCTGCCTCCCCTCGACTGCTTCCCTTCGCGCGCTGAAATGACAAGGTTCTCCGAGAGCGCAGATCGGAGGCAGTCTTGAGGAATAGCACTGCTTGACAGCTCCGTACGGAAGCGCCCGCGCCGCGTCTACCCATCGAGCCCAAAGTCCTCGCCGACGAGTGTCCCGAACAAGTTCAGCGACGGGTTGACCCCGCTGCCAAAGTCGCCCGGCCCGCCCGTCGGGCCCGCGCCGCTGCCCCACAGGCTCTGGAAGAGCAAGTCCTGCTCAACGCCGACGGCCAGGTTCGTCGAGATCGGGTCCCACTCGAACGGCTTCGAGTAGTCGGTCCCGCCCGGTGCATCGCCGAGCTTGAACCCGCCAATGTCGGCCGTCGGCTCGCCGATGGCAGACAGCCACGGCGGGGCGTGCGCACCCGCCGGAGGGAACGGCGATCCCGAGAGCGGCGGCGCGTGGTACGGCAGCGCAGAGCCGGGGTAGTGCCCGCCGTGCGCGTGCGCATGCGCGTGCCCATTCGCGGGCACAGCGCCCGGCGGGGGCAGCCCGTGCGCCTGCAGTGCGGGGCTGAAGACGGACGAGCCCGGCGGCGGAAGCGCGTGGAACCCGACGCGCGGCGTGTTGTGCGTCGAGGGCGGCATCGATGGTCCCACCGACGGCGTCGGCGCGAGGGCGGGGTCGGCGTGCGCAGCGGACGACGCAGCGAGGCCGGTCTGCGGAGGAGGGGCGAACGCGTCAGGGTGGGGGGAGAGCGCGGCGGGCGTCGCCGCGTGCGCGGGGTCGCTGTTCTCGCCCTTCTCGCCCGCACGGACGCCGAAGCGCGAAAGCAGCGTCGGCTTGCACTGCGCTTGCAGGCGGCGTAGGAGGGCCGCGAAGCCCCGCGCGATGTGCTGCCGGTCAACGGCGTTCGTGTGCAGCGCCGAGATGGCCTGGTCGAGGAGGTCGATCACCTTGGACTGGCCGTGCTCGACCACGCCGACTGCGAGGGCCTGTGGGATTTCGTGAGTGTTGCTACGGGGTCGAGGGAAGAGCGCCCGCACCTTGAACAGGAACGTCGCGGCGAACAGGATGCGCTGGAAGATGCGCGACGGCGCGAGGCGGAGGTAGCCCTTCGGCGCGAGGTAGTTGACCGTGCGGTCGAGGATCGACTGCGCCGCGGCGAGCGCGTCGAGGACCCATTGCCCCTCCTGCAGGTTGAGCAGCGACGGCGAGACGAACCAGAGGTCGTTGGCCTGCGGGAGCGAGCGAGTGAGTAGGTCGCGGGGGACAGGACGCGGGAGACTCGAGCGCACCTTGACGGCGCGGCGAAGACGTTCTTGGAGCGCGCGGAGCGCGATTGCGTTGCCGTAGAGCCGGACGTACTCGAACTCCATCTGCAGGAGGGTCGACTCGATGCTGCCTTGCTCTGCGGGGCAAACGACGCTCGTCAGTCCCGCTCACTGATGAGAGACGAGCGAAGGGGGAACGCACGGAGCACCCGCCGCGACTTGAGCAGCATCATCTGCAGCTCGTGGTCGAGCGAGCGGATGAAGCTCTCCCAGTGCCCGGTGCGGAGCATCGAGCGCGTGATCTCCTTGTTCGGGTACAGGCGCTCCTGAATCGTGCCCATGAGCGCGGCGATCAGGCCCTGCGGGAGCGACCGCTCGGCCCACACCTCGTTCGCGCCTTCGCGCCGCACGCCCTGGCTCATGTGCGAGGTGACCTGCTCCCACCACGACGAGGACATGTCTGCACGAGCGCGAGAGGTTAGCATGTTGCTGACGGCGTAGACGGGAAGGAAGGGGGACGCACACGACTGGACGACTGTATTGCGGCCGAGGCGGACGGAAACGTGCCGATCGGCGTTGTAGCAGTCTGCACTTACGCCCGCTAAGCTCTGCCGCACCTGTACAAGCGAGACCGAGGAAGACAACGCACAGATCCAAGTCCGCAAGCAACGCTCCTCCTGCCAGCTGACGGGCCCGCGCACGCTCGCCGCGCCGAAGTAGATGTTATGGATGCCGAGCTCCTGCGCGAGGCGAACGGCGCAGCCGATGAAGCTCCAACTCATCCTGTGCGCCCGGGCGAGCGTTAGCCTCCGCTCGCTTGAGAGGAAGTAGGGGCGGACGCACCCGTCGTACTGCGCGCTCGAGCGCAGGAGCGCCTCTGCATCCTCGACGCCGTCTCCGCCGCCCTCACCCTCGGCACTCTCGTCGCCATCCCCGCCCGCGCCGCCGCCCCAGCCGCGTTTCCGCTTCCCGAGGCGGCTCTGCCCGCCGCGGCCGTTCGCGCTCCGTCCGTCGGTGATGGGCGGCCACTCGGTGAGGAGGAGGAGCGCCTCGACGCTCGAGATATGGCGCAGCTCGCCCGAGCCGTCGAGCAGGCCGATCAGCTCGTCGCGGATGTAATCCGCCACGCTCGAGTGGATCGCGCGCGCGCGCGGGGCGGTTGGCAGGCTCGAGTACCGCGCCGAGATGGTGATCATCGAGGCGAGGAGGAGCGACTCGCGCGAGGTGAGGAGAGGGAGGTGCGAGGCGGTGAAGATGCGGGGCGAGAGGAGCGGGTACAGCGGCGCGAGCTGCGTTTCGAAGCTGTGCGCGAGAGGCGTCAGTTACGCGCGAGAGAGTACGAAGAGGAGCATGGCGAACAAGGAGAGCAACGCCTCCGCCTCGGCAATGGTGACCATCCCCTCCTTAACGGGCACCCACCGCTCCCAGCCCGCCTCGACCGGCCGTCCGGGTTCGTCCGCCTCCCCGTCCACCTCCTTCTCCTTACCCTTGCCCTTCCCGCCGTCCCGCGCGCCACCCGCACCGCCCGTCCCCGAGCCCGACGCGATCCGCTCACGCGAATTCCCGCGCTGCGCGAGCGCAGCGGCGCCGTCCCCGCCCACCAAGCCCGGCGGGCGCGAGTCGGGGCCGGCAGAGGACGTCTCTGCCGAGAGCGAGCGTAGGGACGACGCGGTCGCAAGGAGGCGGAGCGCGTCCGAGGGGTTGTGCAGCGTCGACGAGAGGAGGACGTTGGCGTCCTGCGGGCCGGGCGCGATCGAGTCGCGCCGGTCGGGCGTCGGCGCTGACATGTCCTCGTCCTCGTCGGCATGGTCGTCGTCGTCGTCCGAGTGGAGCGACCCGACCGAGTGCGACGGGTGCGTCGACGACGGGTCGGGCGTCGTGATCGACGCGGGCGGGCCCGAGGAGGCGAGGTGCCGCAGGTGCGGGTGCGTCGGGTCGTACCCGCCCGGCGTGGGAGGTGCTGCGCCCGTACCGTACAAGAGGTGGTAGTTGGCCGTGGCTGGCGGGGTAGGTCCGCCCGCCGAGGTGCCGGAGCCAGCGGGCGGACCTGGTCCGCCGGCAGGGTAGGGCTGCCGCGAGGTGGACGGCGCTGTGCTCCATCCGCCAACATGAGGGTAGCGTACGGGTGCGCGTTGGGACGAGGAGGTAGCGCTTGGGCCGGCTCTCCCGCCGGCGAGACGGAGGTGGACGTAGCCTTGCGTCCTTGCGGGCGGAGCGGCGCAACGACCGTGTAGGGCGTCCCTGACCCCTCTGCCGGCGGTTCCACGTACGTCTTGGCGTTGGCGCGGACGACGAAGACGCACTCGCGCGATTCGCGGCGGCAGCGGCGGCAGGGCGGGTCGGAGGGATTGTCAGGGTCGCCTGCGTAGAGGGAACAGTGGTGAATCAGCGGGAGCGTCCTTGACGAGCAGGAGAAGCATGTAGATGCACCAAGGTCGCACTTGAGCTTGCGCTGGAGCGGTGTGCAAGGCGAGAGTCAGCGACGACTGTGGGACGACAGGGAGGACAGGAGTGCGGCGCGACATTGGGGATGGACGCACGGCTCGGCAGGGCTGACACGCGCGGTAGGTGCGCTTTAGCGCGGGCGGGCTTGCCCCCCGCTTCAGGTGTCGGCGAAGGCTTGTTGGGCTCCATGGTCGCGAGCGGACCGGCGGGAGGACAAGGGGGAGACCGGCGATGGCGCGGCGCGCGGTGTCTGCGCTGAGTCGAGGCGGCTCGAGTGCGATAGCGGGCGGATCTGGCAGGACCAATCTCGCTGCAGCTCCCCGTGGGAAGGGAGAGCGGCGCGGCAAACCTCGGGTCGGTCGATTGAGGGGAAGCGGGACCGCTGGGCGTGGCTCTGCTCTGTCTGGCCTGCCCTCCAGATCCGCACTGACGCAGCTGTGCGTGTCTGGCGTTGATCGAGCGAGTGCAGCGAGCGGGACGAGGCGAACCCCGCCTTCGCGCGACGAGCAACTGATGAGGATCTAGCGCGCCAGCAACACCTTCCGGTGCAGCCTTGGCTTGGCAGATACTCCAGTCCAGCATTAGTGGTGTACTTCGAGCCAGTCGCGCGACTCGTGCTGGTCGTCGACGCCCGCCGTTCGAGCCTCCCGCTCCTCTCGCTCCTCCCGCTCACTCCCGCTCTCGCTTCTGGTTCTTCTTGGCTCGAGTATGACTTCTTCCGCTTTGCAGGGTCACCAGGTGCGTCCGCCCACCGCTCCCGCCATCCCGTCGTCCTCCCCACCGGCTGACTCTCTCGCCCCTTCACCAGCTCGTCGCCCCGCCCAAGCCGGCCGTACAGACGTCTAAGCTCCTCGCGCTCCCCGCCGAGCTCCTCGACATGATCTTCCAGGACTTCTACACGCATTGTGACCCGCCCGCCCCAATTTGCCGTGCCCTCCTGCCCTACTACGACCAGCACCGCTTCCGCCGCGTGCGGGTGCCGCGCCTGGCCAGCCTCGCCACGTTCTGCCGGTACCTCAGCAGGAGGCCGTGCATGGGCACCGCCTGCACCATGTTCGAGGTCACTTGCCGCTGGAACCGCCCGGACCTCGAGCTTCCACCCGGCGTCGTCTCGCTTCTCCTCGCCTCTCTCCCGCATCTCCGCTCCATCAAGCTCAACGGGGACCAACTCGTCGAGGCCTTCTTGGCGCGCGCCACGCGCGCAACCCCATTCATGCCCTGCCTCGTTGATATCGCGCTGGGCGCGAGGATGAACGGGTACGACGACCCGTACGATTCGCTGTACCTCGGAGGCCTCGCGAACTTCAGCGAGCTCAAGTCCTTATCGCTGGATCTACTAGCTTCGTCGAAGCTGAGGTGCACTGAGGCGAACACGAGCGTCGACGAGACTCCCCTCCCCGTCGAGGACCTCAGCATCAGCCTCGCCAAGTCCAGCCCGGGAGCGGCTCGACTCGTTAAGCGCTGCACGCGCCTCAAGAGCCTCAGCATCTCGGATGCCTTCGTCTACTCCGCCCCAGCACCCCTTCTCGCTGCAGCCAGCGCACTCACCTTGCTTGAGCGCCTCGTCCTGAAGCCTCTCCCGGCACGGTCCTCTCGAAGGTCCCGCGCGAGGTTGCCGCACTCCGCACACTGGCGACGCTCGTCCTCGGCCGGGGCACATTCTGCACCGACGAGCAATTCGTCAACGTGCTCTGCAGCCTGCCGCTCGAGCGCGTCGAGTTCGCCGCAGGCAGCGTCTTTACCGCCGAGACGGTCGAGGACCTCGTCTGCGACCACCCGACGCTCGAGATGCTCGTCCTCGATACGGTCCATGCGTGGATGGACGACCCGCCGCGGTTTCCGGGCCATAGCGAGGTTGAGCTGCGCGGTTGGCTCCGCTGCGGGTACCAGCTCCCCGACTGGTCACTCGAGTTCGACCGCGAGGACTTCGACGACCTCGCGGAGCTCGCTGCAGAGGAAGACGTCGAGCTGATCGGGAGCGCGGTCGACGCGGCGCGCCTCGAGGACCTCATTGCGGTCGAGGTAGTGCTAGCGGGGGCCGCCCTGAAGGACGCAATCATGCATGCGCAGAAGCGGCGGGAGAAGCTCAAGGCGCTGATCGAGGCGGACGCGGCGATGTTGGAATGGTGTACGATCGCGTGCGGGTTGAAGTCGTAGACGCCCTGTTTGCGCTGGACCTTCCCAAGTCTGCTTTCCGCTGTTTCGCACCGCGAGCAGCGAGGAAAGCGACCGACGGACGCTCGCCTGTGGCCACATGCACGACCAGAGTTTAACAACGCGCCCGCACCGCGCTCTTCGCCCTCCTCCCAGCCTTCCACTCCTTCACTTCTCTTCTCTTCGCCCCTAGGGACCCGCACTCGCGGGCTCGACGTTCGCTGTCCCCGAAATGCAGCCCAAGTGCGCGGTTTATGGTGAACGAGGTGCTCGAGGGCGACGTACAGACGGATTACGAGGCGGAGCGTGAGGAGGAGTCGGCCGAGTAGTGTGCGCTGTCGCATGATCTCTAGTTCTGTGCAGTGTGATCGTCAATACAGTCCCGTATGAGAGCTGCGAGAGCTCCCCCGCGAGTTCCGCAAGGTCGCGGTCGCGACTTCGCGCACATCCGCTCCTCTCGCTCCTCCCGCTCACTCGCGCTCCCGCTTCTCGCTCTTCTTGGCTCGAGGATGGCTTCTTCCGCTTCGCAGGACAACCACGTGCGTCCTCCTGCTCTCCCGCCTCCGCCGCCGCTTCTCGCCCGCTGACCTTCCGCCCTTCATCAGCTCGTCACCCCGCCCAAGCCAGTCGTGCAGACGTCCAAGCTCCTCGAGCTCCCCGCCGAGCTCCTCGACATCATCTTCAAGGACGTTTACGCGCAGAGGACTCCGCCCGGCCCGATCTGCCGCGCCCTCCTCCGCTTCGGCGACGACTCGGAGTACCATCGCGAAGGGTTCCGCCGTGTGAGGGTCGTCGGCACTCGCGGGCTCTCGAGCTACTGCAAGAGCCTCGATATCAGGAGCAGCATCGGCGCCAAGTGCGAGTCGTTCACGGTGTTCCGGAGCTCCGTCCATCGCATCGACGACCTCCCCGCCTCGCAAGTCTCCCTCCTCCTCTCCTCCCTCCACAACCTCAACCGTCTCGTCCTCAGGGGCGATCAGCTCGTCAAGGAGTTCCTCGAGCGTGCGGCGACGAACCAGGGCAATTTCATGCCGCACCTCGGCGAGCTCGACCTCGAGGTCGCGTTTGCGGACGGCGTCCACCCGTACCACCCGAGCTACCTCAAGGGCCTCGCGACCTTCACCAACCTGAGGAAGCTCTCCCTGAGCCTCACCGTCGACGATCTTCCCGGCAGTCTGGACAAGGTTCAGGACAAGGTCCAGGACAAGGACGACTAGACGCTCGTCCACCTCCATAGCCTGACATTCACGGCGACGACGGCCATCTTCGGTGCGGCAGACCTCGTCAAGCGGTGCCCCGGCCTGTCGGAGCTGCACATCGCAGACGCGCCCGAGATGAACAAGGTCTCGCCCATCCTAGCCGCGGCCGCCAACCTCGAAACCGTCACGCACCTCTCGCTCGACGGCGCCAGCAAGACGTCGTGGAAGCTTCCGAAGGAGCTCAAGTCGTTCACGACCCTCAAGACGCTCATCGTCGGCCGTGGCTGCACCTGCCGGGACAAGCCGTCGTTCGCGCTCCTCCGGCGCGTCCCCTTCACGGCCCTCAAGTTCGGCGCCGGCATCTACTCGGACTCATCACCGGCGACGAGCAGCATCCGACCCTCGTGGAGCTCGAGCTCAACCACATCGAGGCATGGTCACAGGACGTGCAGAGCCTCGACTGGCGCGAGGAGCGGGGCATGCTCTACGACTGGCTCGAGGGCGGCTACCGTCTGCCGGCTTGTACTAAGACGTTCTCGCGCGAAGGCTTGGAGGCGCTCGTCGCCGCTGCCGAGCGCGAGCGTATCGAGCTCTCGGGTGACGCCGTGGAGGCGCCCGAGATCGAGGACCAGATCCACGACGACAAGGAGAAGGTCGAGGGGTGGATGGAGAGGGAGGACCGCCGCGAGTGGCGCCACAAGGAGATATACGGGCGCTGGTAGTCCGGAAGGAGGGATCGCTTGGCTTCGTGTAGAGACGTAGCAGTTGGAACATACGCTTGCAGCCCCGTCCGGTACGCTTGCGTCGCTTCTCGTCCAGTTCTCCTTGCACAGGGGAAGAGAGGTGCGTTGCCTGGTCAAGACAGGATTGGACGCGGGAAGCGACGGCGCATCACGCTCTACAAGCCTTCCGGGTCCTCCCTCACTCGAACCTGATCCTGAGCACCCCGCTGCCGACGCCGATGTCGAGCACTGACCCCGCCGCCGCGCTCCCTTCACCCGTCCGCACGACCAGCTCGTCAAACGAGACCTGCGCGCCCTCCTTCCCCTTCGCCACCTTGACATCCACCGTCTCCTCCGACGCCGCGATGAGCTTGTTCTCCGTGAGCCCGTCGGCGTGCGTCCCGCCCGGCGTGATGGTGAAGGCGGAGGTGAGCGGCGTGGGGAGGTCGTGCAGCACGGCGCGCGGGACGAGGACGATGATGTGGTCAAGCGCGGGCGACATGTCGGGCTGCGGGGGTCTTGTGTGCTGGAGGAGTGAACGAGCGGGCGCAAGTGAGAGCAGTGATAGCGAGCGGCAAGGCGTGGACGAGTGACTCAACCCCAGCACGCGACCGGTGGGGCCGTGCACGGCATGGAGCACATCCGTGTGGAGAGTCGAGCAAGTCGAAGCGAGCCAGCGTGTCGAATGAGGAGTGGCGGAGGAGGCGAACGAGCGATCCACACGCTCGACGTAGTTCTCGCCGCAGTCGAGAGCGCAACTCGCTCATCCCTGGCCCGGCTGCTGGGCAAAGCAAGCTATGCATGCGCACATGCATCTACACTATGCAAGCAAGAGCACTGCCCCTGCGCAGGCCGACCTGCGCGCCGGCACAAGCTAGACCTCCTCCTCCCTCCTCCCAAGCAAGCGCTCCCTCCCTCCCTCACGCGCCCCCGTTCCACCCCTAGTACCCTCCGCAAGCCTCACCCGAGCCCCTCGACCGCAACCACCCCCGCGCGCTGCGCGAGCAACATACTCGAACAGGTTGCTCGGCGCCTCCTCGCCCTGCACCACCGCGCCAGGTCCGTGCGCCGCGAACGCGTACAGCCGCTGGAGGTGCGACATCGCGCCGGGGCGGGCGCAGCGCGCGCCGAGGACGGCGGCGATGCGCTCGGCGGGGAAGCGCGCCAGGAGGGACTCGACGCGCGTGAGGGCGGGAGTGCGCTCCCGGTGCTGCGAGAGGAGGAAGCGCAGGACGGCGAGGAGCGGAGCGAAGGCGTGCTGCGTCGAGAGGTCCTGCCACCGCGCGAGGATCGCCTCAGGGACAATGTCGGATGCGGACGAGGGCGGGTTGGGGGAGCTGCTCGGCCGCGACGGGGCGAAGGACGGCGTGAAGGGACCGGAAGGGAAGTGTGTCGGTGCGGCAGTCGTGGAAGTCGAGGCGAGTGACGCCGTGCGGGGCACGGACGCATGCGCGAGCGCCGTCGACACCGACGATGCCGAGGGCACCACACCAGCCTGCACGAGCGCTATCAGCACCGCTCGTCCAGGGCAACAAGAGAGCCCCACGCACCTTGACAACGATCCACTCCTGCCCCGTCTTCTCCCCCTGGCCCGTCTCGACCAACCCCGCGCGGACCGCCTCGTCGACGTACTCGCGGAAGCTGCCCTCGTACGGCCTCGGGCTGAGCCGGTTGAGCGCGATCCCGACCTGCGAGAAGTACGGGCGCGGAAACGGCTGCGCGGCGATCGTCCTCAAGAGGGGAATGAAGCGCGGCGGGATCGCGGCGGGCGCGGCGGGCGAGGGGGAGGACGTTGACGAGGTGGTCGAGGTGCGGTTCTGCGTGCGAGGCCGGCGTCAGCGGGGGAAGCGGTGACGAGTAGGAGGTAACGCACCGACGGCGAGCACACGGGGACGCTCGACGGGAGAGCAGCTGCACTCGAGGCAGCTGCGGGGGAAGCCGCTGACGGGAGCTGGAAGCCGGCGAGGGCGGGCTGTACGGAGGGCGTCAGACGCTGGAAAGCACGAAACGAAGGAAGAAGGCGCACCGTCAGCTTCATCCAGTGCGTCGTCGGCTTCCCCTCGACCGCACCCGTCTCGATGATCCCGCTCGTCTCCGCCTCGCGCACATACGCCTTGAACCCGCCCTCGGGGTACGGCGCTTCGCCGCCCTTGTTCACCGCGAGGCCGATCGCGGTCCACAGCGGCGCGGGGTATGGCGAGTGGCGGATGGCCCGGATCAGGGGGTGGAACTTGGCGGGGATGTTCTCGGACGGAGCGGGCGCAGGGAGCTGCGGGGACGACACGACCTGGGTTGACGAGAAGGTCAGGCATGCACGGAAGAAGGGAGAGAAAGCGGGACGTACCGGGGCAGCGAGGGAAGCAGGCTGAGCCTGCACAGCAGGCACCGGCGGCGCGACCACCGCCATGAACTGGAACGCAGGCTGCCCTCTCTCGTCAGCCTCTTGCCCCTCCCACGCACGCACGGCAGAGCCGAGAGAAAGCAAGCGCACCTTGAGCCTCATCCAGTGCTGGCCCTCCTTCTCCCTCGCACCCGTCTCGACCACGCCGGCGCGCTCCGCCTCGACGACGTACGCCTTGAACCGCCCGGTATCGTACGGCACGGGGACGAACTTGCTCAGCCGGTCGCCGATGTCCGTCCACGGCGGTGTCGGCGATGGGTGCGCGCGGATCGCAGAGACGAGGGGGGCGAACTTGGGCGGGAGGGAGGGCGTCAAGGGGGGGGCGGCGGCCGGCAGCGGGCGCAGGGGATGCGGAGGCAGGCTGCGGAGCTGCGCTGGAGCTGCCGACGACCGAGGGGATAATGGACGCCGCGGGAGCTGCAACTGCGGCGGCAGCAGCGGTGGCAGCAGCGGGCTGCGTTTTCATCCAGGTCAGTCCCGCTGCGCCTCTGGCAGAGCTAAGCGGATAGAGACGCACCGTCAGCCGCATCCAGTAGCACCCCTGCCTCGCCTCCTCCGGGCCCGTCTCGACCACGCCCTCCCTCTCCGCCTCGAGCACATACGCCTTGAACCGCCTCTCTCGTACGGCATCGGCGCGAGCTTGCGCAGCTGGACGCCGATGTCTGTCCATGGCGGCGAGGGGGACGGGTGCGCCCGGATCGCGGAGATGAGGGGGAGGAACTCGCCGGGATGGGGTGTGCGGATGTCGAGGCAGGCGCGGGCGGCTGTACCGGCGCAGGCGGCTGAACGGGCTGTACAGGCGACTGCTGTGCGCGCAGATATGGTCAGAGAAGCATAAAACCCGCGCGCGAGAAGGACAAGCAAGCAGCGCACCTGCACCGCCTCGATCCACTCCGCCCCGAGCGTCTCGCTCGCCCCCATCCTGACCAGCCCCATCCTCTCCGCCTCGCGGCAGTACGCAGCAAAGCCCGCGTACAACCCCGGGTGCGAGCGCGCGAGCTTCTCGCCTACGAGGGACCGGAGCGGGCGCGCGCGGCCCGCTTGCTGCTGTGCATGCAGGAGGGCGAGGAGCGGGGCGAACTTGCTGCTCGCCGGGGGGGCGGTGTGCGGGAGCGAGGGCGTGGAGGTGGAGGGCGCGGGGAGCGAAGCGGGCGGGCCGGTCGCAGAGGGCGTTTGCGACATCGTCGGCGCGGCTGCGGGAGGGAAGGTTAGCTCGTCGCGCATGGGGCGGCTCGTGCCGGAGAGTGTACGCACGCGAAATCCTCTCCGCCAGACTGAGCCCGGCGCCCGTGCTCGCCACCCCGTCCTGCGCCGCCGCAGGCAGCACCAGCTCGATCCACTCCGCACCCTGCTTCTCCGCCTCTCCAAGCCTGACCAGCCCCGCCCTCGCGGCACCAGCACTGTACTCCGCGAACCGAACGGGACCTGCAGCGCGGGGAACTTGCGCCGGAGCGCCTGCCCTACGTCGGCGCGGCGCGGGCGCGGGTAGCCGCGCGCTTCTTGAACTCGCGGAGGTGATCACGAGGGGGGCGTACTGCGTGTGCGGCGCGAGTGGGGCGGGGAGGGGCGGCGCGCTCGGTGCGGCGGCGGAGGCGGAGGCGGAGGGCTTGGTCGGCGAGCCGGGCGTCGACCCCGAGCGGGCGAGGCGCGCCGGCGACGAGGGGTAGAAGGTCGGCCCACTGCCGGCGGCGCCACTCGCGGTCGTGGAAGAAGGGCCGGGCGTGGGCGGTGCGCGCGGATACGAGGCTGAGCGGGAGACGCTCGCCGTACCCGGGAAGGGAGGCTGGAGGGCCGGGGTTGACATGGACGAAGTGGGGCGGACGGGGGCGGAGGCGCGGGTGACGAACGCTGCGTGAGAGGATCAGTGAGCCGCGAGCATTCGACGAGCGCGGCGAGACGGCACGCACCAGGCTTCTGCCCCGAGGACGGGTCAGTGCCGTCGAACAGGCCCTCGAAGCGGACCTCCTCGAGGCCGAGTTCGAGGATGCGCTCGGCGCAGAAGGGCGTCGTCCTGAGGAGGAGGACCTTTTCGCGGAGGACGTCTGGGTCGAGGCGGAGGAGGTCGGCCGCGTAGCCGCCGTCGTGCGAGCCGCCGAGGAGGAGGTAGTCGCACGAGGCGAGCATGAACGGGAGGTGGCCCTTGATGGCCTCGTCGGCGGCCTGCTTCTGGTTGCCGACGTCGATCATGGAGAAGGCGAGGCCGCTGCTGGAGAAGCCCTGGGCGAAGGAGCGGAGGTCGACGCCCTGGAGGTGGTTGCTGAGCCCTTGCATGTTGAGAACGACTTGGCGAGGATGAGGACCTCGGGCACGCCAGCGCCGCCCATCTCGCGGTGACGCTTGTGGACGAGCGAGTTGACCTTGTTGCGGAGGTCGAGAGCAGCCGAGCGGCCGCCGCGGTAGCCCTTGAGGAGATACGCCGAGGTGAACTGCGAGACGAGCGTAGTCGAGGAGGGTCAGTTCCGGGGAGATAGCTCCTTCTGAGGGGCCTGCTTCGTGGAGTGGGCGTACAAAGTCGGCATCGCCGTCGAGGAGGACAGCGACCTTGACTGTCGGCCTCTGCGCCGCGAGAGCCGGGGTCGCAGGTTCGGGAGGGGGACCAGCGAGCGGCGCTGGCTCCAGCACGGGGAGCTCTGGCGTGCTCGGCGGCGGGTCCCCTGCGACGGGGGTAGCGAGCCAGGAGCTCAGCCAGCTCATCGTCGTCGAGTTGGCTCGGACGACGACGCGGGACGAGCGAGAGGAGCGCCTCGCTCTCCTGACCACAGCAGCGCCTTCGCTCTAAGCGAGTCTAAGCTGGACCAGAGCACTCCAGTAGACGCTGCAGGTCCGCCCACTCACCGCCCAAGTCCTCCCTCGCTGTCGAGTGCACCTCCGCCTGGCACCGCCTCCTCGCAGCAACCCCCGTCTCGTCCCCACTCCACAGCCCTTGAGAACGCGTACAGCTGCATCGAGCACACACAGCAACCCGTAGGAGCACCCTCGACGCGACACACGCGCCATTACCCCGCCCTCGCCCCGCTCCCCTCGCCCAACCTCGTCCTCATCAGGACACCGCCGCGCCACCATGGGCATCTGGTCACGCACCTACGTCTGCTGCGCCGTACCCCTCTGTACGTACCTTCCCGCCCATCCACCCGCCGTGCTGACTCCTCCTCCTCTTCCCCTCCTCTCCTCGTCGTCGCGTCCCCCCTCCCCTCCCCTCCTCGGCACCCGCAATCCGCGCAGACAATTCGGGCATCTATGCCATCCTCGCACAGTTCCTCGTCATTTCAATCGTCTCGGGCGTCCTCTGCTTCGCCGCTCCCTCGAGTCCGTCCCTCCCTCCTTACCCGCGCGCACACTCCGCCGCCCCCCCGCTCACCCGACTCACTCGCTTGCCCAACCCCCGCGCGCAGTCGTCTCCGTCACAACCCCTGGGTTCGTCTCGTACATCCTCGGCGTCCTCGCGTTCGCCGTCGCCGCGTGCCAAATCTTTGGCTTCTTCGGCGTCTTCCGCGAAAAGCCCCGCCTCTTCAAGTCCTAGTGCGCTCGCGTTTCCCACTCTCCTGCCGGACCCCGCTCACCCAAGCACGCGTCGGCAGCCTCCGGATCAACGGCCTCCTCGTGAGCGCGGCGCTCCTCCTCGCCCTGGCAGTGATCATCATCTCGGCGGTCAAGCACTCTACGGCGGTCGCGACCTGCACGCGGCTCTTCTCGGCCGACGACACGGACAACACGGCGAACGAGATCTGCAACATCTGGACGTGGATCCAGATCGGCATCATGGGGCTGCTGTTCGTCATTGTCGGCCTGTGCGAGGTGCGTTGCCGCTTTCTCTCTCTCTCGTGCGCGCTTCGTTGGAAGCTGTGGAACGAGTGCTGACTGCCTGCGGTCGGTACAGCTGTACTTTGTTTTCTACACGAGTATCTACGCCTCGGAGCAACGCCTCGACCAGTGCGTCCCCCTTCTCTCGCCCTTCCACCCACGCACGCACTGACCCACCCGCACCCGCAGCGCGCGCTACGACTCGGTCTACTCGAACGCAGCCGAGGAGATCCGCCAATCGGGCCTCTGGGACGGCGCAGCGGCGCTCTCGCGCCCGTCCTACGCCCCCGACGACGACGAGCTCGCTGCGCCGGGGTACCCGAGCGCGGGCGGCGGGCACGGCCGCAACTTGAGCAAGTCGAGCGGGCTGAGGAACGAGCTTGCGCGCGGAGCGGCGGGCGACGGGCAGCTGCAGGGCGGCGGCGGCGGGGGCAAGCTCCGCAAGGGCGGCGCGGGAGGGGGCGGCGCGGTGAACGCGACGAGCGTGGTTGGGTACCGGGATGAGGAGGAGTACGCGCCGTATGATTACCCCGGCGAGGGCGGGTTCAGAGCGCCGGAGCACAGCTCCGAGACGAGGAGGTGGTGAGCGGGCGTGGGTTGACGACGCGGGAGGAGGAGGATGCACAGACACTGCGGAGCGGCGATGGTAGACACTCCTGTACACTCGAGCTTGACATGTCACGACTCTCTGTCCATGTACTTCCAAAGGGAGAGTTGCAAGCGCGCGAGGCTCTACTGCGCCGCCGGCTGCTGCTGCTGCAAGACACGCTCCACCGCGGCAGCGACCTCCTCCTCCTCGTACGCGTCCGCCTTCCTCCCCTTCCCCCTCGCGCGGCTCTCGCGCCCCTTGTTCCCCTTGGCGCGCGAGATCGGCCCGCCGACCCTGCTGACCTCCTCCGCAGCGTCGAGCGTCGCCTCCCACGCGTCGGTGCGCTCTCCCGCGCGCGGGGTCCGCCCCACGCTCGGGACCGTGAGGACGGGGCGGGGCGCGCCGCGCAGCTCGAGGTCGCCGAGGCGCTGCGTCAGCTGCTTGACCGAGCGGAGGGGGTCGGGCGCGCGCGCGCTCGCGAGCGAGAACGCCGCGAGCGAGGAGAGGTAGTGGTGGTACGCCCGGTCGAGGAAGAGCGTCGCCGGGTGCGCGGCCGTCACCGTCGCGCCCTGGGCGACCGCCGCCGCCGGCGCGCCCTCGACCTCGCCTGCGGGGGCAGCGACCGCCGCCGACGCGTCCGAGAGGCTCTCGGCGCCGACGGCGACGGGCGCGCGGCGGTACCGCAGCGCCTTGACGACGTTATCGCGCGTGAGACGCTCGAGCCCGCCCTCCTTCCCTACGAGCTCGCCCACGCTCTCCGGGCCCTGCGCCTCGACTCGGGCGCGGAACTCGCGCCACGCGCCGCGGGCTGCGTCGCCGCCCTCGCGAGCCTGGACGGCCATCTCGCGGCCGAGGGTCCGCGCGGCGAGCTCGTGGCGGAGGTCGTTGGCGCCGTCGACGAGCTCGAGGACGGCGATCGGCGCGTTGTCGCCGACGCGGAAGCCCGCGCGCTGGATCCGCGTGTAGCCGCCTGGGCGGGAGGCGTACCGCGCGGCGAGGGTGGTGAAGAGCGGGCGGAGGGTGTCCTTCGGGTTCTGCTCGGGGCGGGAGAGCGAGTGAGCGAGGTCTCGAGGGGGGAGAGAGGAAAGTGAGCGGACGAGGAGGAAGGCGTTTGCGCGGTCCCAGTTGCTCTTTCCGCCAGTCTTGCCCCAGTGGATGACCTGGTCTGCGAGCTTCTGTGCGGCTTTGGCCTTGGGGAGGGTGGTGGTGACCTGCTCGTGCTGGAGGAGGGACGAGACGAGGTTGCGGAGCATGAGGACGCGGTGGGCGGTGGGCCTGCCGAGCTTGGCGGTGCGGAGGCCGTGGCGCATGCTGGGCGGCGGGTGCTGCTGCGGAGGGAGACGGCGCTACTGATGAGGACGAGGCGAGGGCCGGGGGGAAGGAGGGCGCCGCGGCGGGGAGGGCGAGTTGGAGCGGGGTGAGGGCGGGTGTGCTACTGTCGTGGGTAGTACTACTGCGTAGTCTGCGCTGCACACGCTCGCAGGGACGGACAGAGTGCGGCAAGAAAAGCCGCCGACGGATCTCGAGCGAGGCGCTCCTTCCCGCTGCATCGCCCCGCAGCCTCTTCCGAGGGCTTAGCACCGCGGACTACTCTCCAGTCGCATGCTCGCCTCGGCCGCGCGCCCCCTCGCAGGCCGCGCCTCGTCGTGCGCCTCGTGCGCCGTCCGCCGCACCGCCCACTCGGCCCTCTCGCGCCGCACAACCGCGTCCAGCCCGCCTTCGCCAGGAGCACCGCCGAGCCCAGGAGGGTCCACCATGCGCGCGGAGTCGCGAGCTACGCCCAGGCGGGCGACCAGGTGGCGGAGCAGGCGCCCGAACCCGCAGAAGCTCAGCTCGATGCATCCGCGAACGAGCCAGCGGGAGAGCCAGAGCAGGTCTCGCCCGAGCAGGCAATGGTCAACCTCCTCGAGGAACTCGCCGCAGAGAAGAACCAGGCTGGCGATGCGGAACCCGAGCCCGCTTCCTCCTCCTCGACTACCGTTCCGTCCACCTCCCCGGAACCTTCGTCCTCGAGCGATCCTACGCCCTCCTCGTCGACCTCTCTTGCACCTCACATTCCCGCCGCTCCCCCTCCCCCACCTCCCGCTCCTCCCAAGCTCACCATGAAGACCCTCCTCGCCCCTTCGCTTCCCCCCGGCGGCCCCACCCTCGACGACCTCTACGCGCTCCGCCCCAAGCGCTTCACCATCCCCGAGGCCTCGTCGCCCGACTCGCACCGCCTCGTGTACCGCAAGTCGTGGGAGGCGTCCATCGCGCGGTTCGACCGCGCGTTCAACAAGCGCCAGCTCGCCCTCTTTGCCGGCGAGGATGGGCTCAACCTCGACCTGACCGACCCGAAGCTCCGCACGGGGACGGCGGGCAAGAAGCACAAGTGGTGGAAGAGCAAGCGGATCGACCAGATGACCAAGCGCGAGCTCATCCACACCATCCTCGTCCTCGAGTTCCACATGGTCGACCCCGAGACGATCCCGACCGCCAAGCACGGGCCCAGGACGTCCGAGAGTACGTCCGCCCTTCCGTACTCCTACTGGAAGCGCTGTACCTGACTCTTTCCCTCCCCGCAGCTGTCTCCCTCGACGACCGCACCCTCTTCCTCCTCCTCTCGCCCAGTACGCCGCCTTCTCCCTTCCCATTCGCGCTTTCGCCCTGACCCCTTTGACCCCCGCAGAGTCGCCCACGATCCCCAACCTCACCCGCCAGCTCGGCGTGCACGTCGCGTTCCGCCGCAACCCGCAGACAAGCGTCATCGAGCTCGTGCTCAAGGGCACGACTTCGGGTGTCAACGCCGCGAAGGAGGAGCTCGAGGTGCTGGAGCACGTGCGTCGACCCTCGCTGCTCCCTCTCGCGCCGCGCTGACCTCGCCCTCATCCCGCCCGACGCGAGCAGACCTGCGCAAAGGACGAATTTGACCTCCCCGGCCCGGCGAGCACGCTGCGCCCCGAGGTGTACCAGGCGATTTCGCGCACGGCAAAGGCGTTCCTCGAGCCTGGCTCGGAGCCGGTGCGTACGCCTCTTCCCTCCTCGCCCGGGATGACTGACCTTCGTGCGGGTGCTCGCGCAGAACAAGCTCAAGGCGAGCGCGATTGAGCCGAGGCTCGTGGAGCGCGCGCATCGCCTCGTCAACGCGGCGTTTGCCCTCGTGCGCCCTTTCTTTCACCGCTTCCGACTCCTCGCTGATGGTCTCTCGTGCCTGCAGCACACCGAGCGGATGTCGACCGCCCTCTTCGCGTCGATCCCCGCGAACCTCGAGTCGCTCAAGTACGCGATGTACCCCTTTACGCCGCTCACCGCGCCGCCGACGATCCTCACGGGCGGGACGACGCACTTTGCGCGCGTCAAGACCCTCTCGCTCACCAACGCGATCGTCCCCTCGGCGGACCCTGCCGAGCGCGCGCTCTCCGAGCTCCTCGAGTGGAGCGAGCGCATGCGCCTCGAGCGCACCGCCCGCCAGGCGCTTTACATCCCGACGACGAGCATGGGCAGCTCGGGGACGACCGCGCGCGATGCCAGCTCTGTGTGGAAGCTCCTCCGCGGGCCGTTCGGCGAGGAGGACGCCGTCGCCGTCCAGGCGCGGTTCGGGCACGTCGCGTGGCCGCTGTACCGCGCGCGCGGCGACGTCATCGAGGGCAAGACCGAGCTGGGCCCGGCGTTCTCGGGCGTGTGGGCGTTTGCGCGGTTTGCAGAGTGGGCAGAGTCATCCGTCAAGCGCGTCAAGAGCCTCTTCATCCCTGCGTGCGTCGTCCTCCTCCTTCCTCCTTCCTGGGCGCCCGGCTGACCCGTCTTTGCGCCCGCAGCCCGCCGACGGGCCTCCTCCAGTCGACGCGCGTCCTGACCCGCTCCCGGCGCTCGCCGCCCCCGCGCCGTTCGCCTCCCTCCTCTCCCCCATCTCCGACGGCGCGTCCATCGCCGCAGACGCCGCGCACGCCGCCGCGCAGCTTGCAGATGCAGGCGGGCCCTGCGCTCGAGAGCACGACGCTCCGCAGGTGGGTGTACCGCGCGACGGAGCCGCGCGGAGGGGCGACGCGACCAAGAGGGTCGAGGTCGAGTTTGAGCTCGAGAACGATGAGGGGACGCCCGCGGTCAGGGAGATGCGGATTAAGAGGAGCGAGGTCCGTTTTGTGAGGGAGAACAAGGTCGACGTGATGATCCCGACGGGGTGCGCATCGCCTTCTCGTTCACTCGCGCGAAACAGTACTGACATGGCCGTCGTTGCCCATAGCTCGCAGGATGCCCAGTTCTCGATGGCGGCGACGACGGTCCTCTCGCCGGACGCCTACCCGCGCGAGCTGTGCGTCCCCGTCCTCCCCGTCCTCTGAGCTGGCCACTGACGCGCAGACGTATCCGCAGCGACGAGCGGACGATGACGTTCCACGGCCCGAACCCGGTGCACCTCCGCCTCGACGGGACGGACTACCTCCTCGACACGGACCACCTCGTCCGCCGGACGCTCATCACGCCCCCTGCCTCTTCCTCCTCGTCGGCAGCAGCATACCCGACGACGCTCCCGGCCGTGCAGGAGGCGTGGCACTCGCTCACGCGCGACGGCACGCGCGGGACGGACGTCTTCTACGCGGTAGGAAGGGACAGTGTTCGTACGCTGCAGCGCGATGGGCACTGGAAGAGGGGGTTGGAGGAGGTCGAGAAGAGGTGTGTGGGCCGGGAGGGGCGGAGGGACAAGGAGGGCGAGGTGGGGAGGCTGGTGTTTGGGAGGTAGACAGACGGACGCGGGGGCGTAATCTCACAACTTCACTCGTCTCGCTGCGACGCTTTCGCCCTTCACTCGTCTCGCTATAACGCATTCGCCCTGATGATTGCGAGGTATGGAGGTGGAGGACGCCGAGGTGACCTTCCCAAGCTTGCACGTTCTCTTGGTTCTCTCGCTATCGTACTCCCGGTGCACTGAATGACCTTGGTGAATGCTGATACAGAGGAGACCTCAGCGGTGAAACACAACCGGGATGTAGTCCATCGACGCCTTGTCAAAGCCGACATCTTCCTCGACGGGGAACTCAGCAAAGAGGTCGGCCTTCTCGGCCCTGACGCCCTCGACCTTGCGCGGGTGGAACCACCGCAGCTGGAAGACCGTCTCGCTCGAGTCGGGCCCGTGCGCGCGCGGCCGCGCGGCGAGGATCCGCTCGTTGTCGGCTGCGAAGCGGCCCGATTCCATGGTTGGGACGTGCGCGTGCGTGACCTGCATCCACATCGCGCGGTAGATCTCGTTCTTGCCGGTGTCTGCGTCAAGCGGGAGGTGAGCACCAAGCGCCGGAAGCGAGGGAGGAGACGAGCGCACCGCCCGGGTAGGTGAGCGCGATCTTATGCGGGCGCTCGATGTGCGGCAAGTGCGTCATCTCGATGCTGTGCTGCCTCTTGAGGTCGTGCACCGCGAGGATCTGCAGCTCGATGAGGTCCTTGAAGGGGTGCTCGCCCACATTTGCTGCGAGTGGTCGGGTCTGTCAGTGAGCGTCGCACGTAAGGACATGGAGGCAGCGCACCGCGGTAGGCGTCGGGGAGGAGAAGCGCGCTGACGGTCCATGAGCGGGCGAGGAGCGAGTCGCCCGGCAGACTCTCGTTGCTTGGACCTGAGATGATCCAGTCGAGAAAGACGCGCACGAAGTTGAGGATGAGGAACCCGGCCTTCTTGTCCGTTATGCCGACCTTGACGACTGTTACACGCGGCGGTCAGTGGAAAAGGACGTGCGCGAGGCGAGTTTGACGATCAAGAACAGAGAGCGCACGGTCGTCGAAGAGCGAGTGCGCAGCGTTGACCTCCAGCCCATGGGCATACGCACGCTCCCACCGCGCATGGTCGCGAATGTACTCGAGCATCGCCATACCGGCCGGAGTCGAGGCTGGGGGCGCGTCAAGTCAGCTTGGTGCAGCGGAGTCCGCGCAGAGAGGGGAGGGGATCGCACCCATGTTGAGAAGCCGGATCAAGAGAGCAGCGGGACAGGGGAGAGCGTCAGCGCGTGGGAGCTCCTCGAAAGTGAAGCCAGGACAGCGGAAGCCAAAGAGGGAGAGAGCAAGAGCATGGAGAAGAGGAGAAAGAGGAGCTCCTGCGGAATGTCCGCGCGTCCGTGGAGATGCGCGCACGGCCCTGGCAAGCCCGGCATGCCATGCGGCTGGCCAACGCCGAAAGCTTGGTGGCTGTGCAGGGAGGAGGGCGACGACGAGGACCGCATGTTGGGGGCTGAAGAGCTACGCTCCGCCTTGTTCGCGGTGGGAGGACGAACCTGGAAGATTTGCCAGGGTGAACCTGCAGTGCGCAGGGGCAGGACGGTCTGGTGAGGCGCGCTGCGCGCGTTGACTTCGCCGCGTCCATCGCACGCGACGAGCGATGGCGAGGAACGGCCGAGCGAGCGTGAGTGCTGCGCCTCCGTGTTTCACGTCGTCCCAGCGCCCCTGCTGCCCGCTTTAAGCGCTGCCGGCTGAGCGGACCATGAGGCGCTTCGAGCTCGACGGACGAGGAGGAGACCAACCTCGCCTCGTCGCCTGGAGCGTGTCGGTACCTGAGCAGCGGAGAGAGACGTAGCCTCCAGACAGAGTCCGCATAGCTGCAAGCTAGCCGAGGAAGGAGCGAGCGAAGCGAGAGCGGTCCGCTTCAAGCCGAAGAGCGGAAAGAGGCGCGGTGCGGGAGGGGGCGATGGAGGGCGATCCTGCGCGGCCGCGGTGGATCGAGCAGGAGAGAAGGCGAGCAGCGCGGTCCTGTCCCGCCCCGAGGGGAGCGCGTGGTGAGCGTCGGCGGGCGATAAAGCGGAGAATCGGGCCCTCGCTTTTCTCCCTCGCCTCGTCCGTCGAGCCCCGCCGCCGCCACGATGGAGCCAGAGCAGCCTGCCCAGCAGCAGCAGCACGACCAGGCGCAGCCCCTCCCGCAGCCCCCCGTCCAGGTGCAGCCCCCGGCGACCCTGGCCTCGGGCGCGCTCCTTCCCTCCATCCCGGAGGACAAGCCTGCGTGCGTCTTCCTCTCCTCTGCCGATGCCCTGAGCTAGTCCAGCACGGCTGTGCAGTGCAGCAGAGCGCACTCTGCAGGCCCCCAGCTACCCCGCTTTCCGCGATCAGCTTGAGCGGAGCAAGGGCGAGGGGGAGCAGCGGATCCTCGGCCGGGTTCACTCCAGCACCGCGGGCGGGTCCACGACCGAGGGCGAGACTGGGAGCGGACTCGCTCGGCTCAGACTACCGCGCCCAACCCGCTGGACGCTTGTTGGACTTGCCGACTGACTGCGCCCTTGCGCCTTCTCTCCTTCGCGCGTGCAGCGACCCGCCGCAACCGCCCGCGCCAGCGCCCGCCGCCTCGCCCGCATCCTCGGCACCCTCTTCCGCCTTCACCCCTGCCGCCCCCGCGCCCGCCCCCGTCGACTCTGCGCCGAAGAAGATGGACGACAGCGAAGCCAACGCAGCGGCGGCTACCCTCGCAGGCGTCGCTGCCTCCGCTGCCGCTGCCGCCGCGTCGTCGAGCGCGGCTGCTCCTGCCGCCGCTGCCCCCGCACCGGCAGAGCGCCCGCCAGGCAGCTTCGACCCTGCTGCGCCGAACGCTGTCAACGGACTTCCGAACCCTCTGCCCGCCAACTACGATAAGGTCCGTCGCGTTCCCTTCTCTCCCCTTCGCTCGTCCCCGGCCTGACATCGCTCCCGCCCCGCAGACCCAGCCGATCTGCGCCAACTGCGCGACTCAGGTGCGATTACGTTCCGCTTCCTCCGCGTCCTTTCAATGCATCGTTCGCGGATGCCACGCGCGATAGCAGCGATCCGACTCGCACAGGATTGTGGAACTAACCTGATTGCCACGCGAAACAGACGACCCCGCTCTGGCGCCGCTCGCACGACAGCACCCACATCCTGTGCAACGCCTGCGCCCTCTTCTTCAAGATGAAGGGCAGGCCGCGCCCCATCTCGCTCAAGACGGACGTTATCAAGTCGCGCAACCGCAGCAAGGGCAAGAGCACGAGCAAGGACCGCGCAGGGAAGGGCGCGGCGGCGGCGGCGAGGACCGCCTCGAAGGACCGCAGCGAGAGCATGACGCGCTCGGGTGACGGGAGGAAGAGTGCGCCGGGCGGGTCGGGCGCGCACGACGACCAGGACATGGGCGACGGGCGGTCGAAGCCGTTCGGCGAGGGCGCGATGTCGGAGGCGGACGGGCGCAAGGCGCGCAAGGTCATGCCCCCGCCAGGCGCGATGCCGCCGTACGGCATGCCCTACCCCGGCTACCCCTACCCGTACCCGTACCCGCACCCCGTGCACCCGCACGCCCACCAGCCCTACCCTCCGCCGCGCAGCCGCTCGCGCTCCGCCGACCCGAACCGGCGGGGCGTCTCGCTCGACGCGCGGCAGCGCACGTCTGGCTCGGTCACGCCGACAGGTGAGGGGGGGCCGGGCGTCCCGCCCATGCCGCCCTTCCCCTACCCCGGCTTCCATCCGGGCGCGCCGCCGCCCGAAGGCTTCCCCGGCTACCCTGGCTTCTACCCCTACGGTCCTCCTCCCGGCGGCTTCAACCCGGGCCAGCCTCCTCCGTACCCGTACCCTCCCCCGCCGCACTTCCCGCCTCACCCCGCCGCTCTCGCGCACGCCGCGCAGGCCGCGCTGCACCCTCCCGCCGCCATCACGCACGCGCAGTCCGACTCGCGCTCGCGCTCTCCCGCGACGGGCGTCGAGGGCGCCTCTCGCCCCGGCTCCGCGCGCGGCTCGGCGAGCCCGCCCCTCCCCGGCGCGAACATCCCGCCCCCGCCTCTCCTCCCCGCCCCGCTCCCGCAATCGTGGTACCCGCACCCCAACCCGAACTACCACCTCCACCAGCCGCACACGCACTCGCCGCTCGCAGGGCGGCCGGGCTTCCCCCCCGTCCCGCCCAGCCGCGCAACGACCGGTTCGCCCGCGAACGCGCCCCGCCCCGGGGGGCCGACGACGGACGAGCAGGCCAAGGCGGCGGCGAACGCGCTCCTCGGGCCGATGATCGCGTCGGGCTCGGCGCCGCGCGCGATGAGCGAGGCGACGGGAGGCGCGGACGAGAAGGCGCAGCTCCTCCCCGCGCTGGGGATGATGGGGCAGCCGCCGTTCGGCCTCCCTCCCCCTCCCGGCCTCCTTCGCCAGCAGCAGCGGGGCTCTTCGCCCCCGCCGCGCCGCAGTCCGTCATCGATGCGAATGCCGCCGCCGCAGCTGCTGCCGGCCTCGCGCCGAACGGCACCCGCGAGCGCGGCGCGTCCGTCTCGTCCGACTCGCACTCGGCGGGCGGGTCGAGCGAGGGCGTCCGCTCGCCCGAGACGGGGAGCCGGGCCCTCGCACCGTCGTGGCGCTCGCTTGGCGCTGCAGGCGCGGGAGGGACGCCCCCCGGCTTGGACGAGCGGCGCGGGCGCCCCGAGAAGCGCTTCGACGACTATCCCGGCGCGGGCGCGAGCGCAGCGGGGAAGGGCAAGGCGCGCGGCGACGCGATGGACGATGTCGACGAGCTCGACGAGCTCGACGCCGAGTCCCTCGCGGGCGCGAGCACCGGGAGCGGGAGCCGTGCGCGCATGCACGGCGTCGAGACGGGCATCCACGAGCTCCGCGTCTCGCAGCAGCAGCAGCTGATGGGGAGTCTCCCCGCTGGTGGTGCTGCGACCTCGCAGCCCGTCTCGGGGTACCTGCAGCCGCGCGCGACGGCGAGTCCGGGGACGAGCAGCGGCGCTGGCGCGGGAGCGGCGGGGAGCGGCGCGCGCCGCATGGGCGGGCAGGGCTCGCGCTCGCGCTCCCGTGCGAGGGGCGAGTCCGAGCGCGGCCGCTCGCGCGGCGCGCTGGGCGGCCCATCGGCGCGCAGCACCTCGACGACGAGCACGAATCGCGTCCGCGGGTCGTCCTCCGCTTCGTCGGCGGGGCGCGGGCGGCCCGGCGCAGTGAGCGGCGCGAGCGGCATGCCCGGCGCAGCGGCGGTCGTGCTCGAGGGGTCGCTCACGCCCGGCGGGTCGGTCAGCGGGCGAGACTGGCCCGCAGACGCGCTCGCCGAGGTGCAGCGCCTGCGGACCAAGATCTCGGAGCTCACGTTCCTCAACGGCCTGATGCAGTCGCGCCTCGCGCAGCTCGAGGGCCCGGGGCGCGTCCCGCGGCACGTCATGACAAGCTTGACGGCTGAGACGCCGCGGCCGGACCCGGACGAGATGCTTTACGACGAGGACGAGGAGATGGACCGCCCCGAGCCCATCGAGGAGGAGGTTCCCGCCGGGTTCGAATAGATAGACTGCTTGCGAGCTGCCACAAGGACACTTTCGCTTCTGCCTTGCACGCGACGGTGACAAGCTTCGTTCCCGTTGCGACGACTGACTGACTACGAGACCAAGAGGAGTGGGGCGGGAACACAGAGAGGGACAATGCGTGAGCAAGAGGGGTACAGCAACAGCAAAAGAAGAAGAGAAGGGGGATCGGAAGAGCAGGCTCTTGTATGCATTCCTGCGAGGTCCATGCGAGTCCGGGTGACGCAGCGCCTAGAGGTAGTCGACGTCGAGCGCGGCCAACGTCTGCCTGCACTGCTCGCGCACATGGATGGGGAAGTTCGGCAGCGCCTCGTAGCGGACCTTGAGGCCGCGGGCGTGCGCACGCTCGACCTGCCGCGCGATCCGCTCGCGCTGCTCCGCCGTGAGCGGCTTCTGCCCGTCCCACCCCGTCGCCTCGACGAGCGCGCCCGCCGCGACGGGCGTCACCGCGGGGTCGATGTCCGCTGTCGCGGCACCGTCCTCGCCGTCAAAGGCGGCGACGGGCGCGTCGCGGAAGACGCAGCGCGGGCCCTGGACGACGGTGAGCTCCTCGAGCGGGACCATCTCGGCGCCATTCGCCGAGGACGAGACGACCGTGATGAGCCCGGGCGTCGTCGCGCCGCCGTTCGGGCAGTACGTGGTCAGGAGCGAGGCGTCCTGCAGTGGCGCGAGGTCGCTGACGACGAAGGGGAAGGTGATGGAGGCAGGGGTGCGGAGGCGGAGGACGAGCTGGAAGGGTGTTTGCGGCTTGACGTGCGAGAAGACGGAGCTGCGGCGGCGGCGGGAGGTCGTCGGAGGGGCGTCGGGCGGGGAGAAGATGCGGAGGAGCGGTCCTGCGAACACCTTTCCCGTCAATATTCGCGCTTCTCAAGCGGGAAGAGCTAGACGCACCGACGATGACCGCCGAGAAGGTGTGTGAGGGGTCGAGGGCGGACTCCTTTGATGCGACCTGGAGGGAGAGAAGGTCAGCCTCGTCTTCCGCAGCTCGAGGCGAGAAGAGGCGCACCAGCAGCTCGCCGTCGACGAGCCAGACATCGACGCCCAGCCAGGTCGCGCCCTCTTTGAGCAGCTGGCGCATCTCG
This sequence comes from Rhodotorula kratochvilovae, assembly GCA_019926025.1. Taxonomy (NCBI): domain Eukaryota; kingdom Fungi; phylum Basidiomycota; class Microbotryomycetes; order Sporidiobolales; family Sporidiobolaceae; genus Rhodotorula; species Rhodotorula kratochvilovae. Next base: position 574,346 of record JAHSUG010000020.1, on the reverse strand, counting down.
ACCTCCTGCTCCTCGATCGTCGCCTCTGCGGACAGCGAAGCAGGGTCAGCGATAGTCAGAGGCAGAGAGGGCGAGGAAGCGAAATGCACCCTCCATGTCGTGGTCGTCCTGCTCCTCCTGCTGTAGCGACAGCCCTATGCTGTTGGCGAGGCTAGCCCTGCGCGCCGCCGAGCTGCTGCTGACGGTCCTCCTAAACGGTGCGCCGTACGACGAGGCGGGCGACCCTGGCGGGAAGAAGCCATCGTCCTCTGCGCTGCCTCCGCCGCCGGGGAGGGGGACGGTGGGTGTCCCGGGCGAGACGAGGGGCACTGCGCTGGGTGCGCCGTCTGCCTGTCCAGGGACGGCGAGGCGAGGTGGGGCCCAAGCCGACGTCATGTCCGCCTCGACTTTGGGGGTCGAGTCGCCGTCGTCCTCCTCGCGGATGCCGTCGAGGAGGTGCTGGGGCGGGGCGTCGAAGGCGAGCATGCTCGCGCGGGGCGAGAGCGGGAAGCTCGGCGGCGGGTTGGACGGTGCGACGCGGGGCGAGCGACCGGGCGAGGGCGACGACGTTGACGCGCGGCGGGACCCGGGGGGCGTGGCGAGCGGCGGGGCGGCTGCGGTGTCGAACCCCTCGTCGTGGACGGCGCTCTCGCCGAGGCGGGACGCGAGGAGGCGGCACCGCGCCGACAGCGAGTCGTCGGTCGAGGTGATCGACGACGGCGACGACGCAGAGACGGGCGACATGAGCGGAGCCCACTGCGGCTTGGTCGGCGGCGAGATGCGCAGTGCGGCCATGGCTGCAAGAGCGCTCGAGCGGGTGAGCGGTGGGAGGCGAAGGTCCAAGGTCTCCTCGCCCAGCGTCGCGCTCCCTCGTCATGCTCCCCGCAGCCTCGAACTTCGAGGGCGATCTCGCGCGAGGCGTGGGCGCACTTGCTCGTTCAGGTCACGCGGATCGCTCCTTTGCAACTCTGCGAGCACGTCTCGGCACGGGCGAGCGGGAGCGGGACCAGCCCTTGGTCTTTCACGCCCATCTCGTCCTCCTCCTCCCCACGTGATCTACACCAGCACCGACCAGTCCGAGAACGCCCGGTCGCCGTACTGGATCTCCTGCAGCGCATTGTAGAACGCCTCCGCCATCGGGCCAAACCCGCCGACGACGGGGATCTTGACATCCTCGCCCTGGTACCCAATCCGCTCGACCGACGTGACGATGGCGGCCGTCCCCGTGCCGAAGAACTCGAGCAGCTCGCCCTTCTGCGCCAGGTCCCGCAGCTCGGGCATGCACACCCGCCGCTCCGAGACGACGAGGTTCTCGGGGAGGCCCTCGAGGCGGAACGGGTTCTGCGGGTCCGCGTGTGCCCGCGCGAGCGCGAGGACCGAGTCGCGCGTCACGCCGGGGAGGATGATGTCGCCAAGAGGAGGGGTGAAAAGCTCGACGGCTGTTGGCGGGGAAGGCGAGGTCAGTTCGAGTCGCGCCGCAGTCGCAAGGCAGAGAGACGCACCTCCGTTCGCCAGCTTCTTTGCTCCCCATGCGTTCATCATGCCCACCTCCGTGATCTCGTCCTCCTCACCAAGAACCCACAGGATCTGCGAGTCACGAGCATCAGCACAGCATCTCGAGCGTCTGCGAGCATCCCCTCCGCGCAGCGCATCTCCCGCCCCGCGATGGAGCGCAACGCACCTGCTGGTACCCCTGCTGCGCCGCCTCAAGCTGAGGCGCGACGCACGGGCCGTAGTTCGCGCCGAGCTTGTACGCGCCGGACCCGCCCGGCCACGCGCGGACGTCCTTCGTGCTCGCGAGGAGGCTGACGGGCTTCGCGCCCGAGGCGTAGTACTTGGCGACGGGTGACATGCTGCGGAGAGGGGGGTGAGCATTGTGGGGGCGAGAGCGGGGAGGAAGGCGAGGCGCACATCACGAAGAGCAGGATCTCGGTGGAGACGCCAACGCCGAGGCTCGCGCGCGTGCCGATCATCGTAGGGCGGATGTCTGCGCTCGTATGTTCGTCAGTACGGTGCTGCTTGAGCGAAGCGAGGTCTGGTTGTGAGAAGGCGAGGTTCCCTCGCAACCCGACTCCTCGCAACCGGGCGGTGAAGGAGAACGCACACAGCGAGCAGCCCTCCTCATCGGGGACGAAGCGCTCGTCGACGCGAACGAGCTCCTTGATGAGCGTGACGAGCTCGTCGGCGTCAAAGTCGGGGAACGCCATCCGCGCGGCGGACCTCCGCATGCGCTTCATGTTCATGTCGGGGCGGAAGAGGCGCACGCGGCCCTGCTTGTCGCGGTACGCCTTCATGCCCTCGAAGAGCTCCGCCGCGTAGTGCAGGACGGTGCTCGACGGGTCGAGCGCGAGCGGGCCGTACGGCTGGATCGCGGGCGTCTGCCACCCCTCCGAGATGGACCACTTGATGCAGAGCACTGCGGATGGGCTGGTCAGCGCTCGTTCGCTCGGCGAGGGAGATCAGGACGCACTGTGGTCCGTGAACGTCTGCCCGAAGACGAGCGTGGACGTCTCGGGGAGGGCCTTCGGCGCCTTGGTGAGCTCGATCGTGAGCTTGGAGGCGTCCAGCGGGGCAACGACAGGCATCGACATGGCGGGCAGGTAGCGTAGGAGGACAAGCAGCAAGCCCGAGGAAAACGCTGAAGTCAAGCACGCCGGCACGCCGTCGCGAGGGCCTCCACATCAGTCAACGAGCGGGGAGAGCGGGGAGGGTCGAGCCGCGGACAGGCGTCAACGTTGGCAGCGTCGTCGGCGGGCGGACTGGCGCAAGCGAGCCTGAGGGGACGAGTTGCGGGAGCTGGTCGTTGCGGGATGCGCGAGCGAGTGTCAATGGGGAGCGCTCGACAAGCGGGACACAGAGTCCATACCGGCAGACCTGCTTGTTGAGGGCGGAGCCTCGTCTCGATCCCCCGCATGCGGCATAGCTGGGTGTCCTGCGAGATCCCCCTGGCGTCCTGTGAGCCGTGTAGCAAGTCCTGGGCGAGTCGGGGTGAGGAGCTGATGAGCAGTCTGGAGCAGCGGACGCGGCCTGGCACGGGTCGCAGCAAGTCGGGCCTGGTGTTGAGAAGGGCAGGGGAATGCGGTGGTCGCGAAAGTACCGTGGCAGAAGCGCGTGTCTGGGTTGAGGATTCGCAAGAGGCGAGGGGGGTGCGCGCGCACCCCCCCGGTGAAGAGGGGGTAGCGCGCGCGCTACCCCCCGACGAGAACGAAATCTTTGCGAACTGGACTGGGGTTGCACGTGCAACCCCCCTGAGCGAGGACGATTCTCGACTTGCTCGTTTCGCGCTTAACGAGGGCAGTCTTCCGGGCGTCGCGATGCTTATAGAAGTGCAGCGGAGGGAGGAGAGCTCCAGCTTCGCGACGAGTCGACTCGCGCCGGTCCAACAAGCGGTGATGGGCGGAGGTGTCGCACTGGCCGTGGCGCGTGTGCGCAATTGCAGGCCAGGGGGGACAAATGGACGGCGGTGGACAACCGAAGGGCGAGCAGAGAGGACGAAGGAGAAAGGACGCGACGCGAACACCGCGCGCAACCGCGCGAGAGGAAGAGGCGCATCGCTCGACATGCGCATCTCTCCACCTCGAGTTACTCGTGAAGAGACCAGCTCTGACATGACAACAACAAGCATAAGCGCGCCCTCGCCTCTGCTCTAGTCAACAAAGACCTTGAACGCCTCCGTTCCCGTCCACGCCCTCGCGAGCTTCTGACCTTTGCCCGTCGGTTGGCTGAACGCAAAGTCCGCCGCGCGGCGCTCGCGCGCGATCGGACTCCCGTAGACGTACTTCGCGGCGGCAAAGTCAAGCAGGCGTGAGGCGAGGCCGTGCCGCCGCGCAGAGGTCGAGGTCCAGATGCGCTGAATGCCGAGGAGAGTCGGGAGCGGGGTGGGCCTGCGGGCGTCACGGCGTCAGGTCGAGCGGAGAAGAGGAGAGAGGGAGAGGGCGACGCACGAGCAGAAGATCGCGCCCTGGTCCTCGCCGAACCGCAGCAGGTCCTTCGACGGTTCCTCCGCCTCGCCGCCCTTTTTCTCCCGCACGACCTGGTACGCCGCCGAGATACGCTGAACGACCGCGCAGGCGATGACCTTGCGCTGCGGCGTGACGAAGAGGAAGATCTTGGCGAGGGCGAGCTGGTCCGGCGTGAGGGCGGTCGACGAGAGCTCCGTGTCGATCGTCTCGAGGACGTCCTTGAGCTGCGCGCACGGGGATCGTCAGGGCGAACTTTAGCAGGAGACGCGCGGAGCGCACCTTGCGCCGTAGTGGGGCGTCCGTCGCCGGGTAGTCAACCATGAGCACCCTCCCCGCGCGCTTGTCCCCCCAGTCCGCCGCCTCATCCAGCACCGTCACGCCCCTCCCCTCGTCGCTCGCGACCCAGTCGCACCCGCCGACGACCTTCTTGTGGTGCCGGTCGTGGAATGCGAGGTCCTCGGGCGTGCGCGCGTACGAGAGCGCGCAGACAGCGCACGAGAGCGTCGCGTGCCCCGCTGTACCGAACGGGTCGAGGTAGAGCTGCTCGAGCTTGACGGGTTTGGAGGACGAGGCGGCGGACGAGGCGGACGAGAGCGACGTGCGCGACGAACTGGACGAGGCGGCGGAGGTGGACGAGCCGCTCGACGAGGTGCGCGCCATCGACGCCGCACGCTCGATATCGCCGTCCTCCGCGTAAGGCGAGGACAGGCGCTGCCGTTTCCGCGGCGACGTGCGCTGGAAAAACGAGCGCAGGTCGCCCTTGGGCTTTGTCGCAGCGCCAGCGGGGGGAGGAAGCGGCTTCGTCGGGGTCCTGCGCTCGCGCAGCGCCCGCCCGCCCACCCTCGTCGTCTTCGGCTCCTCGTCCCCCTGCTCCTGCGACATCGGCGGCGTCGACGCGCGCGCCTTGCCCTTGTCCTGCGTCATGCCCGCGCCGGGCGAGGAGAACGTCTCTGCGACGGCGTCGCTCCAGTCTGAGCTCGGCGCTGCGAGCTGGTGCGCGCGGAGGCGTGGCGGGGACGAGCTGGGTGCGGTGGAGGGAGCGCGGCGGCGGGACGTCGAGGGTCTGTGGGGCGATGAGGCGCGTCAGTACAACATAACTCTGAGGGCGCGCAATGGGCCGCACGAGGATGCTGCACTGCTTGTAATCGCCCCTGCAGACTTTCGCGCGCCATACTGCCGCTTGACGGCGGGGCGGCTGTTCACGCGATGAGGTCGGGGCGCGTGAGCGGGACTGGGGCAGAGAGACGGGCGGGGCGCAGGACGGACCTCGCGGACATGCTCGACGCGTCTCCTAAGGTGGGAAGGTAAGCAAGAGGAGCGCGAGACGAGCGGGAGTCGTGAGGTGCAGGAGGTCAACACCGCGACGAGACGCGTCGCGCGAACAAAGTGAGTACACAGCTTTCTCTCGCGGAACCGCTCAGACAGATTCAAACGGCACGTGCTTTGCCCTTGCGGTCGCGTACAGGGTGCAGCTCGACCTCCCCGCTGCTCATCAAGTCCCCCTCGTCAAACTTCTGCGCCGTCTCCTCGACGCGCATGTCCATCTGCGTGCGCGAATTCCTCGTCAGGTCTGCGCAAGTGAGCGAGAGAGGGCGGAGACGCGCGTTGATGACCCCAAGCCGGACCGCCTCGAGCGGGGAGATCGTGCTCAGCTCGCCGCCGGGACGCCCTCGCCCAGGCCCCTCGCCGTCGTCCTCCGCTGCCTGCCGCTGCTCCGCCGGGACCCACTCCGCGGGGACGTGCTGCCAGTGACGGTTGTCAGTAAGGCATGCAGGCTGAGTCTGACGGGGACGCACCCCGTCTCGCGCGGCCTTCGATTCGGGCGGCGGGGCGTCGTCCCGCATCTCTAGCACAACGGCGAAGGTGACGGCTGCACGAGCTCGAGCATGAGTGCGGGCATCGAACCAACAGGGTCGAAGTGGAGACTGGCCTGTTGTGAGCCGCTTGAGGTGCGACTGCGAGAGGGAGAGCTTGAGGAGGCATGCCCGGAAGAGGTCCTCGACGTCACCCTGGGCGACTCCGTGTACGGCAGGGCTGCAGGTGCATCACATTAGCATTGAGCGCGAGAGAAAGGCGGGGAAAGGGCGCACGTCAAGTCCTCGCCCTGCTTAGGCATGTCCCGCTGTGCGATGAGCCACTCAAACTCGAAGATGAACCGCTCGAGCGGTGTCTCCTCTGCACTATCCTCCTTGATGACGAGGATGACCCTCCTAACAGCGCCCTGCGGGGCAAAAGGCGTGAGCTCGAGGAAAGGCGAGACGGAGAGGGGACGCACCTTGTCCAGCTCCTCCGCTATGCACTCGAGCACCCGTCCGAGGTACTCGTTCAATGCCGGGTTGCGCGACTGCCACACGGGGACGTTGTACTTCTTGACCTGGTGGAAGAGCTCTGCGCGAGCATTCATCGTGAAGAGCGTTGAGAGCGAGGTCAGCTGAGGACGAGCGGAGAGCACATCTTGGGCGAGGGCGCACCTGCGGGGTAGACCTGCCGAATGTACAGGAGGGTGTGGAAGGCGACCTCGACTGCATGCAAGCCGTACGAGGGTCAGCTTCGGGACGTCGAGAAGGAGGTGGGGATCGGCGCACGGTAGTCGCGCACGAGCCTGAGCGTCTCTGTGGGCGCGCACGGAGTTAGTTGGTACCGGTGCAGCACCGGGCAGAGAGCACGCACCGCGGTAGGTGAGGGTTCCGCTCATGTCGAGCGAGCGAGGCTGTGTTGAGGGTAGTCGCAAAAGCGAGGGACGCAGCGGGGCGGGTTGCGGGCTCTCCGACAGGACTTGAGAATTCTGTAGTGAGCACCTCGAAGTACGTAGCACCGCTCTAGCACGCAAGCAGGGATGGGAACGAGGTCAAGCGGTGCGGGTCGAGGATGTCAACGATCAAGCGACCCTCTCTCTGCACCGATGGTAGTTCTTCGAGCTCGCACATCTCCGTGTAGTCACATGGGCTCGGCTAGACCTGTCAGCGACGCCCGGGCTGGCGGTACAGAGGAGGAGAGGCGTGCTGGCGCCGCCGTCCGCCGCGCGCTCATCTCGCCGGCTGCACCTCGCACAGACGCGCCTCTGAAGCTGCCTGTAGACGTTTGACAGCCATACCGTCTGACTGCGCACTTCAGCGAGCCACCTGCGGTGCATTGTCGCGAGCGGAGGGCGCGCTTCCACCGACGCGCCGCGCTCCGCCCGCGCCTCGTCACCCCTCGCGCTCCCCTCGTCCACGCCTCGACAGAGCCAGCGCGTGCAAGCCAGCGCGCGTCCCGGCTGAGACTCTCCTCGCACCGCGCACGTGCTCCGCCATGGCTGCCCCCGCCCCCTCTGGCAGCGGGTTCAAACTCAAGCTGACGCTCGGCGGCGCATCCGGGCCCGCCACCGCCGCACCAGCCGCGCCGCCCGCGCACGCACCCGCGCCCCAGCCGCCACACCCGCACCTCGCCCCGCCCTTCTACCACCCGCACCCGGCGCCAGCTCCTGCGACGTACCCCGACCCCGCCGCGCACTTCGCGCACCACCACCCGCAGGCCCAGCTCGTGCAGGGCGGCGACGACGGCGAGGAGCGCGTCTCGGCAGCCAAGTACCGCAAGCTCAAGAAGCTCTACCTCGCAGCCGTCGAGGTGCGCTCCTCTGCCTCTCTCTGATCTGCTGCTGGATCTCCTGTGCTGACTGGGCGAGCCCGCCTATGCAGAGCCGCGACGACGCCCAGCTCGCACTGCACCGCGCGCAGAAGCTCGTCGTCCGCCTCCGCGACGACAAGTCGTCCCTCCTCGACCGCGTGCTCGAACTCGAACTCGCAGCGGGCCTCACCTCGGCCGACGTCGGCGCGCCTCCGCGAGACCCGGCGGGCAGAGCGCGAGCTCGCCTTCCCGCTCCTCCACCAGCCGGCTCTCCCCTCCCTCGCCGACCGCCCGCAGAAGCCTCCAACCCTGACCACCGCGACGGAGCTCACCAACGACAAGTACAACGCGCCGACTGCCCCCGCCCCGCTGCCAAAGACGTTCCCGCCGCGGCAGCGCTCGCACCACCTCCGCACCGCCGTTGCCGCGCAGAAGCTCCGCGACGAGTACGACGCGCAGCGGATCGCACACGGCCTCCCGCGGCCGGCCTTCCCCGCCGTCGCCGCCCTCGGCCTCGAGGGCTCGTCCATCGCGATCAACGTCGAGCGCGCGCTCGCGGGCGAGGCGCTCGAGCCTGCCGCCGAGCCCGCCGCGCGAGGGAGCAAGCGCCGGCGCGAGAGCTCGAGCGGCGCCGGCGCGCGCGGGAAGAGCCGCGCGAGCGCAGCCTCGGCGCCAGTAGCTGAGGCGCCGCCCGTCCCCATGTTCAACAACCTCCCGAACCCGTTCGCGGCGGCGGGTGCGGTCCCGCTCGGCGCGCAGATGGCGCGCAACAACGCCGAGGCGTTCGCTGCTGCTGCGACGGCGACTGCAGCGAGCGAGTCCCCCGTCGTTGAGCAGTCCATCTCCGTTGCGGCGACGCCGGCTGGCGAGGCGGACTTCGCGATGGACGACGCTGCGTCCGTCGGGTCCGACGGCGGGTTCGTCGAGGACGATGGAGGGGACTACAAGCCGCCGGCGGTGACGAGCGGGCGGGCGCGCGGCGGCGCGCGCAAATCGGACTACGGCGCGGCGGGCGACAAGCTCGTCAAGCCAAAGAAGGTCAAGCAGCACGGCCTCACGTCGGGCACGTTTAGCATCCCGCCCATCCCGCGCAATGCGGACGGCTCGATTCGCCTGCCCATGTCGGTCGGGATCATGCAGATCAAGAGCCTCGGCGGTGCGTACTGCCCCCTCTCCTCGTGCCGGAATCAGTAGCTGATTTTCATGCTCGCAGCTGTCGACGTCCGCGATGGCTTCCACGGAGCGCTACATCTTCCCCGTCGGCTTCGAGGCGACGAGGTTCGTTGCAAGCTCTGCTTACAGAGCGGAGCAGTGCTGACCGGCCCTCTCGCAGGCGCTACCCCTCGATGGTCGACCGGACAGGCTCGGCAGAGTACATTGCCGCATCACGGACGGCGGTGACGGGAACCCGCGCTTCGAGCTGCACCCGTCGGACCAGCCCGGCGTCGTCATCATGTCGGGCACGCCGACAGGCGCGTGGACGCAGGTCGTCAAGGCGACTAACAAGCTCCGCGAGCGGAACCACTCGAACTCGGTCTCGGGGCCGGACTACTACGGCCTGAGCCACAACATTGTCAAGGCGATGATCCAGGAGCTCCCGCACGCCGACCAGGTCCCAGGCTACATCTGGCAGAACTTTGTCGAGGACGCGTCGCAGCGCGCCCCGCCGGCACGGGCAAGAAGGCGACGGCGGCGGCGGGCAAGCGCAAGAGCCGCGCGCACGACGGCTACGAGATGTCGCCCCCCGCGGGCGAGATCGCCGTCGACGACGGGACGGGCCTCGGCGGGTACGGGCTCGACACCGGGTACGACAACGGCGACGGCGGCTCGCCCGTCGACTACGCGCACCACGACCCGTCGGCGTACGCCGTCGGCGACTACCAGGTCCACCAGCCGACGTCGCTGCAGCACCTCCTCGCAGGCGCGCCCGCGCCCAACCCGTACGACATCCCGACGAGCATGCCCGCAGCCGTCGTCCCGGGCGCGGCGGGCGCGATCGACCCCATGTTCAATATGGCCGCCGCGCCGCAGTTCGACCCGTACACGCTGCAGGGCGCGCAGGCGATGATCGACCCGGCGTTCGGCGATGCGGGCGCGTACGCCTACCCCATGCAGCCGGGCGGGCAGCCCGTCGAGTACCCCTCGTCCGAGGCCGAGTCCGACTAGACGGCCTCGCCGACCTGACGCCCTCCGTCCCGTACATTGTCGCCATTAACCGCTTACCCCTTCCCAAAACTCGATACCCTATCTCCTCCTCCCTCCCCTCGATGTCCTCGCACGTACACGCCGCAAATGCAGCTCGTTGCGCCTGTAGCGCGAGGGTGGTGCGCTTGAGAGGCTGGGCTCGCGTCTTACACTCGTCTCGGGAGCTCGCTCTTTCGCGCTTCCCGGCTCTCGTCCCTCTCAACCATCCTCCCTTCCTCGCTCCCACCCTCCCGCTCTTACCTCTCCCTGCCCTCGCCGAGCCCCGCTCCCCCCTCAGAGGCGCAGGGGCGAGTCCGCCGCGCGCTCAACGCGCGGCGCCCTCCTCCATCGAGTCGAGGGCACCAACGAGCGTACATCACCCCGCCCCTGCTCCCTCCCCCTCCTTCGTCGGATGTGGCCCCCCGCTGCTCCGTCGAGGAAGGGGGAGGCGAGGCAGGTCGGACACCCCCCTCTTTCAGGGCTGCGCTGCGCTGAGTCGAAGGCGGATGCAGCAGTATTCTGAGGGGGACACTTCCTCCCTTGCGCTTTGTCGCCCGCGCTGTGAGATGGAATGCAATACAACAAGCCCCTCGGGGTACCGCCACCCTCACGCGCTCAGAGCAGCGCCGCCGCGCCTGCCACCGCCGCGAGCACCGCGCCCGCCCATGCCGCTGCAGAGGGAAGACGCGCGCCGCCGTTCGGAATGAGGTTAAAGCCCTGCTGGTCCGGCCCGCCCGGGACGGGTGCGGCGGTGATCCCGCCTGATGCGGCGGACGAGGTGGGCGAAGGGGACGACGAGGAGGAGGGAGAGGAAGCGGAGGTGAAAGAGGTGGACATGCCGCTGTCGGTGGAAGTGGATGAGGAGGAGGAGAGGGAGGAGTCGCAGGACGAGGAGGACGACTCGGCGGAAGAGGAGGAAGAAGACGCCTCGGCGGTGGAGGAGGAGGACGACGAAGGCGGAGCTGGGTCGCCATTGACGATGAATGACCCGATCGCGAACGGGTCGGAGTCGCAGTAGATCGTTGCCGGGTTCGCGGGGTCGCTGAAGAAGAGCTGGTCTGTGCACATGCTCGGGAGAGTTAGCGGAGCGAGGGAAAGGAGGGAGGCAAGCAGCGACGCACAACCCGGCCCGGGGATGAACTTCTCCGTGTCCGCGACGTTCAGGAACGTCGTCGCGGTCGAGTCGACGCCGCTTGCGAGGAGGAGCTGGGCGCGGAAGGAGGTGAGCCAGGTGCGCGGCAACGAGTAGAGGGGCGCGCGCACGTTCAGCGACGGGTTGTACATCTCGCCGACGCCGTTGCGGATGTAGATGTCGAAGAACTGCACACCGGCACAGGTCAGCGGGGACGCGCCGAAACGACGAAGATAGGGCACACCTGTGTCGCGGGAGGCGGCCAAGTCTCCGGCAGCAACGACCACTCGATCCTCGCCGTCGACTCGTCCATTTGACTGCCCTCGCGAGTCGTGTAGATGGTCAGCTCACGGCGCGGAGGAAGACAACGGCCCTGACGCACATCCATACGCTCACCGCCGACGGCTGCGTGATCACTATCGCCTCAACTGTGCCTGCCAGAACCGCCAGGACGGCTGCTGCTGTCCGCGCGAGCATTGCGTCGACGTTGAGGGAGAAAGAGGTGGATGGGCGGCAGAAGGCGGTCGAGCTGGCCGGCGTCGACGGATGGGAACGAGGGGCTGGTCGCGACGGGCGCGGGTGGTGCGAACGAGTGTGGGAGGCACTGCGGGGTGCGCAAGCGGTGCACAGCGGGTGCAGGGCGACGAGCAACGACGACGGAGATGGCTACAGGCGACAGCGGGAGCGCGAGAGTCTGCCAGAGATGAAGCGAGGAGGCGCGGCGCTCGTTTGGGAAGGTCAAGCGCAGGTCAATCGCGCCCGCTTCTGGAAGGCCGGTCTCGCTCAAGCCGCTCCAGGCTTCCTTACGCAACAGTGCCTCGTACGGGGCGGCCGGGACACGCGCGAAATGGAGATGCGGCGTGCGGTGCCGGCGAAGCCCCGCTCGGGGCGGTTCAACTACGCGACGACGATGGGATGGGGCAAAGCACAGCTGTTGTTTCGCGACAGGAAGGAACGTAAAACTACAGAGAGGGTACTAGGCGAAGTGTCGCTGAGAAAGCTGGGGAAACGCGCATGAGGAACAGAGAGGGTCGGAGGTCGGAAACGAAGGGAGACTGGGCTCGCTCAGTGCTTGAACTGCGACTCAGTAACGCCGGCGCCCATTGCCGCCGTTGACGAGATGCCGCCCGTGACGGTCTTGAGGAGGTTGTCAACGTAGTCCGCGCCAGACCACTGCGAGCGGGAAGGGGCAGGTAAGCGCGCGCTCCGGCTCGCGAGCTGAGAAGAGGTGGAGCGCACCTTCTGGTGGGTGAGGACGTCGCAGCCGATCTCGCGCTCGCGCTCCTGGACGATCTGGACGTAGGCCTTCATGCCGTCCTGCGAGAGAGGATGGCAAGGTCAGCTCCGCTCACACGCCCGAGGGGAAGCAAGATGGACGCACCTTTGCGAAGCCCTTGGCGAAGAGGTCCGAGATGTAGGCGTTCGAGTGCAGACCGGCGAGCTGAGAGGGAGCGAGGTGCGAAGGTCAGTCTCGGCGCCGGGCGAAGACGGTGAGGCGTGGACGCACGGTGATGAACTGCCAGACGAAGCCGAGCTTGCCGAGGTCCCAGACGTAGCTCTTCATCTGGTTCTCGTCGAGGCCGGCCGCGCTCCAGTTGAACGACGGCGAGAGGTTGTAGGCGAGCCACTTGCCCGGGTGGACGGCGTGGACGCCGTCGGCAAACTCCTTGGCCTGGTCGTAGATGGGCTTCTTCGTCTCCATCCACAGGAGGTCGCAGTACGGCGCGAACGCGACGGCGCGGTTGATCGCGCACTGCGTGCCGCCCTGGTAGCGGTAGAAGCCCTCGCGCGTGCGGGGCGTGTCCCAGTTCCAGTACGGCTGGACGCCGAGGAGCTGCTGCGCGAGCTTCTGCGCCTTGCTGTGCGAGACGTGCGCCGACTGCTTGATGAACTCGTCGATCTGCGAGGCGGACAAACAGGTCAGTTCCGAGCAGTCGACAACGGCGCCGCTCCCGGTTAATGGACGGCTCGCGCACCTTGGCCTGCGACGCGCCCTTCTGCTTCGCCGCGGCGGCAACGCAGTCCGAGTAGAGCATGAGGTTGGCGCCCTTGATCCAGTCGTCCTCGACCTTCTGCAGCGCCTCGCCGATGACGTTCTTGCGCTCGGCCTGGGTCATGACGGCGACGAGGTCGTCGAGGTCGGCGTTGGTCGAGCCGAGGATGAACGGGTGGTCGCGCTCGTCGACATTTGACGAGAGGAGCGTCGCCGCCTCGGCGTCGGTGCGCGCGACGGCGAGGTTCTCCACGCCCATGATGTCGTACTGCAGGCGGATGGCGAGGAGACGGTTGATGTGCTCCGAGATGGGGACGAGGACCTTGCCGGCCATCTGCGCGGGACGGAGGAAGCACGAGGTGAGCGGGATGCCCCTGAACGAAGGCGGACGAGGACCGAGGACGTACGTGACCGCACTTCTTGGTGCCGGGCATCTGGTCCTCGACGTGGATGCCGGCGGCGCCCTTCTCGACGAACATCTTGGTGAGCTTCATGACGGCGGTGAGGCCGCCGTGGCCCGTGTCGGCGTCGGCGACGATGGGGCGAAGGTAGTCGATGTACGGGGTGCGCTTGCGCTCCTCGGGGCTCATGCGCGAGCGGGCCTCGCGCTGCTTGCGGTCGTGGAAGAGCTGGGCCATGAAGAGGTGCTCGACCTTGTTCGGGACCGTGTTGGAGGGGTAGTCGGCCAGGTCGGGGCCGGGCTCCTGCGACGACGACGCGGTCGACGACGACTGCCAACCCGAGACGTAGACGGTGTCGAGGTACTTGGCCATCTGCGTGACCTGGACGGGGTCGAGACTGCGACGGGAGGAACCGCACGAGTAGGCCGAGGGGAAACGACGAGGGGCGGGACGAGGAGGGCGGGTGAGGGTCAGCTCGCGCTCTTCGCCATGGGTACGTCCGTGCCTCGTCGTGCTCTGCTCGTAAAGCGGAGTGCGCTGCAGGTCGCGCGTGAAAGGCGCCACCCCAGACTTCCCCGCTCTCCGCCTCCGCCCTCGTCAAAAGTCCGATCGCCCTCGACCCGGCTTCTCCCTTCGAGGGGCCGCATCCACCCGGAGGAAAGCGCGGAGCAGGACAATGGAGGAGGGAGTACGCACGCGCCATAGGTGTGCGAGGGCTCGCCGCGGCTGGCGCGGTCCTTGAGGAGGTTGTAGAGCTTCTTGCCCTGGACGGCCGACGGGTAGCTGGGCTGCAGCGTGCCGCGCTTCGAGACGACGTCCTCGGGCGACCACGTGCGGATCAGGCCGTTGAAGCGGGGGGTCTACAGGCGGGCGCGCAGAGTCAGCGACGAAGTAGCCGGGTGACGCCGCGAGCGACGTCGACGACGAGGACCGGGAGGAGACGCGGACCCACCTTCCACCACTCCTTGACGGCGGCGACCTCCTGGGCAAAGATCTGGTCCTCGGAGGCTTCGAACGAGTTGACCATGGTGCTGGTTCTTGGGGGGAGAGAGGGAGAGAGGGAGGCAGAACGACTTGGCGCTGAAACGGCGAGCATCATCGGAGCCCGGTCACCTGTGGCGCCCTTCCCCGCGGCCTTTCGCCTGGGCTCGTTGACTGTTCGCACCGCTCTAGAGCCCGCTCCGGACAATCTCCCACGCGATGCGGCCGGACGTGCGCCCTCGGGCCACCTCGCACGCGCATCCCGCACCTCCTCAAGGAGATCTGCGCGGGGTTGGCGGGGCAACGCAGATTCGACTCGACGGGCAGCGTTCAACGATGATTGAGGCTAGTGTATGTGCAAGGATGCTAGAAGGAAGGGAACTACGGCGAGCAGGAGAGGGTCTGTATCCGCGGAAGAGAGTGAGGAGAACGCAAGCTGGGTACTGAGGGATGCGCAGGGTGCGCGAGGGGTATACAACAGGGAGCTGGGCCGCACGACGAGAGGGAGATTAGTCGTAGATCTGCGATGAGAGAGCGGGAGCGAAGGAGGGTCAGTCTCGGGCGCTCCGTCGGACGAGCGGGAAATGGGAGGAAGCGCACCGCCATCGGGCTGCAATGACGGAGTGCGCGAACAGTCAGTACGTGTGAGCTCGTCGATAATACGCGAGAACGCACGGGATGCGGTCCTTGCTGAAGAGGAAGTTGCCGCCGGCCGACTCGGCCTCGAGGAACCTGCATGGTCGAGTCTCGTCAGTGTCGCTCGACGGGCACGGGCTTTCGAATGCACCTGGTCGGGAACACGACTGCGAGAAGCAGGCGAGGGAAGGTGTCAGCTGCAGCGGGAGAGCGAAAGGTAGGAAGGCGCGCGCACCGAGCTGCCCCGTCACCTCCTCCAGAAGCGCCTCCATCTGCTTGCGCTCCTCCTCCGGGAACGCCTCATCATGGTCGTGCCCCTCACTTGACCCCTTGTCGCCGCCGTCCTTGCTGTTCCCGCCCGCGAGCGTTGAGCTCCTCCCGCGGCCCTTCTTGTCCTTCTCGCCGGCGCCGCCGTTTCCGCCGCTCACGGCCGTCGCGCTCGAGTCCTCGCTCGCCGCAACGGTCGACGACCGCGCGCGGCGCGAGATGGTCGACCCGCGCTGACGCGAGCGCTCAATGCCCTCAGCAGGCGGGACGTCGAGCTTGTCGCCCGAGGCGTTGCGCGCATCGTCGTACGCGCCGAGACCCTTCTCGAGGAGGACCTCCTTCTCCGTGATGTCGCCGCCGCGCGTCCAGAGCCCGAAGCCGGGAACGCCCATGTGCTCGTCGATCTTGCCCGCGGCGACGTGCACGCCCTGGTCGAGCGTACCCCGTGACGAGTTCTCCTTGTCCATCGTCTGGCCACCCTCGTCCTTGCCCTGCCCTATCGCGCCGCCACCGGAACCGCCTCCGCCTGCGCCGTGCTGGCCCGAGTGGCCTGCGGGGTTCGAGTGCGGCGGCTCGTCGCCCGACGGGACGACGTTCTTCGGGGCCTGCGCGGGGTAGGAGCATAAGCATAGAGCTCAGAGCGAAGAAGCGAGCGAGGAGGCGCACCTTGTTGTGGCGCTCGGCCCAATTCTGCGAGGAAGAGGATCATGAGCGGGGACCGAGAGGCGGAAGGGGAGCAAAGCGAACCTGGAACTCGCGGTACTGCTTCCACGTCTGGACGAGGTCGTCGGGCATGCAGCGGAAGACCTTGCGGTAGATCTGCGTGTTGCGCGCCGCCGCCGCGAGCCAGACGTCCTTGTAGAAGCTGTCGACGAGCGGGTCGGCGAACCCGTACGGGTCGACCTTCGGTGCCGCGGTCGGGATCGTGTAAGCGCCGCGCTCGCGGAGGTTGCGCCGCAGCGTCGACGTGATCGCGTTCCGGTTCACCGCCTGCTCGTTGCCGAGGGGTTCGCTCCCCTCGCGCTCCGAGCGCTCGCGCCGCGTCGGCTTGCGGTCGACGCCCTTGTCGCCCTGCTTGCCGTCCTGGTCGAGCGCGCGGTAGCCCTGGTGCGCGTGTGCGATGTCGGGCGGGTCGTACTCCGAGTCGGGCGGCGCCGGGTCGACCTTGATCTCCTGCTCGGCCTTGCCGTGGCGATCGTCCGGTCCGTCTTCGTAAATGGGCGAGAGCGGCGCGGCGCCCTCCTCCGACGGGTCCGACATGGGGAGCTTGCGCGTGTCGTCGATGTCAGGGTTCGACTGGGTCGTCTCCTCGCCCTCGCGGCTGCGCTGCGGGTGCTCCTCGCTCGGCAGCTTGTCGCCGCCGTTCTGCTGCGGCACCTGCGCGCCGGGATCGCCGCGCGCCTCCTCGTCCGCCTCGCGCTGCTGCGCCGGCGAGCGCGTCGTCGGGCCCTCCTCGCGCTCGCGCTGCGCGGGCTGCCGCCGCTGGTCGCGGGCGCCGTGCTCCTCGCGGTGCTCCGCGCGCGGGCGCTGCTCGACCATGACCTTCTCCTCGATGGTCGGGACGACGCTCGACGCGAAGCCCTGCGTGCCCTCCTGGCCCTGAACGATGCGGTCCGCGTTCGTCTCTTCGTCGTCGGCGACCGCGGACGGCGGCTTGTCCTCGCGCTTGTCGACGCCGACTTTGAGGCTCGACGTGACCCGGTCGGCCGATTTCTGCAGACCGAGCCCCGCCGCCTCGACCGCGCCGCTTGCGACGCCGCTCGCGTACGTCGCCGTCGACCCGACCGCGCTCCGGATGAAGCGGCCCGTCTTGCCCGCCTTGGCGCCGCGGTTCGTCCCGTGGCTCTGCTGGTGGTCCGGGTCCCACTCCTCGTCGCGGTGCTGGATGTGGTCCGCCTCATGCGCCTCAAGCTCCTCACGGCCCTCGCTTGACTCGAGCTCGTCGACGTCAATCCCGAGGTGCTCGCGCATGAGCCGCACCCGCATCGTGTGCGCGAAGCGGCCCACCTGGTACGGCTTGCCCGCCATTGTCGAGTCGAGCATGTCGGTGTCGCGGATGATGCACGCGAGCTCCGAGTCGCGGTCGCCACGCTGCGAACGCTCGTTGATGTTGGCCGAGCCAATGATGGCGATGCGGTCGTCGACGATCATCCCCTTGGCGTGGATGTACGTCTGCGCACGGAGCGGGGTCAGCGCTGCTCTGCCTGCGAACAAAGAGAGAGAGGGGGGGAAGGAGGCACCGACTCGGTCGTGAGCGCGCCGTTGCCGAGCTTGCCCCACGCGCGCAGGCCGAAGAAGGTGATGTACTCGTCCGGGTCGATGCCCTCGCGGCGGAGGCGTGCAAAGATCGAGTACTCGCCGCGGCAGATGGTGCGGAACTGGCACTCCATGATCAGGCGGACGGACGACGCCTCGGAGTGGTCGAGCGGGTACGGGTCTGAACGCGCGCAGTACGGGTCAGCGAGAAACAGTGAGAGAGAGGGAGGATGGCGCGCACAGCCGGGGATCAGGGGAACGACGACAACGGCGCGCCAGGGCGTGCCCTCGCTGTGCGCGCGGACGATGCGCGAGACGAGCGCATCGCCAATCTTGTTCTCGATGACGGTCCCCTCACACTCGGTCGAGGTGACGAAGAACTGGTTCTGCGGACGGATGGAACGGGTCAGCGCGTGTAGAGCGGGGGAGGGCGGGCGGCTCACCTCGATGTAGACGAAGTGGTCCGAGAGCTGGATCGCCTTGATGTAGGCGTTCTGGATCGAGTGCTCGATGTGCGAGATGCCCATGGACCACGGGCCGACCGAGCGGCAGATCTGCACCTCGCACGTGCCCGTGATGCGCTGGCTCTGGAGCTGCTCGGGCGTGAAGTCGGGCGCCGGGATGAGGAACGGCATCTTGACCGAGTGGTTCTTCGTCCGCAGGAGGTAGTTCCACCGCTGCATGAAGTGGCGGCAAAGGTCGCGCGCGGGCTGCCCGATGATCTGCAGGCCGATGTCGTGCCTGCGAAGCGCGAGTAGCGGAAGGTGAGCCCGACTCTCTCGCGCTGGAGGAAGCAAGAAGACGCACCAGGGCTGCCGCGGGACCTTGCTGCGGTCGTACATGTCCTCGTCGGGCTTGCTGAGCGTGTGGAAGTCGAGCACGCGCTGGTTCGAGTAGTCCTTGCCCGGCCAGATCTGGCTCCTCGCCGCGTCCTCGTGGCCGACCGTCTTGGGGTCGACGCCGTCCTTGAGCGGGTTCGGCCCGTCGTCGACGAGAACGTGCCCCGGCGTGTCCCACCGCCCGAAGCAGAGGTCGAGCCCGCCCATGAAGCCGATCGTCTCGTCGATCACGCACATCTTCTCGTGCTGCGCTTCATTGAGCCCGTCAGCGGGGCTCTGAGCCTGACCGGAGAATCGAGACGCACGTGCGACCAGAGGAGCGTCCCGGTCGAGGTGTGCGACGGCGAGCGCTGGACGTGGATGTTGGGATGGAGGCCGCGGAGGCGCGTCTTGGTGTACGTCGAGTCGACGGGCGTGAAGTCGTTCGAGACCTCCTTGTAGACGATCACGAAGATCTGCACGCCCTCGCGCGCCTTGCGCTGCAGGAGGCGGTCGAGACGCCACTTCTCTGCGGGCGGGCGAGGTGTCAGCTCGGCAACGTAGAGAAGCGAAGGGAGACGCACCGTTCTTGATGGCGGGCCGTCTCAGGTAGAGCTCAGGAGACAGCCACCAGTCGTGGATGCTGCGGAAGATCAGAAGGATTAGCGAAGACTCGATGGGAGAAGGGGGACGAGGACGCACTAGATGGTGCGCTTCGCGAGCGCGATCGCCCTCGACAAGCTCCAGAAGTAGTCACGCTGTGCAGAGATATCACGACAGTCAGCATCTCACGCGCACGAGAGGGTGGAAGGCGGGACCGGACGCACCCCGTCGATGAGCCACTGCGCAGCGACGTTGAGCCTGATCGGCGCAAAGCTGTCGAAGCGGTTCCTGCCCGCCCAGATCGTCTTGGCGAGCATCTTCTCGATGCTGGCGATGAACTGATCCTGCTGGCGCTCCGTCTTGGCGACGAGGCGGAGCTTGCGCTCGCTCGACCGGAGGTAGAACGTGTGCGTCGACGAGTTCTTCAGGCCCTCGCCCGCGTCCTCGTCGAACGCCGACTTGGGGTTCGTCGTGCTCGGGTCGTGCGGGTCCGCGACGCCCCGGTGCGTTGGCGGCTTGGGCTCGTTCGCGAGGAGGTCGACCGCCCCCGCGCGGAGCTCCTCGTCGGCGCTGAGCGAGTCGCTCGAGCCGTTCGCGTGGAGCAGGTTCATGCCCTTGCGGTAGACGCGCGTCGGGCGCTCGATCTCGAACGTCGAGTCAACCATGATCACGTCGAACACCTCGGTCTGCGCGTGCGGGCGGTTGGGCTCGTCAACGAGGCTCGCGAGCGGAAAGAAGAAGCGCACGCACCGACGCGGGCGACTCGACGGCGACGATGTAGCTGTCGCGGACGATGAACCACTTGGGCTCGTGCCGCTTCTTCCAGCTAATCGGGTGGAAGCCCGGCTGCTTCCGCCTCGACGCGCCCGACGACGTAACGCGCTGCGTACGCGGAGAGATTAGTCGGCGAAGAGCGGAGGAGGAGAGGAGGCGGACGCACGAGGTAGCCCTGCTTGCCCTGCTCGCCGCCGCGCGTCGCGAGCTGGATCGACATGGCCGAGATCTCGAGGAACTTGCACAGGCGGTTCGCGCCGGCGCCGAACATCGTCGCGCGGATGAGCTTGAGGAGGTAGTTCTCGAGCGCCTCGCGCTGCATGCGCGCAAACTCGGCCTTGCCAACATTGCCGCGGCCCTCGCTCTTGAGCCAGTTGAGGTACGGCAGGCTCGTCTTGGGGAACGCGGGGAACTTGTCGATGCCCTGGCGGAGGTTCGCGACGCGGTAGTGCGCGTGCAGGTTGACGAAATCCTTGAGCTCGCGGTAGATGACCCACTTGACGGCGCTGTCGCCGTACTCGAGCTCGATGCGGAAGATGGCGTGCTTGTCGTGGAACGGGTACACCGAGTCGGTGATGCGGAGCTCTGTGGGTGCGGACGAGGTGAGCGCCGGCGAGCAGGACAATGAGCGAACGCGCGCACTGAGGTAGTTCATCAGGATCGGGATGCGCTTGTCGCCCTTCTCGTCGCGGTCCATCGTCGCCATCTTAACGAGGACGAGCGGCAGCGCGCCCGTCGCGAGTTCCTGCGCCCATCGCCCTCGTCAGTTCCGCTCGTCGCGCAGGCGGGGAAGGAAAGAAGGACGCACCGCGACGAGCTCATGCCCCGTGAGCGAAGCGCCCTGCTTCTCCTTCTTCTTCTTGGGCTGCACGCCGCCAAGCCTGTTCCTCACAACGTTCCACGCGCTGCCCCTCCTCGCCCCCAGCGGCCTCTTGGCGCCGACGCCCGCGCCCGCCCCTCCCCCTCCCCCACCCGCGCCCTCGTCCTCGCTCGCAGGCTCGCGCGGCGTGCTCGCTCCGGAGCCCGACCCCGTCCCACCGCCGGGGCGGTGGTGGTGCGGGAAGAAGCCGCCGGTGCCCGCCGTGCCCCACAAGCTCCCCTTGCGGCTCGCGGCGCCCGCCGCCCCCGGGCGCGCCGGCGCATGCACGTCGAACTGGTCGCGCGTCTCGTCCGCCCACTCGTCCGCTGCGGCGGCGCCCGACGTCTCGCGCGCGAGGAGCATGCTCCGCGGCCTTGCGGGCGTCGTCTGCCCGCTCCGGGGCACCCCGTCCTCCCCCTGCGCACCCGCCGCCGCCGTCGAGGACGGATGCGCAGGGATCCCGCTCGCGGGGCCCTCGGCCGCGCCCGCCGACTTTGGGCGCTCGAGCTTCGCGCCCCGGCCGACCGCGCCCGCCGTCTTGCGCTTCGCAGCCGTCTTGAGCGCCTGCGCGGCCTGAAGCGCGCCTGCGCCGCGCCTCGCGCGCGGACCCTCGCTCTTGCCCGCGCCCGCAGCCGTCGTCGTCGACGCGCCAGCCTCGTCCGGGACGTCCTCCTCGCCGCGGAGGCGGCGCGCGCCGCGCTCGAGGTCCGAAGCGGTGAACGCGCCGCGGAGCCCAAGGCTGCCGCTCCCACTCCCGGAGGACTCGCCGCTGCCCTGCCTCCCGCGGCTGTTGCGCGCGGCGGGGTGCGCAGGCCGCCCGAGGGGCGAGCGCGGCGGCCGCTCCCCTCGGCGTCGGACCAGTCGCTTGCGGTCCCGCCGCCGCCGCCGCCGCCGCCCGAGCCGGCGCTCTCCTCTGCGACGGGCGAGGTCGGCTGCGCGGGCGGGGCGCGACTGCCGCCGCCGGGGCTTGGGGTCGCGCGCGGCGCGGGCGTTCGAGCTGGCGCTGCCGGAGCCGGCGGAGGGCCCGAAGCTCGAGGTGCGCGAGCTCGAGGCGGTAGAGATGCGGAGGGGGGAGCGCGCGCCCGCCCCCGGAGCGGCGCCGCCGCCGTTGGTAGTCGAGTCGGAGCTCGAGCGGCTGAGGTCCATCCTCGCGGGACTCTCGGTCCTACGCGCAGCGGCGGCGGGCGCTCCCCCCGCCGCCGAAGACGGGGGAAAGAACCCCTGCGCGCCGAGCCCGCCGTCATCGCGAGCGGCGGGGCCGAGCGCTGGCGGGCCGGTTGCGGTGTCTGCGAACCAGGCGAAGCTGGCCTGAGAGCGGTGCCTCGGGCGCGGGGTGTCGAGCCCGAGGCCGAGGGACGACGAGGGCGAGGGCCCGTGCGGCGGGCTCGAGGGCGGCGAGTAGGCGTGCGAGGGGATGGGCGGCAGGAGGTACTCGTCTGCGGTGGTGCGCCGCGAAGGGGAGCGCGACGTCGCGGGCGAGGAGCGGGCCGAGGCGTGGTGGGGCTTGTGTGCGGCGCCGTTAACGAGGGCGAGGGGGTGCGCGGGTGCCGGGTGGTGCTGCTGGCGGTGGGTCGGGCTCGAGGAGGGGGACCTGGGTGCGGGCGAGGCGTCGCGGTCGCGTGCAGCGGGGGACGCGCCTCCGCTGGTCGGGTGGGGGAGCGAGAGCGGGGGCGGGACGTGCTTGGTGCTGCTGGTGGAGAGCGAGGCCGAGTCGGGCGGGGTGGAGCCGCGCGGAGGGGGCGCAGGGGGCGACGAGTCGCGCTGCTTCTGCGCGAGTGCCCGGTGCACGACGTCGCTAAAGTCCATCCTGGCCGTGTGGTCTGGCTCGATCCAGCCCTGCTCGACGGGAGAGGGCGGCGAGGCTGCTGCGCGGGGGGGCCGAAGCGACGGACGGACACAGAGCGAGCGAGGGCACGCGGCAGAGGTGCGGGTCCTCGACGGTTCCCTGGTGGAATTCGAGCTTGCTAGAGTAGTCTGAGTTTGGCTGAACTGCTGCAGAGCTTGGGAGAGACGGAGGGAACGGGTCGTTGCCCTCTTCGGGGACATGACACGGCCGCTGCCTCCTCCCTGCACCGCTCCCTCGACCGAGCCACGCTCCTCCTCGCCCAGACCCCGCCCGATCTGCCCGCTCTCCCCGCCCACCAACTCGCGCACGCCCCCGCGCTCTCGTCGTCGAGAACGCCCTCCCCTCCCCCGCCTCATCACCCACTCGACCCGCCCGCGCCACGTGCAGCCCGCCCTGCCCTGGGATGAACTTCCTCTCGATCCGCCGCAACACCTCCAAGAACAACCTCGCCCGCGACAGCGAGGACGACGACCGCGAGGGCCGCTCCCGCTCGCGCGCCCGCTCCCTCTCGCCTTGGCGCAGGTCCTCAAAGTCCCGCTCCCGCAGCCGCCCAGCCGCCCCGCGCAGCCGGGACCCCTCGGCCGAGGGCGTCCGCGGCGACTACACCACAGAGGGCGAGAGCGAGGATGAAAAGGGCCGCCCCATGCCCGTCGTCCGTGTCGCCAACGCCTTCGAGGACGACTCGGACGACGAGAGCGACGGCGCCAGCGTGGGCACCGCAGGCAGCAGGGACGACTACAGCGACGACGACGGCCTCTTTGACGACGAGGACTTTGAGTTTGACGAAGAGGTCGAGAAGAATACAGAGGTCCGTCTCGCTCGTTGCTCTGCATGGGTCGAGGTGGGGGCAAGGGGGAGCGTCTCGCTCCTCTGCCGCCCTCTCTTCATGACCTTGATAGAGCGCTCGACTAACGCTGTACGCTCCCTGCAGGCCAACGCCTCGGCCGACACCCCGTTCGACTTCCTCACGCGCGAGGGCACCACCATGATCTACCCGGGCGAGGGCCCGAACCTCCTCCCGCCTACCGACCCCATGTCCGCCAACTTCCGCCCGGGCGCCCTCGCTGCACGCACCGCTGCCGCCGCCTCCGCCGCGGGTGCGCCCGCCGCCGCCGGAACGCCCGCGCCGCGTGCCAACCCGCGCACGGGGCTCTTCCCGCGGCGCAAGTCGACGCGGTCGGGGACGATCAGCGGCGCGACGCCCAAGCTCGAGCTTAAGACGGGGCGGCCGTCGTTCGAGAAGAACCGGTGCACGGTGACGATTGTGCAAGGGGAGCCGGACCGCGTCCTGGAGGAGAGCGGCGGGAGGAAGGAGCGCAGGAGGTACCTCGTTGCGAGCGACTTGAGCGAGGAGAGCATCTATGCGATCCAGTGGGCAATCGGGACCGTCATCCGCGAGGGCGACGAGGTGCGCCTGCTCTCCTTCTCTTTTCTCTGGAGCGCAGCTGACCTTCCTCGTTCGCCACAGTGCATCATCGTCTCGGTCATGGAGACGGACACGAAGCGTGCGCCTCCTCCTCCCCCTCCCACCCGGCGCGCTCCCACTGACCCTCTCAACCCCGCGCAGTCGATGCGGACGACAACCAGAAGCAGTCCAAGATCGCGAACCAGCGCGAGCGGCAAGCCGCGGCGCTGCAGCTCGCGCGCTCGGCGACGGCCCTCCTCGAGCGGACGCGCCTCAACGTCCGCGTCGTGTGCCAGGCGATCCACGCCAAAGTGCCGAGGCACATGCTCGTCGACATGATCGACTACCTCGAGCCGACGCTTGTGCTGGTTGGAAGTCGTGGACTGACGAGGATCAAGGGGTGCGTCCCGCCCATACTTGTCTGCTCAGAGTTGAAGCTGACGGAAGGTCCCGCCGCGCAGTATGCTCCTCGGCTCGACGTCGAACTACCTTATCCAGAAGTCCTCTGCGCCCGTCATGGTGCGTCCTGTCCCTTCCCGCCCTCCCTTGCCATCTCCTCCAGCCCCCACTCGCGCCTAACCTTGCCTCCCCCCCCCACGCGCAGGTCACCCGCCGCCCCCTCCGCGTCTCGCGCACCGTGCACCGCAAGCTCTCCTCGCTGGACCGGACGGCGCGCACCTCCCTCGCAGACGCGACGATCGACAAGGAGTCGCACGCGCAGGCGGTCGACGACCCCGAGGAGCGCGCGACCGAGGGCGAGGACGTCAAGGAGCGCGTGGGGGAGATGAGCGTTGGGCACGGCGGCGGCGAGGAAGGGAGCTTGAGTAGGACGGTGAGTCGCGAGACGGGCGCGTGAACGCGCGGAGGGAGGGGCGGCCCGGAGGGAGCGCCGGGGTGAGGCGGTGGAGGGCGAGTTGCGTGGGTGGGGGCGCGCTGTCATACTTCGAGCTGTGCGTGTAGCAATAGACGAACGTTCACCTGTCACTTTACTCGGTGCAAGCGATGGGAGAGCCTGAAGCGGACTTGGGAAGGTCAAGCTAAGCGGTCCTCCTCATTCCAAGCGCGAACTCCTGTTCCCCCCAGCTACCAAGACGACACCTTGCGCCTGTGGCCCTTCTTCTTCCTCCTGGGCCGCTTCTTGAGCTTGACCCACCCCTTCTTCTCCTTGATCAGGTCCTCGATGCGCGGCGCCTCGACCGCGCTACCCGTGAGCTGGACGCCGCTGACCTCGGATGCCTCCATGAGGGCTTCGACGCCCTCGCGCGAGAACGTCTTGGTCCACTTGGGGAGGACCCACCCGCCGTGCAGCCACTTGTCGAGCTCGCGGCGGTCATTCGGCCACTTGAGGCGCATCACGTTGCCGAGGTCAGCGACGACGTTGTCGAGCTGCACGAGCTTGAGCGAGCGTATCTTGCCCTTGCCGCGGAGAAGCGTGTAGAGGTAGGCTGTCGAGACGACCGTGCCGGCGCGGACGTAGAGACGCTCGAGCGGGAGGCGGCGGAGCGTGTCGAAGGAGCCGACGTCGCGACACGTGCAGCCATGGCCAAGGACGAGCGTCGTGAGGTTCGTCAGCTTTTTCAGGTGCTTGGGCACTTTCCACGAGACTTTGTCGTCAGTGAAGGCGTGCAGGCCGACGGTCTCGAGGGTGCCAACGAGGGTGGCGGCGCCGATGATGCGCGCGTCAGTGATGCTTTGGGCCGGGCCGACAACGGCCAGCTCGCGGAGTAACTTGCAACGCGCGAGGATGTCGGCGGCGCCGGGGGGGACCTGCTCGAGGACGAGCGCGAGCACCTGGACGTTCAGGGTGTAGTCGTGCTCGGGCTTGACCTCGTCGAGCGTCTCGGAAACATCCTCAACATCGAGCAGGAGATACATCCCTTCGAGTCTTCGGAACTTGGCGAGGCCCGACAGCATGGAAGGGTGGTACGGGTCGCGCACGCCGGGAAGACGCGTGTTGAGGCTGATCTCAGCAAGGCGCGGCATGAAAGTCACCTCGCTCGAGTTGGCAAGCTTGAGGAACCCCTCGACGAGATCGTCCACGATCTCGAGATTGCGGACGTTGGGCAGTGACGCGGAAAGGAGCGAGACGTCCGAGTAGTCGAGTGAGACGTAGGGCGCGTCGCACCTCTCGTCGTGTACGAGCTTGAACGACTTGCACATGGCCCCGACGCTCGACCTCATCCTGAGGCTGCGGCAATAGCTCGCGAGCTGGTTCGAGCCGACGATCTTGACGCGGCGGAACCTCTTGCGGTGGTACTGGTCGTGGAAGCGGAGGAGGGCGCGGCAGATGAGCCTGGGACCGGGCCACTCCGCGCAGACCTCTTCAAAGATAATGTCGAGAAGCTCGGCGGGGAGCGCGAGGAGCTTGGACGTCTGCACGACCGGCTTGAACGGGGTGACGAGCTGGTGGAGGGAGGAGGGTCTGCGGGCGACAAGGGGCGACGGAGGCGGCGGGAGAGGCGGGAGGACGCACTTGGTTGTCCTGCGAAGCGGAAGAAGCCATCCTCGAAGCAAGAAGAGCGAGAAGCGGGCGCGCGAGTGAGCGGGAGGAGGGAGAGGATCAAATGCGCGTGAAGGCGTGACCGCGACCTTGCGGAACTCGCAGGAAAGCGCTCACGGCTCACACATGCGGCTGTACTGACGAAAGTACTGCAGGGACAGACAGATACGGTACAACGACGCGCACATTACTCGGAGTCTTCCATGTCCTCCTCGTCGTCCCAATCCTCCTCGCACTCCGTCTGCATGTCGCCCTCGAGCATCTCGTCGGCTTTGATCTGAAGCATGTCGTACTGGATGTCGCACTCGCGCTGCACCTCAAGGGCAGCGAACGTCGAGCCCGCGACTCGAACGCCGTTGGCCTCTGCGAGTCGCGCCAGCTCGTCTACCACGCGCGAGTCGCAGGAGGGAGGCCACTCCGGCTCGTCCCAAGAGTCTGGCAGCTGGTCCGCGTCCGACGGGAACATGTAGTAGTCCGCGAAGTTGTGCCGGTCGACCCATTCGCCGACCTCGCCCGACTCCATCGTGTCGAGGACGAGCCTGACGAGCGACTGGTGCCTCGATGGTCCCGAGACGAGGTCGAAGAGGTCCTTCCTTGACGTCGAGGCCGTCCGCGAGACGGAGTCTCCGGATGGGCAGGCGCCGCACTACGTCAAAGAAGGCGGCGTCGCAAACGCAGCGGAATGCAACCTCGAGGGACTGAAGCGATGTCAGGAGGAGGAGGCTGCCCGGCAGTCCCCACACCCCGCCCTCGATAAAGCCCTCCGCCTCGAGGGACTGGATGCGGTTCGGGCGAACGAGCAACGAGAGGAGGCGGTCGAGGCATGCCGTCGAGGTGACGCCTGTGAGGGAGAGGTCGGCGAGGTTGGGCAGGAGCGGGAGGAGAAGGAGAAGGCCGGGACGGGGACGGGGGAGGCCTTCCAGACGGCGGCAGGCGGTGCCACAGGCCAGTACGCGCTCCGCGCCTGGAAGTCGACGATTTGGCCGTAGTAGTGAAGGACGATAAGTTGCGCGGGTTGGAAGAGGTCGACGCATCCTTGAACGACGCCGAAGAGATGGAGGCGACGGAGAGAGGGAGGAAGGTCGCGAGGTTCGCCATCGCCGGTGAGAGGACGAGCGCGCTCGCCCTGGACCAGCCGCGGATCTCGAGAGCTTCGAGGCGCGCGAGTGCGCAGAGGAAGCCCATCTCGCCGTCGCTTGGGCGGAGCGTGTCGGGTTCGGGTTCGCCGTTCTCGTCATCCCAGAAGTCGAGGTCCAGCGACTTGACGAGCGCGCCGATGGCTGCTTCGTGCACGACGGTACACATGAAGCAGACGAGTTGGTCGAAGTTTCGCAGGACGACGTCGCGGTAAAGGCGCTCGCGGAGGAACGGGAGGAGGGCGCGGCAGATGGGGCGCGCCGGCGGCTTCTCGGCGTACGCCTTGTCGAAGATCTGGTTAAGTAGCTCGGGCGGGAGCCTCCTGAGGCGGTCGACCTTGCGCCGCGAGGAGGGAGTCTTGATGAGCTGTTGAAGGGACCAGTTGGGGACCAGGGTCAGCGGACGAAGGAGGACGGCGGGGACGGCGGGAGCAGTGGTGCCGCGTACCTGAAGACCCTGTGCAGCGGATGAAGCCATCCTTGAAGCAGTAAAAGGGTGAAGCGAGAGCGCGAGCGTGCGGGAGGAGGGAGAGAATGGCATGCGCGTGAAGTTGCGAGTTCGACCTCCCAGTCTTCGCCGGCAAGCACTCGGGCACAGCCTCTCGTACGGGTATGAGCTGAAGAGACCGCACCAAGACAATCACTACTCCAACTCCTCATGCTCCTCCTCCTCCTCCTCCTCCTCTCCGTCTTCCTCCGACCCCGTCTGCGCCGCCATGTCCTCGAGGTACTCCACTACCTCGACGATCTCGCCACGCTGCATGATGCGCGCCTTCTCCACCTCGAGCGCCGCGAAGGTCGAGCCCGTCGCCCGCACGCCGTTCATCATGGCCGTGTGTTCCAGGTCGTCGACCGCCCGATAGTCGCAGCCCGGGGGCCAGATCGGCGCCTCCCAGTCCACGGGCAGCTCGTCGTCGTCGTAGTCGACCAGGAGAGGGTCGTCCTCGTCGAAGTTGTCCATCGTGATCCACTCGCCCATGCGCCCGGCGCCGACGGTGTCGAGGACGAGCTTGGAGATCGTCGCGTGCCGCGTCGGGTCCTTGAAGAGCAGAAGGAGCGCTTCGTAGTCGACGGTGAGGAAGCGCCCGAGGCGGAGCGACCGGAGCGGGAGGAGCCGGATAAGGTCGAAGACGGCCGAGGTCGAGCACTCGCAGCCGCCGGCGATGGATAGGTCCTCGAGCGAGGTGAGCGACGCGACGCTCGGAGCGAGCGACCACGGGCCGAATCCCTCGAGCTCGAGTGACCTGAGGCGCTCGGGGTGGGCGAGCGACGCGACGAGGTAGCCGAGGTGGGGCTTCATCGTGATGCCCGCGAGGGACAGATCGAGAGGTTGGGACACAAAGCGAGGAGGGCCATCAGCCCCAGAGGCCCGAGGGCGACGTGGGCGCTGAGGCGGGTGATGTTGGAGAAGGCGAGGAGGGGTACGGGCAGTGGCGGGAAGTCGGAGTAAAGAGCAGCATTGGGGTTCCAATACTTGCACTGCGCCTCGAAATCGCACAGGTTGCGATAGTGGTGGAGGGCAACGAGTTCGGTGGGGTAGAACAGGTCCTCGCTACCCTCGATTCGGTCGAGGAGACGGAGCCGGCGCAGGGCTGGAAGGAAGGCCTCGCAGTGCGCCATCTCCGGAGAGAGGACGAGGGCGCACGCCTTGGGCCACCCTCGCACCGAGAGGGTTTCGAGGCGTGTGAGCCTGCATCAAAGCGCACGAAGTGGTCGTCACTCGGCGGGTGGTCGTGTGTCCAGCCGACGTGGTCCGGCAGGTCGATGGTGAGAGACCGGACGAGCATGGCGAGCCCGGCGACCTGCGCGACCGTGTCGCCAAGCCGCTCGAGCTGGCGGGAGGTCCACACGAGGATGTTGCGGTACAGGCATTCGCGGAGGAAGGGGAGGAGGGCGCGGCAGATGGGGCGGGTGGGCGGGTCCTCGCCGTACGCCTCGTCGACGATCTGCTTGAGGAGCTCGGGCGGGAGCCTCGTGAGGCGATCGACCCTGAGCGACGAGTTGGTCGGGTCGAGCTGATGAGGACGAGGAGAGGTCAGCACGAGGAGGGAAGAGGGGGGCAAGTGGGAGACGCACCACAGAGATGTCCTGGTTGCTTGCATTCATCCCAGCGGAGGTACTACCGGCAGGGTCTCGAGCGATGGGAGCGGCGGGAACCAGAGCGAGAGGTTCGCCTCCGTCATCAACCCGTGCCCGCCGTCGACAGCTCAGGATGGCGCCCCGACTCTCCAAGCGCCAGCAGCGCGAGATGGACGAGCTCGCAGAACTCGAGCGCGCCAACCGCGCCACTTCCGCACTCCCCACCGAGGAGGACGTCGACTCGAGCGATGAGGACGACTTGCCCGTCAGGCAGCCCGCAAAGGGCGGGTTCGGCGCCGTGAGTCTCTCCCATACTCGAGCCTAAGTGATCGTGCTCACGAGCAACTTCCTTAGCTTGATTTCGGCGACGACGATGAGGAGGACGAGCCGGAGGAGGAGGAGGATGTGCAGGCAGCGCCCACCAAGGTGCGCTCCGCTCACCCTGACATCCAAGAACACGCTGACAGACGGTATGCAGGCGAAGAAGAGCAACAAGAAGAAGAAAAAGAAGAGCAAGGCCGCCTCCGCCGTCGATTCTCCCGCCGCCGCCGCATCCCCCGACACGCCTTCCACCCCGCAGCTCAGCCCGACACGCCGTCACAGGGCAAGAATAAGAAGAAGAAGAAGGCGGGCAAGGCGGAGCCAGCACCGCCTGTTGATGACGGGATGGACGAGATCGACCGCGCCCTTGCCGAGTTGGCTGTCAAGGGCGGCGAGGCGGGAGCAGCAGCGACGGCGGGTCCGCAGAAGCGGCTCGATCACAAGTGGATTGCGGTCAAGGAGGTGCGTCTTATCCCCGCCGTTTGACCCTCCTTTACTAACCCTGACCCGCACGCAGGCCTACGCGTTCGACCCGAAGTACCTTGACTCGGACGCGGAGCTCCGCCGCATGTTCGGCAGCAAGGTCGTGCGTTACGTCTCTTCTCGATCCTGTCCGCGTCTGCTAATCACGACCATCTGCAGATCGGCAGTGCGCCGCAAGCCCCCCGCTCGCACCTCCACGCCCGCTTCGCCAACAACCCACACCACGCCTCGTCCGTGCGCCGCGCGCCATCGTACCTCGCGACGCCCGAGCCGGGCTGGCCCACGCCATCCGGCGTGCTCGGCTTCGAGCGGTACGACGGCCCCGAGGCGCAGGACGACGAGAGCGGCGAGTGGCACACCTTCGTGCACCCGCCGAGCTACAAGCAGGCGCAGCTCATGTTCCTCGAGGTGCTCCAGCAGGCGGACGGGAACCGCCTGTACGACGTGCTCGCCGCGCTGCCATACCACGTCGACACGCACATGCAGCTCTCCGAGATGATGGCGCAGCAGGGCGACCTCGGTGCGCTCTCGAGCCTCCTTCCACTGGTGATGTCGCTGACATTGCGCTACAGGCGCTTCGTCGACGCACCTCACCCGCGCGCTCTACGCCCTCTCCGCACCGCTCCCGCCGACCTTCCCCTCTGGCTCGTTCCGCCTCCCCTACAGTCAGATCGAGAACCGCGCGCTGTACCTCGGCATCGCGCGCAAGGTCGCGCTGCTCGTCAAACGCGGAACGTGGCGGACCGGGTTCGAGTGGGCGAAGATCGGGCTCGGGATGGGTGGGGGGGAGGACCCTGTCGGGATGCTGTGCTGGTGCGTGCCTCTTCCTTGCCGCCGACAAGCCGTCGCGCTGACCTAGCGATCCACAGGATCGACTTCCTCGCCCCTAAGGCCGGGCAGAACGACTGGTTCTTCAGCACCGTCGCTGCACTCGACGCCGCGTACCCGCACATGCGCGTGCACAGCTACCCGGGCCTCGCGTACGCCAAGGCGCTTTGCATTCGGAATCAGGAGGAGGAGCGGAAGGAGGTGCGTTCCATCCCTCGCTCGCATCCCGCAATTCAGCTGACGAATCGCGAGAGCAGGACGACACGAAGAGCACGGCGGCGCTCAAGAGCGCGATTCTGCGCTTCCCGATGGTTGCGACGCTGCTGTCGAACACGAGCGCGTTCGACCTCCCGCCGTCGTTCGTCACGCACCGCCGTGCGCAGCTCGACGGCACGTTCACGTGCGTCCGCATCCTCGAACCTCCTCCCTTCCTGCGCAGGACTGACCCAGCTCGACCGCGCGCAGCAAGAACCCCTCCTACGCGCTGTCGCTCCTCGCAGAGCTGTACGTCGCGCGCTCCGCCCCGCTCTGGAAGGACCCGGCGTCGACCGCCTGGCTGCGCAAGACGGTCGCGCAGGCGGCGCCCCTCATCGACACCTCGCTCGAGGACGTCCGCGTCGGCGAGGAGCTGTTCGACGAGGGCCCGTTCCCGCAGGGGTATGCGCCGGCGGGCCTCGTCCGCGCGGCGTTCATCTCCGGTGCGTCCGCCCCCCTCACTCGCTCTCTCGCTCGCATGCGCTGATGACCCCCTTGAGCCCCGAGCAGAGATCGCCTCCGTCAAGCCGTACCTCCCTCCCGCCGCCCGCTCGGGCACCACCTACTCGTACGACCCGCTCCCGCCGACCTCGCCGCACGCGACCTTCTACAACGACAGCTACTTCGCCTCGCTCTACGCCGCCTCGTCGCACCGGCGGCGGGGCGCGCGCGTCGCCGCAGCCCAGCGTGGTGCGGCGGGAGGAGCGGGAGACGTCGCCGCTGCGCTGCGGGACGGGCTCGCGCGCATGCTCGGCCTCGGCGCCGAGGGCCCGCAGGTCGAGCTCAACGACGAGCTCCGCGCGAGCTGCTCGAGGAGCTGGCGATGCTCAATGGGGAGGTGGGATGCCGGGCGGGTTTGACGGTGAAGAGGGGAGGAGGACGAGGGCGACGAGGAGTGGGAGGACGAGGAGGGCGAGGCGCAGGGCGCGAATGTCGTCCAGCGGCTGGCGGCGCTGTTCGGTATGGGCGGCGGCGGGGCGGGGCGTGCGCAGGAGGAGGCGGAGGACGAGCAGCGCTGAGCCTCTTGCAACTCGCTCGTTAGGCTCGACTGAGGGCGCGTGCGGCAACAGGAGAAATTGCACATCAACAGGGAGGCGTTCGAGTCGTCAATCAGAACAGGAAGCTCTACCGCACCACGACCGACACCCATTGCTCGAGGTCCTCGACCGAGCTCTCCGCCTTCCCGCCGCCGAAGAGCGACGCAGCAAGGCTGCTCCGCCTCCGTGCCTTCCGGCTCCAGTTCTCCCCCTCGTCCCCCTCCGCACTCACCGCAGAGGGCGCCCAGCTCATCCGTCGCCCGAGGCGGCTGAGCCCCGCGCGGATAGAGACGAAGCTCCCCGCGCGGCTGAGCCCGCCCCCTCCGCCCTCCCCTGCGCGTGCGCGCCGCAGCTGTGCAGCGGGAAGGGCGAACTCGTCGACGCGCGCGCGCGGCACATCCTCCTCCTCCTCCTCCTCCACCCCCTCGGCCTGCGCCGCGAGCGAGCCGAAAAAGCTCCCACGCCGGCCAACGCGGCTCAAGCTGCGCCTCAGCCCCTCGAGCGGCGCGCTTCTCCTCCTCTCCTTCCTCCCCTCGTCCTCCTTCCTCCTCTCGACCGCCCCCCACACATCCCCGTACCTCCCGCTGCCCCGCCCGCCGCCGAGGCACGCGGTGGGGGCGAGCACCGCTTTCCACGAGACGCGGTAGGGCGCTTCGCGCGGCGTGTGCGGCGCGGGGAGGTGCGCGAGGTCGTAGCTGTAGAGGGTCGAGTGGGACGGTTGGAAGCGCAGCGGGCGGGCGGCGGCGGCGGCGGCGGGGGAGGAGGGGAGGAGCGCGGAGAAGGGCAGGGGCGACGCGGACGAGCGCCGCTGCTCCGCCGCTGTGGAGGAGGAGGGCGCACGGTCCCACCCCAGTCCGGCGGACGACAGTGGTCGGACGTGCCTCGGCGCGGGGGCGTCCTCTGGATCCGCCAGCACAGGCCGAGGCGGGAAGTGCGCCAAAGAAGGGCCGCGCCCGCCCGCGGGGTATGCGAGCAATTGCTCGACGACCGCCTCCGGCTTGGGGAAGACGAAGCCCTCGTCCGCCTCGGACGCGTCGAAGATGCGGGTGACGGACCGACGCAGGCGCGGCCGCCGCGTGTAGGTGTCGAAGTGCGCGGCGTCCGGGTAGGCGGAGGAGGTGTACGAGTCGAACATAGGCTCGACGAGGCGGGGCTGCGAGGGCCGCGCGGAGCTCGAGGCACGGCTTGCGCGCGAGTTGGAGCGGCTCGGGCCGCGAGTGGACAGGCGGCTCGGCGCGCGCGAGCTGAAGCGAGGACGGTGCCGTTACGAGCTGGTCGACATCTGCCTCGTCCTCGTCAGACGAGTGGGCGATGCCCAGCCCGCTCGCGGTCAAGAGGCTGCGCCGCCGCGCGGCGTCCGCGACGTCGTTCGTCGACGCCGACGGCGGCGTAGGGCACGTCTCGATCAGCTCGACGAACTGCCCCTTGGGCCGGGGCGGCGTCGACGTCTGCTGGAACGGGAACTCGTCCTCGTCCTCGTCGACATCGACGGCGCGCCCCTTGCCCTTCACGTCCGCCGCAGGAGGCGACCATGTCTCGATGAAGCGCGGCGACGCGAACGGGTCCGACGTGTTGGGCGTCGAGACGGTCCCGTCGCTGTCCTCGCTCCGCCGCCGCGGCGCCGGGTCGTCTCGGTCGTCGAGCGACGACGGCGGGCGGGACGAGTACTCGCTCGAAGCGTCGAGCGCATGGAGATCCAGCTCGTCGGCGTCGTCGTGCGCGTGGGACGACATCGTCTCGTCGGCAAAGCTGTTCTCGGCGGTCGAGTCGGACGCGAGGTTGAGCGCGTGCCAGCTGTGCGAGCGGCGGCGGCACTTCTCGGGCGACTCGAACACCTCGTTGTCGGCGTCGAAGTCGACGGAGCAGTCCTCGCTCGCGGCCTCGGACGCCTGCGCCTGCGAGAAGGCGCCGGACGGGAGGCGGGAGAAGGCGAGCGACTGCTCGGCGAGAGCTTCGCCAATCGGGTCGTCGAGGATGGGAGTGCACTCCTTCCACTGGCGCGACTCGAAAGAGCCGCGGAAAGGGAACGGGGCGTCGAGTTTGTCGGCGAAGTCGTCGCTGAGAGGAGGAGTGAAAGTCGGCGTGTCGGTTTGCGGGAGGTCGAGGGGAAGCGAGGGCGGCGTCTCGAGCGAGTTGTCCTGCACGTCGGCTGCGCCCTTTTTGGGGACGGCGTGCGAGGTCGCAAGATGTTGCTGAGGTCGGCAAAGGGCTATGGTGGCGAGAGATGAAGGGGCATCAGCGCGTGAACGAGGAGGTGAAGCGAGAAGAGGCTCGGGCGCACGCGAGATATGGACCGCGTGAGCTTGGCGGGCATCTCGGACGGGTCGTTACGGGTCGTCAAGGGTCGTTTAACGTTGCAAGCTGGTTCCGCCCAGGAGACGCGGTCGAGTTGGGCGAGGAGCCGGTCTGCAGGCGGGTGAGCGGGTGTCAGCTCGCGCGGGGGAGTTGCGTGTAGCTGTCAATGCGTGAATAGCCGCTGTCAACCTTTCCCTTGCGCGCCCCACCCGCACGACGGCGTGGGGAGGGAGGACTTGGGTCCTTCAACCTCGCGAGAGGAGGTTCGATCGCTTCGAGCTGCAGCGCGGTCGCACGACGGCGGGGAAGGGTGAGCGCACCTGGGGGGTCCCGTTGTACCTCGAGCAGCCCAGTCGTGCGTCCGGCGAGTCCTCCCGGCGGAGAAGAAGACGAGCGAGGCGAGCGCGCGGGGAGAAGCGCGAGGCTCTGGCTCCGACGCGCGACTGCTCCCCGGCGCGAGGCTCCTGTTGAAGGACGAGCGCGTCACCTGCACCCTGCTCCTGCTCTCCTCCTGAACCTACAACCCATCGAACTCCTCCAGCGCGATGACGGCCGCCCCTCCGCCTCCTCCCCCGCCAGCCGCTACAGCCGCAGCCCCGCCCCGCCTCCAGGTCGAGCAGACCCTCGAGCACCTCCTCCAGACCCTCCTCGAGCTCGGCATCTGTGCGTGTAGTCCCCTTTCTCCCTCCCGGCGAGCTGACCCCTCTCGCCCGCTTCATGAGGCGCGAGCGACGTCCAGGAGACCGCGCTCGAAAGCTCTCCAGACGGCGTCGCCAGCGGCGTACCGGGCGGGCTCGTCGGCAGGAAGGCGTCCGTCCCACCTCCCGCTCTCCCCGGCTCGACTTGCTGCTGATCGTTCCCCTCGTCCCGTCGACAGGCAGCAGACGATCGAGCAGCTCGCCCGCCTGCACGAGCAAAAGGACCTCGTCGGCAACGTCAACATCCCCATCGAGGTCATCAAGTGCGCCGTCCCCTGCCCTGCCCACCATACCCCGCTCACCCCTCGACCGCCCGCAGCCTGGTCGACCAGGGCAAGAACCCGCACCTGCACACCAAGAACTTCATC
Organism: Rhodotorula kratochvilovae; assembly: GCA_019926025.1. NCBI lineage: Eukaryota > Fungi > Basidiomycota > Microbotryomycetes > Sporidiobolales > Sporidiobolaceae > Rhodotorula > Rhodotorula kratochvilovae. Next base: position 538,644 of record JAHSUG010000020.1, on the reverse strand, counting down.
GAGCGCCTCTCGGGCGAGAACATGTACACCAACGGGATCCTCTCGGCCGTCACCGTGCGCTCCGAGCCCTTCAACCTGCGCCGAAAGCGAGACTGACGCCCCTCACTGCGCGCAGGACTACCGCGACCTCCTCCGCGCCCAGCTCGGCGAGGCGTTCCCCGACCTTGCAGAGTATGTCGCTGCGACGGCTCCGCCCGGTTCAACTGCAGCGGGCTCGTCCGCGCTCGCGCACCCCGCGTACGGCGTGACGGCGGATGGGGCGGGGGCGGCGAACGGAGGGGACGTCAAGATGGAGGATGTGCGGTGAGCGCTGCTTAGCGTGAGGAGGAGAAGGAGAAGGTCCCTTCGCTCGTACCAGGCCAGACGGACCTGCCGCGATTCCGCTCGGTGCGTTGCCCGCCCGGCCCGTCTACCTCCTTCTTGTCGCGCAAGACTGAACTTCTCGACCACTCCCAGCGAGCAGGACGCCGCCGCCGTCGAATCGGGCGTAGGTGTAGCATATCACGCACTCCGGGCTTTCACGCCGCGCCCGCACGCCCTCGTTCGCGCCATGCTGGACATGCGCCTCGCTATGCAGTCGTTTGTAGCGCAATGCAGCCGGCCACACCTCGTCATGCTATCCTTCTTCGGAGATGCTGCGCCACGCAAGCGAAAAGCAGAGCAGCACTCGCGAGGAACGAGCACACTCACAGCGGGAAGAGGAAAAGGTATGGGTACACGTTTCGGCCCGTCCCCTACACAGAGCAAACAAAGGCCCCACCGCTCGCGCACGCTCGTCGTCTACTCTACGCCTCCACCGGCGCGGGGGCCGCCTCGCCGTCCTCCTTCGCGCTGTCCTTCTTCGGGCCCCTCGGGCCACCCTTCGCGCCGCCGCGTCCGCCGCCGGTCGTCCGTCCGCCAAAGCGCGCCTGCTCGCGCTCGCTCGAGACGGCGCCGCCCGCAGCGCGGACCTCGATCGCCGAGGCCATCGCCTGCGCACGGAAGAGCAGCCCGCGCGACTTCTCGATCACGGTCTGGTACACGGGCGTGTCGGCGTGGTTCATCTGGACGATGTTCTGCAAGCGGGCGAACGAGGAGCGTCAGTGAGGGAGAAGGGAGGAGAAGGAAGAGAGGAGAGCGCACCTCCTTGAGGTCGATCTTGGCGTCGAGGCGGGCGTCGCGGACGAGGTCGACGATCCAGCGCTCGCCCTCCTCGCGCGAGAGGCCGAGGCGGTCCGAGAGAATGTCGATGCGGTGGTGGATCTTGCAGTACGCCTCCGAGACGAGGTACCGCGCGTTCTCGACAAACTCGGCCTTGAACGCCTCGAGGAAGAAGTCGTCGTCGAGAGCGGCGCCCGCGTCGCACGAGGCCATCTCCTCGCGCGCGCCCTCAAAGTCGACCTCGCCGTAGAGCTTGCGCAGGAACTCGGTCACGGCGTCGCGGTACTGGTACTGCTCCTGCCCGAGCGCGCGGACGACGTCGCGGACGGCCTCGCGCGAGCGCGCAGAGTTGCCCGCCGAGGCGGGGCCCGCGGCGCGCAGCGTCGACTTGCGCGCGATGACGACCGCGGCGACGAGGTAGCGCAGGAGCCACGGCGCGGCCGTCTGGATCGTGTTGAGGTAGTTCTGGTTGAGCCACGACTCGAGGAGGAGCTCGCGCCCGTTCTCGTGGTTGTAGTACACGAAGAGCGACCAGTGGAGCCACCACGTGCGCTGCTGGAGCGCGACGAGCGGGCCGCCCGGGCCCGACGACCCGCGCTGGTCGATCACCTCGCGGAGGCCGTTGAGCTCCTCGAGCGCGGCGTCCCACGAGCCCTCGAGGATGTCGGACGCGAGCTTGCCCCACATGGCCGACAGGACGAGCTGCGCGTCCGTCGAGAGGACGCGGAAGTGGTACAGGTAGTCCGACGCGCCGCCGTAGTTGCCGATCGAGTACTGGAACTGGCCGAACTTGTAGAGCAGCTCGATCTGGTCGTTCGTGACCTGTGGGGGCGCGCACTGGGGTCAGTATACCGCTCAGAGTGCACACGAGGCGAGGAGACGCACGTTGTGGTTCTCCTTGAGGTACGTCAAGTTGTGCTGCTTGTCCTGCCGCAGCGCCGAGACGACCTCCGGGTTCGAGATGACCTCCATGACGCCCTGCGCCTGCGCCTGCAGCTCGTTGAGCGTCTTGACGACCTCCGCCTCGCGTTTCCGGAACTCTGCGCGCGGACGAGCGGGGTCAGCGCCGCGCGTCTCGGGGATGAAGGAGGGTGTCGTACCAGCCGCGCCCGTCGCCTCCTCGCCCTCGTCCTTGCCCTCCAGCTCGCGCTGGAGGCTCTCGACGAAGGTGACCATGTTGGTCTTGCCATTCCCGAGAAGGTCGATCTTGGCCTGCAGCACCTCCTCATGAGAGTACTTGTCCCGCGACGCCAGGAATTCCAAAACAGGCAGTACAAGCTGCCTGTCGAAGTGAGGGAGGAGCTGGGTAAGGGCAGCGTCCGACGACGAGGCTGCAGCGGCGACCATCGTGGTTGGCGGGGCGGGTGGACGCGTAGGGGTACGAGTGCGTTCGGTGCGGGTGCTGCTGTACGCGCTTTGGGCGGGCAGGAGGCGGTGCGGCGCGGGGGAGCGGCGCGGGAGGGAGGGGGAGAAAGGGGCGGCGGACGACGCGAGCGGCGGGCGCTGGGCGAGGTCTGGCGGGTGGAGCGGGGCCTGGCTGGGTGGAGTGAGGCGCAGGGAGCAAGGTGCGGCTGGAACGAGCGAGCACACGCGACGAGCAGAGGCGCACCCGGCGGTGTCGCGCTCGCTTCGCTTTTCCCTCCGCCGCGCCGCTCTCACCGCCAAGTCGCGTGTCTCGCCTCGCTTTTCTCGCTGGAGGGACACGGAAAACAATCTCACTCGGCTTGCAAGTACGTCCTATGGCTATGCACGTCATTCCCAACGCCACCCGCTTCGCTTTTTGTCCCCCTCCTCCTCGCGCTCAGTACGGCAGCACAACCGTGTCCCCGCCGCCCGCCGGGCCGTCCTGCGTGCACAACCATCGTCAGTCGAGCTCTGTGATGGAGGGACAGGCATAGACGCACCAGGTCAGCATACGCCGTCGCGCCCCTCTGCGCGCGCGGGTCCAACGCCGCACCCTTGGGCGGGGGCGCCGGGCTCGCGGGCGCGCCTCCCTCCGAGTCGCGCGGGCCGCCGCCCCGCTCGCGGCGCGAGCGCTTGTGCGGCGGGCCGATGCGGTCCGCGAGCTGCGGACGCCTGCCCGGGGCGGGGGCGGAGGGGGCGGGTTCAGGATCGAGGGGAGGTAGTTCTCGCGCTGAAACTGCTGCGGCGGGAGGCGGAACGGGTCGAGGGCGTAGTTGTTGAAGACCGCGATCTGCGGAGAGGGGAAGAGCGTTAGCGGGCACGGAGCGCGGGCATGCGGGCGGGAGAGACGCACCTCCTCAAGCGCATCGCCAAAGAGGTCCGCATGCTTGACGCTGATGTGCTTCTCGACAAATTTGCGCGCCGAGAAGAGCTTGTTGCACGTCCTGCAGCGGAACTTGCCCTCCTCCTCCTGCTTGAGGTGCGGGCTCGTGAGGCGGTAGAGCTCCTCCTCGCGCGACTCGGCGCCGAGGTCGCGCACGTCAACACCCGTGAGGTCCTGCAGGAGCGGGAGGTGCGCGTCGAAGCCCTGCACCCAGTTAAGCTCTGCATCGGTGATCGAGGAGCGGGGTCAGCGACGGCACGACGGAAGGAAAGAGGCGAGAGAGCGCACCGTCTGCCTCGCGGCGCGCGTTCCTGACGACGTCGCAGCGGCGGACGTGCTTGGCGCAGATCTCGGTGAGCTGCTCGGGCGACTCGCACACGGCGCAGCAGTAGAAGCAGACGTCGTGCGCGTCGCGGAGGTACGCGATCGCGAGGTCGAGCGTGCGCTTAGCCTACGTGGTGGGAGCGTCAGTGACTGCGCGCGAGCCCGACGGAAAGGACGGGAACGCACGACGGAAGCAAGCGCCGCCTGGTGTGCCTCAGCATCGAGCTCCTCCTTCTCCTTCCTCCCCTCGACCTCCTTCTCCCACCCCTGCCTCTTCGCGCGGATGACTTCGGCACCCCTCGCGCCCTTCTCCCCATCCTTCCCCACCCGCCGCTCCATCTCCTCCACGACGCGGAGCGCGCTCTCGCAGTCGGCGGCAACGCGCTCCGGCGCGCTCAGGGCGGCGGGCGTCGCGCGCACGCGGACCTCGTGCGCCTCAAGGAGGGGGAGGAGCGCGCCGGGCGCGCGGAGGTCGTACGGGGTCACGGAGGACGCGGCGAGGACGTACGGCGAGGTGGGCGCGGCAGGCTGGAGCTCCTCATCCTCGGCGGTAGCGGGGGCGGCCTCGTCGACCTTGGCCGAATTGGCGTCGGCACCTCCGCGGACGCAGCGGCGGGCTCAGCCGCGTCCTTCATCTCCTCGTCGGCGCCCTCAGCCGGCGCAGACTTCTCCGTCTCCTCGACCTCGACCTTGAGCTCCTCCTTCTTCTCCTCGACCGAGACCTCGGCGGGGGCTGCCGCGCGGACCGTCTCGAGCGCGGAAGCGGCGTCCTCGGCAGTGGCGAACACGGCCCAGCCCGTACGGACGAAGGCGTTGTGCGGCTGCGGCTCGCCGAGGGCGAGGCGCCTAAAGCCGGGGAAGGTGGCGAGGACCTGCGCGTGGTATACACAAGAACAGGCATCAGCGACTCGTCTTGGACGAGAGGGCGGAACGGGGGAGCGCGACGCACCGCCTCGAGCTCCTTGTACTTGACGGTCGGCGGCACGCCCTGCAGCGCGAGCGTCTCGGGCCTGGCGGGGAGGACGACAAACTCGGGCGACGAGGCTTTGAGCGTACCGGGGCCGGACGACGGCGCGGGCGACGCCGCCGGCTCGGGTGCCGGTGCGGGCGCGAGCTCAACCTTGGCGACCTCGGGTGAGGCGGACGCGCCGTTTGTGCTCGTGCCGGCAGCGGCGGCCTGCGTGGCGGCGTTGGGCTGTATCCGCGGCTTGCGAGCGAGCTCCTCGTCTGTGGACACAAAGTAACAGCGCAACGTCAGCGCCCCTGTGTGAACGAGAGGAGAGGACCGCCGCCAGATCGGGACGCACCAAAGTCGAACGTCAACGCGTCAAAGTCGCCCCTCTCGGCCTTCTCCGCCCACTCGTCCGCCCTCCTCCTCCGCTCCACCTTCTCCCCGCGCTCCCTCCTCTCCTGCTCATACTCCGCCCCCGTGCCATACTTCTCCCCAAACCACTCGCCGCCAAACTCGCGCGTCGTGTCAAACAGGCGGCGCAGCTCGCGCTTGGCAAAGTCGCCGTTGTACTTCTGCCACGCGTCTTCGAGCGCGTCGGCCGACTCGCCCAAAGTGGGCGGGTTCGTGTCGCGGAACCAGTCGGAGAAGTAGGCGTGCGAGACGCGGTGCGGGAGCTGCAGCGGCGCTTCGAGCACGGGGCGGCTGTGCGCGCCGAATACCACGGAGGCGAACCGTCAGTTGCGCTTCGGAAGAAGCAAAGAGCAGCGCGGGGAGCAACGCACTGAGGCGGAGGCGGCGGGACGGGGAAGGGCTCGCCGTACGCGCCCGCGGCGCCAGGAGGCGGGTAGCCCTGCGGCGGGGGCGGCGGGCCGCTGTAACGCGGTCCACCGCGAGGCGGCGGGCCGCGGCGGTCGTAGTACTCGTCGCGGTAGTGGCCCGGCGGGGGAGGGGGAGGGCCTGCGCGAACGGGCTCAGCGGACAGTCTCTCTCAGGAGGGAGGAGAGGTGCGCACCGTCGCGGTACTCGCGCGGCGAGTAGTCCATGCTCGAGCGGCCGCCGCGAGGAGGACCGGGGGGACCACCGGGCGAGGGAGAGCGGCGACGCTTGCGGGCTGCGCACGCGGGGCTCGTCCGAGTCAGCTTGTGTTCGCCTCGGAAGCGCCCTTGGGAGACCACCAAGCGACGCGCAACGCACCCTCGTACTCGGGGCTGTCGCCCCTGCGCCTGTCGAACCCAGGCGGCGGCGGACCTCCGGGCCTGTCGTACGCACGCGGGGGCGGTGCGCGGTCGTCGTAGTAGTCGTCGCGCCCGCCTGGGCCCCTCATAGGCGGCGGCGGTCGGTCGTACGCGCCGCCGTCGCGGTACGCAGGCGGGGGTCCGCCGCGGGGGCGGTCGTCGTCGTACGAGCTGCGCGAGTAGCGGCGAGGCGGGGGAGGGCCGTCCATGGTGCTCGTTGGGAGTACTGAGGACGCAGCCGAGCGTGCAGAGGCGGTGGGCGGGGCGGGCGACGTCGGGGAGGAGAGCACGCGTTGAGGAGAGCGGCGGCCGAAGCGGGGCGGTTGGATGGGAAGCGTGGGGCGTCGACGAGCTCTGTGGGTGCTCCTGTCCTGGAAGTACGTGCAGCCGAGCTTGTCGTGCGAGCTGGCGACGGTGGGCGGGAGCAGAGCGCTGAGAGGGGAGAGCGCGGCGGGCCCAGCCAGCTGCTCCCCGTCCTCGGAAGTTGCGGCGCGCAGCGTGGGTGTAGCGGGCCCACGGTCTAGCTTACATGGCCGCACTCGGCAGCCCGACGAGCGAGTGCAAGGCGCCCGCTCGTCGTCATTCTCCCCGACGGTGGGTCGTCGGCGCGCGCTCTCGTCGCCTGAGGGCGGTGCTGTTAGGCTCGGCGGGAACGCGTGCGCGTTGCGACGGCAAGGATTGTGACTCGAGCGCGCTGCGAGAGGGCGGGGCTTGGCCTGGGAGCTGCGCAGGGCGGCGGGCCCGGGGAGGGGACGCGCAGGTGGACGGCACGACGGCGAGCGGGCGCAGGCTTGCAGGGACGAGAGCTCTAGCGGTGCATGCGGGACTACAGCGAGACTGTGCGTCAGAGAACTCTGCCAGGGAGAGCGCAGGCGGAGGGCGAGCGGGGCGGGGGGCCACGTCGCTCGCGGCGCCTCTCTCCTGCCCGTCCCCCTCCCCTCGCAGCTCTTGCTCCCCCTCCCCTCGCTCCCCTCCCCGTTCCACCCTCACCCACACCCACACCGCTACAATGGAAGGTGAGCATCACGCACATCCACCTCACGCCGCCCCCCGCCCCCTCGTCGCAGAGATCCGCCCCCCCTCAGCGTCACTCGACCCCCTCCTCCCCCTCGCCCCCTCGCGCGCCCGCTACACCCGCGCGGGACCCAGATGACTGACGGCACCTCGTATCCTCGCTCCTGCAGACGAAGTCGCTGCCCTCGTCATTGACGTGCGTCCCTCCCTCGCGGCACCAGCCCGCCTCGTCACCCGCTCCCACCCCCTCGCCCGCGTGCTCGACACTGACCCCGCCCGCGCTCGCCTCGCTGCAGAACGGTTCCGGCATGTGCAAGGCCGGCTTCGCTGGCGACGATGCGCCCCGTGCCGTGCGTCTCCCCTTGTTTCCCTTGGCGGCCCCGCGAGAGGCTCGGGCGCTGCGAGGCTCGCGTCTCGCGGCGCAGTTCCTCCGAGCCCGGCCTCTCCTGCGGTCGATTGGGTGCTCTGGCCTCTTACGGTGCACCGAGGACTGACCCGCTCGCACGACCGCCGCGAATCAGGTCTTCCCCTCCATCGTCGGCCGCCCCCGTCACCAGGGCGTGATGGTCGGCATGGGCCAGAAGGACTCGTACGTCGGCGACGAGGCCCAGTCCAAGCGCGGTATTCTCACCCTCAAGTGTGCGTCCCTTCGCGTCTCTGTGCGCTGATGCCGAGGCTGACGAGGCGGTGCACCTCTCCCTCGCGCTCGCAGACCCGATCGAGCACGGCATCGTCACCAACTGGGACGACATGGAGAAGATCTGGCACCACACCGTGCGTCCTTTCGTCGAGCGTGCGGAGGCGCAAGACTGACTCGATTCGCCCGCAGTTCTACAACGAGCTCCGCGTCGCGCCGGAGGAGCACCCCGTCCTTCTCACCGAGGCGCCGCTCAACCCCAAGGTCAATCGCGAGAAGATGACACAGATCATGTTTGAGACGTTCAACGCGCCCGCGTTCTACGTCGCGATCCAGGCCGTCCTCTCGCTCTACGCGTCCGGCCGCACGACCGGTATCGTCCTCGACTCGGGCGACGGCGTCACCCACACGGTCCCCATCTACGAGGGCTACGCGCTCCCGCACGCCATCCTCCGCCTCGACCTCGCCGGCCGCGACCTCACGGTGCGCCTCCGCGCTCTCTCGCTCGTTCTGGGGGTGGTGCTGACCCGGGCTCGGCGGTCTCCAGGAGTATCTCGTCAAGATCCTCATGGAGCGCGGCTACACGTTCACGACGACGGCTGAGCGCGAGATTGTCCGCGACATCAAGGAGAAGCTCTGCTACGTCGCGCTCGACTTTGAGCAGGAGATGCAGACGGCGGCGCAGTCGTCGGCGCTCGAGAAGTCGTACGAGCTCCCCGACGGCCAGGTCATCACGATCGGCAACGAGCGCTTCCGCGCGCCCGAGGCGCTCTTCCAGCCGTCGCTCATCGGCCTCGAGGCGGCCGGCATCCACGAGACGACGTACAACTCGATCATGAAGTGCGACCTCGACATCCGCAAGGACCTCTACGGCAACATTGTCATGTCGGGCGGCACGACCATGTACGCCGGCATCTCGGACCGCATGCAGAAGGAGATCACCGCGCTCGCGCCGTCGTCGATGAAGGTCAAGATTGTCGCCCCGCCCGAGCGCAAGTACTCGGTCTGGATCGGTGGCTCCATCCTCGCGTCCCTCTCGACCTTCCAGCAGATGTGGATCTCGAAGCAGGGTGCGTCTCTGCGTGTTCTTGGTCGTCGGCGGGGGCTGACCTTGTCCGCCTCTTATCTTTTCCCCACGTGCCTTCTCTCGCTGCGCATCAACTGTACGACTCGCAACCGTATCGATCGCGCCTCCACCGCCGTCGTCGACCCCGTTCTGTCGCCTGCCGCCTCGCCCGCCCTCCCTCCGCCCTCCTCTCGCCTCCCCTCGTCTTCCCCTTCCTCTCCGCGCCTTCTCGCGCGCGCAACGCACTGCGCAATACGCAGAGTATGACGAGGCCGGACCTAGCATCGTCCACCGCAAGTGCGTTCACGCTCTGTGGCACCTCTGGAGAGGCGGAGAAGGGCCGGGAGATCTCTCCGCGCTCCTTCCTTCCTCCCTCCAGCCACTGACACGCTCTACTACCCCGCGAACAGGTGCTTCTAAGCGCGTCGCCTCCTGCCTGCGTAAAAGCCACCCCCCTCGCCTGCGCATTCTATCTCCTCCCTCCCGCTTGTCACCGCCCCCGCCTCTCCCGTTTCTCCCCTACACGAACGTTGTCGTCTCCTTCTCCTTCCCCCCGCTTGCCAACCAAGAGCTGCTTACGCTGTGCTGCCGAAATGCAACCCGTCACCCAACCTTGACCGGCTTCCTCGGGAGGTCTTCCGTCGTCGCGTCGCCTCTCGTCGCGCCTGTCGCGCTTCTCCTGCACAGAACGTTCACTGTTTCGTTCCGCTTCGCTGCAAGGGCTGCCTCTTCGACACTGGCGCGAGAGAGGGCGCGGCGCGGGGTTGGGAAGGTCAGTCGCGACCGAGGAGGAGCACCGACTCCACCTCCCGGCTCGCGGGCTCTGCGCTGGTCGTAGGTGTCCCGCTAGCTCTTGCTCCTGATGCGGCGAGTGTGTGAACTCCTCCTCCAAAGGCGGTCGAGGGTTGCTCTCAAGCTCTTGCCTCTTCCTCGCCCTCCTCCCACCCTCTCGCCAGTACTGCCGCCCGGCCGCAATGAGCGGCGACGATTTTCCGACGTGCCGTTGTGGCGCTCAAACGCCTCCGCGGACTCGACAGTGCGCCGCTCCTCTCATCAGCGCTCAGCGCCTCGCTCGCTCTGCTCCTTGCAAGGACTGCTGGCGCTCCGAGGGTGTTCCGCGTGATCCTGCGATGCCCTGCGGATGTATGGCCTTGCCTCCGCATGCAAGTCGACCTTCCCAGGTACGCACTCCCCTTCTTGAGAGATGCAAGCGTTTGTTTCGAGGTAGAGCAAAATACGAAAAGCGGACTAGAGAGGGAGTTCAGCGAGAGAGAGGGGAGGAGAAGTCTGCGAGCGTGTTCAAGCGAAGCGAGAGAAGCGAACTGCGCGGCGGGCGCGCCCGCAATCGACTATGCGCGCGGCTACGTTGTGTGCACACCGTCCCTGCCACCCTCAGCCCCGGCGTTGTCCTCCGCCCCATCCGAGTCGTCGACGATGAGGGGGATGCTAGGCCGGGATCCGCCTCCTCCGCGTCGTCGCTCGTCAAGGTTACTCGCTGAGTCCCCTTTCCTCTCTTTCTCTTTCTCGAACGTCGCTGTTTCTCTTCCTTCTCGCCCGCAGACCACCCCTACCTTCGTCGGGACGGTCAAGGTCGAATGCGGGGGTTGAGTGATGGCGCGAGGGCCTCGTCCGTAGCAGCACGATCCCCTCTTGTTCGGGAGCGATCCCCTCCCCTCCTCTCGCTCAGCAATCTACACTCGAGTCACTGTTACTTTGGCGCGTACCGCTTCCGCAGTTCCAACCCGAGCAGTCCGCCTCCCACAGTCTCGTTACGAGACGCTTGCCGGCCTGCGCGAGCACGGGAGCCCCCGCGCGAGCTGTGGAGCGAATCGCTGCGCGGGTGGTGGGGTGGACTGATGAGGCGGTGGTGGCACAGGGATGGCTTCCCCGGCGACGCCGGGGCGCGAGGGCGCTCGAGAGCGCTTTGGCAAAGCAGACCACCAGCGCTCAGCGCCGAGCGAGGTGAGAGGGTGAAGTGGGAGAGGGAGACCCTCGCAGTTCCGCTCTGCCGGAGGTTGTCCTCACGACAACCTCGTGCTTTCAGCGAGCATGCAACTCACAGCTACTCCAAGGGCAACAGCGGACTCGCAGGCGGCTCTCTGCGCTGTAGAAGAACAAACGAGACCTCGTTGCCCTCCTCCTCTCCCTCCTCCTCCCCTTCTCTCGCTCCGTACAACCGCAAGGAGAGGGAAAGAGACGGCCAGGTCGCAATACAGCCCGAAAACTACACCACAAACACCTTGTACAGGTCCTCGTACGTCCTCGCGATCCCCTGCTTCTTCGCCTCGTCCAGCGTCATCCCCAACTCCCTCGACACGATGTAGTTCGCCTGCGCGAACCACACCAGCTGCCTCGCGATGCCCTCGCCGGCGAGGGCGGCCTCCTCGCTGTCCGCCTCGACCAGGTCGACATTGCCGTGCTGGAGGAGCGAGGAGGGGTACAGGGCGACGTGCCCGTGCGGCAGCTCGATCGCGACGTTGAGGTCCGTGAATACGAGCCAACTCTTCTTTGTGGAGTCGAATTTGCCTGCACACGGAAGAGAGGGCGAGGAGCGCGAGTTAGCCAAGGAAGGAGAGGAGGAGGAGGGGGACACACCGTATGCCATCACCGCGCAGATCCCGCCCGCGACGTTCTTCCAGTCAAGATGGAGGCGGCACCCGACGCTCTGCCCGTTCGCATAGTTCAAGCAGAATAAGGGGAAGACGCCGAAGCGGCAGCGGTGCCGGTGGTTCGGGTCCTCGTTGGCGGGGTCGGCGGCCTGGAAGCGTTCGTATACCAGCGGGAAGTACGTCTTCAGCATGTGCGACACGAGCAAGCTGTGAGAGAAACACGCGAGTCCAGCGAGAACGGCAGGACAGCAGGAAGAGGACGAACGACAAGTTGAGAAGGTCCGGGTCGGCCATCATCTCCTCGGCGAGGACCGGCGCAGTCTTGTGCAGCGCGGTAAAGTGGAGGTCCTGAAAGCGGAGCAGAGAGTCAGGATGGAGGAGCGCAGCAAGAAGACGACGAGGGAAGCCACCTTTTCGTAGCCACGCGTCCTGCCGAGCAGCGTCAAGCGGTGGTTGCCGCGCTCGCCCGGCTTGGATGCGAGCTTCTTTATCTTGAGCGGGTCGTGCCAGCGAGAGATGAACGAGTCGAGCGACGAGGCGGAGACGAGTTGAGCTCGTGCGAGCGGACGGCGAGGACGTATCCGTCGTTGCTGACGAGACGAAGAGGGCGAGAGCTGCGAAGCAGAAGCGCAAGACGCAGCATTAGCAGGAGGAATGATGTAGCGCAAGTTCTGCGAGGCGGAAGGGCACTCGACAAGAAGGACGGAGCGAAAAGAAGCGAAAGCGGGACGAACGGTTCGCAGGCGATAAACTTGCAGCCAGAGCGGCTCAAGCGGTCGGCGTCGAGGTAAGCGCCGTAGCCCGTCGAGACGCCAGACCAGCCAGTAGAGGATGCGTGGCAGACGGTCGCGGCAGAAGGCGCGATGTTGACCGTATCGGCGCGCGCGAGCTGCTTCTGCCGCTCGGCGTGCTCGGGGCGGGCCTTGCGGTCCCGCTTGTAGAACGCGTCCCGCCACTCCTTCCCGGCCTCCCAGCACTTGCCGGCCCTGCGCCTCCTCTCCCGGGCGACTGCCTCCGTGTCGACGTCGGGAAAGGGGCTGTCGGGCAAGATGGGCCCGACGAGGTAGGGCTCGAGGTCGACGACGGGGTCGGCGATGGTCTCGGCGCTGGTGACGTTGACGAGCGCCTGGAGCTCGTTGAGCTGCCGCTGGGCGTCCTGCTGGAGGACGGGGTGCGCGGTGAGGTAGTCGAGACGATGTCGCGCGAGGGCAGCGAGCGGGAGGGGAGTCGAGATGTCGGTGGCGGATGACGGGAGGGCGGAGGCTGCGCGCGAGGAGGAAAGAGTCAGTAAGCGTCGCTCGGAGAAGCGGGAATGTTGGAGTGAGACGCGACGCGTCCATCCGCCCTCCTCAGCTCTGGCGGCTGCTCCCTTCTCGGGGGAGGCCTACTTTGCCAGAGCGTCTGGAGTGCGAACGGACGCGCGCGCGTCCTGAATCGCGTGGAAAGGGCGTGAGGAGGGAGACAAACAACGTACCACGGGGGAGGTAGTTGGCGCGTGAGCGCAGGTTGTACTTGCGCGTAAGCGGGTGCATGCCCGTCGAGTCGACCGCGTGCGAGAGCGGAAGAGCAAGGAGCGAGAGGGAAAGTGATGGGAAGGAGGGAGAGCCGCGCGACGAGGGGAAGCGCGTGTCGTCGCCCAACGCTTCCCCATAGGCGGGACTCTCGAGCAGCTAGGCGGAGCACACTCGTGCTTTCCAGCAGTCTGGCGCGCGTCTCTCCTCTGCACGAGGATGGGCGTGCGACGCATCTTGGCGGAATCCGCCGCCGCCCCGCTCCCTCTCCTCCCGACCTCGCCCTCGCCCCTGAGCGGCTGGTTGAAGGCTCCGCTATGCTTATGTGCCTTCTCGCGGCCGTATGACGCGCTAGACGGGCGCTCTCCTCTTCTCATCGTGCGTCCCCATCCTCATCAGCTGGCCGATGTCCTCGCTGATCCTGCGCCCTCTCGCCCTCGCAGAGCCTCGCCAATGCTCGTGACCGCTCCATGAGCACCTCCTCGCCGCGTCGGCCAACCTGAGCGCTCCGAGCGGCACTCCCGCTCGACTCGTGCCCTCGCCCTCCCCAAGTCCTCACCACGCCGCCTCATCTCGACCGCCTGCCCCAGCTCGCTCAGCACGCCCAAGTACACGGAGAACGCGCGTAGGAGAGATTGCTGGCGTTGAGGCGGGCGAGGCCGATGAGAATAGACGATCTTGGGCGCACACTCCCTCCCTTTGCCCGCAAGAGGGCGCACCACTGGATCTGCTGACCTCCCACTCCCGCAGACTACGCGTCGACGCGATCCATTTCTCACTATGAGCGCTGTGAGCACCCTGACCGCTTCCTCGACCCGCTGCAGAGCTGACCCTCCGCCCTCCGTCCTCCTCACCACTCTGCAACGGCTTCCTCCGCAGTCTCGGCATAGCGGTGCGCACCCATTCCCTCTGCTGCCGTCGTGGAATGCGCACGCGCTCTTCGCAGACGAGACACTGCAGAAGCTGAACGCTCTTCACCTCCCGCAGACCCGCTCCTTGCTGCTCTTCCCGCCATACCCAGACAGGGCGTGTAGCATGCAGTCGCTTCTGTGCTGGTAATAAAGGCTGTGCCGAGCGGCTGAGGAGGTCGGCGATGCTGCTTCTCGTGCGAGGAGGAGCGAGGAGGGAAGACACCGTCCACGTTCGCAAGGCCCTCGCCTCCCTAAGCTTGCGGAGAGAGCAACGCTTTCAACTTCCAACCAGCGCAGTAGCATCACGAGTGCGGTGCGCAGGCAGGGAGGTGATGCTGCTCAATTGCGCGACCGGGACAAGCGCAACCGCCCCCCTTCCCTCTCTCCCACAACCTTCCATCCCCACCTCGGATCCGCTTCATCTGCCGGCTCTCCAGTCTGCCCTCCGTGAGGAATCCCGTCCGACGCTGCAGCTCCGAACGGGCTCAAGACGGCGTTGCGGAGAGGCGGAAGGGGCGAGGGGAGAGGAAGGGAGGGAGGTAGAGGCGGTGGTTGCTGAGGGGATGTGCATGTACGGGCCTGGTCGCGCGTCAGTAACACATCGACGCATGCTCTGCGGGAAGGGCGGGAGGGGAAGGTCAGTCCTTCGAGCTGGAGTGCCCGAGCGAGGCTGCAGGAGGAGGCGGGGTCGCGTCAGCCATGCCGAACGAAGCGCATACGCACCCGCCTACGCATGCAGCAGATCTACGAGAGCGCCCATGGGAAGAAACGACGGTCGGCAGCGAGAAGAAAGCAAAGGGGAAGCGGGGAGCGTGTCAGTTGCGGCTGTTCATGGCTACAGGGCGCCCGCATCAAGCCCAATCGAAGCGCCGGTAGCACCGATCGATCCAGCATCGAGCAAAGAGCATACGAGAGAAGAACGACGAAAAAGGGCGGAGGGTTCCTCCCTGATTTTGCTCCGGCGCCGTGGTCTCCTCCACTCCCAGCACGACTGCTCCGCAACGGATCTTGCGCGAGGCTCCTGCCTCGGGTCGATCAGCCCGTATCCCAACACCTCCTCGACGAGCACGCTGCCACTGCGCTCCTGCGCCTGCTGCGGCGCCGCGTGCCAGCTCTCCACCCGCTGCTCAACCTCCGCCGGCGCGACTTCCTGCTCACGCACAGCCGCGCTGAAGCGCCGAGCGACCCATCGGACACCCTCCGTCCACCGAGCACCCACGGCGCGCGCTTGCGAGCGCTGCGCGGCGCCCTGAGCGAGCGCGGGAGGAGGCCGGCTGATGAAGCGGTGGAGGGCGCGCGAGGGCGACCCGGGCAGCGTCCGGGCGCGGGTGCGCTCTGAAGCACTCATGAGAGCAGTCTAGAGCATCGCCAGCAGTGGCGAGCTTGAAGCGAGTGATGTGGGGGAGGGGGAGCTGCGGCTCGCTCCGCTTGTCCTCCTGCACCTCGCTCTCGCACCTGCTGCAGCTCGATTGAACTAGGCCTCCTGCTTGTACAGCTTACTCGAAGACCTCCAGATGCTGTTCGACTGTCTCAAGGACGTGGTGCGTGCGCAGTCGCCCTCATCATTCCGGGCGGGCTCGCTGGTTCTCCCTGGGGCAGAGAGAGCTCCGCCAACTGCGCGCTTGCTCGCAGATCAACGAGTTCGAGGGTCTGAGCCTCCCCGACCTCACCCGCAAGTTCCGCAAGGCGTTGGACGTCGATTGGAAGATGCGGCCGCTCCAGGCGATGATGGGCGACCTCGCCGACGCCGTCTACACCATGATCCTCTTACAAGCCCGAGGTCTGCAAGTCGAGCCTGATGGAGACCTCAGACGAAGGGTAAATGCCGACGAACAGGAGGATCGTGCTGGCGGGGAAGCCGCGGCTCGTCCAGAGCTTGAGCGCGGTCTGCACCGAGGTGTCGCTCTTGCACTTGCGCAGCGGCGAGTTCGGACCCGTCGTCGGCGACCACGAGCCGCTGCAGCGGCGGAGAGTCAGTAGCGTTTTTGTGAAGCGGAAAAGTGGCAGACGAACGAGACGTCGTACTACGGGGTGGACGGTCAGCATACGCACGGCGTCAGGAAAAGCAGGCGACGCACAGTCATGAGGTTGATGTAGTCGAGGTACTTGCCGTACTCGGCGAAGCTCTTAAGCGGCGAGCCATCGGGCCCGGCGAAACCGCTCGTCGAGACGGCGGCGGTGATGAGCTTGCCCGCGCCGAGCTTCTTGCGAAGTACCTTGAGGAATGCGAGGAGGTGAGCAGAGTCATCGGCGCTGATCTTGTTGCAGCCTGCGGGCGGATCGTACTGAGCGCGGCGCAGGAGAAGCGCCAGAGGGACGGACGAACCGATGCCGACGCCGTTCGGGTACTCCCAGTCGAGGTCCACGCCGTCAAAGCCGTACTTGGTCAAGAACGTCGTGAGCTGCGTCGCGAACGTCGCCTGCTTAGCTGGCGTGCTGACGAGGTTGCTGAAGTACTGGCTGCCGCTCCAACCGCCGACGGAGAAGAGCGACTTGGCGCCGTTCTTCTTCGCCTGCCTGACGAAGGCTGAGATGTCGGACGTCGGCTGGTCCTCCGGGACGGCGAAGCCCGTCGCGGTCGTAACGGTGACTGCATGGAGACATTCATCAGCGCGGCGAGGAGGGGCGGGAGCGACGGGGACGAACCGAAGTAGTACGCGAGGTCGGTGTACTTCCACGGGACGTGCGAGACGGACTGCTCGGCAGCGTTGTACGCCGGCCAGTCATTGCCACTGTGGGCATCGGCATCGCTGGGTCAGCTCAGCGGAGGTCGAGGACGGGAGACGCACATGATGGGCGCCGTAGCGCTCGCTACAGCCGCGAGGGAGGCGGTAAAGGCCGCGCTGAGCGCGAAGGACGTCCTCATGGTGCAGGAGGGCTCGGGAGGCGGAGGGAGATCGGGGCTTGGCGGATGTGCCGAGGGAGGTGATGAAGGCGCGGACGGGTGTGTTGAGCAAGCTGGGCGGGTTGGCGCGCATGGGAACGAGTGTTTGTCGTCGACTGACCAGCAGCGGGCGAGGCGGATGAAGCGAAGGAGCGACGAGGGTGACCGAGAACTGCGCGGACAACGGCTCGCGACGAGGACAAGGGCGTGTCGGCGGCTCGAGCGGACGGGCGGTGCACGATGGGAGGAGCGAGCAAGGAGAGACGCAGGAGCAGAACGCCGTCAACAGCCAAGCCAACGAGTCTGAGAGCACTCCCTGGCGCAGGTTGAGCGAAGCGGACACGTCCCAGTCGCCAACAGTCGCGACGCGATCAAGCCGCCAGCCTCGTCCACAATCATGCACATCCGTGATGCTGCGCTGTCTTCGTCGCACTCTGGAGCAATACGCTGTTCACCAGTCGATATGGCCGCCGAACGAGCAAGAGGACGTCGAGCTGCGAGGCGAGCACCATCGCCCTGCTGGACCTTCCCAAGTTCTCGACGCTCTTGCTAGTGCCGCGAACGCGAGCTCAACTCGTCTGCACTCGCCCCATAGCTACGTCCACCCCGTCATGCCCCTCTCCCACCGCTCCTTCGTCGTCCCATGCAACAGCGCCGAGCGGTACCCGATCTGCGGGTCCTTCGCAAGCGACTGTTCGCCGTACACGGGGTCGTACTTGCCGCGAGTGCGGAAGGTGCTGTCGCCCGTCACGAGACCGGGACGCTGCTCGAAGTGGAAACGACGACCAGCATACGGTCAGGCGCGGGACCGGTGCGACGGGAGGCAGGAGAACGGCGCGAACGCACTGTCAGGTCTTCCTGCGCTGAGGAGACGTGTGCGACGTCCTCGAATCGTGCATCGGTGTGTTCAGGACGCTGGCTCGACGAACCAGGGGGCGGGGGCGGAAGCCAGGTGAACGGCTGGGCGTTCTGTTCACTCCGCATCCAGGACATCATTTCTGTAGTGGTCGGCTGCGGCGGCCGCGAGTAGGTCGTTCAGCCCTGGAATGGCGAGGTTAAAAGAGGAACGCACTAGCTGCGAGATGTCCGTGATGTGGCCGTGCTGCATCATCGCGTCGACGTGCTCCATGGCCGACCTGAAGTTCTGCCTGCACGGCGGTGTCGTGGTTCGCCACGTAACGAAGAGCGCCTCCTCCTTCTACGATTTCCAGCGGCGCAGGACGGTGTGGTCGCCGAAGATCAACGTGCGCACGCCGGTCCAGTCGCTGGTGGCCTTGAGCTCGTTGAGCGTGTTGTGCAGGGCGCGCGCACTCATCGCTTCGACAAGTGCTGTGGAAGCTAGGGGATGGAGGGAGAAAGCAGCGGACGTGTGAACGACCGAGACTTGGGCATCCGCGGACCCTCCGACGAACGGACAGGAGGCGAGAGCTCAGACATGCGGTGCGTTGCCGTGCGAGGTGCGTGCGAGCGAGCGCAGGTGAGGAAGCTGCCAGCGTGTGAAATGGCCGAAAGAAGCGACCGCAACGCCGACAAGGGCAGGTAAGCGAGGAGCAGCAGCAGCAAGGAACCCGGAAGCCGAGCGAGGGGGTCACGACTAGTTACAACGCTACAGACGGATCAGAAGGGCGAGATAGGGTGCGGCTAGATGAACATCATGAGGTGGTCGCGCTCGTAAACGTTGCGCTCGTCCGACAGCTCGAGCGAGGGGTAGAACGCGACGAGCGCGTCCTGCGCGCCGAGGTACAGCGAGTTGTACACCGACCAGTACACCTGCGGGCGCAACAGGCTGAGTAAGAGCCCTGGTGCAGGAAGCGAATTCGGGACGCACCTCGCGGACCTTGCGCGCCGGGTGGAAGAGGCCCTGCAGGACGTGCTGGAGGACGACGCCCGGGCCGAGGGCAACGCGCATCGCCTCGATCGCGTCGAGCATGGCGCCGATGACGTGCGGCGAAGCTACAAAGACGAGGAGGTCAGCGGAAGGTCGAGGGGAGGGGGAGGGGCAGCAACGCACTCTCGAAGATGTTGGGCCAGACGAGGTTGAGCAGGTGGAGGTTCGCGTCCTCGGCGCCGAGGCCGGCCGTGCCGAGGGCGAGGTGCTTGACGATGGACGCGGCGGTCTGGCGATGGACCTGGTCGCGGTCGGTGAGGGCATCCTCGAGGCAGGTGAGGACCGAGTGGATGTAGTCCTTGCCCATCTCGCCAATGTACTCGAACAGGAACGACATGGCCTTGAGGCAGCCGTTCCGGACGTTAAGCTCGGGCGTGCGGCACTCGTTGAGCACGGCGGGAATGCACGTGAACGGTCCGCAAGTCTCGGCGACGATGGCTGAGAGGAGGCGAGCGGGTCAGTCGGGCTCTTCGCGATTTGACAGGACGCATCGACGCACCGATGGCGACGGTGCTGCAAACACGCGACTGGCGGTCCTGCACCTTGAGGTTGGTAAGGAGGACCGACAGGACGTCCTGCGGGCCGATGGCCTTGGCGATGTAGCCGAACGAGTTGACCGCCGCACGGCGGATCGCCTTCTTGTGCGCCTTGAGGAGGTCGAGCAGCTCGAAGCAGATGCGCATCCACTCGCGCGCAGAGACGAACTCGGCGCCGCGGTCGGCGATGCGGCCGATCAGGTTGATGGACGCCTCCTGCACCTTCTCGTGACGGTTGCGCAGGATGGGCGTCATGCGCGGGACTGCGGGCGCGAGGACGAGTGAGCTCGGGCGAGGGTACGAGGAAAGGAGAGGGGGACGCACGGAGGTCCTTGACGGGCGGGCTCATCTGGGTCATGCCGACGACGTTGGCGATGGCGGCGATGGCAGAGATGATGCTGCCGAGCGTGTCGGGGTACTCTTCGCCAAGCTGCTCGAAGAGGACGACGCCGAGCTTGGAAAGGAGTGTGTCCTCCTCGCACTGCTTGATGACGAGAGCGAGCTTGCTCGTCAGGTCCGCCGCCTGCTGGCGCACCTTGGCGCTCTTGTTGTTGAGGCGCCACAGGATCGTTGAGACGATTTGCGTCAGGTACGGCTTAACGCGGATGCCTGCGAGTGGGCGGGGTCAGCGGGATCCTGCGCGCAGAGCGAAGGAGTGGTGCGCACCAAGGGAAGCGACGACGGTGCCGAAGCCCTCGAGCATGACGTTGTCCTCGATGGTCTGCTCCTGGAACGCGTAGATGATGCCGTCGATGAGCTGCACCTCGAGGCGCTCGTCGACGTCCGCCGTGCCCAAGTTCGCGACGACCTTGGTGATGATCTCCATGACCATCTTGCGGTACGGCTCGCTCTCGTCCTTGAGGTCGTCTCCACGACCTGGCGGTAGTTGCGGCGGTCGAGCGCCATGCGGCGCACGAGGAAGTTCTTGAAAAACTCGGGCAGGATCTCCTCCCGGACGTACTGCGGCTGGACGCCGTCAGTCGCGGCGCACTGCTTGACGACCTTGAGCACAATCTTCTTCATCTCCTCGTCGGGCGACTGGAACTCGCTGCGGGCGGCGGAGCGTGAGCAATGTTTCGAGCGAGGGAGAGGAAGGGTGGACGCACCGTATGAGGATGACCATGACCTCGCGCATGTAGTAGTTGGCGTACTCCGGGTCCATGAGGGGAATGATGAACCCGATCGCCTTGAGGAACGCGGCGAGGCCCTTGCCGCGGTGCTTGCGGATGCCCGTCCACAGCGGCTTGAGCACGCTGTCGAACGACTCGATGCCGTACGGCGCAGCCGCCTCGGCGAGCGCGGCGATGCACAGCGCCGTCATTGTGCGCACCTTCTGCTGCTCGTCCTCGAGGCCGTGCGCGACCGACTCGACGAGGTTCTTCAGGTGCGGCAGGACGGCGCAGCCCATCATGATGGCAATCTGCTGGATGATCTTGATACCCGTGTGGCGCGCCTGCCACGACTTCTTCGAGCGGCAGACGGCGCGGAGGAAGGGGAGCAGCGAAGGGATGCCGAGCGCCGAGGCGACGACCGAGAACGCGCGCGCGGTCGTGTTGCGGACGTACTCGTCAGCGTGGTCGATGTCTGCGAGCGGCGAGCGTGAGTGGGTGTAACGGAGAGAGGAGAATGGGAACGCACCAGGACGCATGGTCGAGATCATGTGTGCGAGACCGGCCGCTTTCGAGAGGTTGCTGATGATCTCGCGACCCTCGACGCGCGCGTAGTAGTCCTCGTCGATGAGGAGCGGCTCGATGACGACGAGGATCTTGTGCACATAGGGGCGGACGAGGTCGTCGAGCTTGTACAGGACGCGGTCGATGACCTTGACGAGCAGGTGGCGCTCCTGGTCCTCGAGCGTGCGCTCCATGAGCAGCGGGAGGATCTTGTCGAATAACGGGCCGGCGCCAAACTCGCGCGCCTTGTCGGTGATCTGGCGGAGCGCCGACTTGCGCATCGGCGGCGTACCGTTCTTGATCTTGAGCAGCAGGCGCATAATCTTGCGCTCCTTGAGCTCCTCGACCGACAGTTCGCTCTCGTCCTCGTTCGTCAAGATCTGCGTGCATGAAGAGCGTGAGCGGGGATTGGAAGGAGGAAGCGGGTGGGACGCACCTTGGCAAAGTACTGCGCGTCCTCCTTCTTGAAGAACTGCAGGTCGCCGACGCCCTCGATATCGGTCGGGAGCTCCGTCGTGATGCCGAGCGCCTCGGCGCTCACGCCCGACTCGGGCATCATGAAGCCGCCGGTGTCGGCGAGCGGTGCCTCCGTGAGCTTGCGCGCGGGCGTGCGGATCGGCGCGTACCCCGCGGGCGGCTCGACGATCTCGTAGCCCTCGCTCGGGAGCATGGCGTCGAGCTCCTCGTCCGTGAGCCAGCGGACTCGCCGGTCCATGACGCCGCCGACGAGGAGGAAGCCCTCACCCGCCGTGCCCAGTTGCACCGTGTTAATCGTCGGCGTCATGCCGAACGGCATGAGCGACCCAGGGACGGGCGTCTGCGCGACGTTGCCCGCTGGCGTCTGGTCCCACCGCGAGCGCTTGGGCGTCTCGCCCGGCGCGCCGGCGCTCACGCCCGCAGGCGTCTCGTCCCACCGGCTGCGCTTCCGCCGCGGCGTCTCCTCCGGCGCGGCGGCTGCCTTGCCCTTGAGCTTGTCCTCGTCCCACTCGCCGCCGCGCTCCTTGCCGAGCGACGCCGTCCCGTCCGCCATCGCCGTGTCGCGCTGAGGCGCCTCCGGCTCAGCGACGTCCCAGCGCTTCCGGCGCGGGGTCTGTTCGACCGCCTCGATAGCCTTGAGCGGCTCGCCCTGCTCGTCGGTGCCCTCCTGCTGGCGGCGCTCGAGCTCGCGGCGGACGCGGAGCTCCTCGCGCTCGATCTCGGCGCGGCGCATCTTGTCCGCGTACGACTCGCCCTCGCCGCCGTCCTCGCCGCCGGCGAACGCGTCGGTCGAGACGCCCGCCTCGCGGTCGAACCGCCGCGCGTGGTACTCGCTCTGGCGGGCTGCGACCTGGCGCGTCTTGGCCGTCGCGGCGAAGGGATCCTCGGCGTCCTCATCGGCGAACTCGTTCAGGAGGTGCTTTGGCGCGGTGACTGCGGCGTGCGGGGTCAGCGCGTGTAATCCGAGAGGGAGGGAAGCGAGAGGGTCCGCACAGGAATCGAGGAGGCGAACGCCGCCCTCGTCGTCGACGTCCATGTCTGCGCCCGTGCCGGCGTCGATCTCTGTGTTGAACCTGCTCGAGCGGCTCTTCTTGCTGGCCTCGGGGAGGGCGACCTCCTGCGAGAGACCCGCATCGGGCTGGTTGGCGGCGGCGGCGAGGCGGGACTCGCGGCGCTGGGCCTGGGCGGCGCGGATGTCGTCGCTGGTCGAGTCGGACATGGCACGTTCACTCTCCTGTGGGGTGTGCGGTGGCGGGGAGGGGGACGAGGGAGGACGAGATGAGGAGTGCAGCGGCGACGGGCGAGTTGCTGCAACTGCGGTTGGTCCAGAGGGAGTGTAGGTGCTGCTCTAGCCCACGCTCAGCCCGTGCGCGGAGCCGTGTGGAGCGAGGACAGCCTCCCCCGCTCCTCGTCCCCCTCCCCTCTCGCTCCGTCAGCCGCGCTCGCCTGGCGTGCTTTCGTAGCGAGCTAGTCTGTCAGGAGACTGCAACGATGGGCTGCGCCGAGCTTCACGGCTGTCCACACTGTGCTCGACTCGCCGCTCTCCTGCTCATCTCGCGGAGAGTTGCGCTGTCGGCGAGACTTCCTCTGGTACACTTCACTTGAGGCTTCCCTCTCGAAGTTCGCTCTCTCCGACCTCGCGGACTCGCTCTCGCCCCGCCAGCAAGCACGAGAACCGCTCCCCTCCCGCGCTGTAGCATCACGAAGAACAGCCACTTCATTCCGCCTTTCACCTCTACGCCCACAGGTCGACAACGCACCGGATGCAGTTGCCCGAGTGCACTGCAGGATCCAGGAAGCGTCAGCACCGCCTGGGTCGGGAGCGGGAGGCGGGAAAAAGACGCACTGTACTCGAAGCCCTTGGAGATCTCCGTGAGCGAGGTCTGCGCGGGGCAACGCGGAGATCAGTACGACGACTCGCAAGGGAGACGGAAGAGCGCGACGCACGCGGTGGGTGACGTAGTCGTCGACGGTGAGCTTGCCGCTGAGGTAGTCATCGACGAGACCCGGGAGCCTGCGCTCGCGCACGCGTCAGTCTTGTGCTACTCGCCACCCGAAAAGCGCCGAGAAGGAGGGGAAAACGTACTCAGTGCGTCCCTTCACGCCGCCGAACGCCGAGCCCTGCCACTTCCGGCCCGTGACGAGCTGGAACGGCCGGGTCGAGATCTCCTTGCCGGCGGCGGCGACGCCAATGATGGTCGACGTGCCCCAGCCCTTGTGGCACGCCTCGAGCGCCTGGCGCATCACCTGCACGTTGCCCGTGCAGTCGCTGCGAGATGAGAAGTCAGGGTGAGCGTCTCGTCTCCACTTGAAGGAGGAGCTCCAGCGTGCAACGCGACGGGCAAGCGGCAGCGCAAAGAAGGAAGACGGAGACGCACAAGGTGTGCTCACAGCCGCCGTCGGTCTTCTCAACCAGCACATCGACGATGGTCTTGCCCTCGGGGAGCTTGGTCGGGTTGATGAAGTCGGTCGCGCCCATGTTGCGCGCCCACTCCTCCTTGCCGTCGTTGACGTCGATCGCAATAATCTGCTTGGCCTTGCGCGCCTTGCAGCCCTGGATCACGGCGAGGCCGACTGCGCCGAGACCGAAGATGGCCGTGTTGTCGCCCTCCTGGACGTTCGCCGTCTTGGTCCTGCGTGCGCGTACTTGCATCAGCTAGTGCACTCACAGATAAGCAGCGAGGGCGGACGCACGCCGCGCCGTAGCCGGTGGTGAGGCCACAGCCGAGGAGGCACGCCTTGTCAAGCGGCGCCTTGTTCGTGATCGCAACAACCGAGTATTTGCTGACGACGGTGTACTGCGAGAAGGTCGAGCAGCCCATGAAGTGGAGGAGCTCCTTGCCCTTGCACTTGAAGCGCTTCGTGCCGTCGGGCATGACGCCCTTGCCCTGCGTCACGCGCACCGCACCGCACAGGTTCGTCTTGCCCGACTTGCAGAACTTGCATTCCTTGCACTCGGCGGTGTAAAGCTGCGCTTGGGGTGTCAGAACGAGCTCTGCGGGAGGAAGCGGGAGGAAATGTGGGGCGCGTACCGGCACGACGTGGTCGCCCACCTTGACGTCCGTAACGCCCTCACCGACCGACTCGACCACTCCGCCGCCCTCGTGGCCGAGAACAACGGGGAAGTCGCCCTCGGGGTCGTCGCCGGAGAGCTGTCGAGCGGGGAGAGGTCAGCGCCGTCTCTCGGGAGAACCGAGTAGCCGCCGGCTCGGCGAGCGCACCGTGAAGAGGTCCTGCGGAGGCAGTCAAGCGTCAGTACAGGGTGCACGGAGCGGCGCCGAACAGGAAAAGGGAGCGCACAGTGTGGCAGAGCGCGGTGTAGAGGACCTTGATGCGGACCTCGCCGGCCTTGGGCGGGTCGACGGTGATGTCCTCGATCGAGACGGGCTTGCCAGCCTCCCAAGCGACGGCAGCCTTGCACGTGATGACCTGTGTGCGCGCTCAGAGCGTGTCAGCGGGCGGGACGAACGGCGATGATGCGCGAGGCGGGGAGCGATTGCGGCGGCGAGCTGGAGCGCGGCGGGAAAGGCGAGCGGGTGCGCACCTTGCCCTGAGTGTCCGACATAGTAGCTTGTATAGTTCCTTGGGTGCTTGGAGCGAGAAGGGACGGAGCGGAGGGAGAGCGGCTTGTCGACTCCGCGCCGCCGCGCCGAGTGGAGGAGGCGGCGGCTATGCGCGCGTCGGCTCGCTCAGCTACAGAAAACCTTACACTTGCCCTACTCGCGATCAGTGATCACCCTCCACTCGAGGGGAGGCGCGCAGGCGACGGTACGGAACAAAGCGCGATGGCAAGCGAGAAAAGCGTATCAACAACAAGCGTGCGATAGAAACGAACGCCTCCCGTCACCTCCCCTTCGCGAGGTACGCCCTCACCTCGTCGCGCAGCGCCGTCTCGATGTACTGGGGGCACAAGAGCGGTCAGTGAGCGGTGCGAGACGAGACGTGAGAGCGCCGGGAGCGCACCATCTCGACCTCGGCGCCCTTCGGCAGGTCAGCCCCGACAACGCGCTTCACCTGCGCACGCAAGTACAGCGTCAGCGCCGCCCGGAACGAGAGATGGAGCTGTCAGGCGCACCGCCTCGCGCGTCGCCTTGAGCGTGTACCGCACACGCGCGAGCGTGAGCGGGCCGACGACCTCCCTCCCGCCGTCGTCCTTGTTGACCCACTTGATCCCGAGCGTGTACCAGCGGAGGAACGCCTTTTAGTCCTCTGCGCTCTCTTCGTCAGCCTGAGCCCGAGGGATGAGAGGGAGAGCGGCGCACCAGCTGTGAGCGGAATGAGCACGTCCGCCTCGCGGTCGAGGTACCTCCTCGCCGCCTCGTCGCGCGCCATCGCGTCCCGCTCGGCGAGGAACATTTTGGGCGTCTCGATCGCGTTCTTGTGCGTGCGCTGCGCCTCGGGCGTTCGCGTTCTTGTGCGTGCGCTGCGCCTCGGGCGTTCGCGTTCTTGTGCGTGCGCTGCGTCGACGGCGGGAAGTACGGCTTCGGCACCTTGATCACGTCCAGGTTCTCCTTGTGCGAGAGTCGCGGCGCCTTTCCCGCCTGCGTCGCTGTCTCCGCGTGCGCAGCGCGCTTCGCCGCCGGCGCGCTCGAGCCGGCAGCGCGCTTCTTCGTAGACGAGGACGCAGGTGCCTCTTCGCTCCAGCGCGCTGCCGCCGCCTCCGCATACAAGCCGCGCGCCGGCCCCTCAAGGCGCAGCGAGCGGTTCTGCAGCCGCGTCGACGTCTGCGCGGGGCGTCGACGCCGCGGGTTCGCCTGTGGCTGCAGCGCCTCAAACGCCTGCACTTGCGGCTGCGTGGACGGACCGGCGGCGGCTGGCGGAGCGGCGCCCTGCTGCGGCGGCAACGGCAGGGGCTGCATCGCCCGCTTTGGTGCGGGCCCAGCACCCGCGTGCAGTTGCGGGAAGGTCGGGATCGGCGGGAAGGCGTACTGGACGGCGCCGCCCGCGCCCGGCGCATAGGGCGTGAAGGTCGGCTGCGGCGGCGAGAGGGCCCAGCCGGCCATGCCCTGCTCGAGGGTCATGCCGTACGGGACGGAGATGGCGCCCCAGGGGAAGGTGTAGGTCGTTCACTGCGGCTGGGACAGCGGGAAGGCTGCCATCGCGGCGGGAGAGGAGGAGGTCGAGGCGGGGGCGATGCTGGTGCCGGCGAGGGTGCTCTGGGGACGGAAAATGCGTCAGCCGGTCTTGTACAGCATCGTGGACGGCGCTGCAACGCTCTGCAAGCCGCGCCATCCGCGTGAGGAGCGAGCGTTTACTCACAACAGAGGAGGTGGTGCCCCCGACACCGCTGTGCACGCCGCCTGGCGGACCTTGGGCAGCCTGTGCAGCCCCGTACATACTCCTAGTCTGCGTTGCGTGCGGCGTGCAGGTCCCTACGGTCAGTCTCGGGCCGGGAGACGCATCGAGTGATGAGGATGTGGGAGGGGAGCGCACTGGCTGCGAGGCGTGCGCGGACGCGCTGGAAGGCGCGGGCGGCGCCATAGGCGCAAAGTAGGGGCGGTCAAGCAGGTAGAATAGCGGGTCGAGAGCGAGGGAAGCCGGTGAGAGAGGAAAGTCCGCACGAGGAGGGGAGGAGCAGGTGGTCCGAGCGAGCTTCGCCAGGAGTAGCAAGGCAGGGGCTGTCAGGCATCCACAAGGGTCCTCCTGTCGAGCCTCCTGGTACCCTCGACGAGGGAGAGCGCGAGCGCGGAGGCGACATTCGGCGGATCCAGGGCAGAGGACGCCGTCCAGCGCATCTCGCCAGCTGGAAGCGCGCGAAACAGCTCTGGTTTGCAGAGAGCCAGACTCTCGAGACGACTCCCTTGCATGCATCGGCAGCGCGTGCGCAAGACGACGAGAGGGCGGGAGCCGTCGACCGCCTCGCTTCTCATATGCGCAGAGGGGCCGGCTCTGGAGAACATATGCGGAACCGTGTGGACCGCTCTCTCCCCGGAAGAAGGAAGAGGGTGAGCACGCTCGCGCAGAGGAGGAAAAGAGAGGCAGAGCGCGGGGGAAAGGGAGGATCGCAGTGCGCGACGACGAGTGTGATGGGTTGAAGAGGCTCGATCGGCGGGCGCTTGCTCAATTCTGACCGGGATGCGTTACCCAAGCCCCGTGGAGGACCTGGCAGACCCGCCACTGCATCGACTTCGACTTTGGCCTTCCCAAGTCGAGTTCGCTCGCCCGTTTCCAACGAAGCTCCTCGTCCCCCGGCGTTTGCACTCGCAAGTAGACACTTCCCTGGTGGAAGCTTCCCTTGCCAGCTGCAAAGAAGCAGTGCAACAGGAGCACGAAGCAATGCGAGCAGAGGTGTCCTCCTTAGAGGGACCATACCTCCTTCCCCACAGCGCAGCACTGACGCTTCCGCCGAGTATGCACACACAGCCGCAGGAAGCGAAAGCACCACAGATCGATCGCGGCAGATGTATCCTGTACGCGGTGCGGGACGAAGGGCGACAGGTGCGCCCACTCTCCCCTCCCCCCGCCTCGCTCTGACTGACGCGTAGCCCTCGCTTCTGGGCAGTCGACTCTGCAGCACCGCCTCACATGCATGCTCAAGGAGATCTCGCCGCAGCTTGAAGCAACGCTCATCGCCTCATGGTCCAACTTCGTGCTTCACGCAAAGTGCAGGAACAAGCCCGCCTTCAGTGTCGCCTTCAGTGTCGCGCACACATGCGGCGTACCACATCGGGACCAAGCTCGTCAATTCGCCACCGCTGCCTCGCACGTGCATCTGGCCGGGCTGCGGCGTCAAGTGCGTCCCCTCTCCTCTCCTCATCCTCTCGCGCGACTACTGACGCACAGCGGGCCATCTACACAGGTTCTACACGCAGAAGAAGCTCAACAGGCACGTCCAAGGCCATTTCGCCGACCTCATCAACGCCGGAACGACCACCGCCACGTGCCCGGACCCGCAGTGTGCCAGGCTCGGCCGGCTCACCCTTGTCGCGCTCGGCGAGCACCTCGTCAACCACCACTACATGTGGTGGAACGGCATCGACGAGGAGGAGCGTAGCGGCAGCAAGCCGAAGCAGGCGCTCCGCGACGCCGCGAACGGCTGGGATGGCACGCTGCGGGGCCTGCAGGACGAGTCGCTGCCCGGGCTCGTCTCACCGCGCGGGCAAGAGCGGGTATAGGGACGAACGAGAGCGCGTTGCTCGACAAACCGGGTCGCGGATGGACTTGTTCTGCGACAAACCGGGTATACAGAGACTACTGAGGGAGGAGAGGGACTCGAAACACGATGAACGGAAATAAAACGCGAGCGGAAGGCGAGACGAGGAGGAGAAGGGGATGGATGGCGGGCGGATTCTGCGACGCAGTCTAGCGACAAGCGTGCTGTCAGCTCCGCCCTGCTGAGGTGCGAGGTGCGCGCGCACCAGCGACAAGCTCGAAGGGGCGGGAGCTGTCGATGAGGAAGCCTCGGCTGGCACCGAGACGACCTTGTCTGCGCGGGCGGAGCGTCAGCCCGGAGGCTTCGGCGATCAAGGAGTGCCGGGCGACTCACCCAGAACGAAAGCGTGCGGTTGAGTCTCCGCGAGACGTGCGCTTGACGACCTCGAGCCGCTCGATCGCGAGGAGGTCGCCTGTTAGTCCCCAGCTGCCGGAGCGGGCTGACCGAGATGGGACTACGCACCGAGCGACGGATGCTGAGCTGCGCGTGCAACGAGTCGTCAGAGACGTACTCGAGGGAGGGGAGTGCAAGCGAGGAGGGGAGCGACCCCTCCTCTCCTCCGCCTCGGACAAAGGGACAAAGGGGCGCATCGGTCATCTGTGCATGCTGCACGACCCGCCCATCGTCTCCATTGTCCGCCTGCGCGAGCGAGCTGGAGAAGGAAGGCCGATCGAGCCGGGGAAGGAGGGTCGAGCCCCCGCTCCCTCGCCCGGACTCATGCGCCGACCTCCTCGCAGGCTCGTCGCACCGGCGAATCCGACCGGGCTCGTCTCACCGCGCGGGCAAGAGCGGGTATAGGGACGAACGAGAGCGCGTTGCTCGACAAACCGGGTATAAGGGTATGATGAAGAGGAGAATGATGTTGTTGAGCCGCGAGTGTCACGCAAGCTCGACGCGCTGCATCGCTGCTGCGACAGCCGGGTTGTCGCGGAGATAGACGGTCCAGCCGTCGCTTGACCAGCGACCGAGCCGTTTGATAACGTCGGGGCGGACGCCTCGGGAAGCGAGGAAGGTCGGTCCGCCGGCGCGGAGGCCGTGCGGGCGGAGGGCGGGGTCAACGAGGTCGAGGCGCTTCTGGAAGAAAGCGCGCGTGGGCAGGGACCCGTCGGCGCGGACGAAGAGGAAGGGGGAGGAGGGCGCGGTCGAGTCGCGGCGCCGTAAGTACGCCTCGCAGATGTCGACGAAGTTGAAGTCGCCGGTCGAGTTGGCCTTGATAATGACGACGCCCGAGCCTTCGTAGAAGCGGTTGGCCTTGTGGTACGGGAGTTGGAACGAGAACGACTCGCCAGGCGCGAGCTCGACCGATGCCCGCAGCGCGTACTTGCGGATGTTGCGGTACTTGACCTTGTCGGGCATCGTCATCTCGGCGAGGCGGAGGAGCGCGCCGAACCCGACGACGACCATGAACGCGAAAAGGAAGTCGTCGTAGTCCGCGCCGGGCCGAAGCGCAAGACGCACGGCGGCGAGAACGTGGCGGGGGAGGAGAGGTGGAGAGCGACGGACCTTGCGCGAATGCAGCTTCTTGAAGCCCGCCTTCGCCGCGACGACGAGGGGATGGCCGATGCGCCGGGACCAGTCGTCCACCTGTAAGCGGTAGAGCCACGAGACGGCTGAGAGCGCACCGTTGAGCGTCTTGAGCCCGCGATGCTCGATGTACGCGATGAAGAGCGCGAGCGTGCGAGGTGAGGGCAGCTCGAGGAGGGAGGGGTAAGCCTTGAGGAAGGGCGTCCAGTAGAGCTTGAGGGACGACCTGTACTTGTCGATTGTCGAGGGCTCGAGCGCCGCTGCGACGAGGCCGTCCGCGGCGCGGACGAGGTCCTGGAGCGCCGGCGGCGGAGCCCGGAGAGCGGGGGGAAGGTTAGAGCGCGCCGCTATGCGCACCCTCGGGCGGGCCTTCCCCCGCGTTTTCGGGCTCATTGCGCTGCCCCCTTCCGCGGCGCGGCGACGAGAGCAAGCGCGGCGGGGGAGGGGGTGAAGATCGTGACGGAAGGGAACCAGCGGTGGAGAACCGCCGGCTTTCGGCGGGAGAGGGCGTCGGCCGTCTTGTTGCGGTCGCCCTCGACGTGCCGGATGCGGAGGTCGACGCCGGCGGCCGCGAGCGAGGCGTACGCGTCGCGGACGAGGTCGAGCAGGCGGCCCTGCCCGCGGCCCGCGTCGAACGCGTACACCGAGGCCGCCGAGTCAGTGCAGAGGAGGAGCCGCGAGCGGACGAGGCCCTGCTCGAGCGCGGCTGCGATGGCCGAGTGCACAGCGAGGGCCTCGGCGAGGATGATGTCCTTGAGAGGAGGGTCGAGGCGTGCGTACGCCGTCACGCGCGCGGCGTTGAGGGGAGAAGCGTACCAGTAGCCCAGCCCGCTCGTCGCCTGGTCGTTCGAGCGCAGGCATGCGTCCGTGTACATGACGACGTCCGCATCGTCGAACGACCACGGCTCGAGCGCCGGGTCGAGGAGGTCGAGCGGCGGCGCCTCGAGCAGCTCCTTGACGAGCCACTTGACGTCGCGGCGGACGCGCTTGTTGAGCCAGAGCGACGAACGACGCCGCTTCTTGCCCGCCATCTTGGCGTAGAGCGACTTGAGCGCGAACTTGGCGAACGGTAGCGTCGTGCAGATCCAGTTGCCGTAGCCGGCGAGCCGCTGGGACGCCTGGAGCGGCTGCTTGCGCGACGAGAGGAACGACTCGGCGGAGTTGGCGAAGGCGAGCTTGGCGGACGCCGGAAGGGTGACCGTGAGCGTCCGGGCGTCGACGAGGTGGCCGAGGATGACGAGCTCTTCGCCATGGAGCTGCTTGTCCCACTCCCAGGGGCAGCCGACGTAGTTCCAAACGAGGAGGAGGCGCGCTTGGTCGCGCGGCACGAGGCGCTGCTCGCCTGAGAGCGGGTGCGCGACGGGGAGGACGTCGCCGGACGTCTCGAGGCCGAAAGCGTCGTCGACGTACGCCATGGGGAACTCGAGACCGAGGTGCTGCTTGACGCCGGCGAGGACGAGGTTCATGACGGTGCACCAAAGGCGCGGCGAGAAGCGCCCTCCGAAGACGACTCGGCGGTCGACGTAGTAGATGGTCTCGAAGCGCTTCTTGCGGCGGTCCCAACGACGAGAACGATGAACCTGGCGGAGCTGCCATTGCACGGCGACGGGGAGAGTACGGAACGCGCCCGAGACGTCGCTGCGCCAGAGCGTCGACGACGCGTCCTCGCCGCGGCGTCGGCGGTAGCGCATCAGCCGGCCCAGCTCTGCGATCGTGTCGTACGTGACGCGAGCGACCTCGCGCGAGACGCCGTCGTTGAGTCCGGACGCCGTTTGATCGACGACGGCGCGGGGCTTGCGCCCCTCGAGGCGGACAACGAACATCGGCGAGACGACCATGCCCGGCAGGAGCTTCTTGAACGGAGCGGACAAGTAGCCCTTCTCGTAGTCCTTCTCGAGTTGCGACGCGATGAAGTCGTGGTCCTCGTCCGAGAGGTCGACGGGCGCCGGGCCGTGCGACTCGGGGTCGAGCAGGCCATCGAAGGCGGGCCAGAAGCCGTTGGTGAGCCCGTCGATGACCGAATCGACGAGCGGCCGGTTCGGGTGGAACGCGAGGAGCGCGGCGACGGCCCGTGTGCGGAAGGGTGTCGAGACGTTGAAGAGGCGAGGCGCGCGCGCGCTCGTGCCAGCGATCACGGCGTCGGCCAGGACAGAGAGGGGGACGGGAGGAAGAGGAGGATCGGTGTAGGTGCGATCGACGGCCGGCGTCGACGGAGGAGAGTTCGAAGGGAAGTGGAGCGAGCGACGGAGGCGAGGGACTGGCCCTGTGCCGGGGAGACGGTAGTCTTCCTGCGGCTGCTCCTCACTGACGGAAGCTGCGAGGAGCTGCTCCATCAGTGCGTCCTCCCCGCTCCGCTCCTCCTCCTCCGCGCGAAGGGCAGGCCTCGACGCCGTGGCCAGCGCGGCCGCAATCGCGACAGACGTGGCGACGAGGAGGCGAGAACTTCTTGCACTCGGCCTCGTCGTGCGCGGCGCCGAAGTTGAACTTGCGGCAGACGTCGTTGGGCCACGAGGCCTTCGCGCGCTTTGCGGGCGAGCCGTCGACGCGGCTGGGCGAGCAGGAGTGGCGCGCGTGCGAGGAGGAGCTCGCCGCAGGAGGCGGCGCGGCGAAGAAGGTCGCGATGGCGGCCGCGTCGCGCGTCGCGTCGACGAGGGTGTGTCCGAACCCGTGCTCGCCGAGATGCTGGCGATAATACGCGTCGTAATCGCGGTAGATGGTGAAGCGCTGGGGGTCGCGCGCGATGCGGCCACTGAACCAGGCGCGGTAGAGGCGCAGCTCGTCGGCGCGGTGCGGGAAGAAGCGCAGGAGGTATGCCGTGACCTTGTCGAAAGCGACAAGCCACGCGTGAGCGTCGCGGATCTCGCTGCTCGGCGACGGGCCTTGTACGTAGACGTCGGGGAGGCCGGACGCGATGAGCGAGGCGTGCTCGAGCGCGGGGTCGTGCGCGTGAACCTTGCTGAGGTCGACGTACTCGTTCCGGATGAGCGCCTCGCAGACGTCGGAGGGAAGCCCGGCCGAGCGCGAGGCGCGGACCTGCTGCTTGACGAGCTCCTTCGCCGCTTTTGCGCCGTAGCGTAGCGCGAGCTCGTGCGTGCGGACGACGTCGCGGGGGAGCGAAGAGTCGGCTCGGTGCGGGAGCGACGAGAGGTTGCGGAGGACCTCCCCATCGAGGTCGTCGTCGCCACCACTCGCGAACGCCGGCTCGGGCGAGGGCTGCGGCGAGTCACGCAGGTCGAGGGATGCGGGAGCCGGGCGCTCTTCGTCGAGCGAGAGGAAGGACGCGGCGAGCGGCCGCGCGCGAACGGGTGATGCGCGCGCGATACGGGCCGCCTCGCTCGGGGCGACGGCAGGCTCGGGGAGCGGAGCGGCGGCTGGGCCGGCCTGCTCCAGCTCGGCTCTGAGCGCTGCTGCGACGTCGAGCGGGCCGTCGTCGTTGTCGTCGAGCCCGATCCCGGGCGTGCTGGCGCGTGAACCCACCTCGGAAGGAGAGGGATCGCTGCGGCGAACTCGGGCCATGCCCGCCTTGGTGAAGAGAGCGAGGCGAGCGTCGTCGGCTTCGAGAGCGGAGAGCGAGCCGCTGCGCAGGACAGCGTCGAACTCGTCCACGCCCGTGTCGACTTCGAGGGGATCGTCGGGCGAGGCGCGGGTGGCGTCGGCGTCGATGACAGACTGGAGGACGCCCAGCCAGAACGACTTGCCAGCCTTGGTCCGCCGCGGCGCCGAACCACCGTGCGAGCAGCGTCGGCGGCATCCTCAGACGGGTTGCGGAGGTAGAGGAGTAGCGAGGTGAGGATGGCGCAGGTCGACGAGTAGTCGGTCGCGAACGTGTCCTTCGGGCCGGGCAGGAGAGGCGAGGCGGACTGAACCATGAGGAGGCGGAGGATGAGCGTGATAACGCGATGGAGCGCAGCTCTTAAAGCGGATTCTGCGACGCAGTCTAGCGACAAGCGTGCTGTCAGCTCCGCCCAAGCTGAGGTGCGAGAGGTGCGCGCGCACCTAGCGACAAGCTCGAAGGGGCGGGAGCTGTCGATGAGGAAGCTCGGCTGGCACCGAGTGTCGGTAGAAGTGGATAGGGTCCCAAGCGAACGTACAAAGGCGACTTGAACGAAGAGTGAAGTGCAGAGGAGAGAGAGAGGAGAGCTCCGAGGGAGCTCGACTACGGCGAAGAGTGGCGAGGGACATCACGAGGGGGATGACGAGCTACATGACGACGGGGATGACGAGGGAGCGGCAAAGGGACATCACGAGGAAGGAACGGAGGCAGAGTGGCGGGAAACAGGGTTGTGGCAAAGCAGTACAACGAGGATGAGGCGAGGGTGCTGATGAGACATCGTTCAGCGCGGAGGGGCGCTTCCGCCGATACCGAGACGACCTTGTCTGCGCGGGCGGAGCGTCAGCCGGAGGCTTCGGCGATCAAGGGAGTGCCGGGGCGACTCACCTAGAACGAAAGCGTGCGGTTGAGTCTCCGCGAGACGTGCGCTTGACGACCTCGAGCCGCTCGACTGCGAGGAGGTCGCTCAAGTTAGTCCCCAGCTGCCGGAGCGGGCTGACCGAGATGGGACTACGCACCGAGCGACGGATGCTGAGCTGCGCGTGCAACGAGTCGTCAGAGACGTACTCGAGGGAGGGGAGTGCAAGCGAGGAGGGGAGCGACCCCTCCTCTCCTCCGCCTCGGACAAAGGGACAAAGGGGCGCATCGGTCATCTGTGCATGCTGCACGACCCGCCCATCGTCTCCATTGTCCGCCTGCGCGAGCGAGCTGGAGAAGGAAGGCCGATCGAGCCGGGGAAGGAGGGTCGAGCCCCCGCTCCCTCGCCCGGACTCATGCGCCGACCTCCTCGCAGGCTCGTCGCACCGGCGAATCCGAACCCGAAGGAGGCCCCGGCCGCGGGTCCGAGCCGTTCGCGGCGTCGCGGAGCGCCTGCTTCGGCTTGCTGCCGCTACGCTCCTCCTCGTCGATGCCGTTCCACCACATGTAGTGGTGGTTGACGAGGTGCTCGCCGAGCGCGACAAGGGTGAGCCGGCCGAGCCTGGCACACTGCGGGTCCGGGCACGTGGCGGTGGTCGTTCCGGCGTTGATGAGGTCGGCGAAATGGCCTTGGACGTGCCTGTTGAGCTTCTTCTGCGTGTAGAACCTGTGTAGATGGCCCGCTGTGCGTCAGTAGTCGCGCGAGAGGGATGAGGAAGAGGAGAGGCAGGGGACGCACTTGACGCCGCAGCCCGGCCAGATGCACGTGCGAGGCAGCGGTGGCGAATTGACGAGCTTGGTCCCGATGTGGTACGCCGCATGTGTGCGCGACACTGAAGGCGACACTGAAGGCGGGCTTGTTCCTGCACTTTTGCGTGAAGCACTTGAAGTTGGACCATGAGGCGATGAGCGTTGCTTCAAGCTGCGGCGAGATCTCCTTGAGCATGCATGTGAGGCGGTGCTGCAGAGTCGACTGCCCAGAAGCGAGGGCTACGCGTCAGTCAGAGCGAGGCGGGGGGAGGGGAGAGTGGGCGCACCTGTCGCCCTTCGTCCCGCACCGCGTACAGGATACATCTGCCGCGATCGATCTGTGGTGCTTTCGCTTCCTGCGGCTGTGTGTGCATACTCGGCGGAAGCGTCAGTGCTGCGCTGTGGGGAAGGAGGTATGGTCCCTCTAAGGAGGACACCTCTGCTCGCATTGCTTCGTGCTCCTGTTGCACTGCTTCTTTGCAGCTGGCAAGGGAAGCTTCCACCAGGGAAGTGTCTACTTGCGAGTGCAAACGCCGGGGGACGAGGAGCTTCGTTGGAAACGGGCGAGCGAACTCGACTTGGGAAGGCCAAAGTCGAAGTCGATGCAGTGGCGGGTCTGCCAGGTCCTCCACGGGGCTTGGGTAACGCATCCCGGTCAGAATTGAGCAAGCGCCCGCCGATCGAGCCTCTTCAACCCATCACACTCGTCGTCGCGCACTGCGATCCTCCCATTCCCCCCCGCTCTGCCTCTCTATCCTCCTCTGCGCGAGCGTGCTCACCCTCTTACTTCTTCCGGGGAGAGCGGACTACACGGTTCCGCATATGTTCTCCAGAGCCGGCCCCTCTGCGCATATGAGAAGCGAGGCGGTCGACGGCTCCCGCCCTCGTCGTCTTGCGCACGCGCTGCCGATGCATGCAAGGAGTCGTCGAGAGTCTGGCTCTCTGCAAACCAGAGCTGTTTCGCGCGCTTCCAGCTGGCGAGATGCGCCGGACGGCGTCCTCTGCCCTGGATCCGCCGAATGTCGCCTCCGCGCTCGCGCTCTCCCTCGTCGAGGGTACCAGGAGGCTCGACAGGAGGACCCTTGTGGATGCCTGACTGCCCCTGCCTTGCTACTCCTGGCGAAGCTCGCTCGGACCACCTGCTCCTCCCCTCCTCGTGCGGACTTTCCTCTCTCACCCGCTTCCCTCGCTCTCGACCCGCTACTCTACCTGCTTGACCGCCCCTACTTTGCGCCTATGGCGCCGCCCGCGCCTTCCAGCGCGTCCGCGCACGCCTCGCAGCCGGTGCGCTCCCCTCCCACATCCTCATCACTCGATGCGTCTCCCGGCCCGAGGCTGACCGTAGGGACCTGCACGCCGCACGCAACGCAGACTAGGAGTATGTACGGGGCTGCACAGGCTGCCCAAGGTCCGCCAGGCGGCGTGCACAGCGGTGTCGGGGGCACCGCCTCCTCTGTTGTGAGTAAACGCTCGCTCCTCACGCGGATGGCGCGGCTTGCAGAGCGTTGCAACGCCGTCCACGATGCTGTACAAGACCGGCCGACGCATTTTCCGTCCCCAGAGCACCCTCGCCGGCACCAGCATCGCCCCCGCCTCGACCTCCTCCTCTCCCGCCGCGATGGCAGCCTTACCGCTGTCCCAGCCGCAGTGAACGACCTACACCTTCCCCTGGGGCGCCATCTCCGTCCCGTACGGCATGACCCTCGAGCAGGGCATGGCCGGCTGGGCCCTCTCGCCGCCGCAGCCGACCTTCACGCCCTATGCGCCGGGCGCGGGCGGCGCCGTCCAGTACGCCTTCCCGCCGATCCCGACCTTCCCGCAACTGCACGCGGGTGCTGGGCCCGCACCAAAGCGGGCGATGCAGCCCCTGCCGTTGCCGCCGCAGCAGGGCGCCGCTCCGCCAGCCGCCGCCGGTCCGTCCACGCAGCCGCAAGTGCAGGCGTTTGAGGCGCTGCAGCCACAGGCGAACCCCGCGGCGTCGATGCCGGTGCACATGGGCGCGAGGGGCAAGGCAGACGTCGACGCGGCTGCAGAACCGCTCGCTGCGCCTTAAGGAGCCGGCGCGTGGCTTGAATGCGGATGGGAGGGCTGCGGGCTGGAACGACGAGGTGCCTGCGTTTTTGTCTGCGAAGAAGCATGCGGCCGGCTCGAGCACGCCCGCGGCGAAGCGCGCTGCGCACGCGGAGACAGCGACGCAGGCGGGAAAGGCGCTGCGACTCTCGCACAAGGAGAACCTGGAGGTGATCAGGGTGCCGAAGCCGTACCTCCCGCCGTCGACGCCGCGGGCGTACGAGAGCTCCCTCGGCCCCCTCGCGTTCGGCAGCGCGGCCGCGCCGGCGCCGCCGCAAACGCCCGAGGCGCAGCGCACGCACAAGAACGCGCTCGAGATGCTCAAGATGTTCCTCGCAGAACGGGACGCGATCGCGCGCGACGAGGCGGCGAGGAGATACCTCGACCGCGAGGCGGACATGCTCATCCCGCTCACAGCCGGTGCGCCACTCTCCCTCTCATCCCTCGGGCTCAGGCTGACGAAGAGAGCGCAGAGGACTACAAGGCGTTCCTCCGCTGGTACACGCTCGGGATCAAGTGGGTCGACAAGGACGACGGCGGGAGGGAGGTCGTTGGCCCGCTCACGCTCGCGCGCGTGCGATACACGCTCAAGACGACGCGCGAGGCGGTGTGTCTGACAGCTCCTTCTCTCGTTCCGGACGGCGCTGACGCTGCTCTTGCGCGCGCAGGTGAAGCGCGTTGTCGGGGCTGAGCTGCCAAAGGACGCGGCGCAGCAGGTCGAGATGGTGCGCTCCCGGCGCTCTCACGTCTCGTCTCGCACCGCTCACTGACCGCTCTTGTGCCCCCAGTACATCGAGACGGCGCTGCGCGACGAGGTGAGGGCGTACCTCGCGAAGGGGAGGTGACGGGAGGCGTTCGTTTCTATCGCACGCTTGTTGTTGATACGCTTTTCTCGCTTGCCATCGCGCTTTGTTCCGTACCGTCGCCTGCGCGCCTCCCCTCGAGTGGAGGGTGATCACTGATCGCGAGTAGGGCAAGTGTAAGGTTTTCTGTAGCTGAGCGAGCCGACGCGCGCATAGCCGCCGCCTCCTCCACTCGGCGCGGCGGCGCGGAGTCGACAAGCCGCTCTCCCTCCGCTCCGTCCCTTCTCGCTCCAAGCACCCAAGGAACTATACAAGCTACTATGTCGGACACTCAGGGCAAGGTGCGCACCCGCTCGCCTTTCCCGCCGCGCTCCAGCTCGCCGCCGCAATCGCTCCCCGCCTCGCGCATCATCGCCGTTCGTCCCGCCCGCTGACACGCTCTGAGCGCGCACACAGGTCATCACGTGCAAGGCTGCCGTCGCTTGGGAGGCTGGCAAGCCCGTCTCGATCGAGGACATCACCGTCGACCCGCCCAAGGCCGGCGAGGTCCGCATCAAGGTCCTCTACACCGCGCTCTGCCACACTGTGCGCTCCCTTTTCCTGTTCGGCGCCGCTCCGTGCACCCTGTACTGACGCTTGACTGCCTCCGCAGGACCTCTTCACGGTGCGCTCGCCGAGCCGGCGGCTACTCGGTTCTCCCGAGAGACGGCGCTGACCTCTCCCCGCTCGACAGCTCTCCGGCGACGACCCCGAGGGCGACTTCCCCGTTGTTCTCGGCCACGAGGGCGGCGGAGTGGTCGAGTCGGTCGGTGAGGGCGTTACGGACGTCAAGGTGGGCGACCACGTCGTGCCGGTACGCGCCCCACATTTCCCTCCCGCTTCCTCCCGCAGAGCTCGTTCTGACACCCCAAGCGCAGCTTTACACCGCCGAGTGCAAGGAGTGCAAGTTCTGCAAGTCGGGCAAGACGAACCTGTGCGGTGCGGTGCGCGTGACGCAGGGCAAGGGCGTCATGCCCGACGGCACGAAGCGCTTCAAGTGCAAGGGCAAGGAGCTCCTCCACTTCATGGGCTGCTCGACCTTCTCGCAGTACACCGTCGTCAGCAACGGTTGTTGCGATCACGAACAAGGCGCCGCTTGACAAGGCGTGCCTCCTCGGCTGTGGCCTCACCACCGGCTACGGCGCGGCGTGCGTCCGCCCTCGCTGCTTATCTGTGAGTGCACTAGCTGATGCAAGTACGCGCACGCAGGACCAAGACGGCGAACGTCCAGGAGGGCGACAACACGGCCATCTTCGGTCTCGGCGCAGTCGGCCTCGCCGTGATCCAGGGCTGCAAGGCGCGCAAGGCCAAGCAGATTATTGCGATCGACGTCAACGACGGCAAGGAGGAGTGGGCGCGCAACATGGGCGCGACCGACTTCATCAACCCGACCAAGCTCCCCGAGGGCAAGACCATCGTCGATGTGCTGGTTGAGAAGACCGACGGCGGCTGTGAGCACACCTTGTGCGTCTCTGTCTTCCTTCTTTGCGCTGCCGCTTGCCCGTCGCGTTGCACGCTGGAGCTCCTCCTTCAAGTGGAGACGGGACGCTCACCCTGACTTCTCATCTCGCAGCGACTGCACGGGCAACGTGCAGGTGATGCGCCAGGCGCTCGAGGCGTGCCACAAGGGCTGGGGCACGTCGACCATCATTGGCGTCGCCGCCGCCGGCAAGGAGATCTCGACCCGGCCGTTCCAGCTCGTCACAGGCCGGAAGTGGCAGGGCTCGGCGTTCGGCGGCGTGAAGGGACGCACTGAGTACGTTTTCCCCTCCTTCTCGGCGCTTTTCGGGTGGCGAGTAGCACAAGACTGACGCGTGCGCGAGCGCAGGCTCCCGGGTCTCGTCGATGACTACCTCAGCGGCAAGCTCACCGTCGACGACTACGTCACCCACCGCGTGCGTCGCGCTCTTCCGTCTCCCTTGCGAGTCGTCGTACTGATCTCCGCGTTGCCCCGCGCAGACCTCGCTCACGGAGATCTCCAAGGGCTTCGAGTACAGTGCGTCTTTTTCCTCCGCCCCGACCCAGGCGGTGCTGACGCTTCCTGGATCCTGCAGTGCACTCGGGCAACTGCATCCGGTGCGTTGTCGACCTGTGGGCGTAGAGGTGAAAGGCGGAATGAAGTGGCTGTTCTTCGTGATGCTACAGCGCGGGAGGGGAGCGGTTCTCGTGCTTGCTGGCGGGGCGAGAGCGAGTCCGCGAGGTCGGAGAGAGCGAACTTCGAGAGGGAAGCCTCAAGTGAAGTGTACCAGAGGAAGTCTCGCCGACAGCGCAACTCTCCGCGAGATGAGCAGGAGAGCGGCGAGTCGAGCACAGTGTGGACAGCCGTGAAGCTCGGCGCAGCCCATCGTTGCAGTCTCCTGACAGACTAGCTCGCTACGAAAGCACGCCAGGCGAGCGCGGCTGACTTGACGGAGCGAGAGGGGAGGGGGACGAGGAGCGGGGGAGGCTGTCCTCGCTCCACACGGCTCCGCGCACGGGCTGAGCGTGCTCCGAGGCTAGAGCAGCACCTACACTCCCCTCTGGACCAACCGCAGTTGCAGCAACTCGCCCGTCGCCGCTGCACCTCCTCATCTCGTCCTCCCCTCGTCCCTCCCGCGCCACCGCACACCCCACAGGAGAGTGAACGTGCCATGTCCGACTCGACCAGCGACGACATCCGCGCCGCCCAGGCCCAGCGCCGCGAGTCCCGCCTCGCCGCCGCCGCCAACCAGCCCGATGCGGGTCTCTCGCAGGAGGTCGCCCTCCCCGAGGCCAGCAAGAAGAGCCGCTCGAGCAGGTTCAACACAGAGATCGACGCCGGCACGGGCGCAGACATGGACGTCGACGACGAGGGCGGCGTTCGCCTCCTCGATTCCTGTGCGGACCCTCTCGCTTCCCTCCCTCTCGGATTACACGCGCTGACCCCGCACGCCGCAGTCACCGCGCCAAAGCACCTCCTGAACGAGTTCGCCGATGAGGGCGCCGAGGATCCCTTCGCCGCGACGGCCAAGACGCGCCAGGTCGCAGCCCGCCAGAGCGAATACCACGCGCGGCGGTTCGACCGCGAGGCGGGCGTCTCGACCGACACGTTCGCCGGCGGCGAGGACGGCGGCGAGGGCGAGTCGTACGCGGACAAGATGCGCCGCGCCGAGATCGAGCGCGAGGAGCTCCGCGTCCGTCGCGAGCTCGAGCGCCGCCAGCAGGAGGGCACCGACGAGCAGGGCGAGCCGCTCAAGGCCATCGAGGCGGTCGACCAGACTCCGCGCCGGAAGCGCTGGGACGTTGCTGAGCCGGAGGCGCCTCAGCGCGACACGGCGATGGCGGACGGGACGGCGTCGCTCGGCAAGGAGCGCGGCGGCGAGTGGGACGAGGACAAGCTCAAGGGCAAGGCAGCCGCCGCGCCGGAGGAGACGCCACGGCGGAAGCGCAGTCGGTGGGACGAGACGCCTGCGGGCGTGAGCGCCGGCGCGCCGGGCGAGACGCCCAAGCGCTCGCGGTGGGACCAGACACCAGCGGGCAACGTCGCACAGACGCCCGTCCCTGAGTCGCTCATGCCGTTCGGCTCGACGCCCACGATCAACACGGTGCAGCAGGGCACGGCGGGTGAGGGCTTCCTCCTCGTCGGCGGCGTCATGGACCGGCGAGTCCGCTGGCTCACGGACGAGGAGCTCGACGCCATGCTTCCGAGCGAGGGCTACGAGATCGTCGAGCCGCCCGCGGGGTACGCGCCCATCCGTACGCCCATCCGTACGCCCGCGCGCAAGCTCACCGAGGCGCCGCTCGCCGACACCGGCGGCTTCATGATGCCCGAGTCGGGCGTGAGCGCCGAGGCGCTCGGCATCACGACGGAGCTCCCGACCGACATCGAGGGCGTCGGCGACCTGCAGTTCTTCAAGAAGGAGGATGCGCAGTACTTTGCCAAGGTGCGTCTCCCGCCCCTTCCCCCCCCATCCCTTGCTTACGCTTTCTTCGCGTGCAGATCTTGACGAACGAGGACGAGAGCGAACTGTCGGTCGAGGAGCTCAAGGAGCGCAAGATCATGCGCCTGCTGCTCAAGATCAAGAACGGCACGCCGCCGATGCGCAAGTCGGCGCTGCGCCAGATCACCGACAAGGCGCGCGAGTTTGGCGCCGGCCCGCTGTTCGACAAGATCCTTCCGCTGCGCATGGAGCGCACGCTCGAGGACCAGGAGCGCCACCTGCTCGTCAAGGTCATCGACCGCGTCCTGTACAAGCTCGACGACCTCGTCCGCCCCTACGTGCACAAGATTCTCGTCGTCATCGAGCCGCTCCTCATCGACGAGGACTACTACGCGCGCGTCGAGGGCCGCGAGATCACCAGCAACCTTTCGAAAGCGGCCGGCCTCGCACACATGATCTCGACCATGCGTCCTGGTGCGTCCCCATTCTCCTTTCTCCGTTGCACCCACTCACGCTCGCCGCTCGCAGACATCGACCACGCTGACGAGTACGTCCGCAACACGACCGCGCGCGCGTTCTCGGTCGTCGCCTCGGCGCTCGGCATCCCTTCGCTGCTCCCCTTCCTCCGCGCCGTCTGCCGCTCGAAGAAGTCGTGGCAGGCGCGCCACACGGGTATCAAGATCATCCAGCAGATTGCCATCATGATGGGCTGCGCCGTCCTGCCGCACCTGAAGAACCTCGTCGAGTCGGTCGCGCACGGCCTCGAGGACGAGCAGCAGAAGGTGCGCACAATGACGGCGCTGTGCATCGCCGCGCTCGCCGAGGCGGCTGCGCCGTACGGCATCGAGTCGTTCGACAGCGTGCTCAAGCCGCTGTGGACCGGCATCCGCAAGCACCGCGGCAAGGGCCTCGCCGCCTTCCTCAAGGCGATCGGGTTCATCATTCCCCTCATGGACCCGGAGTACGCCAACTACTACACGCGCGAGGTCATGGTCATCCTCATCCGGTGCGTCCACCCTTCCTCCCTCGCTAGAAACGTTACTCACCCTCCGCCGCCCGCAGCGAGTTCCAGTCGCCCGACGAGGAGATGAAGAAGATCGT
Organism: Rhodotorula kratochvilovae; assembly: GCA_019926025.1. NCBI lineage: Eukaryota > Fungi > Basidiomycota > Microbotryomycetes > Sporidiobolales > Sporidiobolaceae > Rhodotorula > Rhodotorula kratochvilovae. The sequence continues at coordinate 495,693 of JAHSUG010000020.1, read as the reverse complement.
GCTCAAGGTCGTCAAGCAGTGCGCCGCGACGGACGGCGTCCAGCCGCAGTACGTCCGGGAGGAGATCCTGCCCGAGTTCTTCAGAACTCTCGTGCGCGCGCCGCTCGACCGCCGCAACTACCGCCAGGTCGTGGAGACGACCGTCGAGCTCGCCAACAAGGCGGGCGTGTCCGAGATCGTCGGCCGCATCGTCAACGACCTCAAGGACGAGAGCGAGCCGTACCGCAAGATGGTCATGGAGATTATCACCAAGGTCGTCGCCAACTTGGGCACGGCGGATGTCGACGAGCGCCTCGAGGTGCAGCTCATCGACGGCATCATCTACGCGTTCCAGGAGCAGACCATCGAGGACAACGTCATGCTCGAGGGCTTCGGCACCGTCGTCGCCTCGCTGGGTGCGTCTCTCTCTCGCTCCCTGCGCAGGATCCCGCTGACCCCGCCCGCTCGCAGGCATCCGCGTCAAGCCGTACCTGACGACGATCGTGTCGACGATCCGGTGGCGCCTCAACAACAAGAGCGCCAAAGGTGCGCCAGCAGGCGGCGGACCTGACGAGCAAGCTCGCGCTCGTCATCAAGCAGTGCGAGGAGGACACGCTCCTCTCCAAGCTCGGCGTCGTCCTCTTCGAGCAGCTCGGCGAGGAGTACCCCGACACGCTCGGCAGCATCATCTCTGCCATCGCCGCCATCGCCAACGTCGTTGGCATGACCCAGATGAGCCCGCCCGTCAAGGACCTCCGTGCGTCCCGCTCTCCCTCTCCTCCTCTCTCGCGTGAGCTGACTCGTCGTCGCCCGCAGTCCCGCGCATGACGCCCATCCTGCGCAACCGTCATGAGAAGGTGCAGGAGGCGTCCATCAACCTGATCGGCCGCATCGCCGACCGCGGCGCCGAGTTCGTCTCTGCGCGCGAGTGGATGCGCATCTGCTTCGAACTGCTCGACCTCCTCAAGGCGCACAAGAAGGCGATCCGCCGTGCAGCGGTCAACTCGTTCGGCTACATTGCCAAGGCCATCGGTCCGCAGGACGTCCTGTCGGTCCTCCTTACCAACCTCAAGGTGCAGGACCGCCAGTCGCGTGTTTGCAGCACCGTCGCCATCGGTGCGTCCATGCGTCCTGTCAGATCGCGAAGAGCCCGACTGACCCTCTCGCCTCCTCTCAGCCATCGTCGCCGAGACCTGCGGGCCGTTCACGTGCATCCCCGCCGTGCTCAACGAGTACCGCACGCCCGAGCTAAACGTCCGGAACGGCTGCCTCAAGGCCATGTCGTTCCTGTTCGAGTACATCGGCGAGATGGGCAAGGACTATATCCACTCGGTCCTCACCTGCCTCGAGGATGCCCTCACCGACCGCGACCAGGTCCATCGCCAGACCGCCGCGTCCATCGTCAAGCACCTCGCCCTCGGCACGGCCGGCCTCGGCGCCGAGGACGCGAACCTCCACCTGCTCAACCTCGTCTGGCCCAACATCTTCGAGAGTGCGTTGCTGCCACTCCCCCTCCCCTCGACCCTCCGCTGACCTCCTCGTCTTTGTAGCTTCGCCGCACGTCATCGGCGCCATGCTCGACGCGATCGAGGCGATGCGCGTTGCCCTCGGCCCGGGCGTCGTCCTCCAGCACGTCCTGCAGGGCCTCTTCCACCCGGCGCGCAAGGTCCGCGAGGTGCGTCCCGAATTCGCTTCCTGCACCAGGGCTCTTACTCAGCCTGTTGCGCCCGCAGGTGTACTGGTCGGTGTACAACTCGCTGTACCTCGGCGCGCAGGACGCGCTCGTCGCGTTCTACCCCTCGCTGACGAGCGCAACGTTTACGAGCGCGACCACCTCATGATGTTCATCTAGCCGCACCCTATCTCGCCCTTCTGATCCGTCTGTAGCGTTGTAACTAGTCGTGACCCCCTCGCTCGGCTTCCGGGTTCCTTGCTGCTGCTGCTCCTCGCTTACCTGCCCTTGTCGGCGTTGCGGTCGCTTCTTTCGGCCATTTCACACGCTGGCAGCTTCCTCACCTGCGCTCGCTCGCACGCACCTCGCACGGCAACGCACCGCATGTCTGAGCTCTCGCCTCCTGTCCGTTCGTCGGAGGGTCCGCGGATGCCCAAGTCTCGGTCGTTCACACGTCCGCTGCTTTCTCCCTCCATCCCCTAGCTTCCACAGCACTTGTCGAAGCGATGAGTGCGCGCGCCCTGCACAACACGCTCAACGAGCTCAAGGCCACCAGCGACTGGACCGGCGTGCGCACGTTGATCTTCGGCGACCACACCGTCCTGCGCCGCTGGAAATCGTAGAAGGAGGAGGCGCTCTTCGTTACGTGGCGAACCACGACACCGCCGTGCAGGCAGAACTTCAGGTCGGCCATGGAGCACGTCGACGCGATGATGCAGCACGGCCACATCACGGACATCTCGCAGCTAGTGCGTTCCTCTTTTAACCTCGCCATTCCAGGGCTGAACGACCTACTCGCGGCCGCCGCAGCCGACCACTACAGAAATGATGTCCTGGATGCGGAGTGAACAGAACGCCCAGCCGTTCACCTGGCTTCCGCCCCCGCCCCCTGGTTCGTCGAGCCAGCGTCCTGAACACACCGATGCACGATTCGAGGACGTCGCACACGTCTCCTCAGCGCAGGAAGACCTGACAGTGCGTTCGCGCCGTTCTCCTGCCTCCCGTCGCACCGGTCCCGCGCCTGACCGTATGCTGGTCGTCGTTTCCACTTCGAGCAGCGTCCCGGTCTCGTGACGGGCGACAGCACCTTCCGCACTCGCGGCAAGTACGACCCCGTGTACGGCGAACAGTCGCTTGCGAAGGACCCGCAGATCGGGTACCGCTCGGCGCTGTTGCATGGGACGACGAAGGAGCGGTGGGAGAGGGGCATGACGGGGTGGACGTAGCTATGGGGCGAGTGCAGACGAGTTGAGCTCGCGTTCGCGGCACTAGCAAGAGCGTCGAGAACTTGGGAAGGTCCAGCAGGGCGATGGTGCTCGCCTCGCAGCTCGACGTCCTCTTGCTCGTTCGGCGGCCATATCGACTGGTGAACAGCGTATTGCTCCAGAGTGCGACGAAGACAGCGCAGCATCACGGATGTGCATGATTGTGGACGAGGCTGGCGGCTTGATCGCGTCGCGACTGTTGGCGACTGGGACGTGTCCGCTTCGCTCAACCTGCGCCAGGGAGTGCTCTCAGACTCGTTGGCTTGGCTGTTGACGGCGTTCTGCTCCTGCGTCTCTCCTTGCTCGCTCCTCCCATCGTGCACCGCCCGTCCGCTCGAGCCGCCGACACGCCCTTGTCCTCGTCGCGAGCCGTTGTCCGCGCAGTTCTCGGTCACCCTCGTCGCTCCTTCGCTTCATCCGCCTCGCCCGCTGCTGGTCAGTCGACGACAAACACTCGTTCCCATGCGCGCCAACCCGCCCAGCTTGCTCAACACACCCGTCCGCGCCTTCATCACCTCCCTCGGCACATCCGCCAAGCCCCGATCTCCCTCCGCCTCCCGAGCCCTCCTGCACCATGAGGACGTCCTTCGCGCTCAGCGCGGCCTTTACCGCCTCCCTCGCGGCTGTAGCGAGCGCTACGGCGCCCATCATGTGCGTCTCCCGTCCTCGACCTCCGCTGAGCTGACCCAGCGATGCCGATGCCCACAGTGGCAATGACTGGCCGGCGTACAACGCTGCCGAGCAGTCCGTCTCGCACGTCCCGTGGAAGTACACCGACCTCGCGTACTACTTCGGTTCGTCCCCGTCGCTCCCGCCCCTCCTCGCCGCGCTGATGAATGTCTCCATGCAGTCACCGTTACGACCGCGACGGGCTTCGCCGTCCCGGAGGACCAGCCGACGTCCGACATCTCAGCCTTCGTCAGGCAGGCGAAGAAGAACGGCGCCAAGTCGCTCTTCTCCGTCGGCGGTTGGAGCGGCAGCCAGTACTTCAGCAACCTCGTCAGCACGCCAGCTAAGCAGGCGACGTTCGCGACGCAGCTCACGACGTTCTTGACCAAGTACGGCTTTGACGGCGTGGACCTCGACTGGGAGTACCCGAACGGCGTCGGCATCGGTTCGTCCGTCCCTCTGGCGCTTCTCCTGCGCCGCGCTCAGTACGATCCGCCCGCAGGCTGCAACAAGATCAGCGCCGATGACTCTGCTCACCTCCTCGCATTCCTCAAGGTACTTCGCAAGAAGCTCGGCGCGGGCAAGCTCATCACCGCCGCCGTCTCGACGAGCGGTTTCGCCGGGCCCGATGGCTCGCCGCTTAAGAGCTTCGCCGAGTACGGCAAGTACCTCGACTACATCAACCTCATGACTGTGCGTCGCCTGCTTTTCCTGACGCCGTGCGTATGCTGACCGTCCACCCCGTAGTACGACGTCTCGTTCGTCTGCCACTTTTCCGCTTCACAAAAACGCTACTGACTCTCCGCCGCTGCAGCGGCTCGTGGTCGCCGACGACGGGTCCGAACTCGCCGCTGCGCAAGTGCAAGAGCGACACCTCGGTGCAGACCGCGCTCAAGCTCTGGACGAGCCGCGGCTTCCCCGCCAGCACGATCCTCCTGTTCGTCGGCATTTACCCTTCGTCTGAGGTTTCCATCAGGCTCGACTTGCAGACCTCGGGCTTGTAAGAGGATCATGGTGTAGACGGCGTCGGCGAGGTCGCCCATCATCGCCTGGAGCGGCCGCATCTTCCAATCGACGTCCAACGCCTTGCGGAACTTGCGGGTGAGGTCGGGGAGGCTCAGACCCTCGAACTCGTTGATCTGCGAGCAAGCGCGCAATTGGCGGAGCTCTCTCTGCCCCAGGGAGAACCAGCGAGCCCGCCCGGAATGATGAGGGCGACTGCGCACGCACCACGTCCTTGAGACAGTCGAACAGCATCTGGAGGTCTTCGAGTAAGCTGTACAAGCAGGAGGCCTAGTTCAATCGAGCTGCAGCAGGTGCGAGAGCGAGGTGCAGGAGGACAAGCGGAGCGAGCCGCAGCTCCCCCTCCCCCACATCACTCGCTTCAAGCTCGCCACTGCTGGCGATGCTCTAGACTGCTCTCATGAGTGCTTCAGAGCGCACCCGCGCCCGGACGCTGCCCGGGTCGCCCTCGCGCGCCCTCCACCGCTTCATCAGCCGGCCTCCTCCCGCGCTCGCTCAGGGCGCCGCGCAGCGCTCGCAAGCGCGCGCCGTGGGTGCTCGGTGGACGGAGGGTGTCCGATGGGTCGCTCGGCGCTTCAGCGCGGCTGTGCGTGAGCAGGAAGTCGCGCCGGCGGAGGTTGAGCAGCGGGTGGAGAGCTGGCACGCGGCGCCGCAGCAGGCGCAGGAGCGCAGTGGCAGCGTGCTCGTCGAGGAGGTGTTGGGATGCGGGCTGATCGACCCGAGGCAGGAGCCTCGCGCAAGATCCGTTGCGGAGCAGTCGTGCTGGGAGTGGAGGAGACCACGGCGCCGGAGCAAAATCAGGGAGGAACCCTCCGCCCTTTTTCGTCGTTCTTCTCTCGTATGCTCTTTGCTCGATGCTGGATCGATCGGTGCTACCGGCGCTTCGATTGGGCTTGATGCGGGCGCCCTGTAGCCATGAACAGCCGCAACTGACACGCCCCGCTTCCCTTTGCTTTCTTCTCGCTGCCGACCGTCGTTTCTTCCCATGGGCGCTCTCGTAGATCTGCTGCATGCGTAGGCGGGTGCGTATGCGCTTCGTTCGTAATGGCTGACTCGACCACGCCTCCTGCAGACAAGCTCGTGCACTCCAGCACGAAGGACAGACCTTCCTCCCGCCCTTCCCGCAGAGCATGCGTCGATGTGTTACTGACGCGCGACCAGGCCGTACAAGCACATCCCCTCAGCAACCACCGCCTCTCTCCCTCTCCTTCCTCTCCTCGCCCCTTCCGCCTCTCCGCAACGCCGTCTTGAGCCCGTTCGGAGATTCAGCTTCGGACGGGATTCCTCACGGAGGGCAGACTTGAGAGCCGGCAGATGAAGCGGATCCGAGTTGTGGATGGAAGGTTGTGGGAGAGAGGGAAGGGGGGCGGTTGCGCTTGTCCCGGTCGCGCAATTGAGCAGCATCACCTCCCTGCCTGCGCACCGCACTCGTGATGCTACTGCGCTGGTTGGAAGTTGAAAGCGTTGCTCTCCGCAAGCTTAGGGAGGCGAGGGCCTTGCGAACGTGGACGGTGTCTTCCCTCCTCGCTCCTCCTCGCACGAGAAGCAGCATCGCCGACCTCCCCTCAGCCGCTCGGCACAGCCTTTATTACCAGCACAGAAGCGACTGCATGCTACACGCCCTGTCTGGGTATGGCGGGAAGAGCAGCAAGGAGCGGGTCTGCGGGAGGTGAAGAGCGTTCAGCTTCTGCAGTGTCTCGTCTGCGAAGAGCGCGTGCGCATTCCACGACGGCAGCAGAGGGAATGGGTGCGCACCGCTATGCCGAGACTGCGGAGGAAGCCGTTGCAGAGTGGTGAGGAGGACGGAGGGCGGAGGGTCAGCTCTGCAGCGGGTCGAGGAAGCGGTCAGGGTGCTCACAGCGCTCATAGTGAGAAATGGATCGCGTCGACGCGTAGTCTGCGGGAGTGGGAGGTCAGCAGATCCAGTGGTGCGCCCTCTTGCGGGCAAAGGGAGGGAGTGTGCGCCCAAGATCGTCTATTCTCATCGGCCTCGCCCGCCTCAACGCCAGCAATCTCTCCTACGCGCGTTCTCCGTGTACTTGGGCGTGCTGAGCGAGCTGGGGCAGGCGGTCGAGATGAGGCGGCGTGGTGAGGACTTGGGGAGGGCGAGGGCACGAGTCGAGCGGGAGTGCCGCTCGGAGCGCTCAGGTTGGCCGACGCGGCGAGGAGGTGCTCATGGAGCGGTCACGAGCATTGGCGAGGCTCTGCGAGGGCGAGAGGGCGCAGGATCAGCGAGGACATCGGCCAGCTGATGAGGATGGGGACGCACGATGAGAAGAGGAGAGCGCCCGTCTAGCGCGTCATACGGCCGCGAGAAGGCACATAAGCATAGCGGAGCCTTCAACCAGCCGCTCAGGGGCGAGGGCGAGGTCGGGAGGAGAGGGAGCGGGGCGGCGGCGGATTCCGCCAAGATGCGTCGCACGCCCATCCTCGTGCAGAGAGGAGAGACGCGCGCCAGACTGCTGGAAAGCACGAGTGTGCTCCGCCTAGCTGCTCGAGAGTCCCGCCTATGGGGAAGCGTTGGGCGACGACACGCGCTTCCCCTCGTCGCGCGGCTCTCCCTCCTTCCCATCACTTGCCCTCTCGCTCCTTGCTCTTCCGCTCTCGCACGCGGTCGACTCGACGGGCATGCACCCGCTTACGCGCAAGTACAACCTGCGCTCACGCGCCAACTACCTCCCCCGTGGTACGTTGTTTGTCTCCCTCCTCACGCCCTTTCCACGCGATTCAGGACGCGCGCGCGTCCGTTCGCACTCCAGACGCTCTGGCAAAGTAGGCCTCCCCCGAGAAGGGAGCAGCCGCCAGAGCTGAGGAGGGCGGATGGACGCGTCGCGTCTCACTCCAACATTCCCGCTTCTCCGAGCGACGCTTACTGACTCTTTCCTCCTCGCGCGCAGCCTCCGCCCTCCCGTCATCCGCCACCGACATCTCCCGCTCGCTGCCCTCGCGCGACATCGTCTCGACTACCTCACCGCGCACCCCGTCCTCCAGCAGGACGCCCAGCGGCAGCTCAACGAGCTCCAGGCGCTCGTCAACGTCACCAGCGCCGAGACCATCGCCGACCCCGTCGTCGACCTCGAGCCCTACCTCGTCGGGCCCATCTTGCCCGACAGCCCCTTTCCCGACGTCGACACGGAGGCAGTCGCCCGGGAGAGGAGGCGCAGGGCCGGCAAGTGCTGGGAGGCCGGGAAGGAGTGGCGGGACGCGTTCTACAAGCGGGACCGCAAGGCCCGCCCCGAGCACGCCGAGCGGCAGAAGCAGCTCGCGCGCGCCGATACGGTCAACATCGCGCCTTCTGCCGCGACCGTCTGCCACGCATCCTCTACTGGCTGGTCTGGCGTCTCGACGGGCTACGGCGCTTACCTCGACGCCGACCGCTTGAGCCGCTCTGGCTGCAAGTTTATCGCCTGCGAACCGTTCGTCCCGCTTTCGCTTCTTTTCGCTCCGTCCTTCTTGTCGAGTGCCCTTCCGCCTCGCAGAACTGCTTGCGCTACATCATTCCTCCTGCTAATGCTGCGTCTTGCGCTTCTGCTTCGCAGCTCTCGCCCTCTTCGTCTCGTCAGCAACGACGGATACGTCCTCGCCGTCCGCTCGCACGAGCTCAACTCGTCTCCGCCTCGTCGCTCGACTCGTTCATCTCTCGCTGGCACGACCCGCTCAAGATGAAGAAGCTCGCATCCAAGCCGGGCGAGCGCGGCAACCACCGCTTGACGCTGCTCGGCAGGACGCGTGGCTACGAAAAGGTGGCTTCCCTCGTCGTCTTCTTGCTGCGCTCCTCCATCCTGACTCTCTGCTCCGCTTTCAGGACCTCCACTTTACCGCGCTGCACAAGACTGCGCCGGTCCTCGCCGAGGAGATGATGGCCGACCCGGACCTTCTCAACTTGTCGTTCGTCCTCTTCCTGCTGTCCTGCCGTTCTCGCTGGACTCGCGTGTTTCTCTCTCACAGCTTGCTCGTGTCGCACATGCTGAAGACGTACTTCCCGCTGGTATACGAACGCTTCCAGGCCGCCGACCCCGCCAACGAGGACCCGAACCACCGGCACCGCTGCCGCTTCGGCGTCTTCCCCTTATTCTGCTTGAACTATGCGAACGGGCAGAGCGTCGGGTGCCGCCTCCATCTTGACTGGAAGAACGTCGCGGGCGGGATCTGCGCGGTGATGGCATACGGTGTGTCCCCCTCCTCCTCCTCTCCTTCCTTGGCTAACTCGCGCTCCTCGCCCTCTCTTCCGTGTGCAGGCAAATTCGACTCCACAAAGAAGAGTTGGCTCGTATTCACGGACCTCAACGTCGCGATCGAGCTGCCGCACGGGCACGTCGCCCTGTACCCCTCCTCGCTCCTCCAGCACGGCAATGTCGACCTGGTCGAGGCGGACAGCGAGGAGGCCGCCCTCGCCGGCGAGGGCATCGCGAGGGGCAGCTTGGTGTGGTTCGCGCAGGCGAACTACATCGTGTCGAGGGAGTTGGGGATGACGCTGGACGAGGCGAAGAAGCAGGGGATCGCGAGGACGTACGAGGACCTGTACAAGGTGTTTGTGGTGTAGTTTTCGGGCTGTACTGCGACCTGGCCGTCTCTTTCCCTCTCCTTGCGGTTGTACGGAGCGAGAGAAGGGGAGGAGGAGGGAGAGGAGGAGGGCAACGAGGTCTCGTTTGTTCTTCTACAGCGCAGAGAGCCGCCTGCGAGTCCGCTGTTGCCCTTGGAGTAGCTGTGAGTTGCATGCTCGCTGAAAACACGAGGTTGTCGTGAGGACAACCTCCGGCAGAGCGGAACTGCGAGGGTCTCCCTCTCCCACTTCACCCTCTCACCTCGCTCGGCGCTGAGCGCTGGTGGTCTGCTTTGCCAAAGCGCTCTCGAGCGCCCTCGCGCCCCGGCGTCGCCGGGGAAGCCATCCCTGTGCCACCACCGCCTCATCAGTCCACCCCACCACCCGCGCAGCGATTCGCTCCACAGCTCGCGCGGGGGCTCCCGTGCTCGCGCAGGCCGGCAAGCGTCTCGTAACGAGACTGTGGGAGGCGCGGCGTGCGCCGCTCGGGTGGTAGGCGTCAACGGCAGGGCTGTGGTGTGCGTGCGACTCGGGCGGGCCGTTCGAAGGGGAGCCAGCGTACGCTGCGGTCGGCGCGCCGCGTAGGGCACTGGGGAGGAGTGCTTGATCGGCGGGGAGCCGGAGGAGGCGGTGCGGAGGGTCGAGGCCGTCCTCACGCGAGGTGGTGGTAGCCCGAACGACGACGCCAAACCCGGAGGGGAGGCTAACGCCCTCTTGCTCGCACTCGCCCTATCTGCTCTCTGCTCCCTTCTGGATCGAATGGTGTTGGCGACGCTCCGTGCCCACTTGATGCGGGCACGCGGTGGCCTTCGACACGCTCGTTCTCCGCGCTTTTCGCCTTTCGCTCGCTCTCTTGCGCTTTCTGACTGCTGTCGCTTCTTTCAAGCGCTCTCGGGGACGTGCTCAGGCCGGTGGCGGCTCCGTTCGCGGCGCCATCGATATTCTCAGCGCGCTGTAGCCTCCTCGCTACAGCGCCACCTGCCTCTCCTTCTCCATCACCTCGCTCCCCGCCTTTCCTCCCATCCTTTCAAACCTCACGCACAGGAACACGCCACTGACCTATCTCCGCCCTCGCAGATCGCCAACCCTTCATCAAACCCGTCCCCTCCGCCTGCAATCTCGCCCTCTCTCCCGTCCGTCGGCACCGCAGGTTGTTCAACAGCACTTGCGCTGCAACGGTCGGATCTTCGGTGGGTGACTGAAGAGCTATGAAGGCGAGAAGGCGCCGCTGGTCGTGTTTGTGGGCTGGGGAGCAGGGAGGAGAAGGAGTAGAGGGTGCGACTTATGGTGCGCAATCGCAGTGCTCTGCTTTCCTTTCCTCGAGAGCACGTCCGCACATCAGGGCTGGAGAGCTAGGGCGTTACTCGCGGAAGAAGCTGCGGGGACTGCACAGAAGTCCGTGCGAGAGGCATCGACGGTGCGCGGGCAAGCCTCCGGCGCATTTCAGCTCTCTCTGAAGGGTTTCTCGCGTCGTGCGCCGTGTTTACGTGGTCTGTTTGACACGCTTGGTCGTCCCGGGCGGTGCAAAGGCGGTGTGACTGGAGAGCAAGCGCAGTTGACAGCCATTTCCAGGAATCCTCGTCAACCGCGCTCACGCCGCGCTCACACTCGCTTTCCGCGATCTGACATCGCCGACGCTTCCACCGAGCTTTGAAGCAAACAGCCGCGCATGCATGAGCCGCGCCCTGCAAGGCAGTGATACCGGATCGCCCTCTCACCCCTCGCCGTCTCTCCGCGGTCTCCTCCTCCGTCCTCTCGCTCACCCGTCATCCGCGCGTCCGTGGTTGCCCAACCAACACCGCCGCACGCACAGAGAGCGACTCAGTGCGTTCCCGCCCTGCAACTACCGCTTCGTTCCCGCCGCCCGGAGCTACGCCCGGCCGGGGTCATACGACATGGGACGGGCGTCGACACGAGCGGGCGAAGGAGGGTGCAGTAATGCGGCGAGTGCGGGGATGTAGCGCGAGTGCAATTCTTCGCGGGCGCGGACGAGGCGAAGAGGGTTGCAGGTTGTCATGCTGCGCGCATTTGAAGCAGGTCAGCGTGAGTCCTCCTGCCACACAGCCGCGCGCGTGGGATAGGTGAGCACGAGCGAGGAGGAAGGGACGCACATCTAGGAGACAGTCGGGCAGGAACAGCTGCTGCGCGAAGAGGAGAAGGAGGTCAGCAGGGTGAACACGAGCGCGCGAGATTCCGGATACGCGATCGCCGCACGACGTCCGCATACGCGCCATCCATCGCAGACTGCCGCTACCGGTGCGGGCACAGCTGGCCTGCGCTCCTCTGCCGCAGTCATTCGCCAAATCCTCCCTCGCGCCTTCCTGTTGCGTCGGCACGCGTTCTCCGCCGCGTCACGCACCGAGCCCACGACGCAGACACAGAGAGCGAAAGGAAGGGCGGCTCACCCATGAAAGAACGTCAAGCCGATCGAGACGAAGTCTGTGCGCGAAGGAGGGCGGGTCAGCACTCGCTCGCAGGTCCCGCCGACGTGCTCCGCGCAATGTTGCATCGTCACCGCGCTCGAGAGGGCCTGCTGTACAGGTCGCCTATCCAGCCGGGCGTCCCGCAAGCGGGTAGTGCCGTGTACAGGCGACCCCATCGAGCGCGGTTAGCATCCGGGTATACCCCTTCTTCCGCCGCCTGCGCCCTCCCACCATCCGCATCCTGCCCAGCAAGCAGAGGGACGGCTACGCACCGTGCAGAAGTCCTTGCCGAGCTTCGAGGGCGATTATTGAGGACGCGGGCGGAGCGGGCGAAGGGGCGGACGGGCGGAAGGGCGCGGGTCGTTCGCGCTTGTGCGGTGTAGCGAGCGCGATGAAGGCGGATCAGGGGATCATCTCGAGCGGAAGGAGCAAGGAGCGAGTGAGGGAGCGGAGGGCAATCCGCGCGCGGTCGACGAGACGAGGGTCGAGCGCGGCGAGAACAGCGACATCGCAGCGGGATGACCAGCGGCGTGCTTGGCGTGCCTCACAGACCTGCAGCAGCCACCTGCGCGCTATTCTCGATGGCTCAGGTGGGCGGGGACGAGGGGCGAGTTTCATCAGCTCCTCCTCGTCCCGGACCGCTCCTTCGCTCTCCTCTCGCTCGGAGGCTCTTCCGGCACTTGTGAGCGCCATGGACAGCTGTCTGGGACGCATACATTCAACCGCGCGCTTGCCCCAGGGCGCGACGGGGCATCGCTCTTCCTCGCTCCGCTCTGGCCGCTCTTGCCATCTCCCGTCATCTGCTCCTGCCCAGCAGGCGCTCTGCTTGCTCCTGTTCTCTCGCCTCTAGGTCCGGTCTGTGGGGTGCGTGCGCGAGGCTCCCCTCAGTGCGTTCTCCAGCCCCTTGGCCTCCTCGCCCTCTGCCGCAGTCACCTCCCGTTCCGGGCCACCTGACTCTTCCCTCGCACACAGCATCTCATCATTCGTCACCAGCACCTCCTGCTTCACCCATACGCCCTCGACTAACAACCGCGTGCGTCCTCCCCACTCTGCCGGTTGAAGCTAAGCTGACAAGCGTTCGCGCCTGCAGCTCGCGCACTTGATCCTCAGGATCCCGCACGTCCAGCAACTCCATCCGGACCTCGCGCACGGTCGTCGACGGAGCGGACGCTCCTCAAGAACCTCGGCTCGTGGCTCGGCGCCATCACGCTCGCCAGGGACAAGCCGATCGAGCAGAGCGACATCACGTTCAAGCAGCTCCTCATCGAGGGCTACGACTCGAACCGCCTCATCGTCGCGATCCCCTTCGTCTGCAAGGTCCTCGAGCAGTGCGCCAAGTCGCGCGTGTTCCGCCCGCCCAACCCCTGGCTTATGGCCATCCTCCGCCTCCTCATCGAGCTCTACCAGTTCGCCGAGCTCAAGCTCAAGCCCAATCTCGAGATCGAGGTCGCGGCAACAGCCTCGACGTCATTCACCTCAAGGACGTCGTGCCGACCGAGCTCCTCTGCGGACGCCCCAGGGAGCCTTCGCTGCAGGGTGCGTCTCTTCCCTCTCCCTCTCCCGCTCGCTTACGCGCGTAGCTGACCTCGGCGCTCGCCCGCCCGCCCGCAGACACGGTCTCGGTCGCACTCGCGAAGCTTCCGTCGATCGACGCCTTCAGCGTGCGGCTGCCAATGTTCGCGAGCGCCTGGGCGCTCAAGCAGCTCCTGTTCCTCTCCATCGACTGAGCGATCCGCGAGATCATCACGCCCGTCGCTGAGCGCTCGTTCCCCATCACCGGCATTTCGACTGGCGAGCTCACGAAGAAGGCCTTCGCGTTCGAGAGCAACAAGAGTCGGATGGCAAGGCGGCGCACCTCATGGTGCAGAACCTCGCCGGCATCCGCGCCCTCGCCACGTGCCAGGAGCCGCTTGACCTCAGCATGTACCGTGGATGTGCGGACCCTCCTGTTCATCAGAGGCCGCGCTGACTCTCCCCGCCCGCGCCGCAGACCCTCGCGATCACGCAAGCGCCGCCCTCGGAGACGAAGCCCGCCCAGCTCGCGCACGAGGCCATGCACAGGAGCAAAGACACGCTGTTCGCGCTCGTTGACTCGCTCAAGTCCAACACCGCTCGCCGAGGGTGCGCTTCCCCTCCCTCCCTGCGAGAACGTGCGTCCGCTCCCTCCCCCGCTCGCTCAACTCGAGGAGCCTAGCCTCCGCGCCCTCTCCCGCTCGCTTCTCCGCCCGCAGATCGTCGACCTCCTCGGCGAGCTCCCGCCCGGCGCCCTGATTGGCGCCGTCCTCCGGAGCGCGCTCCTCCGCATCCTCCAGGAGGACGTTCCCGTGCCGCCCTCGACCCTTCTTGGAGAGTACCGCTACCGCATGTCGGACGGCGGGAAGAACAACATCATGCACCCAGACCTCGGCAAGGCGAGCATGCCGTACACGCGTGGCGTGCCCATCATCTGCACCTTTCCCAGAAACCTCCTCGACAACGGCGTCGCGTTCGACGTCCTCCTCAGGCGCGAGCAGTTCGAGCCGCACCCGAGCGGCATCTCGTGCGTCCTCCTCCACTTCATCATCGTGTCGGTACGCTGACCTCCCTGCCCGCGCCCAGGTCACTTTTGTCCGACTTCATGCAACTCGTCACGCACAGCATATTCAATGCTCGAACAACGACCTCATGAGCAGCTACCTTTAAGCCTGTCTACGTGCGTCCTCCCTTCTCACCTTGCTCTCTTCTCCGCCTGCACCTCGCCTCCCCCACTCTCCTTCTCCTCGCCCCCTTCCCTCACCTTCTCGTGTACGGGACTGACCGTTGCCGACACGCGCGCAGGGCAGCAACGTCGAGGAGCTGCATCGCGTCCGCACGGGGCAGCAGGGGCACATCCATCCCGACGTGATTGCCTCGAAGCGCATCTTCCTCCTCTCGCCGAGCTGCTTCGCGCTCGCCGTCCAATTCTCGCGGTTCGTCTTCTCCCTCTCTTATCTCACCGCCCAGCTGACGCTTCTTTCGCCCGCGCAGCAACCATCACTGGATCTCGCTCCGCCGCGTCGAGATCAACGAGCGGGGCTGAAACCAGCCGTGGGAGTCGCTCAACGTCAAGCAGAAGAACGCGCAGGACCACGACGTCTTCAACACGGCGCACAACATCAACTGCGGCTACTTTGCGAACATCATCGTCCAGGTGCGCTCTCCCACTACTCTTCGTCTTCTCGAGCCGGGCTGACTCTTGTTCGCCGCACCCGTCCGCAGGCCTGCATCCGCACGATCCTTAAAACCTCGCGCACCGACTCGACGTGCACGCTCGTCCCGACCGGCGACTCCAAGACGCTCATGGGCCGCCTCCCGCGCGGCGAGGGCAACCACTGCGCCCACTCCCTTTCCCCTTTGCGAGCGCCGCTGACGCTTCTCGAGCGAACGCAGTCCTCTACAGCAACACATGACGTCGAGCAAGAAGGACGTCAAGTGGCTCGCGGGCACCATCAAGCACCGTAACAGCGGCAAGGACTCTAGCGAGTTGGGTTCCGCTCTCTCCACCCTCTGACGACCCCGTTATCCTTGCTCTCCGTCCCGCCCACAGACGATCAAGCAGGAATTCCTCCTCCCCGGGAAAGCGCGTCGCTCCTCCCGCTCTTGACCCTCGCAAGCTGACTCTGCCGCGTGCAGCCCGTCCCCCGGTCATGTGCTGCAGGAACGCTCCGCACGGAGGCCGCATGGCACGGCTGCTCCGTCAGCGAGTGCGTCCTCTTGCTCCCGCTCTCTCGCGCCCACTCACGCCCCTCGCCGCGCAGGTTCCGCCGCTTCCTCGGCCTAAAGGAGTACAGGTCGTGCGAGGAGTGGAACCCGGACAAGGACGTCGCCGTCGTGGGCACGCGGCTCGACAAGCACATCGGCACATCGACAGCCTTGAGCTGTACCCGGGCCTGGCGGCCGAGCAGCCCAAGCCGAGGATGAAGGGCTCGTGCCCCGCGCCGTGCGTGCGTCTCTTCCCCACCTCCTCTCCTTCCTGAGTTCGCCATCCCAGCCCGCGATGCTCGATCTCCCGCGGCATCCTCTCGGCCGCGATCAGCCTCATCCGCGACGACTGCCTCGCGCGTTCCCGCCCTCCCTTTCCTCGCGCTGTGCTGACACTCACCCCGCCCGCACAGTTCACGACAAACTAAGAAGGGGGTAACCTCACGTCGGTGACGCGGAATCACCTCAAGCCAGGGCTCGAGAATACCGCGTTCGACGTCTGCCTCGGGAAGGTGAGGAGGACCTGCCTCTCCCCTCTCGCGCACCGCTGACACGCTCCGCCCGCTCGCAGCTCATCCTCCGCCACGTCCTCGACTTCTTCCCCTACATCTCGACCTACGCCCTCTTCCCCTTCTCAACGGCGCACGGGACGAAGGACGACCTTGAGCGCATCGGCATTGAGGACCAGCGCGACCTCCGCCGCCCGTTGAACCCGCCCAGTTGGCGCACCATCTACCGCTAGGACCAGGCGAAGCGGGTGCTCGAGGATGACACGCGCGTCTCGAACGTCTACGGCCCACCGCTCGAGGAGATCCCGCGCTACAAGCAGCCGTTGATCCTTAACTACCCGCTCCCTCCCGCATCTCGCCTTCGCGCACAGCGGCCTGACCGCCGCGCCTTCGTCCACGGCGTGCCGCGCGCGCCTCGCACGCCCACGGTGCTGCAGCTGAACGGATGCGGCGGTGGGTCGAGGGGGAAGGTCAAGGGGACGGAGGGCGTCACGCGGGCGGACGAGCTTGCGGTGCGGAAGCGGGCCTGTGAGAACCGCGGAGCGAAGGTGCGCCGCGAGACGGTCGAAGGGAGGGATGGGTACGCGATGGAGGACTGGGCGGACGGGCTGCGGTTGTAGCGGCGGAGGGAGTGGATGGCATGCTTGGCGTCGTTCCGCTACGCTCTCCTGCGGATGCCATAGTAGTCGATCCGCACTGAGAAGCATGGGCAAGGACGCTTCATGAAAGAGCGGGGGACCGTGCCTTCGAGACGCGAGGCCTACGCCTCATCCAGCCGTTCGCTCGCTACCCACAGAGTCCGAGGAGCAAGAGAGCGCGGAGGAAGGGACGTGACAAAGTGTGTGCGGATTACGAGGTCGTACGAAAGCGGGAGAGGACATGCTACAGAGGAAGTGGGATGCGAAGGTGCGGCGGGGGGAGACTAGCGCGAGAAAGACGAGAGGACTACCGCTTGGACGTCGCAGACAAAAGAAAGGGTGTACGGCGTCACCACGGCGACGATGAAGCACTGCACGCAGAAGCCGGGGTTGTCGCTCATGTCGCGATCGACGGACGCGCAGAAGGAGCTGCCGAACAGGGCGACGGACGCGAGCACGGCCTTCAAGCCGCGGCAGTTGTTGCTGCTCCACGTACAGAGCGCCTTAAGGCGAGGCCGGGGTGAGCGGCGAGAAGGGAGAAGCGGGAGGGAGCCTGGACGGGGCGAGGTGCTGGGGGTGCCCGATGCGGAGGCAGGGGGGACGCACCGGGCTAAGAGGCTCTCTCCGCCGATAGCAGAGTGTCGCAAAGGCGTGCATCATCGGGAGCTGGATGCGGCAGAATTGCGGCGCGTACTCCGAGCCGAGGTCCGTCCTGTACCGAGCGAGACTGGCGCGTAGACAACCAGTGCGAGTCGCGGTGTCGGCGGAGAGATGGGGTGTGCCGCGTAGGATGGAAGCGTAGTACGGCTCGGTGACGTAGGTGGTGCTGCGCGAGTGTGGAGCGGGTCAGCTTGAGCTCGCGTTTGGTGGGGAGGCGAGCGACACTGGGCGAAAGGAGGGGGGAAAAGCGGGAGGGCGACGCACGAGTAGAAGAGGAAGGAAAACCACGAGGTCCACAAGAAGACATGGACTGCAGGCGGCGCGGGAAGCGTCAGCGAGGGCACTCGAGCACCAGAGAGGACGAGAGGAGGCGACGCACAGTAGCATACCCGCTTGACCAGCGTCGGCAGCGTGCGGACGTTCTCGCTCACGTCGCGCATCACGCCCGACCTTCTCCCGCGCGCACTCCCCCGTAGACAGCTCGGGCCGCTCCTCCTGCTCCTGCGTCCAGCACGTCACGCCCACCGTCGCGACCATATCGCCGCGCAGCTGGTCACCGCGAGCTTACGGAACTGCCCGCCGCCGAGCCAGTGCAGGAGCGGCGAGTGGCCGAGGTCGAGGTAGCCGACGAGGTAGCCGAGGAAGTTGGCGAGTTGCGTCTGCCGGCCGACCCAGGCGTTCGAGGTCGACTGGAACGAGGAGGGTGAGAGGTCGAGCACGAGGGCCTGCGGTACGCTCACTGTTAGTGCGATGGGCAAGCGCGAGGAGAAGGACGTACTCGAATGCTCGCCTGCAGGCCGTTCAGGCTGAAGTCGAGGATGTAGAAACCCGCCACGCCGAGCCAGATGGCGCACGTCCGCTCGCGCTCCTCCCGCGCCGGGACCCAGTCGCCAACGCCGGTGAGCACGCTCACGAGGAGCGAGGCGAGCTCGCGTGCGTAGGCGACGACGAGCGTCGAGACGAGGATGAAGAGTGTCGAGAAGAGGATGTACTGGCGGTGGCGAAAGCGGGAGGGGGACGAGTCGGAGAGCGCGCCTGCGAGAGAAAATGGCGGGTCAGCTCGACCTCATCGTACTGTAGGTGACCGAAGGGCGCCAGAGCGGCCGAGACCTCCACGAGCGCGGACAGGAGAGCGGACGCACCAACGACGGGCTGGACGGTCATCCCGCTCAGCGGGCCCGCCATCCAGACGAGGCTCGTCCCCTGCTTCGTCAATCCGAGCCCGAGGAGGTAATGCGTGCCGTCTCTGCGCTCGCGTCTGCGGTCAGCTCGTTCTTCGGGTGCGCGCGAGGAGAGCAGGGAGGGACGCACACCTCCTTGACCAACCAGGCCCACTGCGCGCCCTTGATGCCGATCGTAGTCAATGGCGCGCCCTTCTTGCTACCGCCCTCCGACACGCTCTCCGCGCCGGCACCGTCCGCCTCGTCCGTCCGCTCCCCGACCACGACTACATCGCCCCTCCCGCGCGCGTGTCACCTCATCGGGGCCGTAGGCGAGCCGTTCTGCGCGACCTGGACAAGGTCGTCGAAGGACTGGTGAGCGCAGAACGGAGAGGGAAGGCGGCGAATGTGGGGGAGTGGTCGTGAGGCGGGGTCTGCAGGCGTTTGGATGCCGCAGCGGGGCATGTACGGATGTGGTCTATGCTTGCGAGGGCGTGTGGCGTCTGGCGATGACCGCATGGGCGTGATTGCGGCAGGAAGACGATGGGAAGGCGGTCGGGTGATGAGGTTGAGGAGTGCGCGCGACGCAGCGGGGATACCTAGCGGAGGGTTGAGGGCGAGCACACTCTCGATCTGAGACAGGCCCCGCTGCAGGCGAAAGCGCTCGCGGGTGTCAGTGTGCGTCGGAGGAGACGACGCCGGCGGTTCTCGCACGGCGAGGTTGGCCTTGGCCAGTCTGCTCGCTCCTCGCCCGCGGACCGGGACTTGCGCTGTACGAGCTCATCCTGACTCGCTCTCCGTGCTCCCGCTTCTCGCCGCTACTCCCGCATCACAGCCGCCGCGCTGCTGCCTCTCCGCTTCTCGCCGCTGGAGGCGATGGATCGCGATGTCCGTGGCTCCTGTGCAGACGGGTGCGCATCGAGCCGACTCTGACGAGCCCTGGAGTTGCGCTCTCGCTGCGGGGCACTCGCACAGCTTGCCTCTCGCTCGGCCCTTCCCCTCGACCTTCGCAACAGCGACGGTGCGTTGTGACCGCGCCCACCGCCTTGCTGCTTCCTTTTCGCGGCTCTGCTACTGATGGCGGCCGCCGTTGCTCTCTACGCCGACCCTGACATGCGCCTGCAACCACTGCTGCCTCTTTTCGCGATGCTCTGCCCCGTCTTGCTCGTTCCAGGATCATACAGCACTCTTCAATCTACCGCAGCGCGCCCACACGGACCCCAGCCACGTCCTCGCCACGCTGCAGGGCCCGCAAAGGTGCGGATGTAGGGAATACTACAGCCGACGGGCACGAGGTGGGGATTTTTGGCGAAGGGCCGTCCCGCAACGGGCCCGAGCAGGTCCGCCTCGCAACAGCGGGCGACGGGAGAGCATTGACTGACCAGGCAGCAAGGGCAGCATGCCCGCTTGAGGCCCCGAGTCCGCCTTCTCGCACCGTGAGGAAGCGGGGAGGGGAAGTGCGAGAACTCGGCGCCGAGGCTCTCGGAAGGGTAGTTCGCTTGCGTGCTGCTGTTTACGACCCTGCACATTGCATCAGCCACCCCACTGCGTCCCAAGAGCGGAGAGAAAGGGGCGAGCGAGAAGAGCGACAGCGTCCGAGCTCAGCGCTCAGCAGCTTTCCACGCCCGTTGCGCCTCGCACCGCTCTCTGTGGGAGTCGAGGCTACGAGAGTATGCACTGCGAGCGTGGCACGACACTTGAAGCTCACGCACGTGCGCTTAAAGTGCGAATTGCGGCTGCGCGGCCGCGCCCCGGGCGAACACCTCGCGCGCCGCACGCCGCCCCTTGTCCTCCTTCTCCTCACTCGTCAGTGTCAATCAGCGCCTGTGATCCCTTTCTTGTACCATCCGACTGAGCTCCTTGCACTGGCTGCACCTGCACGCTCGCTCGGCTTTCTGCTGCCCCTGCACCCCTCTGGACGGGAGGCGCAGTGCGTGGCTCTCACGAGCCGTGCACGCGCCGACTGTAGGGGGGAGTGCGGGGCGACGGTGTAGCTGCTGGCTGTGCTGAGTGCGCTGGTCTGGGTAGAACCTGCCTCGCTGCGCCCGCGTTGGTGACTCACGGACAGACCGGGCTCGCCGCACTCGCAATCCTTCGGGGATGCGTGGGGCTGCAATCCTTCGGGGATGCGGCTCTGGGCGCAATTCTACGGGGATGCACCACCCTGACTGCCTCCCTTTCGGGGGAGCTAACGGTCGCCGCCGACACTCGCCTGCCCTCGCGGCAGGCCAGGACGGCGCGTTTATGCTTCGCCTCTTCGCTCGCGCCTCCTCCCTTGACGTTTAGCGCCTCGTCCGGACCGCCCTCGCGGGAGCTGGACCGCTTCTTCGCTATCGCTGGACTATCGCTTCTTTCTTGGCTGTGACTCGTGCGAAACGACTCGGCAGCGGGGGCTTACCAGCACCGCACGCCGTGACAGGATCGCCCTCAAGCATTCAAAAACAACGCCCACAGCCCGACGCCCCGAGCGCCTCCCCTGCACCGCCTTCTGCACCTTTGGCTATCCCCTCCCTGCCCTACCGCCCAACTCGTGCTCTCTCTCCTCCTCGCCGTCCTTGTCCTCACCCCCTCTTCTTGCGCGTCATTGGTGTTCTCCTTTCTGTCCCAGCACGCTATAGCGGTGGTGGGTCGCGGATCCGCGTCATCTGCGCGGCCCGAGCGACTTGACGGCCAGATGCGACCGATGCGACTTCTTCCTCTTTTCCCTCGCGGTCAAGGGCGGCGCGGCAGGCGCGAGCGCGTTGAGTGCGCTGACCTACACCGCACGCGGCAGCAGCACTCACGCGCTCGAACGACATCCACCACCTCTCCCTCCTCTGCACTCTCCTCCTGCCTCGCCTCCACACGCTTGCCTTCACGCCGCCGTGCGCGCTCCCCTACGCCGCCTCCCTTCACTGCGGCTCGCGTTTCGCGTCCTCCCCTCCCCGTACCTGCCCTTCCTGCGCCTGCCAAGCCCGCTCGCCCCCTCCTTCCCTCCTCGGAGCTCTCGCTCTTTTCCTCTCACCCTGTCCTTCTCTCACGGTCAAGAACGGCGCGACGGGCGCGAGGGTGTTGATGTGAGCTGACCTAGATCACGCCGCCGCAGGACTCACGCGCTCACTCACACGACTTGCCCCCGCGCCCCCCCCCTTCCCCACCCCCCGACAGCTCCACTCTCTCACTGCACGCTCGCCGTCGCCTTTTGCGGCCCCGCGCGCCCCCTCTCGCCCTTCCTGCCTCTGCTCCGCCACCGCGGCCCCCTCTCGCACGCGCGCCGCCCCTCGCCATCCCTTCCCTTCCCTTTCTTCGTCCTTCCCTCATCTCCGCTGCTTCCGTCCCTCGCACCTTTCCCTGCTGACCTCCGTACCGCTCTCTCACCGACTACGGCAAGGCATGCAACGTAGCTCCCCTGCACGCACCCCGCCTATCGCGCGTCGTGAGCGGGACCTTCACGCAATGTGCTCGCCCTTTCCATCCCCGCGCTCTCAGCGCTGCTTCATGTTGCTCTCCCCCGTCTCCTCACCGCTCATAACGCTCGCGGTGGCAGTGGTGGAGCTGCCCGTTTTCTAGTGGGCGCGCTCGGGCCGAAGAGTGTGGGCTTGCTGCTTCCGCTCGTTCTTCCTCGGCTCGTCACGAGCCTCGTCCAGGGTGTCTTTTGCACTCTCTGGACCGTGATGTCACTGCTAGCGGGCT
Organism: Rhodotorula kratochvilovae; assembly: GCA_019926025.1. Lineage (NCBI taxonomy): Eukaryota > Fungi > Basidiomycota > Microbotryomycetes > Sporidiobolales > Sporidiobolaceae > Rhodotorula > Rhodotorula kratochvilovae. Next base: position 473,760 of record JAHSUG010000020.1, on the reverse strand, counting down.
CATATTCCGCTGGGTGTGTGTCGGGCGGGAGGACTGGATGATGTTGGCAAGGGGGCGCGAAGAGATCAAGGTGACCTCTCTCTCCCTCTCTCGGTCAAAGGAGGTGCACTGGACTCGAGGGTGTTGCTTCGAGCTGACCTGTTCCGCGCGCCGCAACTGACGCACCTTGTTCTGCCACAAGCACCACCCTTGTTACTCCCCGTCTTCCTCCTGTCCCTCGCTCGCGACTTGATGTGTCCTTGCGCTTCCATCGCCGCTTGATCGCGGCCTCTCCCGACCTCGTTCGACCCGCCATCGCATCCGCCACCTCCTCGCTCGTGCCGCTCCTTGCCGTTCCGGCTCCACCTTGCTTTCCTCTCTGGAGTCCCTGGCGGTCTCGCTCTCGAGCTTTCGCGCTTCCGCTTGCGCCCCATGGCTTTCTTGTTCTGTCGTGTCATAGAGCGTGCAACATGTTGGTTGGTGGGCACTTGCTGTGCTGCGGGTGGAGCGAAGATGACTCTCGCCCCTGCAGACAAACTGCTCGCTCCTCTCACTCTTCGCCCGTATGCTGCGCGTTCGATCTGTGGTGCTTTCACTTCCTGCAGCTGTGTGTGCATACTCGGCGTAAGCGTCAGTGCTGCGCTGTGGGGGAAGGAGGTGTGGTCCCTCTTGTCGGTAGAAGTGGATAGGGTCCCAAGCGAACGTACAAAGGCGACTTGAACGAAGAGTGAACTGCAGAGGAGAGAGAGAGGAGAGCTCCGAGGGAGCTCGACTACGGCGAAGAGTGGCGAGGGACATCACGAGGGGGATGACGAGCTACATGACGACGGGGATGACGAGGGAGCGGCAAAGGGACATCACGAGGAAGGAACGGAGGCAGAGTGGCGGGAAACAGGGTTGTGGCAAAGCAGTACAACGAGGATGAGGCGAGGGTGCTGATGAGACATCGTTCAGCGCGGAGGGGCGCTTCCGCCGATACCTCTGAGGAGGACACCTCTGCTCGCATTGCTTATTGCTCCTGTTGCACTGCTTCTTTGCAGCTGGCAAGGGAAGCTTCCACAAGGAAGCGTCTACTTGCAATTGCGAACGGTGGGGGACGAGGGGGTTCGTCGCAAATGGGCGAGCAGACTGGACTTGGGAAGGTCAAGGGTCGCGGACGACGCAATGGAGGGTCTACCAGGCCCTCCACGGGGTATGGGTAGCACATCGCGATCAGCTCTGAGCAGGCGCCCGCCGATCAAACCTGTTCAACCCATTGCGCTCGTCGTCACGCACCGCGAGTCTCCCTTCCCTCGCGCTATGCCTCTCTCTGTCTCCACTGCGCGAGCATACTCACCCTCTTCTTCTTCCCTGAAGAGAGAGAGCGATCTGCACTGTGCTACCGCAGACGTTCGCCAGAGCAGGCCCCTGCGCAGGGAAGCGAGGCGGTCGACAGCTCCCTCCCTTTGCCTCCCTCTCGTCGAATTTCTCGCGGATTGCGTATGCATGCAAGGGAGTCGGCTCGAGAGTCTGGTTCTCTGCGGTACCGGAGCTGCCCCGCGCGCTTGCAACTGGCGAGATGCGCAGGACGTCGTCCTTTGCCGCCGAATGTCACCTCCGCACTCGCGCTCCTCCTCGTGGAGGGTACCAGGAGGCTCGACAGGAGGACCCTTGTGGCTGCCTGAGAGCCCCTGCCTTGCTACAGTACTCATCGCCAAGCTCGCTCGGACCACCTGCTCCTCCCCTCCTCGCGCGGACCTTCCTCTTCCCCCGCTTCCCTCGCTCCAGATCCGCTACTCTACCTGCTTGACCGCCCCTAATTTGCGCCTATGGCACCGCCCGCGTCTTCCAGCGCGCCCGCGCACGCCTCGCAGCCGGTGCGCTCCCCTCCCGCATCCTCATCACTCCAAGCGTCTCCCGGCGTGAGGCTGACCGTGGGCACCTGCGCGCCGCATTCAACGCAGGCTGGGATGTCGTCTGGCACTGCACAGGCTGGCCAGGGTCCGCCAGGCGGCTTGTACGGCGGGGCAGGGGGCACCGCCTCCTCTGTTGTGAGTCCGCACTTCTCCCGGGGTCGCTCGAGAGGCGACTCTGCACCGTTCACGAGACGCCAGAAGACCGGCTGACGCGCCCTCCGTCCCCAGAGCGCCGTTGCCGGCCCCATCATCACCCCCGCCTCGACCTCCTCCGCCACGGCGATGCCAGCCTTCCCGCCGTTCCAGCCGCAGTGGACGGCCTACACCTTCCCCTGGGGCGCCATCTCCGTCCCGTACGGCATGACCCTCGAGCAGGGCATGGCCGGCTGGGCCCTCTCGCCGCCGCAGCCGACCTTCACGCCCTATGCGCCGGGTGCGGGCGGCGCCGTCCAGTACGCCTTCCCGCCGATCCCGACCTTCCCGCAACTGCACGCGGGTGCCTGGGCCGCACCGAAGCAGGCGATGCAGCCCCTGCCGCTGCCGCTGCAGCAGGGCGCCGCTCCGCCAGCCGCCGCCGGTCCGTCCATGCAGCCGCAGGTGCAGGTGTATAAGGCGCTGCAGCCGCAGATGAACCCCGCGGCATCGACGCCGGTGCAGATGGGCGCAAAGGGCAAAGGCCGCGCGCCCGCGCAGACGTCGACGTCGCTGCAGAACCGCTTGCTGCGCCTTGAGGGGCCGGCGCGCGGCTTGTATGCGGAGGCGGCGGCAGCGCGCTGGAGCGAAGAGGCACCTGCGTCCTCGTCTACGAAGAAGCGCGCTGCCGGCTCGAGCGCGCCGGCGGCGAAGCGCGCTGCGCACGCGGAGACAGCGACGCAGGCGGGAAAGGCGCCGCGACTCTCGCACAAGGAGAACCTGGACGTGATCAAGGTGCCGAAGCCGTACTTCCCGCCGTCGACGCAGCGCACGCACAAGAACGCGAACGCCCGAGGCGCAGCGCACGCACAAGAACGCGAACGCCCGAGGCGCAGCGCACGCAAGAACGCGATCGAGACGCCCAAAATGTTCCTCGCCGAGCGGGACGCGATGGCGCGCGACGAGGCGGCGAGGAGGTACCTCGACCGCGAGGCGGACGTGCTCATTCCGCTCACAGCTGGTGCGCCGCTCTCCCTCTCATCCCTCGGGCTCAGGCTGACGAAGAGAGCGCAGAGGACTAAAAGGCGTTCCTCCGCTGGTACACGCTCGGGATCAAGTGGGTCAACAAGGACGACGGCGGGAGGGAGGTCGTCGGCCCGCTCACGCTCGCGCGTGTGCGGTACACGCTCAAGGCGACGCGCGAGGCGGTGCGCCTGACAGCTCCATCTCTCGTTCCGGGCGGCGCTGACGCTGTACTTGCGTGCGCAGGTGAAGCGCGTTGTCGGGGCTGACCTGCCGAAGGGCGCCGAGGTCGAGATGGTGCGCTCCCGGCGCTCTCACGTCTCGTCTCGCACCGCTCACTGACCGCTCTTGTGCCCCCAGTACATCGAGACGGCGCTGCGCGACGAGGTGAGGTACCTCGCGAAGGGGGTGACGGGAGGCGTTCGTTTCTATCGCACGCTTGTTGTTGATACGCTTTTCTCGCTTGCCATCGCGCTTTGTTCCGTACCGTCGCCTGCGCGCCTCCTCGAGTGGAGGGGTAGGGCAAGTGTAAGGTTTTCTGTAGCTGAGCGAGCCGACGCGCGCATAGCCGCCGCCTCCTCCACTCGGCGCGGCGGCGCGGAGTCGACAAGCCGCTCTCCCTCCGCTCCGTCCCTTCTCGCTCCAAGCACCCAAGGAACTATACAAGCTACTATGTCGGACACTCAGGGCAAGGTGCGCACCCGCTCGCCTTTCCCGCCGCGCTCCAGCTCGCCGCCGCAATCGCTCCCCGCCTCGCGCATCATCGCCGTTCGTCCCGCCCGCTGACACGCTCTGAGCGCGCACACAGGTCATCACGTGCAAGGCTGCCGTCGCTTGGGAGGCTGGCAAGCCCGTCTCGATCGAGGACATCACCGTCGACCCGCCCAAGGCCGGCGAGGTCCGCATCAAGGTCCTCTACACCGCGCTCTGCCACACTGTGCGCTCCCTTTTCCTGTTCGGCGCCGCTCCGTGCACCCTGTACTGACGCTTGACTGCCTCCGCAGGACCTCTTCACGGTGCGCTCGCCGAGCCGGCGGCTACTCGGTTCTCCCGAGAGACGGCGCTGACCTCTCCCCGCTCGACAGCTCTCCGGCGACGACCCCGAGGGCGACTTCCCCGTTGTTCTCGGCCACGAGGGCGGCGGAGTGGTCGAGTCGGTCGGTGAGGGCGTTACGGACGTCAAGGTGGGCGACCACGTCGTGCCGGTACGCGCCCCACATTTCCTCCCGCTTCCTCCCGCAGAGCTCGTTCTGACACCCCAAGCGCAGCTTTACACCGCCGAGTGCAAGGAGTGCAAGTTCTGCAAGTCGGGCAAGACGAACCTGTGCGGTGCGGTGCGCGTGACGCAGGGCAAGGGCGTCATGCCCGACGGCACGAAGCGCTTCAAGTGCAAGGGCAAGGAGCTCCTCCACTTCATGGGCTGCTCGACCTTCTCGCAGTACACCGTCGTCAGCAACGGTTGTTGCGATCACGAACAAGGCGCCGCTTGACAAGGCGTGCCTCCTCGGCTGTGGCCTCACCACCGGCTACGGCGCGGCGTGCGTCCGCCCTCGCTGCTTATCTGTGAGTGCACTAGCTGATGCAAGTACGCGCACGCAGGACCAAGACGGCGAACGTCCAGGAGGGCGACAACACGGCCATCTTCGGTCTCGGCGCAGTCGGCCTCGCCGTGATCCAGGGCTGCAAGGCGCGCAAGGCCAAGCAGATTATTGCGATCGACGTCAACGACGGCAAGGAGGAGTGGGCGCGCAACATGGGCGCGACCGACTTCATCAACCCGACCAAGCTCCCCGAGGGCAAGACCATCGTCGATGTGCTGGTTGAGAAGACCGACGGCGGCTGTGAGCACACCTTGTGCGTCTCTGTCTTCCTTCTTTGCGCTGCCGCTTGCCCGTCGCGTTGCACGCTGGAGCTCCTCCTTCAAGTGGAGACGGGACGCTCACCCTGACTTCTCATCTCGCAGCGACTGCACGGGCAACGTGCAGGTGATGCGCCAGGCGCTCGAGGCGTGCCACAAGGGCTGGGGCACGTCGACCATCATTGGCGTCGCCGCCGCCGGCAAGGAGATCTCGACCCGGCCGTTCCAGCTCGTCACAGGCCGGAAGTGGCAGGGCTCGGCGTTCGGCGGCGTGAAGGGACGCACTGAGTACGTTTTCCCCTCCTTCTCGGCGCTTTTCGGGTGGCGAGTAGCACAAGACTGACGCGTGCGCGAGCGCAGGCTCCCGGGTCTCGTCGATGACTACCTCAGCGGCAAGCTCACCGTCGACGACTACGTCACCCACCGCGTGCGTCGCGCTCTTCCGTCTCCCTTGCGAGTCGTCGTACTGATCTCCGCGTTGCCCCGCGCAGACCTCGCTCACGGAGATCTCCAAGGGCTTCGAGTACAGTGCGTCTTTTTCCTCCGCCCCGACCCAGGCGGTGCTGACGCTTCCTGGATCCTGCAGTGCACTCGGGCAACTGCATCCGGTGCGTTGTCGACCTGTGGGCGTAGAGGTGAAAGGCGGAATGAAGTGGCTGTTCTTCGTGATGCTACAGCGCGGGAGGGGAGCGGTTCTCGTGCTTGCTGGCGGGGCGAGAGCGAGTCCGCGAGGTCGGAGAGAGCGAACTTCGAGAGGGAAGCCTCAAGTGAAGTGTACCAGAGGAAGTCTCGCCGACAGCGCAACTCTCCGCGAGATGAGCAGGAGAGCGGCGAGTCGAGCACAGTGTGGACAGCCGTGAAGCTCGGCGCAGCCCATCGTTGCAGTCTCCTGACAGACTAGCTCGCTACGAAAGCACGCCAGGCGAGCGCGGCTGACTTGACGGAGCGAGAGGGGAGGGGGACGAGGAGCGGGGGAGGCTGTCCTCGCTCCACACGGCTCCGCGCACGGGCTGAGCGTGCTCCGAGGCTAGAGCAGCACCTACACTCCCCTCTGGACCAACCGCAGTTGCAGCAACTCGCCCGTCGCCGCTGCACCTCCTCATCTCGTCCTCCCCTCGTCCCTCCCGCGCCACCGCACACCCCACAGGAGAGTGAACGTGCCATGTCCGACTCGACCAGCGACGACATCCGCGCCGCCCAGGCCCAGCGCCGCGAGTCCCGCCTCGCCGCCGCCGCCAACCAGCCCGATGCGGGTCTCTCGCAGGAGGTCGCCCTCCCCGAGGCCAGCAAGAAGAGCCGCTCGAGCAGGTTCAACACAGAGATCGACGCCGGCACGGGCGCAGACATGGACGTCGACGACGAGGGCGGCGTTCGCCTCCTCGATTCCTGTGCGGACCCTCTCGCTTCCCTCCCTCTCGGATTACACGCGCTGACCCCGCACGCCGCAGTCACCGCGCCAAAGCACCTCCTGAACGAGTTCGCCGATGAGGGCGCCGAGGATCCCTTCGCCGCGACGGCCAAGACGCGCCAGGTCGCAGCCCGCCAGAGCGAATACCACGCGCGGCGGTTCGACCGCGAGGCGGGCGTCTCGACCGACACGTTCGCCGGCGGCGAGGACGGCGGCGAGGGCGAGTCGTACGCGGACAAGATGCGCCGCGCCGAGATCGAGCGCGAGGAGCTCCGCGTCCGTCGCGAGCTCGAGCGCCGCCAGCAGGAGGGCACCGACGAGCAGGGCGAGCCGCTCAAGGCCATCGAGGCGGTCGACCAGACTCCGCGCCGGAAGCGCTGGGACGTTGCTGAGCCGGAGGCGCCTCAGCGCGACACGGCGATGGCGGACGGGACGGCGTCGCTCGGCAAGGAGCGCGGCGGCGAGTGGGACGAGGACAAGCTCAAGGGCAAGGCAGCCGCCGCGCCGGAGGAGACGCCACGGCGGAAGCGCAGTCGGTGGGACGAGACGCCTGCGGGCGTGAGCGCCGGCGCGCCGGGCGAGACGCCCAAGCGCTCGCGGTGGGACCAGACACCAGCGGGCAACGTCGCACAGACGCCCGTCCCTGAGTCGCTCATGCCGTTCGGCTCGACGCCCACGATCAACACGGTGCAGCAGGGCACGGCGGGTGAGGGCTTCCTCCTCGTCGGCGGCGTCATGGACCGGCGAGTCCGCTGGCTCACGGACGAGGAGCTCGACGCCATGCTTCCGAGCGAGGGCTACGAGATCGTCGAGCCGCCCGCGGGGTACGCGCCCATCCGTACGCCCATCCGTACGCCCGCGCGCAAGCTCACCGAGGCGCCGCTCGCCGACACCGGCGGCTTCATGATGCCCGAGTCGGGCGTGAGCGCCGAGGCGCTCGGCATCACGACGGAGCTCCCGACCGACATCGAGGGCGTCGGCGACCTGCAGTTCTTCAAGAAGGAGGATGCGCAGTACTTTGCCAAGGTGCGTCTCCCGCCCCCATCCCTTGCTTACGCTTTCTTCGCGTGCAGATCTTGACGAACGAGGACGAGAGCGAACTGTCGGTCGAGGAGCTCAAGGAGCGCAAGATCATGCGCCTGCTGCTCAAGATCAAGAACGGCACGCCGCCGATGCGCAAGTCGGCGCTGCGCCAGATCACCGACAAGGCGCGCGAGTTTGGCGCCGGCCCGCTGTTCGACAAGATCCTTCCGCTGCGCATGGAGCGCACGCTCGAGGACCAGGAGCGCCACCTGCTCGTCAAGGTCATCGACCGCGTCCTGTACAAGCTCGACGACCTCGTCCGCCCCTACGTGCACAAGATTCTCGTCGTCATCGAGCCGCTCCTCATCGACGAGGACTACTACGCGCGCGTCGAGGGCCGCGAGATCACCAGCAACCTTTCGAAAGCGGCCGGCCTCGCACACATGATCTCGACCATGCGTCCTGGTGCGTCCCCATTCTCCTTTCTCCGTTGCACCCACTCACGCTCGCCGCTCGCAGACATCGACCACGCCGACGAGTACGTCCGCAACACGACTGCGCGCGCGTTCTCGGTCGTCGCCTCGGCGCTCGGCATCCCCTCGTTGCTCCCCTTCCTCCGCGCCGTCTGCCGCTCGAAGAAGTCTTGGCAGGCGCGCCACACGGGTATCAAGATCATCCAGCAGATCGCCATCATGATGGGCTGCGCCGTCCTGCCGCACCTGAAGAACCTCGTCGAGTCGGTCGCACACGGCCTCGAGGACGAGCAGCAGAAGGTGCGCACGATGACGGCGCTGTGCATTGCCGCGCTCGCCGAGGCGGCCGCGCCGTACGGCATCGAGTCGTTCGACAGCGTGCTCAAGCCGCTGTGGACGGGCATCCGCAAGCACCGCGGCAAGGGCCTCGCCGCGTTCCTCAAGGCGATCGGGTTCATCATTCCCCTCATGGACCCGGAGTACGCCAACTACTACACGCGCGAGGTCATGGTCATCCTCATCCGGTGCGTCCACCCTTCCTCCCTCGCTAGAAACGTTACTCACCCTCCGCCGCCCGCAGCGAGTTCCAGTCGCCCGACGAGGAGATGAAGAAGATCGTGCTCAAGGTCGTCAAGCAGTGCGCCGCGACGGACGGCGTCCAGCCGCAGTACGTCCGGGAGGAGATCCTGCCCGAGTTCTTCAAGAACTTCCTCGTGCGCCGCATGGCGCTCGACCGCCGCAACTACCGCCAGGTCGTGGAGACGACCGTCGAGCTCGCCAACAAGGCGGGCGTGTCCGAGATCGTCGGCCGCATCGTCAACGACCTCAAGGACGAGAGCGAGCCGTACCGCAAGATGGTCATGGAGATTATCACCAAGGTCGTCGCCAACTTGGGCACGGCGGATGTCGACGAGCGCCTCGAGGTGCAGCTCATCGACGGCATCATCTACGCGTTCCAGGAGCAGACCATCGAGGACAACGTCATGCTCGAGGGCTTCGGCACCGTCGTCGCCTCGCTGGGTGCGTCTCTCTCTCGCTCCCTGCGCAGGATCCCGCTGACCCCGCCCGCTCGCAGGCATCCGCGTCAAGCCGTACCTGACGCAGATCGTGTCGACGATCCTGTGGCGCCTCAACAACAAGAGCGCCAAGGTGCGCCAGCAGGCGGCGGACCTGACGAGCAAGCTCGCGCTCGTCATCAAGCAGTGCGAGGAGGACACGCTCCTCTCCAAGCTCGGCGTCGTCCTCTTCGAGCAGCTCGGCGAGGAGTACCCCGACACGCTCGGCAGCATCATCTCTGCCATCGCCGCCATCGCCAACGTCGTTGGCATGACCCAGATGAGCCCGCCCGTCAAGGACCTCCGTGCGTCCCGCTCTCCCTCTCCTCCTCTCTCGCGTGAGCTGACTCGTCGTCGCCCGCAGTCCCGCGCATGACGCCCATCCTGCGCAACCGTCATGAGAAGGTGCAGGAGGCGTCCATCAACCTGATCGGCCGCATCGCCGACCGCGGCGCCGAGTTCGTCTCTGCGCGCGAGTGGATGCGCATCTGCTTCGAACTGCTCGACCTCCTCTACATCGCCAAGGCCATCGGCCCGCAGGACGTCCTGTCGGTCCTCCTTACCAACCTCAAGGTGCAGGACCGCCAGTCGCGTGTTTGCAGCACCGTCGCCATCGGTGCGTCGATGCGTCCTGTCAAATCGCGAAGAGCCCGACTGACCCGCTCGCCTCCTCTCAGCCATCGTCGCCGAGACTTGCGGACCGTTCACGTGCATTCCCGCCGTGCTCAACGAGTGCCGCACGCCCGAGCTTAACGTCCGGAACGGCTGCCTCAAGGCCATGTCGTTCCTGTTCGAGTACATTGGCGAGATGGGCAAGGACTACATCCACTCGGTCCTCACCTGCCTCGAGGACGCCCTCACCGACCGCGACCAGGTCCACCGCCAGACCGCCGCATCGATCGTCAAGCACCTCGCGCTCGGCACGGCCGGCCTCGGCGCCGAGGACGCGAACCTCCACCTGCTCAACCTCGTCTGGCCCAACATCTTCGAGAGTGCGTTGCTGCCACTCCCCCTCCCCTCGACCCTCCGCTGACCTCCTCGTCTTTGTAGCTTCGCCGCACGTCATCGGCGCCATGCTCGACGCGATCGAGGCGATGCGCGTTGCCCTCGGCCCGGGCGTCGTCCTCCAGCACGTCCTGCAGGGCCTCTTCCACCCGGCGCGCAAGGTCCGCGAGGTGCGTCTCGATCTCGCCTCCTGCACCAGGGCTCTTACTCACCCTGTTGCGCCCGCAGGTGTACTGGTCGGTGTACAACTCGCTGTACCTCGGCGCGCAGGACGCGCTCGTCGCGTTCTACCCCTCGCTCGAGCTGTCGGACGAGCGCAACGTCTACGAGCGCGACCACCTCATGATGTTCATCTAGCCGCACCCTATCTCGCCCTTCTGATCCGTCTGTAGCGTTGTAACGAGTCGTGACCCCCTCGCTCGGCTTCTCTGGTCCTCGCCTGCCGCTTTGCCGCTTGCTTCCTCCCTGCGGCCTTGTCTGGCTTTCTCTCGCACCGCTCTCTTCGCCTGGCATCTGCTCGCGCCGTGCGCACCGCCAAGCACCGCACACTGACGCCCTTGCCTCCTGTCCGCTCAACCGGAGGGTCCGCGGACGTCCCCACGGTTCGGTCGGTCGCGTCTCGAGCGTCTCTTTCCTTCACCACCTCCCTCCTCGGAGCCCTGCTGAAGCGATGAGTGCGCGCGCCCTGCACGACACGCTCAACGAGCTCAAGGCGACCAGCGACTGGACCGGCGTGCGCACGTTCATCTTCGGCGACCACACCGTCCTGCGCCGCTGGAAGTCGCAGAAGGAGGAGGCGCTCTTCATTACGTTGCGAACCACGACACCGCCGTGCAGGCAGAATTTCCGGTTGGCCATGGAGCACGTCGACGCGATGATGCAGCACGGCCACATCACGGACATCTCGCAGCTGGTGCGTTTGCTCTCGAGGCTCGCTGCATCATGACTGACCTGGCCACTGTACTCGTGGCCGCCGCAGCCCACCACCGCAGAAATGATGTCCTGGTTGCAGAGTGAACACAGCGCCCAGCCGTTCACCTGGCTTCCGCCTCCGCCCCCTCGTTCGTCGAGTCAGCCTTCTGAACGCACCAATGTACGACTCGAGGGCGGCGCACACGTCTTCTCAGCGCAGGATGACCTGACAGTGCGTTCGCGACGTTCTCCCGCGTCCCTTCGCACCGGTCCGCGCCTGACCACGTTGCTCTTCGCCATCCCCCCTTCGAGCAGCGTCCCGGTCTCGTAACGGGCGACAGCACCTTCCGCACTCGCGGCAAGTACGACCCCGTGTACGGCGAACAGTCGCTTGCGAAGGGCTCGCAGATCGGGTACCGCTCGGCGTTGTTGCATGGCACGACGAAGGAGCGGTGGGAGAGGGGCATGACGGGGTGGACGTAGCTATGGGGCGGGTGCAGACGAGTTGAGCTCGCGTTCGCGGCATGAGCAAGAGCGTCGAGAACTTGGGAAGGTCCAGCAGGGCGGTGGTGCTCGCCTCGCAGCTCGACGTCCTCTCGCTCGTTCGGCGGCCATATCGACTGGTGAACAGCGTCTCGCTCCAGTGTGCGACGGAGACAGCGCAGCATCGACGAATGTGCGTGATTGCGGGTGAGGCTGGCGGCTTGATCGCGTCGCGACTGTTGGCGACTGGGACGCGTCCGCTTCGCTCAACCTGCGCTAAGGAGTGCTCTCGTTGGCTTGGCTGTTGACGGCGTTCTGCTCCTGCGTCTCTCCTTGCTCGCTCCTCCCATCGTGCACCGCCCGTCCGCTCGAGCCGCCGACACGCCCTTGTCCTCGTCGCGAGCCGTTGTCCGCGCTGTTCTCGGTCACCCTCGTCGCTCCTTCGCTTCATCCGCCTCGCCCGCTGCTGGTCAGTCGACGACAAACACTCGTTCCCGTGCGCGGCAACCCGCCCAGCTTGCTCAACACACCCGTCCGCGCCTTCATCACCTCCCTCGGCACATCCGCCAAGCCCCTCTCTCCCTCCGCCTCCCGAGCCCTCCTGCACCATGAGGACGTCCTTCGCGCTCAGCGCGGCCTTTACCGCGTCCCTCGCGGCTGTAGCGAGCGCTACGGCGCCCATCATGTGCGTCTCCCGCCCTCGACCTCCGCTGAGCTGACCCAGCGATGCCCACAGCGGCAACTACTGGCCGGCATACAACGCCGCCGAGCAGTCTATCTCGCAGGTCCCATGGAAGTATACCGACCTCGCGTACTACTTCGGTTCGTCCCCATCGCTCCCGCCCCTCCTCCTCGCGCTGATGAATGTCTCCATGCAGTCACTGTTACGACCGCGACGGGCTTCGCCGTCCCGGAGGACCAGCCGACGTCCGACATCTCAGCCTTCGTCAAGCAGGCGAGGAAGAACGGCGCCAAGTCGCTCTTCTCCGTCGGTGGTTGGAGCGGCAGCCAGTACTTCAGCGACCTCGTCAGTACGCCGGCGAAGCAGGCGACGTTCGCGACGCAGCTCACGACGTTCTTAACCAAGTACGGCTTCGACGGCGTGGACCTCGACTGGGAGTACCCGAACGGCGTAGGCATCGGTTCGTCCGTTTCTCTAGCGCTTCTCCTGCCCCGCGCTCATCAGCATCTGCCCGCAGGCTGCAACAAGATCAGCGCGGACGACTCTGCTCACCTCCTCGCCTTCCTCAAAGTACTTCGCAAGAAGCTCGGCGCGGGCAAGCTCATCACCGCCGCCGTCTCGACGAGCGGTTTCGCTGGACCCGACGGCTCGCCGCTTAAGAGCTTCGCCGAGTACGGCAAGTACCTAGACTACATCAACCTCATGACTGTGCGTCGCCTGCTTCTCCTAACATCGTGCGCATGCTGACCGTCCTTCTCGCAGTACGATGTCTCGTTCGTCTGCCACCTTTCCGCTTCACAAGAACGCTACTGACTCTCCGCCGCTGCAGCGGCTCGTGGTCGCCGACGACGGGCCCGAACTCGCCGCTGCGCAAGTGCAAGAGCGACACCTCGGTGCAGACCGCGCTCAAGCTCTGGACGAGCCGCGGCTTCCCCGCCAGCAAGATCCTCCTGTTCGTCGGCATCTACCCTTCGTCTGAGCTCGCACTCACGTCCCGCCCATCTTGCAGCGGCATCCCCGCCTACGCCATCAGCTTCCAGACGAGCTCATCGACGCTCAAGGAGGTCGACATCAACGGCAAGTGGACGTCGCGCGCTTACCAGGCGTGGGACAGCATCGTCCCCAAGGGCGCGCCGGGCGACTCCAACGCGCCGACGACGGACGAGTGCGGCACGAAGCTCGCGGCGTACTCGGGCCAGTGGCAGTATAAGCAGCTCATCAGCGAGGGGGTGCGTCGTCTCCTCAGGAGCTCGCCTCGTCCATCGCGGCCTGCGCGAGAGGCGCCCCTGTTTGCCAGCGCCTTCGAGCTAACTCTTGCGCGTGCAGCTCCTCAGCAGCGACGGCTCGAAGGGCCTGAACGGCTTCAAGCGCTTCTTCGACTCGTGCTCGCAGACGCCCTTCCTCTTCAACGCGAGCAAGAAGCACTACATCTCGTACGAGGACGCGCGGAGCGTGAAGGCCAAGACGCTCTATGCTGCTCGCGAGGGCCTCGCTGGCGTGTGCGTGCAGCTCCCTCCTTCCCTTTGCGACGCCCGAGGTTGACCTTCCCAACTATCCTTCCCGTCTCTTTCCGCTCCGCAGCTTCGTGTTCGACACGCAGGGCTTCACGACGGACGTGTATCAGACGATCAGGTCGTCTCAGAGTGCGTTGCGACCTTCCCGTCCCGCCGCATCGTCCTGACCCTGCCCACCCTCGTCCGCTCAGCCGCTCGCCGCACTCGCCGCCACGAGCTCCCCTCTCTGCACGCCTAGACGGGCATGCTTCTGGACCGTATATAGACACTATCGTACTCCCTCCGCGCTCTGCGCTCCGATACCCCTTTTCCATTCCCTCGCAATCAGCCCTGGCGGTTCACCTCTTCGCAGCTCGGCGATGGAGAGAAGCATGCGACGCAGGTCGGATGTAAAGCTACATCTTCACCGGTGGAAGCGCACCAAGATGTAGTCCTCCGACAACTGCTCCAGGCGGATCGGCTCCTGGTGCCCCCACTCGGTGAACAGCTCCTCCTTCTCTCGCCTCGTCGAGGTTCCCGCGTCGAAGAATGCGCGTCCCTGCGGGCGGCGGAACCACCGCAGGTGGAAGAGCGTCTCGCTCGACGTCGCGCTATGCTGCGCGGGCCGCGCGGCGAGGACCCGCTCGCTCTCGTCGTGATAGCGGAACTCACCCGCATGCGGCGGGATGAGCGGCGTCGAGACCTGCACCCAGACCAGCGGGTACTCGACGTGGATGTCGCGGTCTGCGCACGCGAGGGCGACGAGCGGGAGTCAGTCTCCCGTCGGTAGGAAGCGCTCGCGGGAAGGCGCGCACCGTTCGATGCGACCACTGCGACCGTCTGCGGCTGTGCGATGTGAGGAAGGTGGCGCATCGGCGAGGTATGCGTGCGGTCGTCGCGCTGGGCCTGGACGTGTAGCTCGAACAGGCGGTGGAACGGGATACAGCTGAGATCGCCTGCCAGCGGAAAGATTAGCGGTCCTTCACTCAGCCCTGAGGCGATCAAAGAGGGGAGCTCACTGTTGGAAGCTTCCAGGAGGAGGTGAACGCCGAGCACCCATGAGCGCATGAGGCCCGGGTCGCCCGGGCAGCCTGCGTTCGACGGCGGGTCGACGATCCACCCAGGAACGTCCGCACGAAGTCGACGACGAGGAAGCCGGCCTTCTCGTTTATCATGCCTGCACGGACGACTGGCGGGTGGGTGTGGTCAGCGAGAGAGGCAAGGAGGAGAAGGGCCGGAGAAGGAAGCGCACGGTCGTCGTAGAACGAGCTGCGCGTCGCGACAAGCAGGTTGTAGGGCCACTCTTGCCCGCCTTCCACGCGGCTCATGGTGCGCTGGGCGTAGAGCTGCATCCTCCAGCCGCGGTCGTGCGCAGCCTGCGGACCTGCGTGTGCTCCACCAGCTCTGCGTGCCAGCTAGGTCAACGTTCTGCACTACCACGAAGGGAGATGTGACCGCACGCTCGTCGTGAATGGGCAAGTCTGCAGTTCCGTGGGCAGGTCAGCTCGATGCAGGGAAGGAGGATCTCGTGGAGCAGGAGACGCACCCATGTCGTGGTCCTTGCAGTCCTCAACGTGCAGGAGCGCACTCGAAAGACGCAGATCGTGGGGGAGAAGGAAACGGCGCGGCAACAGGCGAGGCGGCAGCAGAGAAGCTGATGCGGAGCGCAAGGTCGAGATCAGATCTGGAGAGGAGAGTGTGGACGTTCCGCGGAAGCGTGTTAGGAGAGCAGAAGCGGAGCCGCAGATCAAGAAAGGAGCCGAGGAGAGAGGCTGTGCACGACAGGAGGCGCAGAGAGCGAGATGAGTCCCTCGCGAGCAGGGCATCGTTGGGAACGCCTACCGAACGACAGCTGAACGCGAGAAGGGGGAAAGGACACCATGCTGCTGTGTACTACGAGCGGAAGAAGCGCACGACGATGTGGTCCTGGGCGAGGTGGTGCGGGGCCAGCTCCTCGTCGTCGGGATAGAACGCCATCAGGTCGTCCTTCTCCTGCGCGACCGTCTCCCGCCCAGACCCCTTACGGAACCACCGCCAGTGGAAGCACGTCTCACGAGCGGAGGCGATCTCGGCGTTCTGTTGCTGGAGGAGCGGGATGTCGTCCTCGTAGCCGGTTTCGATCTGCGCCTGCGAGACCTGTCGCCAGACTGCTGCCTGGCTCTCCGGAGCGTGCGGGTCGGCTGTGAGCCGGTAGAGTGACTGAGCCATCGGCGGGGTAAAAGGCAAGGAGGGTGAGCGACATACCCGCAAACCTCATAATGCGGGCGCCGTGGACGTCGTGGTACATGGGGAGGTGCGTGATGACCGTGCCAGGAGGAGGCCTGACATGGATCTCGAAAGTGTGTTCGAGCGGGAGGTTGCTGGGTATGGCTGCGGACGCTCGATCTTCAGTATTGCATTGGCCTGGCAACGAAGGCGAAGACATACTACCGTCCGTGCGAACGGCCACAACCTCGAACGCCCATTGGCGCGAGGCTTCACAGCCATGTTCTGCTATGTCGGCGAGGAGCCTGCGCAAGGCGGTCGTGAAGAAGATGACCGTCTCCCGATCCGCCAACCCGGCCGCGACGACTGCGCGACAATGGAGTCAGCATAACCAGGAGCGGTAGATTGCACGTTGTCACGCCGCGCGCACGGAGGAGAAGGGAGAAGCCTGCAGACGTACACTTGCTCGTGTTGCCGCGCGCGGAGGCCATGCTGATGCTGCTAGGGTTGCTTCTGCCGGTGCTGCGCCTGTACCGGGTCTCCATATACATGCTCACTAGGAGGGCCTGCGAGTCAGACGGGGTTGAGTCGAAGGAATGGCGCAGTACGCACGGCGGCGAGATCCGAGGAACGCTGCAGGGTCGGCCAAGTCAGCCAAGTTCGCCACGCAGGGTCGAAATGAGGGGGCGCACACATGGTGTAGCTGTTTCGGCGGTACGGGCGCTTGGCAGAGGCGGAGGAGGAAGGAAGGAAGAGCAGGAGAGGAGAGGCAAGGTTGGCCGAAGGGGAGTCCGCGGACGCGGCAATAGAGCCTGGACACAGCCACTACCCGCGAGGGGCGGGAGGCCGAGCAGCAGGTCACGGGTGCAGGTAGAGGGGAGGAGGCGAGGCAAGTGCAGGGAACGAGCGGCGCCCCCTGAGCGTCAAACGCGCGGAGTCCAGGCTGAACGAGCCGACGTTGGATGGCGATGGTTGCGAGTGCTGCGGTACAGAAGCGGTACAGAGGCTTACAGAGGACAAGGAGGACGGAGTGCGAGGCAACGGGCGGACGACGTTGGGCAGGGTCACGGCGAGGGCTTGGTGGGAGGAGGCGCGGGTTTGGGAACGCCGCCCTCTTGGAAGAACCGCCGCTTCGCCGCGTCAAGCTTGTCCTCGGACATGCTGTGGAGATGCGGGTAGGGAGAGGTCAGTACGGGAGGTGGGAAGGCGAGGGAGGGAGGGGAAGCGGACGCACTGCGGAGCCATGCACTTCTGCATCGCACGGAACTGCTTGCGGCACGCCCAGGTGACCGAGATCGTCCGCCCCTCGGAGCACGCCGAGAACTCTGCGTGTCGGAAGGACCAGGAGAGCGGGGATCAGCGCCGGGAGATGAGAACGGAGGAGGACGACGGACGCGCGACGTCGACCTCGCACGCGCGGAGAGCCTCGGTGCGGCAGAGCGACACGATCGCCTCCTCTTCTTTCCGGCTGAGTGCGAACCGCGACATCCAGAGCAGCGCGCGAAGAACGGCGAAGGGCAACCGCCGCGCTCTTCCTCGTCCGCGCCTCCTCTGCTCGCGCTCTCGCACCCAGGCCACCTTGGCGAGCTCCTGAGCGTAGAAGAGCCTACCAGCAACCGCCTCGAAGAAACGGCGCCCCGATCGACGCCGGACTCGCGCTTCAGCAGCTCGCCGCAGCTTTCCTCTCGCCTCGACCCGGGACGAGTGGTCAGCAGCGCGTGAATGCTCGTGCGGAGGTGCCCGCGAGGCATCAAGATCCGCACACATGCGGCAGCGCCCGACCTCGCCGCTGCGCTCGCCCAGCTCCCCGCCTTCCTCGTTCCCTCGTTCGCGGGCGAGGTCCAGCAGGAGCAGGCGGCAGGATGCGCTCCAGCGCAAATAGGGCTTGGAGGCTGTGACGCTGCGGTCGCGGAAAGTGCGCTGCCGTCCTCTCCATGTTGGGAGGTGGCCGAGCTGACCTCCGCTCGTTCCTGCACAGCCGCCCCGACCTCCCGCCGCACCGCACCCTCGCACCCGCCCTCAGCCTGGCTTCCCCTCCCCAGCACCCTGCGCACGTCCATATCGTCGGCTCCGCCTCTCCGCACCGCACACTCGCGCTGCGCGTCCACGCTCGCCCCCCGAGCGGTCGAGCACCAGCCCGGCGAGGCTCCCAAGGCTTCGAGGGCTGCCAACAAGGCCAAGGGGAAAGGCCGCGCTGCGCAGAGCGTTGGCGCAGACGAGCTCGCGCTTGAGCGCGCAAATGACGCACCGCTGGAGGACGAGGCGGTCGGGGGACGGCGGCCCACGCCGCCGTCAAGCCGCAAGGCACTGATGCGCATGCTCGTCGACCTCCCGCGCAACCCGTCTCGCGAGGAGTTCCGCGAAGCGCGCGCGCGTCTCAAGGCGCACGATGCGCTCGACGACACCGCCCTAGTACGAGCGCTTGCCGCCGCCGCCATTCGTGCGAAGAACGACAATGACGCTCTGCGACTCGCGCACGAGTGCGCCAAGCTCGTCGCCGAGCGTCGCCCGGCGGACGATAAAGCCGGGACGATCGCGATGTACGAGCAGCTCGTCGCCGCGCTTGATCGCGCAAAGCGGTGGGATTCCGCCATCGCCTTCACCAACGACGCTCTCACCATGGGCGTCGTCTCCCACTTCATCCTCTCACGACGGCTGCGCGCGCTGCACGAGCGGGAGCGGTATGTCGACGCGATCGCGACCTTCGGCCTGCTCGGCCGACACGGCTTCAAGCCGGACTGGCGGGACTACGACGAGACCATCAGCGCTCACCTCCTGAACGGCGAGCTCAGCAAGGCGCAGGAGCTCCTCGCGGAGAAGGCGCGGAAGGGCCTGCACACGACGCCGCAGACGTGCCTCGCGCTCCTCGGCGGCATGGTCCCCTACGGTGGGAACCGCGTCATGGAGGAGCGGCTACTCGAGCAGGCGTCGGACGAGGACCTCGCGAACCGCCTGGCAATGCGGCAGGACGCGCGCGTCCTCAACAAGGTCCTCTCCGTGCGCGCTGCGCGCGGCGCCCTTCCCGACGCACTATCCGTCCTTTCCTACTACGACCTCGACCGCTACCCGCCCGACCTCGTCGAAGCCTTCCTGTCGCTCTCTCCTCCCGCGCCTCTGCATGTGGACACGAAGGCGCCGCACTGGCGCCCACCTCCCGACGCCGCAACCATGGTCACCCTCGTAGGCGTCGCGCTCCGTCAGCAGCAACCGCACCTCGCTCAACGCCTCCTCGTCGCCTCGCGGGCCGCCGATGTCGAGTTTAACGACCACCTCGCCGCGGCTGTCATCCGTGTCTACCTTGCGCAGCACGATCTCGACGCCGCGGAGAGGTTCGTCAGCGCCGTTTCGAAGGGCGCCGCGAGACTCGGCGAGTCGGCCCTTCCCGCCCTCGAGCCGTCGATCAAGGTGTACGAGCTCCTCCTTGGCGGCATGCTCCGGTACCGCGGCATCCCCGGCGCGAACGCCTGCTTTGAGCAGCTCTCGCGCTCGAGCGGGAGCTCGATGCGGGTCTCGGAGGGCATGGCGCGCGCGCTCGTCAACCATCTCGCGCTCGAGTCCGACAGCGAGGTCGGCGTCTCGGCGGGCGTGCTCATGCAGATCAAGCAGTTCACGAACAACAAGACGCGCCCGTCGGTCAAGAACCTCAACACGCTCCTGCGCGCCGCCTGGATGCGCGAGCGCCGCTTGCAGCACGACTTCGAGGGCCCCGAGCCGACCATCGAGGACGAGTTCCCGATGCCGGACGACGTGCTCCCCGGCGACCGCTCGCGGCCGAAGCGCCCGCCGCCCCGGCCGAAGCCGGCGGCGGAGTACGTCTCGCGCGAGGCGGAGCTGCTCGTCTCGACGGGCGGGCGACACGAGACGAGCGTGTCACGCATGCGCTCGTCGCTCGCCGACCGCGACGTCCGGCATGACCGCGACACGTCGCGGCACATCCTCCGCAACGACTACCTCATCCGGTACATCACGGCCAAGTGGGACTACCTGCAGACGCACGTCGTCGACCTCGGCGTCCGGCCGAGCCACCACCACGTCGCGGTGCTCATGCGCGCGTACCTCCGCCTCGGCGACGCCAAGGGCGCGCGCCTCGCGATGCAGTACGCGCTCGACGACCTCGGCCTCGAGCCGCACGCGGCGTACTACTCGACGCTCATCTCCGGCCTCGCGCGCCTGGGCGAGTACCGCGCTGCCGCGAGCGTCTACGGCGAGTTCAAGGCGACCGGGCTCGCGCACGACCGCAACCTCTACGCGGCGCTCGCGATGCTCGCCGCGCGCCAGCGCGATGTCAAGGGCGTCGAGCGCGTCTTCGCTCTCATGCAGGAGCACGTCCGCAGCCGCGCGCTCGTCCCGCAGCTGCAGGCGCAGGCGCTCCGGCTCACGAGCGCGGCGGGCCGCTCCCCCTCCAGCGGCGGCATCGCCGGCGACGGGCTCCCGTCGACGATGCTCACGCCGTACGACCCGACGCTCGACGCGCTCTTCCTCACGATCATGTACCGCGCGCTCGCGAGCACAAATCAGTACCTCGCGGCGCAGGAGCGCGTGCACGACGCGCTCCGCCGCGGCATGGTCCCGGACCGACTGCTGCTCCGCACGCTGATGCGCACGCGCAAGTGGGTCCAGTGGAAGGCGAACGCCGCGAGGCGCGTAGGCGCCGTCCGCACGAGCGCCGTTGGGCAGCAGCAGGTTCTCGGCGGCGAGGCGGACCTTGCGCCCGAGGAGCTCGCCAAGGTCAAGCACCTCAACGCGCTCAACATCACGCACGCGCGCAAGATGCTCCGCCGGATGAAGCCGGTCGTCGAGAAGAAGGAGCTGAGGGGGATGCTCGAGTACTGGGAGCGGGCAGAGAAGGAACCCGCGCCGCTCGGCGAGTCGCGGTGGGGCGAGGAGGACGACGAGGACCTCTTGGCTCTGGCAGAGGAGGAGGAGAACAGGTCGTACTAGCAGTCGTCGTTGTAGTTCTCGCAGGTTCCCCTTGGCAGTCTTCCCCTCGCAATATCTAGATCGCAATCTCTCCTCGCTGACGAGCACGGCGAAGATTGACGTTACGAAAGACTGCTGGGCAAGAGGTGCTACACGAAAGGCAAAACGAGCGAGACGAGGAAGGGGAACTGCAGGAGGAACGGCGGAAAGACCGGGAGGAGAGCCAGAGAGCCAAGAGAGTGGGACAACGAGGGGAAAGCACGAAGGAAAGACGGGACCGGGACCTTGTAGGCTGGGCGTCACGCCCTTTTGACGGTCTATGCTGTGCAACTCGCGCATCTAGTGCCGCAGCGGCCCGCCGCGCGCAACGGCGCGGTCGAGGAGGTCGAGCGCCTCGTTGACGGCGCCGCGCTCGACCGTGAGGCGCTTGCGCGCGCCGGCGTCGATCGAGCACTGCAGCGTCGCCTGCGGGACGAGCTCCGGCCTGCCGACGAACGTCTCGGACGTGACGCCCGGCGGCGGCGGCGGCGTGCTGCAGACGGGCCCGCCGCAGTATGTGCGCTTGGCGACGACGTCGGCGAGCATCTGCAGGTCCGCGAACGCGATGTTCGGGTGCTGCTTGAGCGCCGTCCAGGCCTCGTTGCACGGGACGGTATCGACGTCGGGCACGAGCGGGACGGACGAACGCGGCGGAGTCTGCTCGACGGCCGTGACCTTCGACTCGGGCGTCGTGCTGGGCTTGCAGGTGAGGCTGCCGCACGCGGCGGGGTCGCCGCAGCACGGCAGGTCCGTAAGCGACTCGAAGAGGGCCGTCTCCTCATCGACGGCGTCGGGCGGCGGGGTCGGCATCTTGCGCGACGTCGCATGGCCAGGGCAGCCCGCGCACGGCTGCGTCGTGCACACCGTCGAGGAGAGGGCGTTGCAGAACGCCTTGCCGAACCTGCGGGTGTGAGAGCCATCAGTGCTGAGTCAAGCAGCGGGAACGAAGGGTCGAGCGTACGGGTCGTCCGAACAGGCGGGGCAGTTCGACGGGTCGCCGCTGCAGACGGCCTGCGCACCGGCATAGACATTGCGCTGCGCCTGCGCGCGCGGCTGCTCGATCGCCCAGATGGACGCCTTTCCCGCGCGCGGCTGCTCGATCGCCCAGACGCTCGCGGCCTTGTTGCCCGAGTTGCGCAGGCGCAGCGGCACCGCGGGCTCGTACGCCGCCTCGGCGAAGAAGAGGTCGTCCGAGTCCTCGAGCTTGATCTGCGCGGCGGGCGACGACACGGCAGCGAGGAGCGCGTTCGTCTGGTCCGGCAGGGACGGCGGCGCGAACTCGTACCCGACCTGGGCGCAGAAGCAGCTGTCGTCCGCGGGGCAGAACGTGCAGCGCTCGTGGTGCGACGGCGGCGCGTCCTGGCTCGGGACGAGCTGCGGGTGCCCGGGCGAGGCGGGCCCGACGGGGTGGAAGTCGTTGAGGGCGAGTGGACGTAGGCGGAGTGCGAGGACGAGCTGGAGGTTCCGGCGGGGGAGAGGGCGGGGACGGGCGAGGTCGCGGCCGGCGCGTAGTACATGACGGGGGACGAGCCCGTCGCGGAGGCAACGACTGCCTGTGCCCGCACGGCAGCCGACCTCCTCGGACGTTTCGACGGGCCGGCCAAGGCGGCCTCATCGAACTCGGGCGGGACGGCGCGGCCTTTGCCCTTGTCCTTTCCGCCCGAGGTACGCCCGGCGGGAGTCGCCGCGCCGCCGCCCTGGACACGCTCGAGCTCGCGGCGGAGGAGTTCGATCTCCTTCTTGAGCGCGTCGTTCTCTTGCTGAAGCGCGACCGTCTCGGTCTTGGCCTTCTGCGCCTGCTGCTGGTAAAAGACGCACTTGTCGCCCTCGCCGGCCTCGAGCTGGCGGACCTTTTCCTCGAGCTCGGTGACGTACTCCTGCCTGCGCTCGCGGAACGCCTTCTGCGAGGTCCTGCCGGCGCTCTTCTGCGCGCGGGAGGGCGAGGGAGAATGAGCGCGGGTAACCGGAGCGGGAGAGGGGGAGGGGGAAGGTGACAAGTGGGAAGACGTACGGCGGGCGGATCCTCCTTCTTTGTGCTCTTGCGACCTGGCTTGGGCCGTGGCGGGACGATCCACTCCTGCGGGCGTCGAGCAAAAGGTGAGCAGCCGCCGAGGAAACGCTGGGCGAGAAAGTGGTGGTGGCGATGCAGGCCGGCCGAACAATCCGGCGTGAGCGGTGCCGCCCTGGAAGACTGCAGCTGGATCGCCCACGAGCCCTCAGCCGTCCCGCGCGCGGAGGACGGCGCTGCACTGCCTCCCGCTTGTCCTCGCTCGGGCGTGAGCGGGCGTCCTTCCTCGCCCGCCCTCAGCAGGATCGGGCGTGCTGCGCGCGCAAGAGTGCTCCATCGCTGCCCCCAGCCCGCCTCGAAGCAGTCCCGTGCCCCCGCGTGCTGGAGATCCGCCGCGCGTTCATCGGTAGCCGCGGTGTCGAGCGAGGCGGGGCGCGAGGGGCTCACCTTGGACGGCTTGACCATGCACTTGGGCTCGGACCGGTCGACGGGCGTCGCTGCGAGCATCGCGGGCGGCATGGCCTCGAACGGGGCGAGGGGGAGCGGGAGCGAGGAGGACAACCGGCGCGGACTGCTTCTCGCTGTTCCTCCTGCCTTCCCCTCGCGCATCCTATGGGCGGATTTCTCGTGCGTCCGGGAATTCTGAGACTTGCCTTTCCTGCCGTCTTGCTCCCGCACCTCCTGATGCGTATGCCCGCGATGCCTCGCTTACCCCCTCCATCAGATAACTTTGACGGCGAGATCCCCCCTTTTCCCCTTTCCCCTTCTCTCCCTCCTCGCGATGGACGTCGCTGCGAGGGGGAGGGAATGGGCAGAGAAGGGTGTGGACGCCCCGAAAGATCAGGCGGAAGCCGCAGAGGCGCGCTCCCTTCCGCCCGGCTCTGCCCCCTCGCCTTTCCCCACCATCGAGCGCTCGTCAGACGCCTACGCGCTCGCTCCTTGTCGAATGGACACAGCGAGCGTGAAGAGAACATGTCCAGCGAGCCGAGCCAGCGCAACAGCAAGAAGGCCGAGCAGGAAACGCGCTCCGTCGGAGCGCAGAACGCAGGGTGCACAGTTCCGTGCACCGCGTGCAGGCGGTCAAGATGTGGCGCGGCTTCGTAGCAGTGTGCCCAGGCTGGAAAGCATAGGAAGCAGTCAACGAGTCGCGGCGGCTTGACCGCGACACGCGAGGAGGGAGGGATGCCTTATAACAGCGCGAGCGGCAGTGGCAGGCCGCATTTGCTGGTCAAGGAGACCATGCTGCGCTTCTGTTGATTGTGCTGAATAACAAGCCGCGATGAACTGGTGCCGATGAAGGGAAGGCTGTCTCCTTCGCCACCACTGGACGCCTCCGACAGCGGCAGCGCTCGTCCATACGTCGTCACGCCGGTGTGATGGGCGTGAGGAGTATGGAAAGGAACGTTGGCGACGTATAGGACGCCGCAGGGAAGGGCAAACCGGGAGAACGTCCAGATAACAGCGCCGTCGCGCGAAGCGAGGGCGATGGGTGCCGCTGCGCGAGCCGCGAATGGTCTCTGCTCCAAGCGTCAAGCGTCTATTCAGCGAAGCTGCGGGTAGGCCGGCGGCGTTGGTTCCCGCAGATCCGCCTCATCAGTCGCGAGCAGGAGAGGACAAGCGCGAGTACGGCAGCGGGGTTGGCGGGAGCAGCGCGAGTAGGTCGAGCGCAGTCTGTAGCAGAGTACCAGCAGACAGTCAGGCTCTTCAGCGGCAAGGGAGGCCGTGGTGCGAGGACGAGGGCAGCGGACCCTCGGCCGCAGCGGGGACTCGGCTCTGCTCCCACCGCGACTCGCGCGCAGACTCGCTTGCGAGCAGCTCGACCGCACTCTGTAGCGACACGGACTCGCACCCGCACCTCTCCCGCGCCCCGCTCGCCGTCTCGCTCGTCCCCCACCTCGTCACCCCCCGATCGCTCCCTCCCCTACGCCGTGAGCACAGCCCGTGCCCGCCCGTGCGAGTCCTCGCTGACCTCAACGAGCGCCCACAGACCCCCTCTCGAGCCGGGCACAGTCGACCATGTACGCTGCCCCTCCCCTCGCACCGCGTGCACCGCCCTCCTCCTCGGCTGACCCTCCCCACCGCTGGGCGACAGGTTCGGCTCGCGCAACCGCTCCGCCACCTCGGACTACATCGACCGCGACACCGACGACTACGACTCGCGGCCGTCGCACGTCCCGCACAACCCCACCCGCCCCGTCGACAAGGACAAGGCAGAGGCGGAGCTCAACAACGCCATCAAGAAGGCCACCAACCCCGACGAGACGGCCCCCAAGCAGAAGCACGTCCGCAGTGAGTCGCTCGGTCGCCAAACTGTCGCACGATGAGCAGCCGGGCTGGTCAAACCGGCCGGTCGGCGCAGTTCTGCGCGTGTCGCGAGCCTGTAGCTGTGTCCGCATACTGATGCCACACTCTCCTCGCAGAGGCCATTGTGTACACCTGGGACTACCGCTCGTCGGCGTCGATCTGGTCCGCCCTCCGCGTCCAGCCCATCCTCTCGGACGAGGTGCAGACCTTCAAGGGCCTGATCACCGTCCACAAGATTCTCCAGGAGGGTCACCCAATCGTGCGTTGTGTCCTGCCCTCCCTTCTCGTAGTTCGCGCGCGCGCTCAGGCCTGGAAGCTGACGAGACCACCGCTGTGCAGACCCTCAAGGAGGCGCAGAACCAGACGTCGTGGCTCGAGACGTGCGCACGGACAGTCGGCGGCGATGCCTCTCGCGGTGCGTCCCGAATCCCGCCGCTTGCACTGGTGACGGCTGAAGCTGAACGCCTTCCCTACAGGCTATGGCTCGCTCATCCGCGCGTACGTCAAGCTGATTCTCGCCAAGCTCAAGTTCCACCGGCACCACACGGCGTTCAACGGCCTCTTCGAGTACGAGGAGTACATCGCGCTGCGAGGAATTGACGACCCGAACGAGGGGTGAGTTCTGGATTCTGAAGAACCGCGACGTAGAACGCGGGCTCACCTCGTACGCATGCAGCTTCGAGACGATCATGGACCTGATGAACCTCCAGGACGACATCGACGCCTTCCAGAAGCTCATCTTTGCGCACTTCCGCGGTTCGGCGAACAACGAGTGCCGCATCTCGGCGCTCGTCCCGCAGGTCAAGGAGTCGTACGGCATCTACCGCTTCATCATCAGCATGCTCCGCGCGATGTACCGCCGCACCGACTCGATGGACGCGCTCGAACCGCTCAAGGAGCGCTACGACCACCAGCACTTTGCGCTCCGCAAATTCTACTACGAGTGCTCGAACCTTAAGTACCTCACGGGGCTCATCAACGTCCCCAAGCTGCCGCAGGACCCGCCCTCGCTCGTCGACTCGGGCGACACGCCCGACCTCCCGCGGCGGCCGCCGACGCAGGCGCCCAAGCCGCAGCAGCAGCCGACGCCGCCGCCCGCGCCGCCCTCGGCGGGGATCGACATCGAGGAGCAGCGGCGCGCGCTCGAGGAGTACGAGCGGAAGCAGGCTGCGCTGGTCGCGCAGCGCGAGGCGGACGCGCGCCGCCTCCGCGAGGACCAGGAGCGGCAGGAGCGCGAGTTCGCCGAGCAGCAGCGGCTGCAGCAGCAGCGCGAGCGCGACGCGCAGGACGCGCTCGAGCGCCAGTTGCGCGAGCAGCAGATGATGGGCATGAACCAGGGGCGCATTGCCGAGCTCGAGCGCGAGATCCTCGGCTTGCGCGGGCAGTGGGAGCGCGACCAGATGATGCTCGAGCGCTACGACGCGGTGCGTTTTTGCACTCCCCCCTTCCTTTCGGGCGAACGCTCGCTGACCTCGCCGTGCCGACGTGCAGCGCGTCAAAGCGCTCGAGGGTGAGCTCGCGAACGTGTCGGCGACGATCCAGCAGCAGATGGCGTCGAAGGACCAGATGCTGCAGCAGCTGCAGGACCAGGTGACGCTGTGGCGGAACAAGTACGAGGCGCTCGCCAAGCTGTACTCGCAGCTGCGCAACGAGCACCTCGATATGCTCGGCAAGTACAAGCAGATGCAGCTCAAGGCCAACTCGGCGCAGGAGGCGATCGACAAGATGGAGCGCATGGAGCGCGACGTCAAGGCCAAGAACCTCGAGCTCGCCGACATGATGCGCGAGCGCGACCGCGCGCGCTTCGACCTCGACCGCGTCAAGTCGACCCAGAAGGAGGAGGTCGAGCGTCTCAAGCGCGACCTCCGCTTCGCCGAGGAGCGCTTCGAGGACGCGTCCCGCAGCAAGGGCTCCGAGGTCTCGACCGTCATGAACAAGTTCAACCGCCAGATTGACGAGCTCGAGAACTCGCTCCGGGTGCGTCGCGCTCCCCTCCTCCCGCACTGTACTTTACGCTGACGCCCCGCACGTCGCGCGTCTGCAGAACAAGCAGGACCGGATCGACGAGCTCCTCTCCAAGCTCGACGAGCAGCGCGGCGAGGCGGACCGCGTCCGCGACGAGAAGGACCAGGAGATCGCCATCATGCAGGAGGGCATGGATGACACGATCCGGCAGTTGTCGGAGCTGCAGGTGACGCAGGGCGTTGCCGACGAGGCGGTCAACGCGCAGATCGACAACCTCGTCCTCGACCAGGAGAAGAAGTTCAACGACATCATCGACTCGATCCTGCAGGCGTGCGCGCACAAGGTCGACGATGCGCTGTACGAGCTCGAGTCGCCGATGCACGACGGCAACCAGAACTCGACGCCCGAGTACACGCTGTCGATGATCGAGAAGGCGACGACGAGCGCGACCGAGTTCGCCATGGTGTTCGACCTGTTCCTCTCGCGCGACAAGGGCGGCGAGCACGTCGAGGTGATCAAGACGGCGAACAACTTTGCCCAGGCGCTCGCCGAGGTCCTCTCCAACACGAAGGGCCTCTCGCGCCTCGTGCCCGACGACGCCGCGATCGACGCGCTCACCCAGGCGGGCAAGGTGCCCGGCACGGCCGCCGTCCGGTTCTTCAACGCCGTCCAGTCGTACCGCCTGCAGGGCGCGCAGCCCGACGCGCGCAAGGAGGTCGTCATCCGGAACAACATGGAGGTGCGGAGCGCGCTGCAGAAGCTCGCGACGGCGGTCGAGGGCCTCAAGCCCAAGGCGGGCGCGAACAACCTCGCCAAGGCGAGCGGCGACCTCAACGACCTCGTTGAGAGCGAGATGCAGGCCGCCGCGCGCGCGATCGAGCAGGCGACGGAGCGCCTCCAAGCGCTCATGGCGCGCCCGAAGGACTCGCGCCAGAGCGCGACGGACCTGCAGGTGCACGACGCGATCCTCGCGAGTGCGCTTGCGATCACGAACGCGATCGGGCGCCTCATCAAGGCGGCGACGGACTCGCAGCACGAGATTGTCGCGCAGGGCAAGGGGTCGAGCACGTCGACGGCGTTCTACAAGCGCAACCACCGCTGGACTGAGGGCCTCATCTCGGCGGCCAAAGCGGTCGCGCGCGCGACGACATTCCTTATCGAGACGGCCGACGGCGTCATCAGCGGGACCAAGACGCTCGAGCAGCTCATCGTCGCGTCGAACGAGGTCGCGAGCGCGACGGCGCAGCTCGTGCAGGCGAGCCGCGTCAAGAGCGAGCTCATGTCGCAGACGCAGGAGCAGCTCGAGCGCGCCGCAAAGGCCGTCACGGACGCGTGCCGCGCGCTCGTCCGCCAGGTCAAGGCCATCACCGAGGAGCAGCTCAAGCGCGACGACGACTTTGACCCCGACGCGATGAACGCGCACGAGTTCAAGCTCCGCGAGATGGAGGTCCAGGTCGAGATCGTCACGCTCGAGAAGAACCTCTCGGACGCGCGCAGGCGCCTCGGCGTCTACCGCCGCTCGCACTATCACGCCGAGGAGTGAGCGGGCGCGCAGGTCGCGCTCGTCGAAAACGCGCGGCGGGGTCGTTGATCTTGGGTTCTCGTTCGAGCGGGACGCACTCGCAATATAAACAGGATATCCGTGCACGCCTGGGGCAGAGGAATAGCAAGCCCCCCTCCGCTCCCTACTCGTCCTCGTCCTCCTCTTCCTCGCTCTCCTCCTTGACGCGCTTCTTCCCCCTCTGCCGCTTCTTGCCCTTCGGGCCCTCGCCCTTGGCCACGTTGAGCGTTATCCCGTCGACGACGCTCTGCAGCTCGCGGTCGACGCCGAGCTGCCGCGCGAGCGAGGAGAGCGGGACCTTGCTGCTGAGGAGGCGGTGGCTGCGCAGGTCGGAGAGTGAGTCAGTGTGGCTCTCTACCATCTCGACGTGGATGCACGCGTTCCGCTGCTGAGCCGCAAGCGAGAGACGGGCCCGCACCTGCGCATAGCGTCGACGACGTCGCCCTCGTTGACGAGCGAGGTCCGCCCCGCGCGACGGGCCGAGTCCGACGCGTCGTCCATCAGCGAGGCGAAGAAGGCCTGCGATCTGCGGGCGGTGGGAGGATCAGACATGTTCCTCGCTCTCTACGCGAGCCAGCGGCACCAGGCCACCAGCGTGCGAGAAGGACGACCACGCGACGCACGCATCCATGAGCGCGTCCACCGCGCCCTCGTCCATCTTGACCCCGGCGCCCAAAAAGTGCTGAAACAGCGCCTTCTGCTGCGCGCGCGGGAGGTCCGGGACGGGCTCGCCTGTGCGGGTGTACCTGCAGGAGTGACGGGATGAGCGACTAGAGGAGAGGTGCGGAGGAGTGGGGATGCACCGCTGCTTCTTGGGCTTCTTTGCGGCGGTGGAGGAGGGCGGACGCTTCTGCCGGTTTTGGGCGAGGCGGGAGAGCGGTGGCGGGTGCGGGAGCTCGAGGGGCGCTTCGGATCTGGGTGCGGGAGCTTGTCAGCGGGGCGCGCGAAGACGCGGCGGAGGAGAGTGCTTACCCGTAGCGGTCCTCGAAGCCCGCCTGCGTCCAGTCGAACCCGCCGCCGATAACGCCGACGTCGCGTCCCTCCTCCATGTCCTCCATCTCCATATCGTCGCCGGGAGCGCGACCCTTCCCCTTGTCCGCCCACGGGATGCGGTCCTCCAGATCCACCTCGTCCTCTTCGGCCTCATCGTCGTCCCGCTCGTCAGTAAACCCAGCCTGCGACAACGCGTCCTCGTCATCGAACCCGCCGCCAAACTCCGGCTCGAAGTGCTGCTGCTCGTCCGCGCGCTCCTCGTGCTCCTCCTCATAAGCGACATCGCCGCCATCATCGCCTTCGGCAAGCGAGACGGGCAGCGAGAGCCGCGCGGCGGAGAGGTCTGCAAAGCCGGAGGCGAGCGAGAGGCGCGAGGCGGAGAACGAGTGGGCGGGGGAGGCGAGCTCCGAGGGCGCGAGGGAGGCGTCCCTGTGGTCGCAATGAGGGTCAGCCCTCTGCGGGCGGGACGGATGGAAGAAGGTAGAGCGCACCGGCCGAGCTCGCTGCCCATGCTGAACCTCCCCGCCGCCGTCGACGCGGCAAAGCTGTACCCCTCGACGTCCGCCTCGCCGCCCTCGTCCGCATCGCGCTCCAGCTCGGACTTGCGCGGCCCGCCGGACGAGGAAGCGCGTCAAGTCCTCCGCGAGAGGCGCGGCGCCGGCCCTGCTCGACGCTTGCGACCGAGACGAGGCTGTCCCTCAGCACAGCGGCCTCCAGGCCCTGCGCGAGGAGGTCCGCGGGCGGGGGCGAGAGGAGCGGGACGGAGCGCCGGCTGTGGGAGAAGGCGCGCGAGAGGCGCCGCGAGGAGAGGAGGAGGGCGGAGACTTCCGCTGCGGAGAGGTGCTCGACGTGTCGTGCTGAGAGAGGGAGGGGTCTCCGTCTTCGCCGTCGAGGATGGAGAGGTCGACGTGCGCGGGAAGGGTCGAGGGGTCGAAGCCGGGGGAGGAGTGCTCCGTGACGGGCGCAAGGGAGGAGCGCCGCGGAATGTAGGAAGCGCGGCGGTCGACGGAGGACGAGGTCGACGCAGAGAGGTCGAACTCGGCCTCGCTAGGTGTAGGAGGCGGTAAGTCGGGCACTACGGAGGAACGAGCGCGAGTGAGCGGAAATCTTGGGCGGGGAGAAAGGTGCAAGGGTCGCTCACTCCGCGAGAGTGCCCTGAGCAGTCCGCCCGGCGTGTGTTCCTTCCTGACGGTGCTGGCGCTCGTGCGGCGCTTGCGTTCGCTGAGGACAGCTTGCACCTGCTTGGGCGTGCGGTCACGCATCGAGCGCCTGCGCTTGGCAGGCGTTTGCATGACGTCTTCCCCGGCAGTCTTGACGATGCCGTCCGTTGCGTCATGGAGAAAAGCCCGAGTGACTGTCGAGCGTGGTTCAGGGTGTCGGTGGTCGACTCGCGGAGGGGCGTGTCGGCTGCGGCGATGGCGCGGATCTGCGAGAGAGGCGAGGTCAGGGCACGGCGGGGAAAGGGGAAGGGCACGCACGTATTCCGAGTGTGAGATCTTGCGTGCGCTGGCAGGCGTCCCGCCGCGAGGGAGACCCAGGCCGAGTTGGTCCATCGCGAGGTGGGGAGGCAAACACAACGAGGGAAGAGCGAGCACAGCAGCGGAAGAGCCGGGTCCGCGTGGAGGGCCTCAAGTACGACTCTGAGAGAGGTCTGGGCGTCTCAGAAGTGCGCCCGAGCGGGAGGAGCGCGAGTTGCGGGGGCAAGTTGGGCGAAGCGGGAGATGAGAATGGGTTGGCCGTCTCCCTCCACCCCGACTCTCCCCAGTAGAGCTAGAAGGATGCTCACGAGTGTGCTAAACACGGCAGAGCTGCCCTCCTTCGACCGCAACACCGGCCAGCTCGCCCTCGCCGCGCACCACCTCGTCTCGGCGCCCGTCTCCTTCCTCGACCACGCCCCGCCCGGCTACGCCCTCCTGTTCGACCGACCACCCGCACAGCCGTACCAGCAGCCACACCTGACCGAACCAGACCAGCAGCCGCGCAGGAAGAGACGACGCACCGCTCCTCCCGCCGAGTCCTCCTCCCCCGCCGAATTCCTCGCCCTCCGCGAGAAGCAGGACCGCAAGACCACCACCGACCGCGAGTCGGACGAGCACCACGCGGCCATCTCGCTCGACCTCCGCGCCGCGATCGAGGCGGTCCAGGCGGGCTGGGCGGAGCACGCAGGCGAGCAGGGGTGGGTCGGCAGGCTTGATGACCGCGTCGAATGGCGCGAGCGCACGACGGCGCCGACGGGAGGAAAGAGCTCGACCTCGTCGGGCTTGCGGCAGGAATGGCCGTCGAGGTGAACGAGGAGCCCGTCTGCCTTGACCATCCGCATGCGCAACTCTCGACCGCGGGCCTCTTCAACCGGATCGTCCAGAACGGCTCGCCCACCTGCACCATCACTCTCGACATTACCGATGCTTCTCAAGACGTCACCGCTGGAACGGACCCGCTCGCTACCCTCGTGCTGCCGCCCTCGAGCGGCTTCCTCATGTCGGACCTCTCGACCTGGTCAACGCCCTCGTCCGGAATCGCCGAGCTAGGCGACACAAAGGGCGGCTGGAACTGCGTGGTTATCGAGTCCGTCCGCGCTCGTTTCCCTGCTCCTGACCTGCAGCTGATTCTCCTGCTCCTGCTCCCGCTCTTCAGCCCGCCTTGGCCGAACGCGTCCGCCTCTCGCTCTTCCAGCTACGAGACCTTCGACGCGTACGATCTTTGGAAGCTCGACCTGCCCGCCCTGCTGGACGACAAGCCCGCACTCGTTGCCGTCTGGCTCACGAACAAGGTCAAGGTGCGCTCCTCCGTTCCACTCGTCCGCCCGCGTTCCGCGCTTATCCGCAACGGACGCAGTTCCGCCGCCTCGTCAAGGACAAGCTCTTCCCCTCGTGGCGGATCAAAGGCGCCGCGGAGTGGTACTGGGTCAAGATCGCCTCGGAGACGGGCGAGCCCGTCTGGCCACTCGAGGCAAAGCACCGGCGATGCTACGAGGGTGCGTCCAGACTCATCGGCGTAAAGGCACTCGTCCTGACCAGCACTCCTGCAGGGCTCCTGATCGGCCACTATGTTCCGCAAGGCGCGAAGACGGCCGCCCTCCCGTCCATCCCGCAGGGCAAGGTCTTTCTCGGCGCCGATCGGGCACTCGCGCAAGCCCGTCATCCTCGGTGCGTGTGCCCTCCTCCCTCTCTCTGGCCTGGTTGACAAAGGCTTACTCGCACGCGTTGCAGACCTCCTCCGCCCGTACCTCCCTTCCGCCCCGAAGCAGCCGCCGAACGTCCTCGAGCTCTTCGCGCGGATGACGCTCGCCGGCGCGGGTCCAGCGCCTTCCACGGGCAGCGGCGAGGGAGAGGTTGCGGAGCAGCAGCCTGGGTTCTACCTCGCCGTCGGGAACGAGGCGGTCAAGTTCAATGTGCTGGAGCGGGAGGGCGGGGGTGTGAAGGGGTGGGTACGCCGGCTTGAGGGCGTAGTGGAGGAGGGGCGTAGGGGAGGGCAGGCGTGAGCTGGATTGAGCGCGTTACAGCCGACTTTCATGTGCCGCGGAGGAGGAGGAGTGGGAGTCAACAACGGAGAGGCGTTGCTTTCTGCGGAGCTTTGTTCGGGCAGAGTCAAGCTGCACCGTAGCGAGCCCACTGGAGCAGTCTAGGGCGGAAAGAAAGCGGTGGTCGCGTGCGAAGGCAACCCGAGATGTACATCCGCCGCCCCCGGGTTGGGCTCGACCCCCTCGCACACTCCTCGACGATGGCTGCGTTTGTGGCCGTGCGTGCATTGGCGCACCCGCAGAGACGCCCCTACTGACATGCTCGCGCTCGCCAGCGCCGCGCCGTCTCGTCGTCGGTCCGCTCGCTCGCCACCACTGCATCGCCCCCTCCCATCGCCTCGACCTCGGCCGGCGCCCAGCCGAGCCGCCCGCGCCTCGAGGCCCTCCGCGCACAGCAGGCGTCCATCGACGACTTCCTCGGCGACGCCGCCGGACCCTCGGCACAGCCTGAGCGGGTCGTCTTTACCAAGAACAAGCAGTGCGCACACCGCTTCCGCTGGATCGCTTGCATGCTGGAGTACTCGCTGACGATCTGCTCGGACGCCCCCGCGCAGGCCCCGGCTGCCGCGGTACCTCAAGACGGAGATCCCGACCTCTGCGAGCTTCAACAAGATCAAGTCGGACCTGCGCGGTCTCAAGCTCCACACCGTCTGCGAGGAGGCGCGCTGCCCCAACATCGGCCAGTGCTGGGGCGGCGACAAGGGCGACGCCACCGCGACCATCATGGCGCGTTCCCTTTCTCCTCCTCCTCGCTCTTCCTCCGGCTGACCGATGCTTCCCCCCCGCAGCTCATGGGCGACACCTGCACGCGCGGATGCCGCTTCTGCGCGATCAAGACGAGCCGCGCGCCGCCCCCGCTCGACGTGCACGAGCCGGAGAACACCGCCGAGGCGATCTCGCGGTGGGGGGTGGGATACATCGTCATGACCAGCGTTGACCGCGACGGTCTGTCTTTCTGGTCGTCTGCGCGATGAGAGTGATGCTGACGAGGCCCATTCGCAGACTTGGCTGATGGCGGCGCCGCCCACATCGCCGAGACGATCCGCCGGACAAAGTCGAAGTGCGCCTTCCTTCTCTCCCTCTTACCCTCACTGTCGCTCACATATCTACCAACTGCAGGGCTCCGCACATCCTCATCGAAGCGCTCACGCCCGACTTTGCAGGCGACGCAGCGGCGATCGCGCTCGTCGCGCAGTCGGGCCTCGACGTCTTCGCGCACAACATGGAGACGGTCGAGTCGCGGACGCCGTACGTGCGCGACCCGCGCGCAAAGTACCGCCAGAGCCTTGAGGTACTCCGTGTCGCCAAAGAGGCCAAGGAGGGGCTCATCACCAAGACGAGCTTGATGCTCGGTGTCGGCGAGACGGACGAGGAGATCCTGCAGACGCTCAAGGGTGCGTTACACTCCTGCGTACAGCGCGAAGAGACGTGACCGCTGACGCCCCTTCGCCGCGCAGACCTCCGCGCGAACAACGTCGACGTCGTGACCTTCGGGCAATACATGCGCCCGACCAAGCGGCACATGAAGGTCTCGTCGTACGTCACGCCGGACAAGTTCGACTTCTGGGCCAAGCAGGCCGAGGAGCTCGGCTTCCTGTACTGGGCGAGCGGCCCGCTCGTTCGGTCGTCGTTCAAGGCCAACGAGCTCCTCAAGAGCAGCGCGGGCAAGCGTCTCCTCCAGGGCTTGAAGGGGCGCGACCGCGGCGTCGAGGTCATCACCAAGGAGGGCGAGCGCAGGGTCGTCGAGGGCGTGCCTATGTAGACTGGGTCTTGTAGAGCCTGAGGAATGGACACTCGCGCTCAACCGCCTTGCTCGCATCGAGAAAAGGAAGAGGGGAGCGCGCTGCAATGCATGATGGTGGACACAACAAGTCATGGAAAGAGGGAGTGCAGGTCTACAACAGCGTCTACCTGCGCGCGCGCAGTTGCCCGTCGGGCCCAAAGTCCAGCTCGACATCGACGACCCCGCTCGCGTCCGCGAACCCGCCGAACGTCCCCTCCCCAGCACCGCCCTTCTTCCCCGCCCGCTTCGCGCTCCTCTCGCGCCTCCCCTCCTCCCGCAGCGCCCTCGCCGCCCTCTTGCCCATCTCCCTCTCGGCCTTCGTGCCGCGCTGCCTCGAATCCCCGCCAAACTTGTTCCGCGGGACCGCGGCGTCGGGCGCCCTGTCGTGCGGCGAGGGCGCGGTCGCCGGCGAGGGCTGCGGCCCGTTCTTCGGCGCGTGCGGGAACGAGTCCCCCCAGGAGGCTTTGCGCGCGTCGTAGTACGCTTGGCGGCCTTGCGACTTGGGGATCGTGTGCCGCTCGATCTCGCCTGGGCCTCGTGTGGGTTAGCCGGGAGCCGCAAAGAGGGGACGAGGGGGAGGAGACGCACCCGACGAGGCGCAGACCTCCATGATGACATGCGGAGCGCTTCTTCGGCGCTGCGACGAGCCGCGGCCAAGCGAGCTCGCTCGGCACATCTATCGCAGCCTCGACATCTTCGGCAGAAGTGGAGATAACGACGACGTCGCTGCCTCAGCTTCGGCGGGAATGCCGCTCACCTCGACGGAGGCGAGAAGATCGGAGAAGGCGGATGCGCGGGCCGGCGAGACGGGGCGCTGCCCGCGCCGGATGACGACGTACGAGAACTTGGCGTCCTCCTCGCCGCGCGTCGAGTGCTTCGTATGCCGGAGGAAGGCCGGCGTCTTGACTGCGCGGAAAGGGGGGTCAACGGGCGACAGAGCGGCGGGCACGAGGGAGACGCACCTCGCTGCGAGAAGTGGCAGAACGCCTTTGTCGAGCGATGCAGCGGGCAGCCGGCGTCGTGCGGACACTGCGGAATCAAAGTCAGGACGGGGAATGGTTCAGAAAGGAGAGCGACGTACGGGAGCGACGACGAACGAGCCAAGCGACGGGTCCACCTCGACGTCCTCTGCGACCTCCGGCACGATCTCTAACCCTGCATCGAGCAGGTCCTGGTCGACCTCGACCTCGACGACGCCCTTCGCCCGCATGACCTCTCGCCGGCCGAACATGAGCAGCTGCTCCCTCGCCTCGACGACTATCCTGCTCCCCGCAGGCGTGCCGCGGTCGATGATGATCATGACCTCGGCGCCAGAGTCCCACATCGCGCGTACGACATCCTTGCGCTTCTCACGCGTCGCCAGTTCGCCGAGCGAGAATGCGGCGAGCGCGAGTGTGCGCTTCTCCTCGCTCGACTTGGTGAGAGGTGCAGCTTCGCAAGCGACGTCATTGACGCCGGCAGTGCGAGCTGGTGCGTCTTGGCGTCAAGGCGCGCTGACGCCGCCGCGCCGGACGATGCGCCGTCGTCCGTCAGGCGGAGGGGAAGCGCGCCGAAGAGCCCGCTCGAGAGCTCGACCATGCTCCGCGACGGGTCGAGCCCGACGTACTCGCGCGCGGTCCTCGCGGGCGTCTCGACGCCCCAGACGTCCTCGAACGCCCACGCCGCGCTGCCCGTCCCGCTGCCGTAGTCGACGAGGCGCTCCGGCTCCCATGCCTCGGCGCCTTCCCGCGTCGAGAGCAAGCTCATGCGCTGCTTGGTGATGTCGAGGACGTGCAGCGTGGCTGCGTAGACCTGCGGCATCAGGCCCGCGAGGTAGGCGAGCGAGGTCGGGGCGTCGTAGGAGAGCGAGTTGTTCTGCCGGTCCTTCGGCGTCTGCGCGGTCGAAGGGTGTCCGGACGTGCGCTGCAGGCGGGCGTACAGGTCGAGCGCGTGGTTGCGGAGGATCGTCTTGTCCTCGATGCCTGCGAGGAGAGGTCAGCTTCATCGCGACGAAAGGAGGGCCGACGCACCTTCGACGATCGCGTTCGTAGCCAGTTGCAACTCCCTCGGAAGCTGCACATCACCCCTCAGCGACTCTCCCCGCCGCGCCGCCGCCGACTTGGTCGTCGCCCCCGCCCCGCTCGCGCGTTCCTGCTCTGCGTTGTGCGCGGCAAAGATGTCGAGCGAGAGCCGATCGATCGCGGCAGAAGAAGCCTGTCGCCGTCCAGCAGGCGCAGCAGCGCGCACAGAGCGAGGCAGCATGATGGTGCGGAGCTGAGCTTCGAGAGGGGCGGTGCGGCGGGGTCGTCCAGTCGTCGGCGTCGCAAAGGATACTCTCGTGCGTCCGACCCTTGCAGGTGAAGCTGTGCAAAGTGAGGGTGTGCGCGCTCGGCCGCCAGCGGGACAAGTGCGAAGATCGCCTCCCGTCTCGCGGCTCTCACGCTCAACTCCAACTCAACTCGAAGCGCACCGTTGCGCACGGGGAACGGGTTCAACAGCGGATGGTTGGTTGCACGAAGAGGGGAGAGGGAGAAGGCGAAAACAGTACCGCGCCGCGACACAGTCAAAGCTTGTCGTGAACTGCGAACAAGGAGAAGCGCAACTGGCGAAGAATTCACGTGCGCACCTGCGAACTGTCGGGGACCTCAGGCACCCTGGCGCTAAGGGATCGGGAGGACGAGCTGCTCGACCTTGCCACCCCTGCGCACGCGAGAGAGGTCAGCGCGAAGTCCAGACGGCGTCGAGTTGAGGAGTTAGATCTGGGACGCACTTCTCGGTGACGACACCCGGCATCGTCTGCCAGTGGTCTTGATGGTGGGCAAGCGCAGAAGATCGTCAGCGTCCGTCGCAAGGCGGGGTTGAGAAGCAGCGCCGGTGGGCGGAGGTGCGGCGGGGCGGCGGGACGACCAGCTGCTCCCGCGCCATGACGACCATCCTGTTCCGCGCAGATGAGCTGCGGTCCATGATGATCATGACGTCTGTGCGCGTCGAGAGTGAGGACAAGCACAGATGCAAGCGGGCGAAACGGGCGAGACCAGCAGCTAGAATCTGAGCCAGTGCGAGGGACGCGAAGCAGTGCGAGCTGGACAAGCCGGACACCGAAGCGAGAGAAGTCTGAATACGACGAGCTTGACCTCAACCGTGTTCGCCCGACGCTCTCGCGCTGCTCGCGCGTTGCGGATTCGCGGAGCAAGAATGCGGTGAGGGCGAGCGCGCGCGCGCATTCACACTCGACTCGGGCGAGAGGTGCGGCTTCGCAAGCGACATCACTGACGGCGGCAGTGCGAGTTGGTGCGCCTTTGCGTCGAGGCGTGCAGATGCCGCCGCGCCGCACAAGGCACCGCCGTCCGTCAGGCGCAGCGGGAGAGCGCCAAAGACCCAGCTGAGATCGACCTGGCTCCGCAGCGGGCTAAGCTCGACGTACTCGCGTGCCGACCCTATGGGCATCTTGAGCCAACCCTGCGGGCGTCTCGCGCTGCCCGGCTCGCGGCCGTAGTCGACGATGCGCTCCGGCGCCAACGTTTCGGCGTCTTCGCGCACGGAGTGCAAGCTCATGCGCTGCTTGGTAATGTCGAGGACGTGCAGCATCGCAGCGTAGACCTGCGGCATCAGGCCCGCGAGGTAGGCGAGCGAGGTCGGGGCGTCGTAGGACAGCGAGTTGTTCTGCCGGTCCTTCTGCGTCTGCGCGGCCGGTGGGTGTCCGGAGGTGCGCTGCAGGCGGGCGTGCAAGTCGAGCGCATGATTGCGGAGGAGCGTCTTGTCCTCGATGCCTGCGAGGAGAGGTCAGCTTCATCGCGACGAAAGGAGGGCCGACGCACCTTCGACGATCGCGTTCGTAGCCAGTTGCAACTCCCTCGGAAGCTGCACATCACCCCTCAGCGACTCTCCCCGCCGCGCCGCCGCCGACTTGGTCGTCGCCCCCGCCCCGCTCGCGCGTTCCTGCTCTGCGTTGTGCGCGGCAAAGATGTCGAGCGAGAGCCGGTCGATCGCTGCAGAGGAAGCATGTCGCCGTCCAGCAGGTGCAGCAGCACGCACAGAGCGAGGCAGCATGATGGCGCGGAGCTGAGCTTCGAGAGGGGCGGTGCAACGGGGTCGTCCCTCGTCCCGTCAGCTTCGCGCGAAGGACGTTCTCGTGCGTGCGAGGCTTGCGGTTGGAGCTACGTAGAGCAAGCGGGGACGCGCGCGGCCGCGAGCGGGACAAGCAAGAAGGGTTCTCCTCCGGGATCCGGGACTCTCTCGCGCTCGCTCGACTTGACCTCGCACACGGATGGGCTCAACAACGGAAGGTTGGTTGCAATGAAGGGAGAGAGAGAAAGCGACAACAGTACTACGCCTCGCGACCAACTTAGAGCTTGTCGTACTGCGCCCGAGGGGGGAGGACGGGTCAGCGCAAGTCGAGACGGGGTGGACGAGAGGGCATGGACGACGACGCACGAACTGGTCCAGGGTCGGAATCTCAGGCTTCAAACCCTTGCGCTGACGGATCTGGAGGACGAGCTGCTCGACCTTGCCACCCCTGCGCACGCGAGAGAGGTCAGCGCGAAGTTCGCGTTAAGTTCGAAGTG
The DNA here is from genome assembly GCA_019926025.1 of Rhodotorula kratochvilovae. Taxonomy (NCBI): domain Eukaryota; kingdom Fungi; phylum Basidiomycota; class Microbotryomycetes; order Sporidiobolales; family Sporidiobolaceae; genus Rhodotorula; species Rhodotorula kratochvilovae. The sequence continues at coordinate 434,497 of JAHSUG010000020.1, read as the reverse complement.
TTAGGTCTGGGACGCACTTCTCGGTGATGGCACCCGGCATCGTCTGCCAGTGGTCTTAATGGTGGGCAAGCGTAGAAGATAGTCAGCGTCCGTCGCAAGGCGGGGTTGAGAAGCAGCGCCGGTGGGCGGAGGGGCGGCGGGGCGTCCTCCCCCGTTCTAGGCCGCTCCTGCGGCACCATCTGTGCACAACGCCAGCACCGTGCCTTGGAGAAAGAAGTGAGACGCACCGAAGACCATCTGGGGGAAGCTGTGGAGTGGAAGTTGAGAAGGTCAGTCTCGACTCAACGGGAAAGCGAGAGCACGCACGCCTGGCCACCAGTCGCCTGGCGGAGCTCGCCGGTGAAGCCGAACGACTCTGCGGGCGGGAAAGGAGGAGGAGGACGAGGTCAGCCCGACTGCCCGACGTCGAGGAAAAGCGGCACAGGCGCCGCGGTACGCACCGTTGACGGGGAGGTACGCCTTGACGGTGTACATGGGCGTGCCCGGGCGCTGCTCCTCCGAGAAGACCATACCGCGCTTGCGGTTGAGGGTCGAGTAGATGCCGCCGAGGGCCGTCTCCGGGCACTGGACCTCGATCTGGTACACCGGCTCCTGGAGACCCGGCTCAGCGAGGAGCGACGCGGCGTAGACGACGCGACGGCAGGTCGGGATGAGCTGTCCACCACCGCGGTGGATGGCGTCGGTGTGGAGCGTCACGTCGAGGATGTTGAAGCGCGAGCAGCGCATGACCTCCTCGGCGCAGGGGCCCTCTGCGAGCGCACGAGCGTCAGTGCGACGGGGAAGGGAGGGAGACGAGAGACGCACCCTTGGTCGCCCACTGGAACGCGGCAACGCACGAGTCCTTGATCTCGTTGAGGAACTGGACACCCTTGGTGGTGTCGACGAGGAAGTTGGGGCCCGAGCCGTCCGGGCCGAAGCACCAGATCTTGCGGGCGTCGGTGACGTCCCAGCCGAACTCGTCGGCGAGGATGCGCGCGCGGAGCTTGAAGTCGTCGCGCGGGCCGATCTTGCCCGACTCGACGGCCTTAGCGACCTCCTCGTCGACCGGCTGCGCCTTGACGTAGAGACGGTTGTGCTTGTTCTGCGACTTGGAGAGCGCAGTCATCGACGACTCGGCCTGGACGGTCTCGCGGTAGCCGACGACGGGGTCGGAGATCTTGAGGGGAACACCAGCGTGGTCCTCGACGAGGTCCTTGAGGCAGATCTCGAGGTGGAGCTCACCGGCACCGGCGACGATGTGCTCACCCGTCTCGGAGATCCAGGTCTGGACACACGGGTCGGACTTGGAGAGACGCTTAAGACCCTCGACGAGCTTGGGGAGGTCGTTGGCGTTCTTAACCTCGACGGCGACCTGGACGACAGGCGAAACCGAGAACTTCATGACGCGCATGTTGTGGGCGGTCTCGGACGTGGTGAGGGTGCCGGACTTGAGGAGGAACTGGTCCACACCGACAAGACCGACGATGTTGCCGGCCGGGCAGTCCTCGAGCGGGTCGACCTTGCCGCCCATCATGAGGACGGTGCGCTGGATCGACTTGACGAAGAGGTCCTCCTTCTTGCCCGGGACGTAGTTCGGGCCCTGGATGCGGATCTTGGGGCCCGACTTGACCGTGCCGGAGAAGACGCGGCCGAACGCGTAGAAGCGGCCCTTGTCGGACGTCGGCACCATCTTCGAGACGTAGAGCATGAGCGGGCCCTTGGCGTCGCAGTCGCGGATCGCGACGGCGCACTCGTCATCCATCGGGCCCTCGTAGAGGGTGTCGACGCGGTAGCGCTGGGCGGTGACCGGGGAGGGGAGGTTGATGACAATCATCTCGAGGAGCGAGTCGCCGGCGGGGAGGAACTTGCGCATGATGACCTTGAGGAGGGCCTTGCCCTCGAGGTCCTTCTCGTCCGACGTGAGGTTGACCTCGAGCTTCTCGAGAAGACCCGGGATCTGGTCCTTCTTGAAGTTCATGACCGAGTCGAAGACGCGGAAGATCGGGTCGAGGACGAACTGCACGCGGAAGGAAGGTCAGCGCGCCGCCCACGGACGAGGACAGCGGTGAGCGGACGCACCATGTTGAAACCACGCTCGAGGGGCTTGCCGTCGGCGTCGGTCGCCTTGGTCGACCACTTCTTGGTCTTGGGGTTGAAGTAGTTGTCGCCCCAGAGCTTGGGCATGAGCTTGTCCTTCGAGACGCCGAACTTCTTGGCGTAGCGAGCGGCGAACTGGCGGAGGGTGAACGCCCAGCCGTGGAGGCCGGAACCGAACGCGACCGTGCCGGCCTCGGGGTAGACCTGGACGTCGCCAGCGCCTCCTCGTTGTAGGTCGAGATGATGACGTTGACCGACTCGATGGTACGGGCGAAGGTCTGGTAGAGGTCCTCCTTGGAGATCTGGAGCTCGAGGAGGGCGCGGTCGACCTTGTTGATAACGACGACCGGCTTGATGCGCTCACCGAGCGCCTGGCGGAGGACGGTCTCGGTCTGGACACAGACACCGTCGATGGTGTCGACGACGACGAGGGCACCGTCGGTGACACGAAGGGCGGCGGTGACCTCGGACGAGAAGTCAACGTGACCCGGCGAGTCGATGAGGTTGATCAGGAAGTCGTTGCCTGCGGACGAGGGAGGGATGAGTACGGCGGACGCGGCACGACAGAGGGGAAGGGGGACGCACCGTCGTTCTTCTGCTTGATCTCACGGAGGTCCTCCTTCGGGAGCTCGAAGTACATCGAGATGGCGGTCGACTTGATGGTGATACCACGCTCCTGCTCGTCGGCACGGGTGTCCATGGCACGCGTGTCACCGGCCTTGGCGGACGCGATGATACCGGCCTTCGACAGCAGCGAGTCGGTGAGGGTCGACTTGCCGTGGTCGACTGCGCAGGACAGAACCATCAGCACGAGGTCGACGACGACGACGGGGTGGGTCGGGAGGGAGCGCACCGTGGGCGATAACGGACACTGCGCAGGGAGAACACGGGTCAGTCTACAGCGTCGTATGAAGATGAACGGTGGGCTGTTACGCACTGTTACGGATGCTGCAGGCGCGCACATCGACGGCGAGTGGAGGTGGGAAACGTCAGCTCGCGGTCCTCGCTCGCCCGTCCGCACGGCTCCGGGGATAGTGCAGGGTGCGGAGGATGCTCAACGCACTTCGTGGGCCTGTCCATGAGCCCACGGATCTCGTCTGCGGGGCATCGCGGTGGCGTTAACGACGGTGAGCTCGGGGGCAGAAGTTTCCCCGCGCAGGGATGGGGGACGCACCGACGGTGAAGTTGACCATGGCGGGCGAACTGTCTGTGCTTCGGGGGGGAGGGGGAGGGGACGGTGAAGCAGGAGCAGCCGCGGGGGCGAGAGATGCGGAAAAGGGAGGAGGAGGCGCCCGCCAGCGAGAACTTTGCGCGCGCGCGGCTTGCCCCAGTTGTAATTCCGACTACCCCACCTCTGTAATCCCGCCTCATCTTCGCTCCCCGCTTGCTCGACGCACGGCCGGGAGCGCTCTGCACGGGCATGCAGCCTCTTCCAAGCGGATGGAGCGACCGCCGGCTTCCGCAGATGCTCCTGCTTCTCGCTGCCGCTTCGGACTTCGCCTCGTTCGCGGTCGGCTTCTTCCCCGTCAAGCCACTGCTGCCTGGGTTCTCGAGCGCACAGAGCTTCGCAGAGCAGCCTCGGGCTCAGACCGAGCGAGGCGAACCGCGCTCCGATGCCTTCTCGCGCCTTGCTTTCGTCGTTGTCGACGCCCTGAGATCGTTCGTCCCCTCCTCCGGCGCTTGACGCTACACTGGCGCTCCTTCGCCCTTACTGACACGTCACCATCGTCGACAGCGACTTTGCGTTCAGCCCGGCGTCGCACATGAGCTTCGTCTCGTCGTGCGTCGCGCTCTGCCCTCCTCTTCTCAGCTCGCAAGCGAGCCTGACTCTCGCGCTCTTCCTCGCCAGGCTCGTCCAAAGTGGTCACGCACTTCCTTACACGGCCATCGCACAAGCCCCGACGGTCACCCTTCCGCGCCTAAAGGCCTTGACGACCGGCTCGAACCCGACCTTCCTCGATGCGATGCTGAACGTCGCCGAGGAATCGACCGCGAGCGCGGCCTTTCAGGGCGTTGACTCGTGGCTGCGCCAGCTTGCTCTCGGCGATGGGAGCAAGCCGTCAAAGAAGGTCGTCTTCACCGGCGACGACACCTGGCTGAGGCTGTTCCCGCACGACTGGCTCGCATGGTACGATGGCGTTAGCAGCTTCTTCGTGTCGGCGCGTCTTTCCCGCCGTTATCTGTTCCTTCCCCATGCACGCTCACCCATACTTCGCAGGATACGGTCACAGTCGACTCGAACGTGACCCGGCACCTCGACTCGCTCCTCGCCGGCAACTTCCGCCACGACGGCGAGCACGCCATCGGCAGACTGGGACGTCCTCATTCTGCACTACCTCGGACTCGATCATGTCGGGCACCTCGGCGGACCTGGCAGGTGCATCTCGCCTCCCAGTGTTGCTCGATGTCGTCGCTGACCCAGCTGCGCTGCACAGTCCGCTGATGGCGCCAAAGCAACGCGAGATGGATCACGTTGTCAAGCGGATTTACGAGCACCTCGAGGAGCGCGACGCGGTTGACGGCGAGAGGCCTGCTCGTCCTGGCGGGCGACCACGGCATGACCGAGGTGCGCTTCCTTCTGTCTCTCAACACGAACGACCTGACTCCTTCTTCGCAGGGCGGAAACCATGGCGGCTCGACGGAAGCGGAAACATCCGCCGTGCGCATCTCGTTGTTGTCCCTCCAGCATCCGACTAACTCGCCCCAACCCGCAGGCCCTGCTTCGCCGCTCCTTCCTTCTCCCTCGACAGCCCGAGACCGCGCAAAGAACACGGCACACCGTACAAGCACTACGAGGTTGTTCAGCAGATCGACCTCGTCCCGACCCTCAGCGTCCTCTTCGACCTGGGCATCCCGAAGTAGGTCCTTCGCCTCGCGGTGTGCGCACCAACTCGTCTGTACCTGAACCAGGAATTCGATGGGCAAGCTCATCCCGTCGGTGATCAAGTCTCTGCGACCTGCCGGTACGCCCCGTTCTCGCACAACCCACGCGCGACAAGCCTGACCTCGTCTGCTACAGCTTTCGCAAGCGGCCTCCGCGCAACGGCACAGCAGATCGGCGCGGTGCTCCAGGCGAGCGGGTCGAGCGTCGTTGAGCGAGTCCTCGGGGAGGTGCAGGAGAGAAGCGGCCTTGCGGGGCTTACGTCCGTGGCTGAACTGCTGACGAGCGACTCTCTGGACGCACTCGATCTTGTCCGTTCTCTTCCCTCGCGCCTGTCCACCGTTCCTGACGCCGGGACTTGCACGCAGTTCTCCACCGTCGCCCAGTCCCGGCTCCTCGCCTCATCCAGCTCGTACCACCGCAAGCCGCTCTTCGCTGGCCTCGCTTTCCTGATACTCGCGTCGGTCGCCTCCGTCGCCCGCCTTCGCCGTTTGTGGTCCGTCGAGTCTCGCGGTGCGAAGTTCACCGTCACGGCCGCTCTCATCGCCTACCTCGGCTCGTTCTTCGCGACGAGCTTTATCGAGGAGGAGCACGAGATCTGGTACTTCGCGACTACCACTGGTCTGCTGATTCTCGTCTTGCGGTACGTTCCTCTGTCCCGTGCAGATGAGAAAGCTCACCTCCTCGCACCCCCGCGCAGGCTCGACTTCGACGTGTCGGAACGGCTCCTCCTCGTCGCTTCCGCCGCCTCAGTGCGGGTGATGCGTAGCTGGGCGCACAATGGTGCGCTCCCCCCTCAACTCCCTAAGCGCCCCCACTCACTCTACCATCCGCAGGCCGAAGAACGTCCCGAACGTCTCCATCGCGAGCTACCTCGCCGCATCGCCCGCGATCACGCGCACGCTCGTCTCCGTCACTTACGTTCTCCCTCCTCTCCTGGCGGTCTTCGCCCTCGCCCGCGCCGCCCGCTTCATCGCCAGGAAACGCCTTCCTCCGGCGTGCTTCTCCGCAAGGCCGGCCTCTTCGCCATCAGCGCGACGCTCGTCGTCGCACAAAGCGTCGTCGGTGCGGCGATGCACCTAGCTGCGCTCGCGGGTGAGGGCGGGAAGGGCGTCCTGCTGCGGACGCTGGACAAGCTGGAACTCACGGAGCTTGGCGCGCTCGCAAGGGCGGGGTACGCGCTCGCTGCGGCGGGGTGGCTGTTCTGGCGGCTTGCGCTGCGGTTGGAGAACGTCGGGAGTGAGCAGTCCTCCCGCTCCTCCTGCAGGTCCTCGCTGACCCTCGCACTTGCAGCTTTCCCCTCATCCACCTCTCCCTCCTCCTCATGTCCGTCACCCGCCCGACGAACGTCCCCCTCTTCGCCGCGTTCTGGGTGCAGCACTTCGCCATCTCACGCCTCGCGAGCAAGCCGACTGCCTCGCCGGCGGTGCTGGCTTTCCTGGTCGCAGCCTTCCAGAGCTCGTCGTTCTTCGCGCTAGGAGGGTCGAACTCGCTGGCGACGTGCGCTAGCTCTCTCTCTCCTTCACGCGGAGCTGTGCTGATCCCGCTCCCGCATCGCAGGGTCGACCTCTCGCAAGCCTACAACGGCGTCACCTCCTTCTCCCTCCCACTCGTCTCCCTCCTCGCCTTCCTCTCCAACTTCTCCGGCCGCTCTTCCACGCCCTCTCGCTCTATACCCTCCCTCCCATCCTCCGCCCGTTCATCCTCTCGTACCTCTCCACCTTCCACACCCTCGCGCTCGCGGTCCTCGCGCTCAGCGCCACCCACTTCCGGTACCACCTCTTCGCGCTGACGGTGTTCGCGCCGGCGGTGCTCTACCGGGACATGGTTCGTGATTTTGCAGGTGGGGACGAACCTTGGGCTTGCGAGGACGTTGATGGGCTGAAGCGAGCGGGTGGGGCGCATGAGAGATAGACTCGCAACTCGCATGTTTCCGCTGTCTCTGCACCATACCCTCGCGATGCAAGCTCCGCGTCTAGTGATCCTTCTCCCAGCCTTCCCCTCCGGCCTGCGCGCCTTCCACTCCCCGCGCCTCTCCACCTCTCCCAGCAGCGCCCGCATCTCCTCCCTGACCCTCTCCTCCCCCTCGTCCCCCTCCCGCTCCACACCCTCCTCCTCCCGACCATCCCAAAGTTCTTCGTGCTGGGGATGCGGAGCGCCTCCCGCTCGGGGACGAACCCGCACCGCAGCGCGAGGTGCGCGAGATACAGCTGGTATGCGGCGTAGCGCCCGCCGGAGACGGACGCGCCGCCCGCGGAGGGGGCAAAGGCGAGCGGCGTGGGCGCGTAGAAGGGTGCAGGAGAAGGTGGGTGTCGAGCACGGGGCGGGGGAGGGGGCGGGAGGAGGGAGCAGCGCGAGGTACGCCGCCGGGATGGTGTATGCCTGGCGGTCAAACCGCCCGTGCAGTTCGTGGAGGCAGCACGGTATGCTGAGGAAGGCGGAGCGCGGCGTGCACGCCGCGAGGAGCGGGAGCCACGGCGTGAGCTCGTCGGCGTGGTTGCCGATGAGGAAGGCGCCTTCTGGGAAGGGCGGCGTCGACGAGGAGAGGTACGCCGAGACGAGCGCGGGAGGGCTGATGGAAGACGCGCAGGTCGGGCGCGGGGGCGTACGCGGACCAGGACTTGCGCTCGCGCAGGTCGAAGCCGTACCCGGGGTAGCCTTCGGCGCACAAGATGTAGACGCTGTGAGCAGGTTTGTCAGCCCCGTTCAACGAGCGAAGACGTGTTGAAGACACACAGCAGGCCGTTTCCGCAGCCGATGTCGACAACCCGCCGGGAGGCTTGCCGTCCGTGTCGAGGTACATCTCGCGCCAGAGGACGATGAGCCACGCGGCGATGGCGACGTCCTCGAAGACGTGCTTGGTCGCGTCGGTCGACTCGCGCCAGGACGCGAGCATCCACCTAAACGTGATGCGCGGGGATTGCGAGGCGATGTCAGCACTGTTCCGCTGCACAGTGAGTTGCGGTGCAGATACAACGCTCGACAAGAGGACAGGACGTACTTGTACTTGTCCTTGAGCTGCTGGTACAGGTCCTGCACCTCCTCCTTGCCGGCGAGGAGGTCGTGGTGGACGCGTTTCTGCCAGCCCGCTGCGTGCCCTGCACAGAGCTTGGCGGCGAACTTGACGAGGACGAGCGAGGTACGGTAGAGCCGGTCGGATGGAGGAAGGGGTGCCGTCGTCGCTTGAGAGGGCAGGGGGATGAGGTCGATTCGGAGGGAGGCGGCTGGCGAGGAGGGGAGGTAGCGGAAGGCGAGGGCGTGAAGTTGCGGGTGGTAATACGGAAGTCGGCCTTGTGAGTCTTCTTGTCGCAACTGCTCGAAGTCGGGGAGGAGGAGAACAAGGCCCTCGCGCTCGAGCGCGTCGTCGTCGTCCGCCTCGCCAGTCGGGCTGCGCTCATAGAAGAGGCATTCCTGCTCCATTGGCCAGTCGAACTGGGGCCGGTTCGGGAGGATGCGCCTTCGTACTCGCCGAACGCAGCGGTACCCCTCGAGCGGGACGACGCCAGGATGCGGCGAGTTGTCGACCTGGTCGTCCGCCTGGATGTCGGCGCGGAGGATTGTCGAGCTGCTGTGCTCAGGCTGGAGGACGAGCTCGGCGAGACCCGCGTGGAAGTGCTCGGCGGAGCATTCGAGCGGAAGGGAGACGACGGGGATCCAGTCGAGCGGCGAGGGGGAGGGGGTCGAGGAGGGGAGGCGCGGGAGCGGGTGGGGCGCGTCGGGCGCAAGTGCGGTCGGTTGTGGGCCTTTGCTAGGCATCTTCCCCTCGGACTCCACGCGCGTCTGCGGACCTGGGAGGAGGTGGGCGGGGAGGAGACGCGGCTGCGCTGGTTTCCCTCGACCCTCGCCGCGAGGTTGTGCTCGCACCCCACCAGGAGCCGCAGCGCCCCACCAGACTTGCTCGAACGCGTCTCTAGACCGCACTCTAGCTCGCTCAGCCCCTCCCCACGGCTGCGACGTGACTCCCGCGGCGTCTCCCCATCTTCATCTCCTCTCCCGCCCTCCGCCTGCGCCTCCTCCCGAGGACGAGCAAGGACCCGCCTAGACTCCACGCATCCCTCTACGAGACACTAGGACGCGCCCGCTACCCGCTATGGCTCGCCCCAAGAAGCTCCCGCTCCGTCCTCCTCGCCCGACAACGACAAGGAGGGCCCGCGCGCAACCATCGCAGACCTGCCGCCCGAGATCCTCCTCCACATCGTCGAATACGTCGAGAGCATCGCCGCCGAGGACCGCCGCCGCCTCGCTGGTGGGGGCATCACGCTCGGTCCCGCCGATGACCTCGGCGAGCCGCCCATGAACGCCGGCGAAGCCCTCCTCGCCATGATGGGTAACCTCTTCGGCATGGGCGGGGCTGGGGCGAGTGCGGGTGCGGGCGCGAACGCCGGTGGTGCGGGTGCTGCAGGCGCGAACGCCAACGCTGCGCCTGCCTTCACCTTCGGCGCCGGCGCTGCGCAGCCTCCCGCAGCGGACGATGACACGGACGATGACATGCCGCCCCTCGAGTGCGCTCCCCTTCACCTGTTCCGCTCGACGGAGCGACTTGGACTGACCCTGCTCTCTCCGTAGCCATCCCGAGCAACGCGACCACAACGCCTGCAGCGCCGGCGGCTTCCGCCTCGACGTCGCGTCCCGCCGCGCCTGCGACGAACCCCTTCTCGCCGAGCCAGGCCTACACGGGCGCGGCGGACGCGGGCGACGACGACGACATGCCTCCTCTCGAGTCGATCGACGGCCCGACCGCCCCGGCGCAGCCTGCAGCCCCGGCGTCCACCAGCTCGAACCCGTTCTCGTCCTTCCTCTCGGCGTTTTCCAACCCGCTTGGCGGCAGCTCCCGCTCGCCCGCTCCCGCTCCCGCGCCCACCCCCGCCGCTGCCACCCCAGCTCGTGCCCCGGCCGCGGCGAGCAGGCCGGCCGCGGCCGACAGCGACGACGACATGCCGCCACTCGAGGCGATCGATGGTCCGCCTGCCCCTCGCACGACCTCGACCCCCGCCCCGCGCGCAAACGGCACAGCGGCGGCGGCGCACGACTCGGACGACGACATGCCTTCTCTCGAGGCGATCGACGCCGCTCCCGCCCCCGCGGCCGCCCGTGCGGCGAGCACGCCGGCGAACCGCCGCGCGCCCGCCACTGCCGACTCGGACGACGACATGCCCCCGCTCGAGGCAATCGACGCCGCGCCCGCGCCGACTCGCACGGCGAGCACGCCTGCCGCGCGCCGCACACCAGCTGCGGTGGCAGCGGACTCAGATGACGACATGCCGCCGCTCGAGCCCATCGACGGCGCGGCCGTGCCGCCAACGACTGCAGCAGCGCGCGCGAGCGCGGCCGAGTCGGACGATGACGAGATGCCCGCGCTCGAGGCCGTCGCTGCCGCTGTGCCTGCTGCAGGCGCGGGGCGGCAGGCGCAGGAGCAGGCGAGCGCGGTGCTGGCTCGCTGCTGGCGGGGAGGACGGACTGGGACGGCGTGGAGGAAGAAACCGAGGAGGAAGAGGACGAGGACTGGGAGGACGGTGACGAGGACGAGGATGAGGACGACGAGTACGGCTACCGCGACGAGGACGACCTCGACAACGACGACGACTCGGACGCTGACGAGGAGCGCATTTACCCGGACGGCCTCCCGCTCGACCCGCACCTCCCGCTCCTCTTCATCAACCGCCCCTTCCTTCACGCGACGCGCAGGAAGCTCTACCGCACCATCATCGTCGACACGCCGTACATGGCCAGCCTCGTGCACCGCGCGCTCGCGGCGCCGACGCCCGCGGGGTGGGTCGCCGGGGACGAGGGCGGCGCGAGCGGCGTCGACGGCGAGGAGATCCGCAAGAACTACCTCGGCGACGTCGTCCGCACGCTCTCGATCTCGCCCGAGGGGGACGCGAGCCTCGGCCGCGGCGGCGCGGAGCACTACATCGCGCTCATGCGCCTGTGTCGCTACGTTGAGACGCTCGTCGTCCGCCCCATGTTCTTCAAGAGCGCGACGTGCGTCTCCCCCTTCTCGCTTTCGCCCCTACAATGCTAACTCGCTCTCCCCGTCGTCTGCAGCAAACCGCTGCTTGAGGCACTCTCGGGTCTCTCGCGCCTCAAGGCGCTCGACATCCAGTCGTCGACCGAGCCGAAGAAGCCGTTCAAGGTGACGACGCCGCGCCTGTTCAAGCTCATGCAGCAGTCGTGGCCCGACCTCGACACGCTCGTCGTCGGGAACCTCAAGCCCGCCGAGGACGGCCCGAGCGCCGAGGAGGACGAGATGTGGGAGCTGGTTGAGGAGCTCGAGCAGGCGGACTGGGAGCGCAGCCAGGCCAAGAAGCAGGGCAAGGCGGATGATGGCGAGGGGAGACGGGCGACGCGGAGGACGCCGTCGCCGAGAAGGGCAAGGGGAAGGCGGACGTCGAGGAGGGCCTCAAGGTCGACAAGCCGAAGCGCCGCGGCCTCAAGAGCCTTCACCTCCTCGGCTTCAACATGACGGGCAGCGAGATGGACCTCATCCTTCAGGACGTGCGTCCCGGTCTCTCGTCCTGTTCGCGCGCCTGAGCTGATCCCTGGCCCCGCAGTCGGCCGACACGCTCACCAGCCTCGCGCTGATCCGCCCCGGCTACCTCTACAGCCGCTTCGAGCTCGCGTCGACGCTCATGCACTTCGGTCACAAGCTCACGTATCTCGAGCTGCTCCTCCCGGCCAACTGGGACCCGGCGCCCAAGGTCGTCGCCGGCATCCCCAAGCCCGTCTACCCCGTCCGCCCGAAGGACTACATCATCGGCGAGCCCACGCACGAGCACATGAAGAACGTCTCGAACTACACGTACCTCCTCGATGCCGTCATGCCGTACCTCCCGAACCTCAAGAACCTCCGCTTCGAGGGCCCCTACGCCTCGACGAGCGTCTTCACCTTCTTCCCGCCCTCGCTCACCCAGTGCGTGTCACCCGCTTCACCGCGTCATGCTTCTACTGACACCTGATACACAGCGTCGCCTACGGCAACTGCCCCGAGATCAAGCCGCAGCCGCTTGCCAAGCTGCTGAACAAGACGATCACCCGCTCGAAGACGGTCACGCTGGCCAAGTGCGCTGCTCTTCCTCCTTCGCCTCGCTCGCACTGCTGACACGACTCGCGTTCGCAGCGGCTCGAAGAGCAACAAGTCGTTCAAGTGCAAGCCTGCGCGTGGCCTGGTCTGCCTCACCGTCCTTGTGCGTTTCCCTCCTGTCTCTCGCATGTTCGCTCGCTAACCTGCCACGCCGCAGACCGACGACCTGGCCTGGAATGACGCCGACATCAGCGCGCTCGAGAGCGCCACCTCGATCCGCAACATCTGCCTGCACCTCTCAGGCGACGGCGCCGGCGCCGGCGCGCGCTTCATCCCGCTCATCGGCGGGCTCGGCGGGCTCGGCGGCCTCGGCGGGATCAACCTTGCAGGCGGGCTTGGCGGCGCGGGTGCAGGCGCGCGTGCGGGCCACGGCGTCGGCGGTGCCGCTGGCGCGGGTGCGGGCGCACCGGCTGCTCAGCCGGCTGCTCCTGGCGCTGCGCCCCGCGCCGCTGCCCCCGCTGCTGCCCGCGCGCGCTCCTGCTGCCGTCCCGCGTGCGGCGGCCGGTGCGCCGCACCGGCTCCCGCTCCCGCGCCCGCGCCTGCTCCGGCGGCGGCGGCGGCGGCGGCGGCGGCGAACAACGCGCCCCGTGCGCGTCCGGCGGGCGGAGGGTTCGGCGGGCTGACGGGGCTCGCGGGGAGGTGGGCGACCCGCTGAGCTGTGCGTCGAGGGGGGAGACGTTGGACTTGTGCCCGCGCTTGTTAGTTCCGTTTCTGCTTGACTGGCACGTGTCATTCGATCACACTCTGTGTACCCTGCGCGAGTCTGGAGAACAAGGAAGCTGTTATTGCGCGACGAGAACTTCATCAGCTCCTCCTCCGCCTCCCTCCTCCCGCCACCCATCTCACCGCCAGACCCTGCGCGCATGCTGAGCGCAACCGAAAAAGCTCTACGCAGGCACGTGAAGGAGTTCCAGAGCCTGAACTCATCCTCCGTCTCCGAGCTCGACGCCGTTCCCTCACCGGTCGAGTTCGCCCGCTTCGTCGCCGCCAACCGGCCCGTCGTGGTTCGCGGGGCGGGCCAAGCGGTACATATCCCTGCGCTCGAGCGCTGGACGGACGAGTACTTCGTCGAGAAGCTTGCAAACCGCGAGCTGGACATCTCTGCGACGCCGGAGGGGCGCGTCTCTCTCTGCTTGCGGTCTTCGCGTTTCTGTTCCTGACGCACCGCGAGCGCATAGTAACGCGGATGCGATCGTCGACGGCGTCTTTGTCGAGCCAGCAAGTGCGTCTCCCCCTCTGCCCGTCGTCCTCTCCTCCTTGACCTGTTCTCTTCGTGCAGATGTCAAGATGACCATCTCGACGCTCCTCGCCCGCCTTCGCGAGGAGCAGGACGACCCCTCGTCGACCGCGCCGGTGTTCTACCTGCAGTCGCAGAATGGGAACCTCGCGGACGAGTACGAGGCGCTGCAAAACGATGTCGGGCGGGAAGGGCCGGCTTTCGCGAGGGAGGTGTTCGGTGCGCCAGTTCCTTCTCTGTTGCCAACCAAGACTGATAAGCTCGCTCCCAGGCCAGCCGCCCGACGTCGCAAACATCTGGGTCGGCGGGCGGCGGAGCAAGACGTCGCTGCACAAGGGTGCGCCGCATCCCCTTCCTTCTGCGAGTGCGGCACTGACGCCGCAGATGCCCTCCGCAGACCCGTACCAGAACATCTACATGGTCGTCCGCGGGACCAAGACGTTTACGCTCTTCCCGCCGAGCGAGTTCTACTGCATGCACGAGGCGCTCTTCCCGCACGCGACGTACTCCTTCTCGCCCTCGACCTCGACCTTCTCCATCGCGCGGACGACCCCGCCGCTCGCCCTCCCCTGGATCCCGATCAACCCGCTCGCGCCGTCGCTCGCGGCGCACCCGCGCTTCGCCCTCGCGCGCCCACTGCAGGTCACGCTCGAGAGGGGGACATGCTCTACCTCCCGGCGCTGTGGTTTCACTTTGTCGAGCAGGACGTCGGGTGGGGTCCAGGCGGCGCCGAGGGAGGAGGGACGAAGGCGGCGGTGGCGGTCAACTGGTGGACGGACATGGATTTTGGGGCGCCGGTGTGGGCGGGCTTTGGACTCGTGAGGAGGCTGACGATGGCGCTGGGTGGGAGGGAGGAAGAGGAGGCGGAGACTAGCGAAGACGAGGAGTAGACGGAGGCTTGGGGGAGGGGAGGAGGGAAAGAGATCGCGGACGAGAAAGGGCAATGGACCGCTCCGCCGCACCCTCCTACACATCTGCCTCCCGACCACCCCTGTCTGGAGAGCGAGAAGCGGGTGGGAGCAGCTCGACTTGCGAAGGCTCGCCTGCTCTCCCCCTCGCCCGCTCGCGTGACGGAGCCGACGGGAACGGAAGAACGGACGAGCGTTTACAGACGAACAGCGAGAGTGCGCACGAGAGGAGAGAGAGCAGGGAAAACTAGGCCAGGACGGAACCGAGAGAACGGGGCGGCGGGAGGAGGAGGAGGCGGAGAGGGACGATGGCGAAGCGAGATAACGCGGTGGAGGAAGGAGGGGAAAGAGCACTATGGATGCGGGTGTAGGGGAGTGCAAGGGGTGGAAAGAGGAGTGTCTACTGCTAGAATCCATGGCGGAGAAAAGGGCGAAGAGGGGCGGAAAGCGGTAGAGGCGAGGGCGAATGGCGAGGAATGCGAGCTGGGCAGGTCGAGGGGGAGGGGGGAGGAAGGGGCGTTCGTCTAGCAGATGACGCAGCCCTTGGACTTCTTCTTCTCCCGCGGCGCCGGTGCGAGCACGGCGCGGATCGCCTCGTCGAACACGTTCTTCAGGCCCTTCTGCGTCAGCGCCGAGCACTCGAGGTACCTGCGTGTGCGCACATGATCAGTTCACATCTCCGTGGGTAACGACAACGGGCGAGCGCCGGGGACGCACCGGACCGCGCCAATCTCCCTTGCCATCGCCGCCGCCTGCTGGTACGCGATCGGGCTCATCCTCCGCTCCCGCAGCTTGTCGATCGTGTCGCGGTCCTCGCGCAGGTCGAGCTTCGTGCCGACGAGGATGATGGGGATGTTGGGCGCGTGGTGGCAGATCTCGGGGTACCACTGCAGGTCGCCGTCAGGGGCGGGTCAGCACATGCTTCGGGCAAGAGAGCGGGAGAGCACGGAGCGCACCTTCGTCCGGACGTTCTCAAAGCTCGGCGGGCTGACGATCGAGAAGCAGATGAGGAAGACGTCCGTCTGGGGGTACGACAGCGGGCGCAGGCGGTCGTAGTCCTCCTGACCGGCCGTGTCCCACAGGCCGAGGTTGATCGGCTTGCCGTCGACCATGACGTTCGCCGAGTAGTTGTCGAACACGGTCGGGATGTACTCGCCCTGCGTGCGCGAGACGGAAGGTCAGCCGCGGAACAGGCGAAGGGATGGCCCGTTCGGCGGGTCAGTCGAGGGGCGGAGGCGCCGACGCACGGGGAAAGCGTTCTGGAAGCACAGAAGTCAGTACGCGAGGAGCTGAACGAAGTGAGGTTGGGTGCGCACCGTGGTGTACGAGATGAGGAGGCAGGTCTGCGCGCGCGCGTCGCATCAAGGGGGGGCGAGCACAGAACGACGACGGGGACAGCGAGCAGGGATGTAGCGGTCGAGTCAGTCGCGCTCCATCGGGCTCGGTCAAGGAAGAGAAGACGCACCTTGCCAACGGCACCGTCGCCGACGACGACCGCCTTGAGAGACTGCATAGTTTGGCGCGGGGAGGAGGGTGTGGGTGGGGTGAGTACGGGGCTGACGCGGATGCGCGTGCGCGTCTATGCGTTCGAGCTAGGCGCGAGGAAGGCGGGGCGAGCGAGAGGGTCGAGGGTCGCGCGCGGGGGAGACGAGCGACGGGGTCGGCTGGACGCGCGGTACTTGCGGGATCCGGGCGGTAGAGTGTTGCTTCGACAGGTGGTCGCGCAGAGCGGGCTGTCCTGGGCGAGAGGGCGGCGAAGTGGGCGCGACGAGGCGTGTCGAGGGATCGAGGGCGAGAGGACCGTGAAGTCGGAGGGGGCGAGCGCGCGCTGACTGGTGCGGGTGGACGCGTGTCCTGGGAGCTGCAGGTGCTCGCTAGTAGGCGTTCGAGCGCGTCGGGCGGGGTCGAGGGGCGACAAAAGCGCACGCGGACGCGCGAGAGGAGGCGCCGCTTCCCCTCGCCCGGTCCGCTTCCGGCGAGAATCCAACTCTCTCTCTCTCTGAGCATGCAGTCTGACAGCGAGAGTTGTATGTGCACGAGCGCGTCACGCCCTACGCCGACTTCTTGGCCGCCTGCGCGTCCGCCAGCTTGGCCCAGAAGAGCGCCTCCGCCTCCTTCCACACCCGCTCCGGGCCCTTGGCCACGTCCGCAGCCCGGATCGCCTTGCCCTGGCGCTGCTCGCGCTCGGCGACCGCCTCGGGGAGCGTCAGTAGCGACGGGAGGAGGTCGTTCGAGAACGCCTCCGACGACTCGCGCGGGAGCAGCGTCGGGAGGTGGTCGATCGAGACAACCGTCAGGGGCGGGCCAGCCGTGATCCTGCGCGTCCATCGTCGTCAGCACGAGCCACAGAGGATGGAGGAGCGAGGAACGCACCCCTCGACGTCGACCGTGGGCTTGTCGAAAGTCGTGTTGATCGAGTAGACGGGGATGGGGTTGTTCGGGTTGGTCGTGTCGCACGAGACGTCGACGACGACACGGAGGTTGCGCTTCTCGGCCGCAGCCGCGATCGACTCGGGCGAGATGAACGACGGGATCTTGGAAGTGAGGTAGATGCAGTTGACGAACACGTCGGCTGCAGGCGCAGGACGGTCAGCGAAAACTTCACTGGGAAGGCGAGGTGCGCACCGTCGAGGATCTCCTGGAAGGACCGCCCTTGGCGGTCTCTGCCATGTCCCACTTGACGATGTTGTCCTCCTCGAACCCGGCCGCCTTGAAGAAGTCGACCGCGCCGCGGCCGCAGCGGCCAAGCGCGCCGATGACGAGCGCGCGGGGCTTGCGGCCGAGCTTGGCCTCGACGGCGGCGAGCTGCGACTTGACGTCGGCGATGAGGGCGCCCTCGTTCGGGTAGGGCTTGATTTCGCCGAGACGGGCCTTCTCGCCTTCGCTTCCAACCTGCTTGGCGAGCGCGAGGGTGCCGACGGCGGCGCCGGCGAAGCCTGCGTGGTAGCCGAACGCGGCGACGCGGCGGCCGTTCTCCTCCTGGAGGAACTCGAGGTCGTAGAGCATGCCGGTGGGGAGGCCGGCCTCCCAGCGCGAGATGACGTCGATCCAGCCGCCCTGCTGCTTGTAGCAGTGGGCGAACATGATGTGGGTGTGCGGCAGGGGCGAGTCATCGTTGGGCGGGAGCTCCTTGAGGCCGATAATGGGCGTCGAGACGGGAGCGGTCGGCCAGGAGTTGTGGTCGACGAGCTTGCATCCGACCCTGCGCGCGTCACGAGGGTTAGCAGGGGTCCCTTCTCGATGGCTGGAGCGAGACGGACTTCTCAAACTCCTCGTCGTCGAAGATGCGCTGGGGATCCCTCTCGACAGTGACGGTGAAACGGCCGGTGTCGAGGAGAGCCTTTGCCGTGGTAGGGGTAAGGGCGGAGCGGTGTTCAAACTCCTTCGTCTCACACCTAAGCCATACCTGTGCATTTCGTAGGCGTGCGAGGGACAATGGGATGAGCGAGAAGGGACGAGGAGGAGGAAAGCGGGATCAGCATGGGGAGCTCGCGGGCGGACGGGCGGGTGTTCCGGGCTCGTGATGAGGGCTGTACGCACGTTCAGAGGTGCCATCTTGTCAGCGGGTGGGGTGCAGTAGGGAGAAAGCGGCTCTTCGCTCGGTTGACTGGATCCGCCTCGTCGCAGGTTGCCCCTCGACTCTCCACGCTTGACTCTGCTTACATGCTGCTCGCACTGCACGGACTACACGCTGTCTCCCTGCAGACACGCGAGCACGCCCAGAGCCACGGTTCTCCGGGGGCTCGTCGCCTTCCCGGCCCCCACCTCGACCCGCCTCCCGCACAGATTGCCTTCCGTTTGCAGCGCGCGCCTCTCTCCCGCTCCTGCTTCCGCTCCTCCGTCTGCCCTGCTGAGCCGCTCGCAATGCCCGCCCAGCTCGAGGACGAGCCAGCAGCGGGACTCGCGCCGCCGCCCTCGTACGCCTCGCTCGCCTCGCCGCTCGTCCCGCAGACCGCCTTCGACCAGCCAGAGCACCACGACGACATCCCTGTCCACCCAGCGTTCGACCACGCCTACGGCCAGAGCCTCAACCTCCCCCGCGGCTTCTTCCTCATCCGCAACGCCGCCCAGGGCAAGGCGCTCGACCTCCTGCAGCACCGCCAGAACGAAGGCGCAGAGTGCGTGTACTCTGGCTCGAGAGACTGAGTATGAACTGACGCTCGTTCGACAGGCTTGGCCTGCACCCCATCAAGCAGCCGCAGCTGCAGGGCCTTTCGCTCCAGCACACGGGCAACAACCAGCTCTTCGCCCTTAGCTGGGACGGACACCTCTTCTCGGCGTCTGCGAGCCGCGAGATTGACGTAGAAGGTGCGCGAAGCGCCTTCTTCAAGCTACCGCCGCCCGCTCACCCTGCGCTTGCATTCGCAGACAACCGCCTCGTCCTCGCCTTCCCGCACCCCATCACCACGTACCCCTCGCCGCTGTCGCACCCGCCGCCCCGCTTCCGTCTCGACCCGTCGACGTCGACGCTGCACGTCATCTACTCGCACGACCCGTCCTTCACCGGCCCGGACGACTCGTCCGACTGGCGCGACGACGACTACATCGTCGAGGCGGTCCCGCTCAAGCGCAAGCCCGCCGAGCCGCCCCTGTGGAGCACGACGCAGGCGAACCACATCCTCAGCGCGGTCGGCTCGCGCGCGGCGAACCTCGGCGCGCGCGTCGGCGGCCTTCTCGGCGGACGCTTCTCGCAGCCGTCGTCGCCCAACCCCGCCGGACGGCGCAGTAGCTTCGACGAGCCCGACCTCCCGCCGCCCCGCCGCCCGAGAAGGTCGTGGAGAAGGATGTCCCGCCCGTTCCGTCAACGTCGGAGCTGCCCGACCTTCCCAGCACGCCCTCCCCGCCCTCGTCCTCCGTCGCCGCGACCACCGGCACGGAGGACGACTCGCGCACGCCCTCCGAGTACGACTCGGACTCGGACAGCGAGCCGAGCGCGTTCCGCCCCGTGCGGGTCGTGCGCCTCCCGCCTCACTGGCGGGACAAGTTTCCCTCTGCGGCGTTGCGCGCCGCACCGAACACGTCGTTCGGGGTGACGCGGTGGCCCGCGAGCGCGAAGGAGCTGCGCAAGTGGCGCCGCAGGCAGTGGGACGTCGTCCCCGTCACGGTGCAGCCCCTCCCTGCGCCCGGCGCGCACGAGGGGTTCCTCGTCCCCTCGCCCGCGGGGAGCGAGAGCGCCGCGCTCGCGCAGCGACAGTGTCAGCCTTTTCGGGAGCGAGGGCGAACTGGGCGCGGAGGTGTACGACCCCGCGGGCGAGGACGACGAGGACGCGCCCGAGATCGACTCGCGCGACTTCTCCCCGCTCGGGATCGCCTCCCCGATCGGCGACATCGCAGACGCGGACCTTCCCGCCCTCCCGTCGGGTGGACACGCCGCACTCACCGGCCTCGGCCGCCGCGCGAGCGCTGCCGCGTCGCACCTCTCCGGCTTGCTCGGCGGGGTGACCCGCGGCGCCAGCAACGACGGCAGCAGCAGCAGCCGCAGCGGGAGCGAGTCGCCCCTCCCGTCCGCGCCCGCCAACCAGGCGCGCCCCCTCCCACCCAGCCCGCCACTCCCAAGCGTGCCTTTCGCTGCGACCGCGGCCGCGCCGGCCGGTGATGCGGACGGCGAGGCAGAGCTGCGGACGCCCCGGCCGGACGACGGCGCCCAGTCGAGCGCGCGTGGCGAATGGGACGCTGTAAGCAGCGACGAGGTTGATCGCGTTGACGATGGGAAGGAGGGCGACGCGCGGGAGGAGGCGCAGCGGGAGCTGCTCGCGCCTCAGCTTGTCGAAGAGGTCGAGGCCGAGGCGCAGGTCGTCCTCCCCGCCGCCGTCGATGAAGAGGAGGAGGAGGAGGTGCCTGCGCCGGACGCAAGCGTCGAGGCGACTCACTCCGCTCAGCCCGACTCGCAGGAGGACAACGAGGTTGCGGCGGACGTGCAGCTCGTCCCCGACGAGGGGATGCTCGTCACTAGCGACGCGACTGGTGCTCCCGCTCAGACAGCGGAAGAGAAGGGCGAGGAGGCGGCGCCGTCGGAGAAGGAGGTCAAGGACGTCGAACCTGAGAAGGCGGGCGAGTAGGGGATTCGATTGATCGCGAGCATGGTCGCTCGCTGTAGCATACCTCATACGCCCTGTAGCCCTTCCCTCGGTCCTTGCTACATCCAACCGAGAGCAGAGTTTCTCCCCTCTCTTCCCGCGGCATCGGGGACGACTGTACGGGTATTGCTATTTCACAGAGAGGTAGTGCGAGAGGGACGGCGACGAAACTGTACAACGAGGAGTCGAGGGCAGGTGGTAGGGACAAGGAAAAGTAGGCGAGCGAGCGAGCGGAAGGAACCCGCTCACACCTCCCTCCACTCCATCCTCCGGTCCGCAATGCCCGGCGTCATGACCTCGTACTCGCTCGCGCCGTTCCCGTCCGCAAACGGGTCCGCGAACGGGTCCTCCTCGCCGCCGCCCTCCTGCGCCGCGAGCGGGCCCTTCGTACGCTCCTCGCGCACCTGCGCTGCGTAGCTCCCTGCCGCGGAGTGCCGCGAGGGCCCGTCGGACGTGTCCGACGAATAGCCCTCGGAGGAGTAGTCGGAGTAGTCGGAGAGCGAGCCGTGCGTGTAGGTGTCTTCCGCTGAGCGGGGCTGGATGGGCGGGGGGAGCGCAGAGCTGCACGGTAATTTCGACTCGCAGTCATCAGCCATCGCAAGCGCAGGGGGTAGACAAGAGCCACGCGCGACGCACCTGCCTGTCGGGCCGAAGGCCAGATCCTGCAGATCAGGATGCACGGCGGGCGCCCCGCCCCTCGTGCTCAAGTGCCGCTCAAGCCTCCTCCGCTGGCGGAGCTGCAGCTTGTCGACCTCGCGGTCCTGCATGTCGAACGCCGACAGGCGCGAGCGGATGCTCTGCGTGTCGTCGGCGTCGTGCGCGGCCGAGCTGTGCGCCGTCGCCGAGGGCGGGACCGAGAGGCCCTGCTGCACGGCCATGCGCTTCGCCTCCTCGATCGCCTCGTCGTCCGAGTCGAGCTCGGCGGGCTTCTGCATCCGGTCGTACATGTGCACCGCGTTGATGATCTGCGCGCACGGACGAGGTGAGCGGGGTTGCCTCGCGCGGTATCGCACGACGAGAGACGCACCTGCTCGTTGGTCGCGATGAGCGCGCCGATGAAGTCTCCCTCGGCGTCCTGGTCGATGAGCTGGATGTAGCGGATGAGCGCCTTGCGCTCGACCTTGGCCTTCTCGAGGCACTCCTGCACGCGCGCATTGGTCGTGACCGACTCCTTCTCGCGATTGACGAGCTGCAGGGCATTGACGACTGCATGCGGGGAGAGATGAGCGGGAGCAGAGGAGGAGGTAGGCTCGCACGCACCGCTGTGCCGCCTGCGTGCCCTGCCCAACTGCCGCCATGATCTTGGGCTTCTCCTGCACGCAACATTCGTCAGCCTCAATGCTGCAGGCGAAAGAAGGACGTCCACGCCTGTTCAAAGTTGAACGGCGGCCTCCTGGCCCTCGTCGCCGGCCCCGCGCGCCTGCTCCTTCCGCCGCGCCTTGTCCGCCTTCTCCTTCGCGAGGCGCTCCTTCTCCGCCTCGCGCGCGCGCAGCTCAGCCTCCTTGCGCTCGGCGCGGAGGGCCGACTCGCGCTCGTAGCGTGCTTGCTGCGCCTCGTACGCCTCGGTGGCGGCGGAGCGGGAGGCCTGCGGGCGCACAGGACGGGTGAGCACGAACTCCTACAAGTTCAGCTCTGCTGTACGCTCGGACGCGAGCACTTAGGACAGGATGAAGTCGAGTCAGGACGCACCTGCTTCCCGCCGCCGCAGCTCTTGTACAGCCCCGCAACGAGCTGCATCTTGGGGTCGTCCTTGAACTGGAGGTGCCAGCTGCCAAGCACGCTCATGACCTTCTTCTTGACCTGCGGCTCGGTATGCGGGTCGCCCGCGAGGACCTTGATCCGCTCGAGGAGGCGCTCGTTGGCGAAGGTAGCTGCGCGCGGGTTGGCGGGTTAGCGCGACAAAGATAGGGGAGGAGCGGGCGTACTCTGGAAGCGGGGGCCGCAGTTCTCGACGAGGGTCTTGAGGATCGTGAGTGCGCGGAGCTGACCATGGATGTTGCTATACTTTAGCTGGACGAGGGGGAGGCCACGGGATCAGCGAGCATCCCATCGACAAGAAGCTCGCGCAGGCTCGTCCTCCGCACTGAGCACAGCCTGGAGAGCGAGCGCACCTTCTTGCGGATCGCGCGCGAGGCTTCTGTCGGGCTGTGCGCGGAGGGACCCCCCACATCGCGGCCAAGTGGTCAGTACGTGCAAGGCAAGCGGGCAAAGCTGCCTGTACCGTGCAGCCCACTGCACGAGGACAGAGCAGCATCACGTAGCGAGCGCGCACTCACCCGGTCGTGGGCTGGAGGTTGATGCTCTCGACGAGTTCCGTAACGCCGTCGAGGTCGTCCTCGGCGTACTTGTCGAGGCAGAGGATGTCGATCAGCGCAGAGATGCTCGACCGTGGCTTCTCGCCGAGGTTCCCGTCCTTGAAGAGCGACACGCCCGCTTTCGCCGCTGCCGGCGACGTGACGCGCGGTGGGGGAGGGCGGCAGGTGAGCGAGGACTGCGCGGGAGAGACGGCGCAAGGACGCACCTGCAAGCATCATCCTGGGCTGAGTGTATGGGGGTGAGACTGGGGATAAAGCGATGAGGACGGAGGCGAGCCCACGGGCCGGCGGACTTGGTGCGGACGGCGATGATGGCCAAGTTCGTCTCTCGCGTTCTGCTATTCTAGGAGAAGCAGTCTCTTGCAATAGCGTCTAGCACAACAACACTACACCGTGGAAGCACAACGAACGACGACAGCCCTCTAGCCTTCACGCCCCGACCTCCTCGCACAACCTGCTCCGCTCCCTCGCGCCCGCCCCGTCGCCGTACCGCGGCGGACTCGTCGCCTGCCGGACAATTACCGCGCGCTGCCTGAGCGGCCCGCGGATCTTGGCGTGCCGCATCATCTCGAACTCGATCGCGAGCTGCAGGAGGTGCCGCGGGTTCGAAATGTAGCGCGCGGCGGGGAGCGCCTGCTGCCCCTGCACCTGTGTGTCGGGTGCGGGCGTGCCCGCTGCGACGACGGGGACGGGCGAGAAAGGGTCGCCCAGGGTGGTGGGCACGGGCGAGAGCGGCGGGACGTCGTCCGTCGGGCTTGCCGGGAGCGCCGCCGCGCCCGGCGCGGCTTCCTCGCTCGCGCCCGCCACGGCGCCGCTCAAGTCCTGCATCGCCATCCCGTGCGGCGCGACGGCCGCAGCCTCGACCTCGTCGACGACGGCAACGGCAGCGCTCGGCAGCGCGGGCGGGAACCCCCTGCGGAGGGAGAACGGCGCCGCGCTCCGCAGCGCGAGCGAGAGGACGAAGCCGCGCGCTTCGTCCGCTGCGTGCGACGGCTCAGCCGCGAGGACGCGCCGCCGCTCGGCGGGGCCCCAGCCCGGCGGGAGC
Source organism: Rhodotorula kratochvilovae (assembly GCA_019926025.1). Lineage (NCBI taxonomy): Eukaryota > Fungi > Basidiomycota > Microbotryomycetes > Sporidiobolales > Sporidiobolaceae > Rhodotorula > Rhodotorula kratochvilovae. The sequence continues at coordinate 410,877 of JAHSUG010000020.1, read as the reverse complement.
GCGGCGAGTTCTGGCGCGGGCGAGGACGGGGCGGCACGGGAGATGAGGTACGACTCGGCGGCAGGGAGGCGCGGTAGGAGGTCTGGGAGGGTAAGGTTCGGCAGGCGTGAGAGCGAGCGGAGCGACTTGGTAAGGAGCGAAGGGCGAGATGAGGGGGAAGTCGCGGGGCGAGGAGGGGAGGTTGGCGGCGACAACGGCGGGACGATCGCGCGGACGATGTCGGGCAGCTCGGGCGCACAGGTGCACTCGAGCGACGTAGGCTCGGAGGGCGCGGGCACCCAGCGCCCACGACGCGACCTCCCCTTGCCGACCGAGAAGGTCGGCCCCGCGGGGGACGGCGACGGCGAGAGGAGCGGGTCGGACGTCGCCGCCTTGGAGATGGACGTCTTGCGCTGCAGCGACGACGCGAAGGACGACGGCGTGCGGGGCGAAAACGACCGCGGCGACTCGTCGAAGTCCTCGCCGTCATCGTCGTCGAAGAGCCGCGAGCGGCTCGACGAGGGGGACAAGCTGGGCACGAACGACGTCGCGCTCGACCCGAGCGAGCTGCCTGTCTCATCGCTGCTCCCGCTCTCCCTCCGCGAGTCGAGCCTGCTCCGCGGCGGGGTCGTCACCCGCGCGCGCGCTCAGCCGCCCTGCCGCCGTGTCTGCGTCGAAGAGGTCTGCGGCGGCGTCCGCGTCGCAGCAACAGCAGGCGTCGTTGCCGTCGACGGGCCGGGAAGGCAGGCGGTACCGCCGGCGCGATAGGGAGCGCGGGCGGGCCGGCACACGACTGTGCTCCTTGACATCAGCGTGAGGAGGCTGGGGGGTGCGCGGGCGGGCACGGCGGCGGGATCTGAGCTCGTCGTGGTCGTATCTCGCGTGCGGCATGTCTATCTCGCGCGCCTTGCCCTTGTCCGGGCGGCGTGTGAAGAGCGAGTCGGGGGTGTCTGATTCGGGCGGCGACGTGAGGGGGAGGCGGTGGCGCGGGTCGGCTGCTGGAGGGGCGAGCAGAGGGCGGGAGGACGAGAGGGCCCACTCGGGGTTCCTCATTGCCTCGCGGGGCTCAGGCGGTGCAGAGGCGCAAGAGGAGGTAGCGCGGGAAAGGAGACGGCGCGCGCGCGTGCACCGCGAGGACGGCGCTCGCTGCCGACGCTCGTCCGCGCGGCTCATCTGGAACCTCTGCAGGGCTTGCAATCCCCCGCGCACTTGCAAGCAGAGCCACTCCTCCCCGTCCTTTCATCCACGCTGCAACCCGCTTGCACCGCCCCCCCTTGACTCCTCCCGGATCACCCGAGGAGCTCCCGCGGAGAGCCCGCGATAGCAGCGACGCCGCCCTCCTGCGCGCCCGGCGCTCGAGCATCGCCTGGGAGAGCCCGGCTACAGACTGCGCGCCTCAGATCGCAGCGCACAGCGGTCCCGATGCTGAGGCCGACAATGCGGAGGGCGATCGCCGAAGCCGCTTCACCGCTCCTTGTCCTCCCACCACCTCTTGCACCGCTGCGATGGCGACGACGACGAACGGAAATGCGCCCAAGAAGGCCTGGGCGACGCTCCTGACCAAGACGAGCTACCTCCAGGGCGCGCTCGTCCTGCACCACTCGCTCGCCGAGCACGGCACCCGCTACCCGTTCGTCGTCTTTGCGACCAAGGAGCTCCCGCAGGACGCGCGCGACATCCTCCAGCAGCGCGGGATCGCTGTCCGCGACATCGACTACCTCCAGCCGCCCAACGAGCAGCGCAAGAAGCTCGATGAGCATGATCGCCGCTTCGAGGACACCTGGACCAAACTCCGCGTCTTCGAGATGGCAGAGTACGACGTGCGCTCTCTCCCTACCGCCCCGTAGCGCACAGGCGCTGACCGCCGCCTCTCGCCCGTCAACCCGCTCTCCGCGACCCGCCCGACCCAACCGACACAGCGCCTCGTCCTGCTCGACAGCGACATGCTCTGCGTGCGCAACATGGACGAGCTGCTTGAGATGCCGCTCGAGGAGGGCTGGATCGCTGCCGCGCACGCGTGCACGTGCAACCCGCGACGACTCGCGCACTACCCGGCCGACTGGTGCGCTCCGCTCCCTCCCTCTCCTCCCTCTTCCTTCGCCAGCTAACCCTGAAGCGCAGGATCCCCGAAAACTGCGGCCACACGCAGGCGGTCCTGACGACCCCTCTCCCGCACACGTCCTTCACCAAGCCGACGCACACGCGGCTCAACAGCGGGCTCGTCGTCCTCCGGCCTTCGCTCGAAACCTTCTCCGCGATGCTCTCCTTCCTGCACAGCGACCCGCGCGTCCCGACCTACTCCTTCCCGGACCAGGACCTCCTCGCGGACTTCTTCGCCGGGCGGTGGGTCCCGCTCAGCTACCGGTACAACGCGCTCAAGACGCTGCGGTACTGCCACCCCGAGGTGTGGCGCGACGAGGACGTCAAGAACGTGCACTTTATCCTCAAGAAGCCGTGGTACTACCAGCTGCCGGAGGATGACCCCGACGCCGCGACGCACAAGTGGTGCGCTGCCCCTCCTCTCGTTGGTTCTTCCGGAGGCTGACAAGCCGACGCGCGCGCAGGTGGTGGGACGCGTTCGACAAGCTGCAGGCATCGTGGGGCGACGCGCCCGGGTGGGACATCATCGAGGCGACGGTGAACCGCGAGCTCGGCGGCCGGACCTCCAGTAGCGCTCTCTCTTCTCTCTCGGGCATACCCCCGCCGCGACGCAGGCCGTCGGGCTGCAAAATGGCTGTATGGGCTGCATGCATGCACGCGCGCGCGCGAGAGCGGCGGGGAGGAGAGCTACGCGCGCCAGTCGATGAGGACCTCGTCTGTCCGGAAGCTGTGCGTGCTCGTTGGCTGCGTCAGCCTCGCTTGCCGGTGGGAAGGACTGAGGGAGAGAGAGGCTCGGCGCGCTGACGCACCGCTGTGTGCACGCTGTCTCTTCCAGCGGCGTCTCGTACCCCATGCGGTAGCTCAGGAGACCCGCATGCGCGATCATGATCCCGTTGTCGATGCAGAACCTGCGCATGGCTCCTCGTCAGCGCGCTCTCGGAGGGGAGGGAGCAAAGGCGGGACGCACCGCTCGTCCGTCGCGAAAATGCTCCCGCCCCGCTCCTGCACCATGATCTCCATCATCTCCTGCAGCCGGGCATTGCCTGCGCGCCGTCAGCTCGTCAGTATTGCTCCTTCCACACTCATCGCGGCGTCGAGAAGAGGCAGGACGCACAGCCCACGCCGCCGACGATGAGCACCTCCCTGCCGCCCGCATGGGCCATCGCGCGCTCGGTGATCTCCACCAGCATGGCGAACACCGTCTCCTGGAGCGAGAAGCACAGGTCCGCCGGCGTGATCACGTCCTCCTCCTCTTCCTCCTCGCCACCCGCAGCAGGTGGACGCGCGCTCGCCTCCTCGTGCGGGTGCGAAGCGCGCGCAGCAGGCCGCGAGGACGACAGCCCAATATCCTGCAGCGCGGCCTGCGGGCCCTCGCCCGCGGCGCGGCGGCGGCGCTCCTCCTGCGAGACGGGGGCATGCGGCGCTGCGGGTGCGGCCGACGCGGAGGAGGAGGCAGTGGAGGGGGAGGAGGGGCGGAAGCGCGGGTCGCGTGTGTAGGCTTCGGCTGCGTGGAGGATCCCGCCGAGCATGATGTCCATGCCCTTTGTGGCGTAGGGGATGGGGAGGAGACGGCGGCCCCTGGGTGCGAGAGCGTGAGCGGGCGGCCGAAGGGAGGCGGGAGAGGACGCACTTCTTCGCCTCCTTCTCGATGTTGGCGCCTGGACTCGGGTCGTTACTCAGCCCGATGATTCGGGCGAAGCTACGATGCGGGAGCACGCCCTGTCAGCCCGCGCGCGCGCAACTCAGGAAGGTCAAGACTGCGCACCGATCGAGACAGTTGCCGACGGCGATGTCGAGCGTCTCGCAAAAATGCGGTACCGCTGCTGCGAGTAGGCGATGACCTGTGTGTTGCCCCCGAAACGTAGAGGACGATGGGCGACGGCGATGAGGTGATGAGGCGGCCCGTCTCGATGTCTGCGCGGGGTTGAGGGTGAGCAGCGCGGGCGGGAAGAGCGGAGGAGGGGACGCACGGCCGACGCAGTGGTTGACGCCGACGAGGGGCTTGTTGTACATGAGGGCGAGGGTGCGGGCGACGAGCGCGACGGTCTGCAGCGGTGCGCCCATGCCAGGACCTGCGAGGGGTGGGAGCTGTCAGTGCGAGCTGAGCTCCTTCTCGCTGCGCCGGACGCACCCTTTGTGAAGCAGACGACGTCTACGTCGTGCATGGTCTTGCCGCCCTCCTTGAGCGCCTTTTCGACGACCTCGTGGATCCAGCGCTTGTGATGGCGTGCAGTGTCTGAGGGGAGGAAGCCCTCTCCGGGCGGGGTGACGTAGGTGTGGCGGATGTTGCTGAGGATGGAGACGGTTGCGGCATCGCCCGTTGGGGAGCGTGCGCCCTGGGGAGCGGCAGAGGGGGGCGGCGAGTGGAGGATGAGGCCGACGCCGAGCTTGTTGGCGGATCCCTCGAGGCCGAGGGCGAGGAGAGGCCGTGCAGGGGCAGGGAGCGGGCTCGGGGCAGCCTTGCGCTTGGTCACCATCCTCGCAGCGACGTCGAGAGCGGGAAGAGACGAGGGCACGGACGACGAGGGAGATGAAGCTGGCTTGCCCCTCTCCTCCCGTCCCAGACCTCGCTTGAGGGCCAGAGCAGCATGTCGGCCCTCCTGGATGCAGCCAACCTCGACCTCGCATCCACCCCGAACCTGCCCCCACCCTCCACCGCCCTCCCCTCCTCCTCGAGCCGCACAGCCGCCAGCGATCCCCACCGCACAGCGCGCACGGAGGATCAACGGCGTACAGACCGACGTCCTCGTCCAGCTCTACGCAGACCGCGTCCTCGTCCTCGTCACCCAGCTCGGCCGCATCGGATGCATGGTCCGCCCCCCCGCTCCCTCTCCTCCTCCTCACCTCTCCCCGCTGACCCCCTTTCTCCGTACAGATCCAAGTCACCCCTCCGCCCTCCGCCCTCCCCTCCCTCCCGCCTCCTCCCCCGCGCCCCACCGCCCCCAACGGCGCGCAGAGCATCCTCCCCTCTCTCCCGCCCCCGCACCCCGTCAACGCTTCTCACCCCGCTCTTCGGCGTCGCGCCCTCCCCGCGCCTCGCAGCCCTGCACGACCTCTACGCCGCGCAGGTAGGCGCGATCGTCTTCCGCCGGTACGGCGCGCAGGAGGGCGCAGGGGCGAGGCCCGTCGTGCTGGGCATTGGGCTGCGGCGCGCCCAGGAGGATGCGGAAGAGGGCGATGCGGGCGTCAGTGAGAAGGAGAAGAGGACGTTCGAGAGCGTGATGGAGATGGTCCCCGAGTGCTTGGGCTGAGTGCGCGCCGTGCGCGAAGCGGCAACGACGGCGCTGGTTCGCCGATTCCGGGCTGTTCGGCCGCACGACAACGCCAGGAGCGAGAGAAGCACGAGTCGAGAGAACGGGCGAGAAAGAGACGACGGAGTCGGGTGGGGACAGCTGGTACAATGCGAGGGGAGAGCCGCTCTACTCGCACGTCTACTCGACAACCTCGACGACCTCCTGCAAGAACGCGAGCGGGAGTCGAGTCAGTCCTGCGCGGAGGAGAACCAAGTAGGAGAAGACGCACCGAGACGACCTCCTCGACCCACTCCTCGACGACCTCGTCCTCCTTCTGCGCCTCGGCCGCCTTGACCATCGCAGCCTTGGGCGCGCGGCCAATCTCCTGCCTGCGGCGCTCGATCGCGTCGATGCACTCGCGGCGCCAGGCGTTCCACTCGTCCAGGAGGCGGGTCCTGCGCTCGACGAGCTCGCTGTTCTCGTTCGCCGCCTCGAGCTCGTCCTGCTCGTCAAACTGCCGCGCGTACTCGCGCAGGTTCTTCCGCACCGTCTTCTGCTGCTCGCGCGAGAGGAGCGTCGGCGGCCGCGGGCGCCACAGCAGCTGCTTGAACTTGTCCACCTTGGCCTCCTGGATCGGCTCGCCCTTGAAGTCCCAGATCGCGAAGCCCGCCTCCATCTACAGCGCGCGCGTGTGCGTCAGTACGAGTTCCGGGAGAGCACGCGAGAGACAGAGCAAGGGGACGCACCGAGCCCATCCAGCTCGAGCCGTACGTCGCGACAAAGCGGCCCGACGGGTCCCACTCGATGTCGGTGGTGCCGTACGGCTCGCGGGTAACGAGGCAGCGGATCGCCTCTGCGGCGTTGTAGTCGGACGCGGCGGTCGCGCCCTCGGGGCGGTCGAGGTCGAGGTCGTACCACTCGAGGTCGAACTTGGAGTTGCTGCCGAGCGTCGCGGCGAGGACGTGGCGGCCCTTGGGCGACCAGTAGAGGTTGTTGCACGACTTGTTCTCGGCGAACGTCTTGAGGAGGAGGAAGTCGCCCTTGCGCGCGTCGTACGCGTAGAACGACAGCGCCGTCTTGGGCATCTGCCCCGGGAGCGGGTTGGCCAGGTTCGGGTCGTTCGACGTGATGAGCGCAAAGCGCTCGCCCGCGGGCTCCCACGCGAACGCGACGACGGCGTCCTTGATCTCGATGACCTGGACGGGGACCTCCTTCTCGCGGAGGCGGAACAGCTCGAGGTTGCAGTACTTGGTCTTGCCCGTCTTGCTGTGCCGGTCGACCTTGACGCAGAGGTAGTCGCCGTTCGTCTGCCAGTGCAGCTTGCAGTCGTGCACGTTGAACAGGTTCTTGGACCGGATGATGGTCCGGCTCGGGAGGTTCATCAGCGACACGCGCGCCGGCTGGTTCGCCACCTCGGGGACCCAGAACGCAATCTTGTTCTCGCGGTGGCTGCTGCCGGGCTTGGCCGAGCCGTTGCGCTCGGCCTCGAGCGCCTCGCGCTCCTTGTCGTTGAGCGGCGCCCACTCGAACTCGACAACGCCCTCGATCTTGATGCTCTTCTTGCCGAGCATGGCGAGCGACGGCGTCTCGTAGACCGAGATCTGCTGGCCGGGCGTGACGCGCGCGGCGTACTTCTCGTCCGGGGACCACTTGAACATGGGCCAGACGATGCGCTTGTCGAGCTCGCTCGCCGGATTGGCCGCGGCGCCGACCATCGGGAACGTGCGGACGAGCGCGCCGGTGACGACGTCCCAGACGGCGACGTTGTTGCCCGCGTCGTCGTCGGTGAAGGGCGACATGGGCGAGGTCGACGCCTCGATCGGGCGCGGCGACCACGTGACGAGGTAGCGCTCGTACGGCGAGAAGTCGACGAGCTTGACCTCGGGGTGCGCGAAGCGGTTGATGCGGTCGAACGACGCGCCGCCCCACAGCGCGACACCCTGCAAGTGGATCGTCGTGAGGTACGTGCCCTGCGGCGACCACTGCGTGAACAGGTCCGTCCATTTCTGCGCACGCTCTTTGTCAGTGCTGTGTCTGCCGGTGTGTGCGCATCGGGAGACGTACGGTGCGCGAGTGGGCGACGTCGGTGACGCCCGACTTGCCGGTCCACTGGACGCTGAGCTCGTCGCCGCGGTAGAGGATGAGCTGGTCGCGGCCGTTCGGGTCGGCGAGCCAGGCGCGGAAGTGTTCCTGCGGGCGTGAGGGCGTGTGAGCGGGACCGCCCTGCGAGACGAGGGAGGGGAAGAGACGGACCCGCGGGGCCCAGTCCTCCTGGGGCGGCTCCTTGTACTCGTCGTCGAGGGTGGCGTACGACTCTACGTCGGTGAAGGGGACGACGGTGAAGGTGTGGCGCTTGTCAAAGGCGAGGCCGTGGAGGGCGCGCTGGAGGGCCTGCGCCTCCTGCGGGTTGGCGAGCGAGATGAACATGAAGCCCTTGGACTGGTTGTCGTCACCAAAGGGCATCTCGACCTGGTCTGCGGTGAGCGCGATGCCGGCCTCCTTGCCGACGGTCTTGAGGATGACCTTTACGAGGCGGTCTGCCTTGTCCTGGCCGACGACGGGGGCGCCATCGAGGATGACGACCGAGTCGAGGGGCGAGGTGTACTCGGCGGTGTACCTGCGTGTGAGGGTTGCAGTCAGTGTCTGCGGGCGTGCCGGTCCCGCAGGCGGTGGGGAGGGCGAGAGGGGCGGCGCGATGGGGCAAAAGTGCAGGACGGCGGGAGAAAGGGAGCGGGGCGGGAGAGGGCGAGGGAGAGGGACGGACTGCTGCTCGAGGTCCGAGTAGTCGAGGTCGAGCGAGTCCATCGTGGCAAGAGCGCTCTGGCGGAGAGAGGAGAGCGCGGGCGAGGGCGACCTCGTCCTCGTCTCGTCGACCAGCTCACCCCGCGACATCCCCGCCCCTGCTCGCGCCTTGTGGCAGCCTGCCACTCTGGGAGCACTAGGACACGCTCTAAGGGACAGGAAACGCGCTCGAACCACGCCAGCACGCCGACGATCACTCGCACGCCTCCCCACCTCGACCGTCCCCATCTCGCAGCAACCTCACCTGCACCTGCACCGCCGCAGGCTGGGATGGCTGCACCCCTCGCCTCCCCGCTTAGGCAGCTCAACACCCAGGGACACGCCCCGCAGAGCAAGCTCCAACACTCGTGGCACGCCCTCACCCACAACCCCCTCCTCTTCACCCAGGGCAACCCCGCCCCCTCCCCCGACCGCTGGTTCGCAGACTTCTTCTGCTTGAAACCCTCTGCAAAGGCGCAGAGTACCGCCCTCGCTGCCCTATCCACCCTGGACCTCACCGGGCCCTACCAGGTCCGCCTCTCTCCCTCTCGACCTCGCTCGTGTCGCTCGGCACAGCTCACCCGCAACCTTGTTTCGCCCGCAGCACAACATTTCGCTCCTCTTCTCCAATGCCGTCCGCGTCCTCAAGTCGGCACCTGCAGCCGACGTTACCCGTTCCAACGCTGTCGAGGTCCGCCCCTCCTCCCACACCTCCTTCCCCGGCGAACTACTCGGCTGACCTGCTCACCACTGCACGCCGCGCAGACCCTCATCATGCTTTGTCGCGACGTCCTCGGCCGCAGGTACCCCGACCAGAGCGAGGACGTCCTCGCAGTTCTCGCCGGCGGCCTCGACCGGAGCGACCAGGTCTTCACCGTCCGTGCCACCTCTCTCGAGCTTCAGTCGGGCAGTCAGTCACTAACACTCGCTTCGCACACCGCAGGACCTCGTCTCCGCCATCGACCTCACCCTCCAGGACTCGCACATCCCGCGTAAGCTCCAGCCTCACCGCCTTGCCTTCTGGAACCGCGCTCACCTCTCCTGCTCGTACAGTCACCGTCCGGCACCGCACCCTCCAGCTCGCCCTCATAATCGTCGCCTCCGTCAACCAGGGCGCGCTCGTCGCCTTCTTCCTCCGCCGCGACCTCTTCTCGACGCTCGTCTCGTTCATCGCCGACCGCGAGACGCAGCACTTTGCGTTCGAGAGCGCACTGCTCCTCGGCTTGCTAGCCAACTATCGCAAGTCTGAAGCGCGGAACCCGTACGGCGTCCGGATAGAGGACTTTGTCGAGGAGGGCGTTATGGAGGTGCGCCCCTGCGCTCTCTTCCCTCCGTTCGACACTCACTCACCACTTCCCAACTGCAGCGCATCATCGACGTGACCGCGACGGTTTGCCTCCGCGCCCGCAACGCCTACATCGCCCTCGCGGACGACACCCCCGCGTCGTTCGTCGCGTCGCTCTCATCGCTCGTTTGGTCCACCCTCCGCCTCAGCAGCGAGTTCTTCACCGGCGGGTTCGCGCTCCCACCGCCTCCGCCACCACCGGGCGCAGCGAGGCGGAAGGGGAAGGAGCGCGCGGTCGAGGGCGGGAGCGAGGCCGGGGAGGGGGACAGCGAGCCGGACAGGCCGGTCCCGAGCTTGACCATCAACGGCGGCGAGCCGCCGCTGTCGCCCGTGCCGGAGGTCGCGACGCCGGTCGTCGCGCCGACCGCGCCGGACGCGCCTGCCGCAGCCGTCAACGGCGAGTCCTCCGCCGCGGCATCAACCTCCGCCTCTTTCCCCTCTCCCGCACCCGCACCCGCACTCGCGCCCGCACCCACACCCTCCCCCTCGCCGAAACCCCGCGCCGAGGACGCGCCGTTCGCAGCCCTCCCGCCGGCAATGCTCGTTCTCCTCCTGCCGTTCTACGAGCTCCTCAACTCGAACAAGACGTTCTGCTCGCTCGTGTTCGGGCCGCGCTCCTCTCCTTGTACGTACCATTTCCCCGCCTTCACTCTGACCGCGCTGACCCAAGTTATCACGCACAGCCACCCCTCCCCTCCCCGAGACGCTCATCTCCCTCACCTCGTACCTCGTCTGCCACGCGTCCGTCTCCCCCCGCGCACGGCTATACGCGCGCCTGTCCCTCGTTCTGTGCATGATCCTCGTCGAGGAGGGCGAGGGGAAGCTCAGCGCCCCGAGCACCTCCGCGGGCGAGGAAGGGATCGAGGGCATCAGGGTGTGCCGACAGGTGCGCTGATGCTGCCTCTTCCCGCCTCATTCCTGCGGCACGCTGACGCGGGAGAGAGCAAACAGCGCCACCCCATGCTCCCGCAACGTGACCCCGCGCGCGTCGTCCCCCTCTCGGCCATGATCGACGCCGTCGTCGTCTTCCTGCGGCACAACCTCCGGAAACGGCTCGACGTCGAGACGTATGCGTGCGTTCGCCCCTACTCGCTTTGTCCGGTCTGGGGAGAAGGTGCTGATGCGGGAGCACACAGCGTGGCATTGAGACTGCTGCAGAGGATCTTCCAGCAGCTCAAGGCGGAGCGGGTGCGGCTCGGTGCGTCTTCGTCATCGCTGCTGTTCGCGTCGCGCTTTCACTACTCAAATGCTGACATGATCGTGTGGCCTGGTACAGCGCGCGACTGGGTCATCGTCTGGCGCGCAATGCTCTCGCTCGCGAGCTTCATCGTCTCGCACAGCATCGAGCTGCGGAGCTTCTCCGACAAGGTCGACACGCTCATCTCGCAGGTGCCTCCGCTCGTTCCCCTCTTCGCCCGCTTGTACTGACTCTCCGCGCCCCGCAGCTCTTCATCACGCTCGCGTACGCCGCCTACTGGGCCGCGCAGCTCCTCCCCTCGCCCGCCGCGCAAGCCGAACTCTTCTACGAGATCCTCCACGCCGACGCGACCCTCTCGGCGCTGTCCGACCTCCTCGGCATCACCTCGATCGCGTCGCCCGTCGTCCCGCAGACGTCTTCCTCGGGCGCGACGACGCCGACGGGCGCGCCGCCGTTCCCGCCATTCAACCGGCGCGACACGCCCACGCGGGCGAACTTCTTCGCGCTGCAGGCGCCCGTCTCCCCCGCGAAGGGGGTGGGCGCGGCGCGTCTCGGCGGCGGGGGAGGGAGCGGCGGCGGGTTCGTCGCGACCGAGTGTATCAGCAACCTCCGGTCGGTGATCACGTTCTTCAGCGGGCCGATCAACCAGCTCCGCCTGACCAAAGCCGCGGCGGACGAGATCGACCCCGAAGAGCTCCTCGCCGTCATCGAGGCGAACCTCGGCGGCGTCGAGCTGATCGAGAGTGCGGCGATGGGCGACCTGCGGAGGTACGCCGCCGAGGAGGGCAGCAAGGGCGGCGCGACGGAGGAGTACTTCAGGAGGTTGGGCGAGGTCGCATGCGCGGATACGCTCGCGCTTATGGAGGGCGAGGTCGAGGTGTAGGTTGGAACGAGGACGTGACTTGGTGCGCACCGCTCCGTCTCCAGCGCGACCCTCCTCTCTTCTCCGCTTCCTCCTCGGCTCCTCCCTCCAGACGCTGCCCTCGCCGTGCCATGACCTGCACACAACGCGACCTCTCTCGCCGTTTGCGAAGGTCCGCTTCAGCCCCTCGCCTCCTCTCTTGCGCACAGCCACACCGGTCGTGTGACCTTGCCGCTCCACGGACTCTCCGCTGCGCTTGCATTCTTGGGCTTGCGCTCTTTCGCTCTTTGCCTCCAGCGCTGTCGTTTCCAGCCCGCCTCAAGGGCCGCGCTCCAAGATGCTGCCGCCGCTCTTCACCTTCGGCGCGCTCTCCCTCACCGCTTACATGACCTCTCGCTGACCGTGCAGTCGGTGCAACCCGCAGGTTTCACCGAAGACGAGTACGCCCCCGGCGGTGCGTCGCACTAACCATGTCCCAGCACATCCGGCTAACCGTCCTTCGTCATGCAGAGAGGGAGAGAATCGAGGAGGAGCGCCGGCTGAAGCAGACAGCGGCGGGGCGCATGCTCCTCTACACCAGGCGGCACCCGCCGAGGGCCGAGCTTCACCTCGACATGCGCTTCCAGTTCGACCTCCATTTCTTCCTGCAGCACCGTGCGTGCTCAGCTCCCTCGCCCTCGCTCGCCGGGGTCGTGTTGACGCGCGCGCCGCAGTCGTCCACGTCGGCATCCAGGACGAGAAGGCCGGCTGGATCTTCCTCGACTTCGTGCAGAAGTTCGTTGGGTGGGTCATCGAGCCTGCGACCAACGCCGGCTTCGGCCCCGACCCGAACGTCTGCCGCGCGTGGACTGTCAGCGTGCACCTCCTTCCGCGCTCGCAGCAGGGCGGTGCGTGTGCCCCTCCTCTCCCTTCGCGACCTCTGGACTGATGTCCAGTTGAATGCGCAGGGCCCATCATCGACGTTCCCTACAAGAACCTCTTCGAGCTGCACGTCGAGATGAACCGCGAACACGGTGACCCGCGGTACACGCATCTTCCGCACCTGGCGGATCCACGCAGAATCGCGATCACGGAGCCTGAGTGTCCGCTGCTTCCCTTCTCTCCACCTTGCCCGTGCATCTGACGCGGCCTACGCAGACCCGACCATCCAGGCGAGCCACTTCCTCCGCGTCATGTGGGTCCAAGTCACGACTGCGCACCTTCCGTCGGCGGAGGAGTTCCGCTACCACGAGGAGGCCGACCGGGTCCTCGCCGCGCGGCCGGCCGAGCACAGCGCCACGTCCAACGAGACGATCTTCCACATGCGGTGGTTCCGCCCGGGTCAGGGCCGCGCGTACTGGGACACGGCGACGGCGGTGAGGCGCGAGAAGGCGGACTTGTTCGCCGAGTGGCGGAGCGACCACGGACTGGGTATGACCAGGCGTCGGAGGACTACATCGTGGTGAGGTTCAAGAGGTAGAAGCTGCTGAATGAGCGGGTGCGCAGGCTGCAGCATGAAACGCGAGCGGCGCTTGGGAAGGCTGTGAACGTCGCGTTGAAAGGTAGTGCATGTAGTGAAGGGGAGACGGCCGCCACTCGTAGGTCACCCGACGAGAGCAGCGTTCCGTCACGCGCGGAAGCACAAAGCGAGCGAGACGGCGACAGGCGAGCCACGACGGCGTGACGAGCGGTGCGAGTCTGAGGCGAAGCAGGTTCTACTGGCTTGCGCGCAGACGTGAGCGTAGCGGGATGCTCGGCGAGACCAAGCCATGGCCGCAAGTTCAGCGCGGGTGCAGAACGCGATGGGGCGAGTAGTCGAGTCGGCTGTGCAGGGAAGAGGGGAGACCAGCGCGTCCGTTCCTAGGCTTGGGGAGAAGGGGGCGCACTTTTCGCGACCGCAGCATCACGGCCTGCAAGCCCGATTTGCGCTGGAGCGCATCCTGCCGCCTGCTCCTGCTGAACCTCGCCCGCGAACGAGGGAACGAGGAAGGCGGGGAGCTGGGCGAGCGCAGCGGTGAGGCCGGGCACTGCCGCATGCGTGCGGATCTTGATGCCTCGCGGGCACGTCCGCACGAGCATCCACGCGCTGCTGGCCACTCGTCCCGGGTCGAGGCGAGAGGAAAGCTGCGGCGAGCTGCTGAAGTGCGAGTCCCGCGTCGATCGAGGCGCCGCTTCTTCGAGGCCGTTACTGGCGAGCTCTTCTACGCTGTTGAGCTCGCCAAGGTGGCCCGGGTGCGAGAGCGCGAGCGGAGGAGGCGCGGACGAGGAAGAGCGCGGCGGTTGCCCTTCGCCGTTCTTCTCGCGTTACTCTGGATGTCGCGGTTCGCACTCAGCCGGAAAGAGGAGGAGGCGATCGTGTCGCTCTGCCGCACCGAAGCTCTCCGCGCGTGCGAGGTCGACGTCGCGCGTCCGTCGTCCTCGTCGTCGCTCCGTTCTCATCTCCCGGCGCTGATCCCCGCTCTCCTGGGCCCTCCGGCGCGCAGAGTTCTCGGCGTGCTCTGAGGGGAGGACGATCTCGGTCACCTGGGCCTGCCGCAAGCAGTTCCGCGCGATGCAGAAGTGCATGGCTCCCCAGTACGCCCGCTTCCCCTCTCCTCCTCGCCGCTCTTCTGCCTCCCATACTGACCTCTTCCTGCCCGCATCTCCACAGCATGTCCGAGGACAAGCTCGACGCGGCGAAGCGGCGGTTCTTCCAAGAGGGCGGCGTCCCCAAACCCGCGCCTCCTCCCACCAAGGCGGCTTGACCCTCCTCAGCTCACCCCTCGTCCATCTTGTTCCTTGTAACGCTATCGCACTCATCGCACCTGTCACCCCAGCCGTGGGACGCCGCCTTCAATTCGCAACGCGCTCCCGAGCTCTTCATGCGGTCCCTTGCTCTCGCTTTTTGACCTCTCCCACTTGCTCTCGCCCCTCCCGCGCCTCTATTCGCTGCTTCACGAGCATCCGTCGTTCCCTCGCATCGTTCTCCACGTTGGCGTAGCTGACTGCATGTCGAAGAAATCTCCCTCGTCGTTTGCCCTGCTCCCACCGCGACCCGCCGTTCGCATCCACACGCCGGCCCCTTCGCGCTAGGGTTGCACATTTCGCCGTCGGAACGCGCTCGTGCAGTCCGGGGCGAGCTTGCGTCACTGCGCACTCTGGCGCATCTCGCTGGCATGCCATCTCCTCTCCCCGAGATCGCGCTCGGCCTGCATCCTCGACCTCCTGTCCGTCCAGCCTCATCACCGAACTTCGCTCGCCTCTGCGCTTCCTTCCGCTTCCTGCTGGCTTCCTGCTTCACTCCCCTCGCGCATCTTGCGCCGATGATGCAGCCCGCCTCGAACGCTCACGCGGCACCCCCGCCGCCATACACCGCTGCGACCGCCTTTCCACCCGCTCGACCCGCTCGTCCATTGCAGGGGCGGGTGAGCAAGTCTGTCCCGCCCAGCCCCGGGCGCGGCACCTTCCCGCTCGCCACGGCGCATCCAGCGAAGCCGGGGCACTCGCGCTCTTCGTCGTCCTCAAGCGGTGCGTCCCTCCCCGTCGACCTGCCTCCGCTGCCAAGCGCTAACTCGCCTCTGTAGTGCTCGCCTTGGGCGCCATCCAGCCTTTCAGCCAAACAACAACCGGCTTCCGCCCTTCGTCCCGCGCCCCTTCGCCCGCAGGCTCGTACCGCCTCCCGTCCCTCACGCCTTCGCCGTCCTCGAGCCGGCCACCTTCGCCCTCGCACTCGCGCAGCTCGTCTCGCACGCGCTTCACGGGGACACTGCACCTCCCACTCGCGCCGCTGACGTCCTCGCCAAGCGAGCAGCGGCTGCTTGCGCGGGTTGTCGAGCTTGAGCGGCGGTCCGCGGCCCTGCAGCAGCGCGTGGACGAGGCCGAGCGGGAGAGAGACGAGTGGCGGACGGTCGCGCTTGCGCTTGGCGCGGGACGAGGTCGGTGAGGGAGTGGGAGCTTGGCACAACGGCGGAGAGATGCAGGTGCGCTCGCTCCCTAATTTCGTACCATCCTCCAGGTCCTCTCGCACTTCCGGCAGGACGGATAGAGGCTTGCTGCGCTGTGCCTTGCGGCAGAAGCGGCGTTGTCGCAGCGGCGGCCTGACATGCGCATCTTCTCCTCTTCTCCTCTCCGCGCAGGCGTATTCGAACACCGCCGCCTTCCCTGCGCAATACAGCGACGCCCAGCCTCCTTACGGAGCACAGGGGTCCCTGGGCTTACGATGGAAGCGGAGTGCGTGGGAGGACAGCCAGCCTGGGCCGGCGGTGAGGGCAGGCGGACGGAGACGAGCAGCGGACAGCTCGCAAGATCGGTAGATAGCCTCTCGACGTGCGACAGACACTAGCGAACAGGGCGTGATGCGATTGCGATGAGAGTAACGACGTGCGGGGGGGAGGATAAGCGAGGAGGGACCGCTTCTATGAGCTACAGAGTGCGAGGAGATAACGGAAGAAGGGGACGACGAAAGCGCGGGAGAGATCGGGCAGCCAGCAGATCCCGTACCAATACGCCGCGATGAGGATCAGGGTGCCGAGAAGTGCAACAGTGATGTCGAGACACGAGGGGAGCATGCGCACGACGTAGAGGAGCCAACGGAAGGGCGAGGCGGCGACGAAGGCGAGGCGGACGACCCAGAAGAGGACGCGTGCAGCAATGGCGCCCGGGGTGCTGAGCAGTGCGGCGAGCGGGGAGGGCGCGAGGTGGGTCTTGAGACGCAGATAGTTGTCCTCAAGGTTGCGGAGCTGCGATTCGGGCAGGTTGTCAGCGCGGGAGAGAGCCGAGGGAAAGGTGCGCAACGCACCGCTGGGTAGTGCGAGTCCTCGATGCTCTTCTGCGCGGCCTCGACCCGCCCAACGAGCGCCGCGATCCGCCCATCGACGTCGTCCTGCTCTTTCGCCACGCTCTGCGCACCCTCCTCGAGCTCGTCCGCCGCACGCGTCAGGTCTCGCAGCACGTTGTCGAGCACGCGGAGCGGCTCGGCGTGCTGCACGGGCGAGAACCCCGACGCGCGGCTGTCGCCCGCCCTCGAGCGCGGGACGAGCGCGCTATGCGGGTGCAGCGAGCTCGGGGGGAGCGCGAGCGTCCGCATCCGCGTCTGCTGCCGTGCTGCGACGGGGTCCGTGACGTGCCGGGCGTGCGCCTGCACCATGCGGTCCGAGTTCTGCCGGCGCGGCTGGCGCACGCGGAGGAACGCTTGCGGCGCGAGGAGGCGGGCGAGAGGTAGCCGTTGCCGATCTCGGCGGCGAGGCTGCTAACGTGCGAGATGCGCGAGCTGCTCGAGCTCGAAGACGACGAGGAGACGGACGAGGACGACTCGCTCTCCGTGTCCGTCTCGGTGCCGGAACGCTCGTCGTCCTGCTCGTCGAGGTAGCGCCGCTTGGTGTGCGCAATGTCGGCGAGGACGGAGGCGGGAAGGCGGGGTGCGGAGTAGGTAGTCGCGATGCGCGCCTCGGCGGTCGTCGCCTCGGCGTGCGCGGAGAGCTCGTCGAGGTAGGTACTGAGGCTGACGATGCGCTGTGGAAGCGCGTCGTCGAGGTGTGCGACACTCGTGCGAAGCTGCCGCAGCGTGCTGTTGGGTCGGGGAAAGTCAGGGCGAGTCGTGCACCACGAGCAGGACGCAACGCACCCGGTGAGCCTCGCAAAGTCCTCCTCGCCAAGGTCGACAACCTCGCGCGGCTGCCTCCTGCGCCTGAGCAGCTCGTCCTCGCTCTCGTCGTCCTCGTTCGCCTCGACAATCCGCCCCGCCCGAGCGCGTCGTCGTCCATCCCGCTCATCCTGAGCGCGCCGGGCCCGCCGCCGCCATGCAAGCCGTTCGCGCGCGGCGGGTACGCCCACGGGTCGGGGTAGGCATCGAGCGAGGTCTTGAACCCCTGCCACGCGCTCTGGAGGATCCCCCTGCTCGCACGGCGCCACATCCCGCTCGCCGGCGCGCCGCCAATGAGCGCCTCGTCGCCGCTTGAGCGGACGAACCCGTCGCTGTCGAAGCCGCTCACGCGATTCAGGTCGACCGACGTGTTGTTCTTGCGGAGGTACGGCCGCACGTGCCGGCGCGCTGCGCTGCTCGCGTGCCCGCTACTGCCGGTACTGGCCTGCGGGAGCGGCAGGGGCGCCTGCCCGCGCCTCGCGGGGGCGCAGCGCGTAGTCAGAGTCGCTCGCGCCGAGCACGGGCGTATCGAGTCCCTCCGGCGCGCTCGCGTCGTCCATCGTCCTGCCGCGGATGCGGTCCAGCCTGCGCGAGATACCCGTCCGGAGAGCCTCGGCCGTCGAGCCCGTGTGCCGGTGCCGGGACGTCGAGCTCGACGCCGCGCCACCCGTCCCGACCAGGCTGGGAAGATCGTCGGCTCGCGCGCGCCGAACCGATGCGCGACTGCGGGCTGCCGTCGCTGTACGGCAGCGCTGCGCCCGAGTCGCGCGAGCCGTTCGCGCCCGCACCCACGCCCTGGACGGGCGAGCGGGGCTGCCCGCTAGCGCTGGCGGAGAGGGACGTCGAGCGCCGTAGCGGCGACGCTGCGTACACGCTGTCGCTGCCGTGGAAGCTGTGCTTCGAGCGCGAGAACGGTGCGCCCTCGTACGACGTCTGCCGCACCTGCCCGGGGCGCCTCTGCGGCGAGGCGGGCGACGCAGGGCGCGAGACGGGGCTCGCGCGGCCGTCGCTTCGGGGAAGGCTGCGAGACGACGCGAGGCCGTTCTGCAGGTATGGCTGCGCGCGGCCGTCGGTAGAGATGGAGGACGACGCGCCCGTCGGGATGCGGGAGAGGTTGTCCTCCTCCTCCTGCTCTGCGGCGAGACGCTGCGCGCGGCCCGCACTTGTGCTCCGGCCTGTGCTGCTCGTACTCGTGCGAAAGAGCTGGTCGATGCTCATGTTCCCGCGCTTGTGCTCGCGCACCGGCCTCGGGACGTGCGCCTCGCCCGTACTCGCGTCGCCGGTCGACCCGCCGCCCCGCGCCTGCGCCGCCTCGGCGAGCGTCGTCTTCCCGCCGAGCGCGACATAGTCGGCGATGTCGTCGGGATAGACCTCCCACACACCCGGCGCCTTGTTCCGCCTGGGCCCGTACGGGCTCGGTCTCGCGCCCGGCCTCACGCCCCGAGCGTCGAGAGGCGCGACGCCTCTGCCGCGTCCTCATCAGGCGGCGGCGGCGCGCCGAGCTGCGCAGCGCGGCTCCCCGCCCTCGCGTGCCTGAACCGCGCGCCGACGGTCCTGTCGGCCTGCTGGCGGCGCGAGCGCTTCTCCGCCTCGTCGCGCTCGACACGCCACCGCGCGACGGCGAGCGGACTCGGCGGCGGGAGTGCACGGTCCGGCGCGGACAGCGCAGCGAAGAGGGGGGTGTACCGGAGAGAGAGGTACCGCGCGCAGTTCTGCGCGCGGCGAAGCGTCGCGGGCGAGAGGGCGAGGTGCACACGCGAGATTTGCTCTGCGAGTGTGCGACAGTAGCGTTAGACGGGCAGAGCGAGCTAGGAAGAGCGAGCGCACCCTCGAACGCCCTTGCCGCCTCCTCAATCCCCTTCTCCTCCTCTTCCCTCCGCTCCCTCTCCCTCTCGCGCTCCCTCACCCTCGGCGGCGTCGGCAGCGCGGGCTGCGGCGCGCCCTCCTCCGCGCCGTCGCCCGACGTGCGGGTCGCAGCGGATCCCGTCCGGAGGCGCTTCTGCAGCCCGCCCATGAGGTTCAGTCGGCGCGGCGTCGCAGCGGGCTTGTCTGCGCCGTCTTTGACGGGAGAGGGCGGCTGACCGCCGGCGCCGTTACTGAAGGAGGGGAAGGTAGGCGAGCCGGGCGGCACAGGCGCAGGCGACGGCGGGGGGACAGCGGCGGCGGCCGCAGTACCAAAATCGATCACGGTCCCGCTGTGGGCGATCCCGCCCGCCGCGGCGCCGGCACGCGCAGGCGAGATCGGCTCGATGGCGGCGCCCGCGGCAGGGACGGCGGAGTTGCTCGCTGTGCTTGTGCCGACAGTCGCGGCGACGCGGGCGGCCTGCGACTGCTGCGCCTGGAGGGTCTGGACGAGCTTCAGCGCGGCGCCGAGATCCACCGTTTGGAGGAGCTGCTGCAGAGAGGGCTGGTGCGCTTGCTGCCGCGCTTTGGAGGACGAGGCGGAAGGGGAGGATGCGGCGGAGGAGGCGAGTGACTCGCTCGAGGCATGCGAGGCGGGGAAGCGGAACGCGCCGTTTTGCGTCGCCACTGCTGCCGGAGCGGCTGCATGCGGCGCACCCGCATGTGCGAAGGGATCCGGCGGGCGCAGCGCCGGCGGCGGAGGGCCCCGCGGGCGGACGATGCCTGCGCCTGCGCGGCCCCCCGAGTGGAGGGACGACGCGCGCGAGGGGGACTTCTGCGGTGTGAGGGGCGAGGATGGCGGGAGGGCGGCGTATGACGGCGACTGCTGCAATGCGTAGAGCGGGTCGAGCGGGTCGTGGCGCGGCGGCGGGGGCGGGTCGTACGCTGCGGGCTCGGGTTCGGCCGGAGGGTCGCGCGCCCTGCCCTTGCCCTTGACGTCCCTCGTCTCGAGCTCCTCCTCGTACGCGTCAGCTCCCTCCCGGCTGAGGAAAGCCCCACCCGGTCCTCGGCCCCGTGAAGCGCCTCTGCGTCGCCGCGCTCGACGGGCGCGCCGCCGACGCAGGGCGGGACGGCACATAAGGCGAGGTGACCGCCGAGCTCGGACGGCTGAACGGCGATTCGTCGACAAAGTGCGGATGGAGCTGCTCGCCGGGGATGGTGCGCGCGCCCGGCGCTCGCCGGGCGGACGAGCTCGTCCGGCTGCGCGTGCGCGAAGGGCCCGGCAGGCCGCTGAGCTCGTCGCGCCCTTCTTCGGCGCCCTGACCCCATCCTCAGAGGTGGACGCCGTCGAGCCTCACCTCGCCGGCGGCGACGACATGGTGCGCAGCAGCGCTCCTCCAGTCGGAGCTCGAGCGCGGGAGCGCCCCGCTCGCGTGTGGGCGCTCAGCAAGGGAGAGGAACCCCGCCTGCGCCCTCCTCCGCCGGAGTCCGCTACACCAGCCGCGGGCTGGATCCAGGTTGACGGCTGTCCAGCGTGAAACACGAGCTCATCGTCCTCGTCCTCATCGAGGGTGTCGCCGCCGTCAAGTAGAGTCGATGCGCTCGACCAGGCGCGTGCGTAGCTCTGCGAGGGGCGGCGCGGGGACGAGCGGTGCGGCGGAATGACGGCGGGCGGTGAAGGCGAGGGGAGCGCTGCAGAGCCCGGGGAGGGCGTCATGCGGGTCCTGCACGCTCACAGGCCCGCGCGGGGGCTATGCAGCGCGCAAAGGAGCAAGTCGAGCGGGGTGCGCGGGTGAAGCGGACAAAGCGGCCGGCGGCGGTGCGCTCGAAGGTCAGGCTAACTTGATCGCAGCCGCAGAGCAGGACGCTTCGTAGACGCAACGGCAAGACACTCACGAGCACATCGTCCAGACTCGCAGGCGCACCGGCGACCTGAAGAGGAGCGATCTCCGCCCTCTTTCAGCCGCATCCTCACCTCAGTTTGCGGCCATCTCGCTCTCCAGCCGGACTCGTAGAACACAGATAGGCACAGATTCGCATCGTCACCCCTGCCCTCTTCTCCTCGCCGGAACAAAGCGCCTCGCCCGAGCCGCCGCCTGCATATCGAAGGTGCACCGAAGCTGCGCCTACTTGCTGGCGCCGAGGACCTTGTTGATCTGGCTGCGGAGGCCCATGAACGACGTGACGGTACCGACGAGGCCGAGGGCGCCGTCGTTGAGCGAGTGGAAGCCGAGCGTGCCCGAGGGGATGAGGATGTCGAGGCCGTCCTGCACGAGCTGGTACCGCGTCGCCGCCTGCTGGCTGTGCGCGCGTCCTCCTGCGTCAGCGCTGCTTTACAGGAGAAAGGTGAAGGAAGGAGCGCACGCCCGGATGGTCTTGAGCTCGACCTTGCGCTCGTCAGCCTTCTCGCCGCCGAGGGCGCGGCGGACCGCGGCCTCGCGCTGCTGCAGCCCGTAGAGCTTGTAGACGCTGCAAACGAGCGAGCACGCGATGCCCGTCATCCAGAGGCGTGCCGCGCGGAGCTGGATCCGCTGGATCGTCGGCGCCGTGAACGGGCGGACCTTGGCCGTGTGCAGCTTCGCGCCCCCTCTTTTCGTCAGTGCGAACTAGAAAGGTGAAGGGACAGCATCCGCACCCAGATGAGCATGTCGTTGACGAGGTAGCCGGCGTAGCCGATCTGGCGGCCGACGGTGGTGATCTTGAGGACAGGGTCCGAGATGTCGAGGCCCTTGACCGCCGCCTGGAGGTGCTCGAGCGGCTTGCCAATGCGCATCACTGCACGGGCGGCGACGCATCCATCCCGTCAGTCCTGTCTAGTCAGAAAAGACGGAGAGAAGCGCGGTCGCGCAACGCACGCTTGCGCGAGAGGCCGAGGGCGCTCTTGAGCGCGCTGAGGCGCGCGACAGTCTCGTTCGAGTAGCCCTTGCGGAGGCAGTCTGCATGGGTGGGCAGGACGGGCGCAAGCTAGTCAGCATTGCTCGACGGGGAGAGCCGGGCGGGCGCGGGAGAGCGCGGCAGGCGCTCGAGCGGGTCGCCCGACGAATGAACGCAAGGAGAGGTCGGCGACAGAGACTGACACCAGGCGAGGAAGCGGGCGTAGTACTGGACGGCGCGGTAGAGCTTGTCGCGGCCGACGGTGGTGGAGCCGACCTTGAGGGCGGCGGTGATGGCGGGGTGGAGGACGAGCTGGTGAACGACGGTCTGTGTAGTCAGGGGTTGTCAGCGCGGTGCTGGAGCGGGTGTGCGCGGGCGGGACTTGCCATGGTGTGCGGGTCGAGCGTGAAAGCGTTGGCGAGATGAGGGCGAGGTGGGGGGAGGGCGCGAGGGGGTGGGATGAGCTGGGGCTGGTTCGAGGGTGCTGGTCGGGGTGGTGCAAGTGCTGGCAGGTGCAGATTGGGGCAGATCTCGCAGCAGGCGCGTGAGGTCGAGGGGAGAGCGAGGGATCCGCCCGGCTACTCGGGAAGCGCTCGTCGCCCGCCCCCCGATCACCTCGCACTCGCCACGCTGTGAAGGATGCGCTGGACTGGACTGCTCCCGCTCGCACTCGCTGCCCTCGCACCCTCTGCGGCCCTCGCCCGCGAGACCCTCGATGAGGCCGGTCCGTCCCCTTCTCCTCATCGCGCCACCCGCACTCGACCCTGCACCGCCCTCGAGCTGCAGTGCACGCTCGTGCGGTGCATTGCAGCATCTATACTGACTCGGTTCACCACTTGCAGCGGTCCATGTCCGCGAGCTCATCTCGTACCGCGCGTTCAACACGGGCGTCCTGATGAGCGTCTTCCCCGACGACGCCCAGGTCCCTGTCCCAGGCCTCCCCTTTGGCCTCCAGGAGTACTATGCAGAGTACCCCGACTCGAACGGGGACCTCCTCCTCCTCGCCATGCCCATCGCAGCCGTCCGTTCCCCTTCCTCGCTCGCACCCTCGCTCCTTCCCCTTCGCATCGGGCTGTACTCACTCCGCCTTCGTGCACCCGCAGATCTACCGCAACGCCCTCCCCCCCAACCCGCCGAACCTCACCATCACGATCAACGACCTTTGGGGCTTTGGCGACGGGAACCTCGCTGCGGGCCGCATGCGCGTCGCTCTCTACGGCACCATCGAGCGCGTCGAGGGCGACGACGAGCTCGCCAAGTGCAAGAAGGCGTACCTCGAGGGTGCGTTCCCTCACTCCCTTGACTGAGTCCGCCTGCTTCGCTCGAGACTGACTCCCCGAGCCCTGTTCTTCCCCCCATTCTCGCAGCCCACCCGGACTCGCGCGGCTGGATCGGTGCCGAAGGCCCGCACTCGAACTTCTTCGCCCGCATGCGCATCAACAAGGTCTACGCCTTTGTTTGTCCCCTTCCCTCCTCTTTCCACCTCGCACGCTCACTCGCTCCCGCATGCGCGCGCAGAACGGCTTCGGCGACGTCGCCTACATCGGCTGGGTCCCGCTCGACCTGTACCGCGCCTCGGGCGCCAAGATGCGCTCGGAGAAGGAGGCGCACCGCGACTGGCCGGTCCCGCGCCAGCCCGAGGAGCCGGGGCATGTCGCTGCGCTCTTTGGCGAGCAGGGCACTCACGAAGAGGAGGCGCGTGGGGAGGAGAAGGAGCGGTTCAGGATCCAGTGGTAAGCGGTGTGGCGTGCACGCACCCGCCCGCTCGTTGTGCCATCCCCGAGTCTTGTTTTTCTCTGTCTTAGCCTGCAGCGCCGAGTTCGTATGCTTCTCCTGTATCTGTACTAGCTCGAGAGAGCCGCGGAGACACAAAAACCGGAAAAGGACGAAGCGCGATGTTGAGGCTGAAATCGGGAGGTCGTCATGCACGAGGAGAGGGTCGCGCTCTCGCTCTTCACCCGCTCGCTCGATCTGCCCCGCGATGCTGCAGACGCGGCTACTGCAGACCGTCAAGCCCAGCGCGCTGCTGCGCCAGCCCCTCGCCCGCGCGCCCCGACGACCCCTCCATCAGCTCGCGGCACCACCTCGCCCACGCCCGCCCGCGCCGCCGCCCGCCCCGCGCCCAAAGCGCGAGCGCACGCGGTACGAGTACCACTCGCACCTGCGGTACGCGCTCCTGCCCCTGCTCCTCGGCGTCGGCGGGTCGTCGGCGCTGCTCTGCGACGCGCCGCACGCGCATGACGAGCCCAAGCACTCGCTCAAGTCGATCCTCGCCAACGTCGAGAAGCCCGAGGCGGACGAGTTCCTCGTCGCGGTGAACGCGCGCGCGCTCGACCCGGACGACGAGGCCGCGCGGCGGCGCGGGTGGATCCGCCGCGTGAGGCGCTTCCTGAGCGAGTACCTCCTCGAGCCGCTCGCGACGAGCGTGCGGTTCGTCCAGCTCGCGCTCATCTTCCTCCCCGTCATCGTTTCGGCGCCAATCCTCGCCCTCGAGCTTGTCGACGAGCGCCGCGACCGGAGGAAGGGCCGCGAAGTCAGGACCCGCGAGCGCACGACGACGCGGTGGTGGTACCGCCTTCTTGTGCACCAGATGGAGCTCGCAGGACCGACGTTCATCAAGGTGCGCGCGCGGGCTCTTTCGCCTGTGGACGCAAGGACGCGCTGACCCGTTACCTCCTCTTCCGCACGCAGCTCGCGCAGTGGGCCGGCTCGCGCACCGACCTTTTCCCCGCCGAGCTCTGCGCGCTCTTCAGCCGGCTGCACTCGCAAGGCGGCGCCCACTCGTTCCGGTACACGAAGCGCGTCATCGAGCGGGCGTTTGGGCTCCCCTTCTCGCAGATCTTTGCCGAGTTCCGCGAAGAGCCGCTCGGGATCGGCGCCATCGCGCAGGTGTACCGCGCGGTGCTCAACGCCGACCTCCTCCCAGAGGACTACCTCGCGCTGAAGCACGTCGAGGACCCCGCGCCGGTCGCGCGCCTCGGGCGGACGATCGCGCCCACGACGGACGACAAGCGGCCACCGCGCGTGCCGGGCGCGACCGTCGCGATCAAGGTGCTGCACCCTGGCGTCGAGAAGAAGATCCGCCGCGACCTCAAGATCATGATGTTCTTCGCCAAGGCGCTCAACGCCCTCCCGGGATGGAGTGGCTCAGCTTCCCCGAGGAGGTGCAGGTCTTTGGCCAGATGATGATGAGCCAGGTGGACCTCCGCATCGAGGCCAACAACCTCGGTCCGTCCCTCCCACTCCCTCAGCCTCGACGAGCGCTAACCCCGCCGGTGTGCAGTCACGTTCGAGAAGTTCTTCATGCACCGCCCGACCGTCTCGTTCCCGCGCGCGCTCAAGCAGTACACCGCCCCGCGCGTCCTCGTCGAGGAGTTCGAGGACGCCGTCCCGCTCGAGCACTTCCTCCAGAACGGCGGCGGCGCGTTCGACCACCGGATCGCCAACCTCGGCTTGGATGCGTTTCTGGTGCGTCGATGTTGTTGCTCCCCCACCTGGGAGCGAGGCTGACGGGTTGAGCTTGCAGAACATGCTCCTCATAGACAACTTTGTCCACGCGGACCTTCACGTGTGTTCCCTCTGCCTCCCTCCGCATCGAGCCGCACTGACGCGTCTTCCTCGCACAGCCCGGCGTACGCTCCACGCTCACTCCGTTGTCACGGAGCGAACCTGACCCTCCCGCCCGCAGAATATCATGATCAAGTTCTTCGCGCCGTCGACGCGCGGCGTCCTCTCCTCGCTGTGGGCGACCTGGCGGGACCAACCCGAGCCGGACGCGTCGAGCGAGGACAACCCTCACGGGCTCGAGATCGTACACCGCCTGCGCTCGCTCAAGCACGACCGGGCGGCGTGGCTCGCGGAGCTCGCGCGGCTCGACGCCGAGGGGTACGAGCCCGAGATTGTCTTTATCGACACGGGCCTCGTCACGCGCCTGAACGACGTCAACCGGCGCAACTTCCTCGACCTGTTTACCGCCGTCGCGAGCTTTGACGGGTACCGCGCCGGGCAGCTCATGGTTGAGCGGTGCCGCGCGCCAGAGCTCGTCCTCGAGGAGGAGACGTTTGCGCTCAAGATGCAGAAGCTCGTCCTGAGCGTCAAGAGCCAGACGTTCTCCCTCGCCAAGATCAAGATCTCGGACGTGCTGAGCCAGGTCCTGACCAACGTCCGCGAGCACCACGTCAAGATGGAGGCCGATTTCGTCAACACGGTCATCTCGATCCTCCTCCTCGAGGGCATCGGCCGCCAGCTCGACCCCGAGATGGACCTCTTCAAGAGCGCGCTGCCCATCCTCCGCCAGCTCGGGAAGCAGGTCGGCACCGAGCAGGTCATGAGCCACGCGGGCAAGCTCGACCTCCAGAGTCTCGCAAGCATGGCAAAGGTGCGTTCTCGCTGAACGCTTGCCTCTCCCCTGCGGCGTACTGACGGTTTCAACCGCGCGCGCGCAGGTCTGGGTCTGGATCGAGGCGCGGCAGCTCGCGTCCATCGCGGTCGGTGACGTCGACGACTTCCTCCGTTACGACTAGTGCGCCCTCCCTCCTCTGTCTTCTCTCTGCGCTGCTGTTGACCAGTACACGCGCGCGCAGCCTCATGCCGAACGTCTGAACCCCGCCTCCGCGGCTGCCGTCCCTGTCCATCCTTGATGTTGTACGCCCCCTCTCCGCGTGTACCCTTCCGCCTGTGTGTGCCGTGCCGTGTAGACGACCGCTCCTCCTGCCACTAGACCTTCTCTCTCTCTGTCTGCCCCTGTGCGCGGGCGCCTCGCGAGTGGTGATCTCCTTCCTGCGTCGCGTCTACACCGCGCCCTCGCTCCAGCTGCCCCTCCCACCGCCCTCCTCCCACTCAGCAAGGTACTGCCCAACCTTGCTCGTGACGTCTGCGGCGCCCATGCTCCGCCCGAACGCGTCGACGAACTTGCCGCGCGGGTCCATCAGGTAGAAGAAGATGCTGTGGTCGACGAGGTAGTCGTCCGAGGGGGAGGCGTTGGGGGGCGTGGAGAAGTAGACGCGGCTGCGCGGAGGAGAGCGTGCGGGTCAGCCGGCTGCGTCGCGAAGCTGGAGGGAGCTGCGCCTGCCCCGGCGGGGGCCGCTGCTCCAGGGTGGAGAGGCCAGAAACGGGACGCACTAGGCCTTGCACGTCTTCTTGATGTCGTCGTACGTGCCCGTCAATCCGACGAGCGAAGGGTGGAAGTCTGTGCGTGGGCACAAGCGATCGTGAGCGGGCGGTCCCATGCGCGCAGGTTGGGAAGGTCAAGCTGCGAGGCTCTCCTCCCACCGGCGCAGAGGGAGCGCGGAGACGAACCCTTGACGTAGGTCTTGACGGCGCTGACATCGTCGCGCGCGGGGTCGCAGGTGATGAACACGGGGAGGATGTCGGTCTTGTGCGACTGGCTGCGCGCGCTCGAAGGTGTTAGCGCAAGAAGGAGTGGGCGGGGAGGGAGGGAGCGCACAGATCGACTCGACGACGGTGGTCATCTTGTCGAGCTCTTCGGGGCAGATGTCGGGGCAGTTGGTGAATCCGAACTGCGTACGCGGAGGTGGGGAAGGAGGGGTGAGCCGACGCCCATCGCGAGGGAGAGAGCGCGGGGACGCACGTAGACCATGCTCCACTTCCCGAGGAGGTCCTGGTCGCTGAACGGCTTGCCATCCTGGTCGGTGAGGACGAAGGGCCCGCCGATCTTTGGCCGGCCGACGCGGGCGGCGGCATTCTCGAGGCGCTTGCGTTCGCGCATCTTTGCCTTTTCGTTGTCAAAGTAGAAGTAGAGTCCGAGGCCGGTGGCGAGGAAGAGGGCGCCGGCTTTGAGGGTGAAGGGCTGCGGTGGGGTGCAGAGTGCGTCAGGACGAGAGGGAGGTGCGAGTGAGGAGAGAGAAGAGTGGACGCACGCCTGCCTGGGAGCGGTTCTGGATGTCGGCAGACGAGGACTGGGATGGGTTTGCGCTTGCAGACGAGGCGTGGGCGGAGTGCGGGTGCGGGTCGGGCTGCGATGAGGAGGGGGAGGGGGAGGGGGAGGGGGGAGGCGCCGAGTAGGGGCGCGCGAGGAGCGGGGCGCGGGGTGCGACGGTGCGCAGTGTGCGGGCAGCAGTTCGTGCGAGCATCTCTCTAGCTTAGCACTGGTGCAAGTGAGGGAGAGCCGAGGGGATCGCCGCGCTCTCGTCGCCGCGACCTGGCTCGACCCGGTCCTCCCGCCGTCCCTCCTGCCGAGCCGCACTCCTGCAGCGCCAGAGCTTGCACTACAGCTCGAACTAGGACAGCGAGACCACCGCACCCCGCCCCGCCGCTCTCCTTTCTCCTCCCGAGCTCCTGCTCACTCGACCCCAGCTCAACCTCGCATCCGCACCACCACCGCACCGCCAGCCATGTCCGACGCAGCTGCACAGGCACAGGCAGACGCCCGCAAGGCCTCCACCCTCTCCGTCTCGGCGCCCACCTTTGTCCCCTCGTCGACCAAGTCGAGCGCCATCCCCATCGAGAAGCCCCCGCCCAAGCAGTCCCGCAAGCGCCCCGCCCCGGGCAGCCCGCCTCTCAACCCCACCCTCGTCCCCGCCGCACCCAAGGCCCCCAAGACCAACGCCGACAAGGACTCGACCCGCCGCTTGATCGTCGTCCTCGAGCAGGCCTGCCTCGAGACGTACAAGCACTCGGCCCCGCCCGGGGCCCGCGGCGGCAAAGGCGAGGACAAGTACTCGCTTCAACTGCGACGACCACCAGGGCGTTCTCGCAAAGATGGGCCGCGACATCGCGCACGCCCGCCCCGACATCACCCACCAGGTCCGCCCCCTCCGCCACCAGCTCTCCTGTGGAGCGATACTAACCAACGAGAGCACCTCCTGTAGTGCCTCCTCACCCTCCTCGACTCGCCGCTGAACAAGGCCGGCCGCCTCCAGGTCTACATCCACACCGCAAAGGGCGTCCTCATCGAGGTCAACCCCGCCGTCCGCATCCCGCGTACCTTCAAGCGCTTCGGTGGTCTCATGGGTGCGTCCAGCGGTCGCTGCTCACGCCGGGTGGACCACGACTGACCCGGCGTTCGCCTTCACTTCGTGCGCGCAGTCCAGCTCCTGCACCGCCTCTCTATCCGCTCGATCAACGGGTCTGAGAAGCTGCTCAAGGTCATCAAGGTGCGCTTCACCTGTTCGTGCGAATCGAGGGCCGTACTCATGCCGCTCGGCCCGCAGAACCCGATCACGGACCACCTCCCGAGCCAGTGCCACAAGATCAGTGCGCTTGCTTCCCACGCTCTTCCCTTGCACTCGTGCTGATGCATACCAATCTCCGCAGCCCTCTCCTTCGACGCCACGCCCGTCCGGCTACGGGATTACCTCCCCACCATCCCCGACACGCACTCGATCTGCGTCTTTGTCGGTGCAATGGCTCACGGGTGCGTCTACCAGCCCTTCATTCGCATGCTCGCACTCGAAGGTAGAGACTGATACGGGGATATCTTGTGGTTGCACAGCCCCGACAACTTTGCGGACCACCTCGTTGACGAGAAGATCGCCATCTCGGAGTACTCGCTGAGTGCGAGTGTCGCGTGCGGCAAGGTGCGCCTGCTTCCACTCTCTCACAGGTGCATGTCAGACTGACGCGAACGCGCGCATGTAGTTCTGCTGCGCGACGGAGGACCTGTTCGGCGTCCTCTAGACCGCATACCTCCCACCCCCGCATCTCCCCCTCCCCTACATGCATCTTTCCCTTTCTCCGTCCGCCAGCCGTTCCCGTCGTTCCGTTCGTACCCCAGCAATACCGCCTTTCGACCTCAGCAAATCCACCACGACCCTTCCGCTTCTCCTCGCCTTGATTCCTCTCCGGTCCTCCAGGTTTCCCGTCGGTGCACTTCCTCGGCACGCTCTCAAGTCCATTCTCCTCGCTCTCTCGCACGCGTTTCCTACACTATCCTGTCCAGCTTCAACCCGTTGTTATACCACTCGACCCCCTCCCGCCCGCCTCAACGGCGCGGCTTGTTTGTACGAATGCACCGCGTTGACGCGCCTCTCGTGCTCCGTGGCCCGCGACGAGAAGAGAACGGCTGCACGAGGAACGCGCAAGCGCGAGTCGAGGCCACCTCCAGATTGGCGAGCAAGCGCGTTCCGTCGCAGCCCACCCGCTCGACGCGACGAGGACCAACTCGCGCGTTTCCTCGCTCCCTCTCGCTCGCTGTGCTTCTCTGCTGTCCTCTCCGTCGTTTTCTCGTCGCCAACGCCCGTCCCGCGCCGCCATCGCGCCCCCGCCTGACCCTAGTCGCCGCACGCACCCCTTCGCCCGTTGTCCCCCCTCGCCGGCTCCCTTCCGCCCTCCCCTCCACACCCACACCCCAGATCGCGCAGGACACGACTGGCCCCGCTCCTCTCCTACACAACGCACACCCTCGTTCGCCAGCACCCCTTCCCTTCCCGCGCCGCACCAGCCTCAGCGCGCCCTCGCCTTCATTGAACCCCTGTCCGCGCCTTCTCGACGCCGTCGCACCGCCCTCTCGCGCTCGAACACGCGCACGCGCACGCGCCATGAAGCCCACCACCGTCCTCGCCCTCGCCCTCGCATCGAGCAGCGCTGCCCTCGCACACGCGAGCGCGCACGGGGACCTCCTCTCCCCGCGTTCAGGCCATGGCGCGCTGGCTGAGCCGGGGATGCACCGCCTGGTCAAGAAGCAGCTCCTCGGCGGGCTCGTCGGCGCGCTCACCGGCGAGGACTCGAGCGCCGCGGCGGGTGGGGCGAGCAGCGCTGCGCCCGCGACGAGCGCGGCGGCGGAGGACGACGCCGGCGCGGACGCGACGAGCGCGCCGGCGAGCGTCCCTGCCGCGGCGGCGACGGAGTGCGCCTGCGACAGCGACGACGAGCGCTGCGGCTGCTGCGGGGGCGAGCTCCCCGAGCGCGGCTGCGCCCGTCGCGGCGAGCTCGTCGGCCGCGCCCGCTGTGGATGAGAGCAGCGCGAGCAGCGCAGCGTCTGCGCCCGCGGCGTCGTCGTCGAGCGCGCCGGCGTCGTCTGCGCGTGAGGCGGCGAGCTCGGCCGCGTCGAGTCGGCGGACCGCAGTAGCGCGACGGAGCGCGAGCAGCGCGAGCAGCGCCGCCTCAAGCGGGTCGTCGACTGCGGCGTCGTCGTCTGCTTCGTCGTCTGCATCTGCTGCGGCGGACAAGAAGGACGACTCGTCTTCGGGCGGGATCTCCAAGGCGGTCCTCATCCCCATCATCGTCGTCGCGTCCGTCGTCGCCCTGATCGGTGCCGTGTGGACCATCGTCCGCAAGACCAAGTTCTCACCCTCGCGCCGCTTCGAGGCCAAGCTCGCGCCGATCGACTACGCGCCCGATGCGGTCCACCGCTCGGGCGACGACGACCGCGATGCGATCCTCGCGCATGCGAGGAACGGCAGCCAGATGAGCGCGGTCGCACACGGCGTGTCCTACGGTGTGGGAGGTGCGCACTACGCGCCCAGCCTTGCGCGCAGCGACTCGGGCAAGACGAGCGACCGCGGCGGGATGGCCATGAGCGAGTCGTGCGTCCACTTCCTCCTCCCGCTTCGCCCGCGGCAGAGACTGACTGCGCCTCTGCAACGCACATCGCAGGATGCACAACGTCGGCGGCATCCCGTACAACGGCCCGGCGTACGTCCAGGCGCCGTACTACGGCGCGCCTGCCTACGGTCAGGCTCAGGGTGCGTCTCCCCTCCCTCCCCCGCTTCTTCCCTTCATCACCCATCGCTCCATTCGGTCACTGACATGCTCCACCCTCACGCAGCCGGCTACCCGCACGAGCAGGCCTACGCCTACGGCGACCTGCACCGCGCCGGCTCGTTCTCCAACATGCCGTACGCCGACCCGCGCCCGTCATCGCCCGCGCTCAGCCGCATGCCCACCTCGCGCAGCGGTATGGCCTCCCCCGCGCCCGCGCCGATCGCGTACGACTATGGCGCGCAGGCCCGCGCGGTGAGCAGGAACCAGGTCCGCTACTAGCCGCGCCCTATCCGTCCCTCGCGCCCGCCCTTCATGTTGCATAGTTCTCCACCCCTTTTCATCTTCTCCCGCCGCGCGCGCGCGCACCATACCAACGGACACTGCCCACACTCGCTTCTCCCCCCTCGCCACCCCTCAGACCTCGTGCCGTACCCCCGCCGCGCCGCCGCCGCTTTCTTCTCTTGTACCCCGCGCTTCGTGATACCCCCCTTTTCGCTTTCACCCGCTGCAGACTTTGCGGGGGCGAGGTGGATGAGCTGTGCGCTGGTCGTGCAGCTCTGTCCTTCGCCTCGCTCCTCGATCGTCGGTGGCTTCACTTCGTAGACTGAACGGTCGTAATCCGGTGCCTACACTTGCGTGTCATGGAGCGAGCGAACGAGGGGTGTCAGGCAGTCCGCACTCGCTGAGAGCTACTTGGGAAGGTCCCTCCCGTGCTTGCTCCAAAACGAATGTACCGTCCCTCGAAGCCCGCGCAAGCGACAAACGGCACATCGATGCACGGCACAACAAGCTGCCCACCCCTCAGGCCTACGCGAACCCCTCAACAAGCTTCTCGACCTCCCCCTCCCCGATACCCAGCTCGCCCGCGACCCACGAACGCGCCTTCTCGCCCATCGCCTCCCACGCGTCCCTCTCGCCCTTCATCTCGCGCTCGAGGTAGGCGAGCACCGCCAGCGTCGCCGCGACCTCCTCCGCGCGCGCGCCCTTGTACCCACCCGGGAGGCGCGCAACGAGCTCCTTCGCGTGCGGGGCGCCCGGGAGCGCGGAGAGGGCCGAGGGCGCGAACGAGCCCGCAAAGCTCTGCGCGCGCGCGAGGAGCTCGAGCGTGTCCGTCGGGGTGGGGGGCGCGGCAGGCTTCGCCTCGGCCGCAGGCGCGGGTGCGGCGGCCTCCTCGACGGCAGCCGAGGAGGCCTTCTTCTTCGCGAACGAGGAGCCGCCGAACGCGCTCTTGAGCGCGGCGCCGAAGCCACCCTTCGGCTGCGCGGGCGCCGCGTCCGCAGCGTCTGGCACGAACTGCGCCGCCCTGTGCCTCACCCCGCCGTGGACCGCCGCCGCCGGCGCGGGAGCGCACATCTGTGCGAGCGGCGGCGGCGGCGGCGGCGCCGCGCAGGCGAGGAAGGCCGCGCGCGGGGCCTGCCGCCCTGTTGACACAGGGAGGGGCGCGGGCGGGCCGACGGGCGCCATGAGGGGCATGGCCATGCAGCGGCGCATCGCCCCGCCGCCAGCGCCGCCGGGCGCGCCGCCGTACATGCCCTCGTTCACGGGGTCGACGACTCGCGCGACGGGCTTGCGCACCTTGCCCGCTGCGAGGTCCGCCTCGTCGACGGCGACGAACGAAGTGTGCCTCGAGGCGAGCGAGTACTGCTTGCCGAGGCGGACGACCGCGGCCTTGAGCGTGCGGGCGGCGAAATCGCCGTCCGTCGACGGCGGCGTGAGGACATGCGACCCGTCCTCGAGCTCCTGAATGAGCTTGCGCGCGGCGAGGGCGTGCAGGAGCGGCGGGGCCGCGCCGGGCTTGCTCCTCGAGGCGGTGCCCACGTGCGCCACGACGATAGGGACGTCGAGCGCCAGCTGCTCGCCCGTCGCGAGCTCGCCGCGGAGGGTGACCTTTTCGCCGAGGAGCGATGCCGGCGTGACGATGCCGTACGCGTGCAGGCGCGAGCCGGGGTCGAGGCCTCGGATGGTGTGCGGCGCAAGCTGGATCGGCGACGGGGTCGGCAGCTTGACCGGCTCGAGGCGCAGGCGCGCCCTGCTTGTCGGCCGCGGCGAGAGGGTCGACCGCCTCGTCGAACAGGCTGAGCGACTTGGCCTTCTCGACGAGGGCGGCCGCCCCGTCGCCGTACTTAGGCGGCTCGACAAGCTCGAAGTCGTCCTCGGCGTCCTTCTCCTTCGACGGGGCGACCGCCTCGACGTCGACGCCGAAGTCGAGCCGCGCGTTGAGGATCTGCGGCGTCCTCGCAGCCTTGAGCAGGCGTGCCGTCTTGCCCGTGAAGCTCTCGCCGTCGCTGACGTACTGCGCGATGCCGTGCCCAACGCGCGCGAGGGCGTCGCACATGGCCGTCGAGGCGGAGTTGCCGATGCCGAGCGAGAAGACGCGGAGCGGAGCGGCGGACGACGAGGCGGAGACGGCGGACTTGACTGACTCGACGACGCCATCGAGGTCCCAGGCCTGCGAGCGAACGTTAGTTGGGGAAAGCGAGCGGATGAGGAGAGAGGAACGCACATCGCCGTCGGTGAGGACAAAGACGCTGGTCGGACGCTTCTGGTCGCGGAGGCGGAAGACCGACTCGAGCGCGGCGCGGATTTCGGTCCCGCCAAAGTTGGCCTCCATCGAGTCGACGAGACGCGTCGCCTCATCGAGCGTTTTCTGCGCGGAGCGAGAGGAGTGAGGGTCAGCGGGTGCGTGAGGGGGAGAGATGGGAAGCGCGGCGGGCGCACCTGGTTGTACGCGCGGCTGCCTTTCTTCCACAGCGCTTCGTGCGACGAGCCGAACGAGACGATGTTGAAGGTCGTGTCCTGGTGCGGAAGCGAGCGGAGCAGGACGACAAGCGCCTTGCGGGCGAGGGCGATCCGCTCGCCGCCCGGGCTCGCGCCCCAGGGACCCATCGACCCGCTGCGGTCGACGAGGAAGACAAATTCCTGGCCCGTGACCTCGGGCAGCTGGAAGCGCGGAACGACAGTCAGGTTGACCGCTGCCGAGTGCTCCGACGGGTGGTGCTCGACGAAGCAGCGCGGGCGGTCGAGCCCGGCGGACGTGATCTCGAGGACAAAGTCGCGCGAGAGGGCGAGGTCAAGCTTGCAGGCGACGCGGGCAAAGCTGGGGATGGGGAGGTCCGCCGCATTCGGGAGCGACGGGTCGGGCCCGAGGTCCGTCGAGACGGCGTGGGACGGGCAATTGATCTTGGAGATTGGCGCCGCCGCCTCGATGCTGACGTCGACGGAGAAGAAGGTGCTGCCAGTCGCCGCGGCGGGAGCAACCTTGTTCGTCGAAGGCGGGTCGCCGTAGCGCGCCCCGACATGCGCCGGGATGTGGAAGCGGATGGAGTCGTTCGTCTCGCCCTCCGTAAGCTCCGTCACGTAGGTGAGCTCAACGACAACGGTCTCGCCCGGGAGGATGTTGCCCACGGAGGTCGTGAAGGCTGTGGGCGGGCGGGAAAGGTCAGTCTTGCGGGTCGGGGCGTGGCGGACGAGGAAGGGGCGCACCGTCGGGCGAGTCCTGCTCCATCAGGCTCGCAAGCTTGCCCTGCGAGACGGCGTCGTCGTACGTGACTCGCGCCTCCTCCTTCTCCTGCACCGTCCCAACGACGCGCGTTCCGTCCGCCTTGCGCATAGCGAAGGCGCAGACAGCTGCGCGCGCCGGTATGGGGAAGCGGTAGCTGCACTCGGCGGTGTCGCTGCCATCGTTCCTGTACTCTTGCTCGACGGAGACTCCGGCGGAAAGTCAAGGAGCGTGGCGCGGACAGCGACGCGGACGAGCGGGAGGGCGTGCGGCTTGCCCTCGACGATGCGGATGAGTCCGTGCATGACTCTGATGGGCGGGTGAGGTGCAGGAAGCAGAGAGTGGCGCGTGCGCGCGGGAGTCACCTCGAGGTGGGGCCGAACGCTGCACCGCCTCGCTCGCTTCTTTCACGCTGCACTTTCCTCCTCAGGCGACGAGCGACCGTGGATCTGGAGCGCCCGCGGCTGCCTCCGGATGGACCCACGCGGATCGCAGCTGCACGTTTTTCTCCCCGCACCGGCCGCTGGGCTCGGCCGAGGCAATCTGCCGCTTCGCTGCTTCCTCCTCCGCTTCCACCGCTGCTCTCCTGCTCGCACGCATCGCCATGAGCGCTATCAAGACTGGACTCGGCGAGCGTCTCGTCTCTGCGTCGACGGAGGCTGCCGCTTTCACTGAGCTGCCCGTTATCTCGCTCGCGCGACTGGCCGGATATCTCGAGGAGCGCAAGGCGCTCGCTGCCGAGGTGCGTTCCCCTCTGCGCCTCTCGTACGGACACACTGACGCCCGCACACAGATCCAGCAGGCGGCCATCTCGAGCGGCTTCTTCTACATCACGGACCACGGCGTCTCGCAGGACGACATCGACGCTGCATTCGCACAGGCCAAGGAGTTCTTCGCGCAGCCGGCGGAGAAGAAGATGCTCGTTGACCTGCACAAGGGGACGTCGTTCAAGGGCTACGCGCCGCTGAAGGGAGAAAACGTCGACCCGGCGAACCGCGGGGATGTCCATGAAGCGGTGCGCTTCTCGCTCGCACGCCGTAGCTGAACTACACTGACGGCGCACGCTCCCAGTGGGACATGGGCGACGACTCGCAGCAGATGAAGGAGGGTGCAGGGTCGGGTAACCTGTGGCCGCCGGCGGAGGATCTCCCCAACTTCCGCCCGACGCTGCAGAAGACTTGGTGCGACGATCTCGTTCTTCACAGTTAAAGGTCCATGTACTGACGCGCCGAGCTACAGGGACGAGATCATGGCGCTTGGAAAGCGCCTCTTCCCGCTCTTTGCCCTTGCGCTCGACCTCCCCGAGGACTACTTCAACGACAAGCTCAAGAACCCCGGCTCCGTCATGCGCATCCTGCACTACCCGCCGCAGCACGGTCCCGTCGACCTCAAGGAGATCGGCATTGGCGCGCACACGTCCGTCAACCTTCTCCCTCCTACGTCCCTCCTCGACTGACTCGCCCTTCATCCTCTCCTCCCTCTGCTCACCCCCCGAGCAGCGACTACGAGTGCTTCACGCTCCTCCTCCAGCACGGCGACGTCCAGGCGCTGCAGGTGTTGAACGCGGCGGGCGAATGGGTGCAGGCGCCGCCCAAGCCCGGGACGTTCGTCCTGAACCTCGGCGACATGATGCACCGCATGACCAGTGCGCCCTCCTACTCGTCGGTAGAAGACGAAGGAGAGTTGACGATCGCACCCTGCAGACGGCCTATTCAAGTCGACCGTACACCGCGCGATTAACCGCACCGGGCAGGACCGCATGTCCCTCCCCGTGCGCTCGCCCTCCTTGAGCCTCCTGCCAGCTCTACGCTCACACGCACGCCCGCGCAGTTCTTCTTCGGCCTGGACTACGACGCAGAGGTCGCGGTCCTCCCGTCGTGCATCACGCCCGAGCGGCCAGCGCAGTTTGAGCCGGTCAAGGCGGGCGAGTACGTCGAGGGCAGGCTAGCAGAGACGTACGTCAAGGTGGATACGAGCAAGGAGGTCGAGGCAGCGGCGTAGCGGGCTGTAGCGCGTGACATCAGTTTCAGACGGAAACGCTCTCGGACGCGCAGCGAGAAGTCTCGACAGCGACAGCGCCGGTCTCCCAGCACGAACGACACATTGCAGAGTACGAAGTGACGATGAGCGGCTCTAGCCGGGACCAACCTGCGGGATGAGGGCGCGTCAGCGCGAGCGTCCGGGAGGCGCGGGAGTTGGAGAGGTGAAGGAGGGGATGGGGATGAGGGGGGGAGGGATGGATAGGACCTTGGGTATATCGTGATGTTCGGAAAGACGCTCCAAATACTCGTTGAAGTCGGCGACGCGGTCCTTGTGGGACTTGAGAGCCTGCTTAGCCGCTTTGTCGAGGAGCTGCAGGCGCCAGGGTCAGCGCGCGGCTCGTCACGGCGCAGTTGAATGAGAATGGTACGCACGCGCTTGCGCTGGACCTCCTCGAACTTCCGCTGCGCCTCCGTCTTGCCCGACCCGCCCGACCCGCCCACCGCCGGACTCTCGCTCCGCTCCTTTGCGCTCCCGCTCCCCGACGCCGGGCTGTCGACGGGCGCCTCCTCGTCGCGCGCCTTCTTGCTCGAGCTCGACTTCTTCTTCTTCTTCTTCCTGCGGGATGGGAGAGCGGGGTGAGTGGGCGGAACGCGGTGGAGTGATGAGGTTTGGCGAGAGTGAGGCAGAGCAGCGGAAGGGACGTACGTCGGGTCTACAGCCCCTCCAGACCCCTTGAGCTTGAGTGAACCGCCTGGCTTGTGCTGGTAGTCTGACGCCGGCATTCGCTGGAGGTGAGGAGGACCGCGCCGCGAAACGGCCAAGTCGAAGCCTCGCTTCCACCCACCCCTCAAGTCAGCGCGCGAGTCGGTGGACAAATCGAACGAGAGTCAGTAAACATTTGTACAGGCATCGTCGCATGCAAAAGAAGAGTGCCCGCCGTGAGGCCGGCAACTTGTGCACGCCGCCCCGAATCGCGAGGGACGGCAAGCCTCGCGCGTCTCCCTTGCTCCTGCCCCTCACCAGCTGCCCAGCGAGACTGCTCAAGATGCTTACCCGCGCCGCACGAACCGTCTCGCGCTCGCTCGCCGCTGCTGCGCGCCCTGCACCCCTCGCCCGCCGGTGCGCTCCCCCACCCCGCCGCTTTCACGCGCGCATCGCCGTCGTCCAACCCTCGCCGCGGCTGACCACCCCGCGCGTGCACACAGGGCCTTCTCGTCCCACATTGAGGGCGAGAACCCCGTCTCGCTGTACACGCTCACCGAGGAGGAGGCGATGCTCAAGGAAGTCGGTGCGTCCCTCCACGCCCGACTAGTGCGGCCTGCCGGCACGCCGTTCGCCTGGCGCGCGGCGGCCGCCTCCGCAGAGCTGTTCGCTCATGCCTTCGTATGACGCGCAGTCAAGAAGTTCGCGAACGAGGTCGTCGCGCCGCGCGTCGAGGAGATGGACGAGAACGAGAAGATGGACCCGGCCATCATCAAGGGCCTCTTCGACCAGGGTGTGCGTGACTGGACCGTACGGAGCGGTAGGAGCGCGGCTGACAGTGAGGCGCGCGCAGCTCATGGCCATCGAGACGGACCCGGACCACGGCGGCGCCGGCGCCTCCTTCACTTCGGCGATCCTCGTTATCGAGGAGCTCGCCAAGATCGACCCGTCCGTCAGTGTGTGCTGTGACGTCCACAACACCCTCGTCAACACCGTCTTCCGCAAGTACGCCAGCCAGCACCTCAAGGACAAGTACCTCCCGCAGCTCGCCAGCAGCAAGGTGCGCCCCTTCCCTCTGCGATCTGCTTTCTCCACGTACAGTGGAGCTGACCGTACTCGTATATCGGCGCCCCATAGCTCGGCTCGTTCTGCCTGTCGGAGCCGGCTTCCGGCTCGGATGCCTTCGCGCTCAAGACGACGGCGAAGAAGAGCGAGGACGGCTCGTACTACACGATCAACGGCTCGAAGATGTGGATCACCAACTCGGCAGAGGCGGACATCTTCCTCGTCCGCCGCTCTTTAGCCCCATTCGTCCTGTTCGACCTGCTGACGCTTTTCCGCACCCAGGTCTTCGCGACCCTCGATGCCAGCAAGGGTTACAAGGGCATCACGTGCTTCGTCGTCGAGAAGGACATGGGCATCGAGATTGCCAAGAAGGAGAAGAAGGTGCCTCCCCTCTCGTCCTCCCCGGCTTGCGAAGGTCCCGCTCACCTCGCTCCGTCCGCACAGCTCGGCATCCGCGCCTCGTCGACCTGCACGCTCAACTTTGACGAGATCAAGGTGCCGGCGGAGAACCTGCTCGGCGAGGAGGGCCTCGGCTACAAGTGCGTCTCGCCGCCCTTCTTCCGCTCGGTGCGCGACTGACCCAGCTGCTCTCCGTAGGTATGCCATCGAGATCCTCAACGAGGGCCGCGTCGGCATTGCCGCGCAGATGATCGGTCTCGCGCAGGGCGCGTTTGACAAGGCCGTCCCATACACCTTCGAGCGCAAGCAGTTCGGGCAGCCGGTTGGCCACGTACGTCCCCGCTTGTCTGGCTTCTGCGTTGCGAAGCTGACCCTTCGTCCCGCCTGCAGTTCCAGGGCATGCAGATGCAGTTCGCCGACGTCGCGACCGAGATCGAGGCGGCGCGCCTCCTCACCTACAACGCTGCGCGTCTCAAGGAGCAGGGACACGTCTTCACCAAGCAGGCGGCGATGGCCAAGTGGTACTCGTCGGTGGTTGCGCAGAAGGCGTCGGGCAGCGCTATCGAGTGGGCGGGCGGGCTTGGCTACACCCGGTGCGTTTCATCCTTTGTCTGCCCCTCGGCGGCTCCGCTGACTGAAACACCTCTCGCAGCGAGACGGGCATCGAGAAGTACTGGCGGGACTCGAAGAGTAAGTCATCTTTCGTTTGTACGAGCGGTCGATGTCGCGCCGCCGGCTTCACGACGCCGTCGCAAGCCCTCCCCGGGTTCCTCTCCATCGCGCAACACGCTTATCCTGACGCTCCTCTGCGTGCACAGTCGGCGCGCTGTACGAGGGCACCAGGTGGGTCATTCTCATCACGCGTGTGCGTACGAGCCTTACTCACCTTCCCTCGTTCCCCTCGCAGCAACATCCAGCAGATCACCATCGGTGCGCCTCCCGCGTTCGTCATCCATATCACCGAGCTCTTGCTTACCTGTCGTCGTCTCCGCAGGCAAGTTCATCACGAAGGAGTACTCGGGCCAGTAGACTGTCTCCCGCCCGCGAAGGCTCCCTCACCCTCCCTCTTCCGTTTTGTGTCGTTCCTGCTGTGCCCGCAACATACAATTGCTTCTCTCGCACCCTCTGGTTGCTCCACGTTGCGGATGGAGAGGAGCGCCTCGGCTTGCGAAAGTCGAAAGATGCGCGTGCTCGTGGTCGCTGCCCACCCTCACCCCGCCCTTTCAAGTCTTGCTTCTGCGCGCTCCTTTCTTCCGTCGTAAGCGCCGTGCACATACTCTCGCCAGCCCAATGCGCTCAAGGCTGACCGCAGTCCAAGCTCAGCCAGCCGATCTCCCTTCGCTCATCGTCGGTCGACCCCGCGTGCCCTCCTCCCGCCCGCTCTCGCTCGCGCTTGCTCTTGCTGCACCGCACACGACACCAGCGACCATGAGCGACAACACCGACAAGCGGAGCCTCTCGCTCGCGCTTGCTCTTGCTGCACCGCACACGACACCAGCGACCATGAGCGACAACACCGACAAGCGGAGCCTCAGCAGCTACGGCGACGAGGAGCAGCTCGTGAGCCTCGACAAGGCCCGCCGCGGCACGCGATGATGAGGCGGTAGGACCACCGCGACGCCTTTCGATAACCAAGTCAAGCCTACGTGTACGCACTGCGACGCCGCAACCTCTGCCTTTCCTCCCCAGGGCGACGAGCGGGCCATCGCCCCCTCCTCTCCCCTGTTAGGTCACCGCGGGTGCTCTCCTGGTCGCTGTCCCGGCCTCTGCTGAAGCGGCGCTTTGCGGCGACTCTCCTTCAGCGAGGCTGGGCGCGGCTCGTCCTTCAGGCTGGAGCGGCGCATTGCGCTGGCCTCCCTCCAGCCCGTCGGACTTGGTCTTCCCTCCGCATCTGCCCCGTCGCCCTCACAAGGGGCGACGGAAGAGCGCTGGGAGCCCAGGAGTTGCTGAGATCATACCGTCTGAACTTGATCACGTTCAAACACGTGCGAAAGGATCGTGACCCTACCACTCCATCC
This sequence comes from Rhodotorula kratochvilovae, assembly GCA_019926025.1. Taxonomy (NCBI): domain Eukaryota; kingdom Fungi; phylum Basidiomycota; class Microbotryomycetes; order Sporidiobolales; family Sporidiobolaceae; genus Rhodotorula; species Rhodotorula kratochvilovae. The sequence continues at coordinate 369,735 of JAHSUG010000020.1, read as the reverse complement.
TGCCCTCGTTGGCGCGGAGTCTTTCCCCTACCCTCCCCCCTTCCCCCGGCACTCGTGCCGGAGCTCGCACAGAGCGGAAAGAACTGACTCGGCGTGTTCCCTGACGGGAAGGCTGCCTTCGGGTACAAGCAGGTGCGTTGGCGCTCTTCCCCTCTCATGCGCGAGAGTAGCCTGACCCGCGACGGCGGCAGGTTCTCCACCGCACATGGGCCCAGTTCGAGGCCTTCATGGCCGGCTTCGGCGCTCTCTACGTCGTCGGCGGCGCTCGGCTTCTGTACGCGTACGGGCTGTACAATGGCGGCCCTGCCGCGCTCTGGTCGAGGTGCGTTCTCTACCGCCCTCCGCCCTTAGCAGAACTGACACGTCTCTCGCTCCACAGCATGCTCATCACCGTCATTCTCATGACCGTCACCGGTTCGTCGCGCTGCTTCCTCGGTCACAGCTAGCCCGGCCTGACCCCTCGCTCGCAGCCGCCTCGCTCGCCGAGATCTGCTCGTCTATCCCGCTCAGCGGTTCAATCTACGTTTGGGCCGCCGAGGCAGGCGGCAAGAAGTACGGTCGCTTCTTCGGCTTTGTCGTGTGCGTCTCTCTGCTACATCTTGCACTACTTCCCCTCCAGCTCACTCGGCTTCATCCCGCAGCGCTTGGTGGGCCACCACCGCCTGGACGTCGTTTGTCGCGAGCAACACGCAGGGCACGGCCGACTTCATGCTCTCCGAGCTGAGCGTCTTCAACTCGTACTTCCCGGGCGGGCTCGACAGCGGCAACATCAAGTTCCGCGCGGTCGAGTGGATCGTCGCCGAGGTGTTCCTCCTCATCACCGTCCTGTCGAACCTCATGTCGCCGCGCCGGTTCGCGTGGATCTTCAAGGCGTCGGCCGTCATCATTGCGCTTGATTTCCTCCTCACGGTCATCTGGCTCCCCATCGGCGTCAGCAGGACGTACGGCTTCCAGTCGGCCGACTGGGTGTTCACCAAGTACTACAACGGCGCCGGCGCCGACGACGCGTGGACCTGGATGCTCTCGTTCCTCTCGACCTCGGGCGTCTTGACCGGATGGGACGCATCGGGTTCGTCCTTCGCCGCTTCTCCGCTGCTCGGTCAAGACTGACAATTTCCGCGCAGGCCACATCGCCGAGGAGACGAAGAATGCCTCGCTCGCCTCGGCGCGCGGCATGTTTTGGTCATGCGCCTTGTCGGGCATCATGGCCTTCCCCCTCCTCATCCTCTTCCTCTTCTGCTCGCCCGACCTCGACACCATCTTTGGCATCTACACGCCGCAGCCGTTCGTGACGATCTACCAGCTTGCGCTTGGCCGCGGCGGCCAGATGGTCATGACCCTCGTCGCCATCTTCGGCCTCCTCATCAACACGTCGCTCGCGGTGACGGCTGCGTCGCGCCTCATCTTTGCCATCGCGCGCGACGGTATCCTCCCTGGCTCGGCCTGGATCGGCAAGGTCGACAAGAACGGTGCGTCCCGTCCTCGTCCCGCGTCCTCTCGACCCGAAGCTGACCCGTCTCTTCCGCGCCCGCAGGCCAGCCCAAGAACGCCATCATTTTCATCGGCATCGTCGCGAGCATCCTCCTCTGCACGATCCTCCCCTCCTCGGTCGCGTTCACGTCGCTCATCTCGTGCGGCGCTGTCCCGACCATCGCGGCGTACGCTGTGATCCCGACCCTGCGCCTAATCTTCACGCGCGGCGAGTTCGCCAGCGCCAAATGGTCGAATGGGCGCTTCTCGATCCCCTTCTCCGTCATCGCCGCCGTCTGGAACAGTGCGTTGCGCTCCCCCTCTTCCCCTCGAGCTTCAACTCACCAAGCCTCGCCCGCCCGCAGCCTTCCTCCTCGCGGTCCTCTTCTCCCCGCTCGAGTTCCCCGTCACGGGCCAGAACCTCAACTACGCCTTCGCCGTCTTTGCGTTCGTCACCGTCGGTGGCGTCGTCTCGTGGTGGATCGTCCCGGAGGACATGTGGCTTGCACGCCGCGAGCTCAAGCGCATCCACGACGCCGGTACGGGCGAGCGCGGTGCAGCGACGACCTCGACTACGCAGGGCACGTCCACCGCGGCGGAGGGCGCGGACAAGGTCGCCCAGCCGCAGTAGGCGGGTGCTCGCCTCCCTTCCTCTCCTCCCTTCTTTATCCTCTTTCGCCCCTCGTTCCCTATTATCAGTAGAACTCGCTTTCGGTCCTTCGCCCTGCGCGACGCGCACACATCCGTTCACGCTCCCTTCCCTCCTCCATCGAAGCGAGAAGCGAGCAGCAAGCACAGAAAGCCCCGCACGCGGCGCGCTCGCTCTCCCCCGCGTTCGCACGAGGGACGGGGCAGAGCACCAAGCGCACAAAGAGGCGCGACATTGCCGCGCTCGGGAGTGCGAGACGGGGCAAAGTTGCCGTCCTCGAGCTGGAAGGGGGCGCGAGGAAGCTGCCGCGCGATCACCGTTCGTCCTGCGTCGGCGGCAGAATCTTGCAAGTCTGCGAGCATGTGCGAGCTGGGCGAGGTCATAAACGGCGGGCAGATGCGCGTGATGAGAGATCCACCCCGCCAAGACGCGAAATGAACTGGAGAAGCGGCGCGTCGGGAAGCGCCGGCGGTCTGCGGATGGAAGCGAGCAACGAGAGAAATGCATTCCGGCGTGAAAGGAAGGGCCAGGAGCGCAGAGAGCGATGAAGCGCGGGCTCCAAACGCCGCGACGAGCGTGCGCGTGCGAGGAGGGCACGCTCGCCGGCAGGCCCCTTTGTACGAGGCGGAATCGATGCACGAGCAGCAGGACGATGATCTGCAGCGAGCAGGAGCGAGCGCGCACAGCGCTGTGGGTGCCGGGGTGTTGCGTCGCGAGGAGGAGAGACCGGAGCCACGCGAGCCCACGCGCGACGAGATCAAAGTGCAGTGAGGGGCAAACGCACAGGGCACAGACCGTGCCCCGTGCGTTACCCCTCACTCCTGCTGTGCTACAAAACCCCACCGTGGGACCAGAGCACCGCCCTTGCATCTCTCGGGCGCGTATGTCTCCGGAAAGCCCGGCCTACTCCTCACCCACCCAGCCGCCCGAGTCACCCTGCGCGCGCGCAAGGCGTACAGGTCAGCGCGTGGTTCTCGGGGAGAGCGCGTGAAGGGGCGGGAAGCGGAGGGGAGAGCGGCGAGAGGGAGGGGGAGGGGGAAGAGGGGGAAGAGGCAGGAGAGGGGGGAAGGGAGCGAGACGCACCAAGTGGACCTCGTCCCTAAGCGAGACGAGCGACGACGAGGACGCCCCCGATGCAGAGCTGGTGCGGCCCTCTGCAACGAGCGAGCAGGTCAGCGCGACGCTCCTCCCGGGGAGAGAGAGGTGGGGCGCACCGTTGCCGAGAGCCGCCGTGAGCTGGAGCTGCGGGCGGGTGGGCGCGCGGCTTGAGCGTCAGCACTCGTCCATCAGGAGAGAGTGAGAGGGAAGGGAGCGGCGCACCTGGAGCTTGTAGCGCGCAGGGCCTTGGACCGTGCCGACGCCGATCACGCGCATCTTGCGCCGAGCGGGTTGAGCGACTGCGCGGGGGAGTGGCGTAGGTCAGCTCGAGGACGAGGGTGAGTAGAGGAAGCGGGGCGCACGGGTTGAGGCGGTGGAGCGCTGGACGAGGTGGTGACGACCGGGGGAGGAGAGGCCCATCCTTGTTGCCTGCGGGTTGCGGAGGGGTCAGCCTGGAGAGGAGAGGGGGTGAGAGGGAGGGAAAGAGGGAGCTCACTCGAGAGGGACTTGAGCGAGGAGGGGCAAGGAGGGGAGGGCGGGTGAGGGAAGGGAAGGAGAGAGGCGAGCGAGGCGAGGGCGCCGTCTTGTGCCCGCTCCCGCGTGACGTGGCTCAGTCAGCCGAGCTTGGCGCGTGCACGCAGGCGAGCAGTGCAGCGAGCGCGTTCCTCCCGCACTCTCGCCTCTTTCGGCGCCGGACTTGCGGGAGCTGCTTCCTTGGGTCTGCGGGCGCGTGCTCGTGCTGCTTTCGTAGTCCGGCATGGCGAGGATGGCGGGCAGCTCGCAGAGACCCTCGTCTCATGCGGCTCGGTGCGCGCGAGTGGGCAGCGAGCGGGTCCTCTGGCCTCGAGCTAAGGGAGGGAGAGGACGGGGGAGGTTCGTTCCAACGCGAGGGGGCGCTTCTCCCCTGCTCCGGCCTGTCCTGCGCATCTCCGGTGAGGAGGGAGGGCTGCCCATGGAGCTGTGGTGCGCTTCGTCGAGCGAGAGAAGGCGCCGATCATGTGCAGCAAGGGGTCTGCGGGGCGAGAGAGGAGGCGGCTGTGGCGCGGCGGGTCTCTCGCGGATTTCGACGGTTCTCTCGTGCAGGAGCGCTAGAAGGAAGGTGCTTGAGGGTGCGTGCGAGAGTGCAGGCGTGTAGGGGCTCTACTCGGCGAGCAAGGTCGGTCCCGGCGAGTGATGAGCGCGCCTTGACCTTCGCAAGTCGACTCCTGACCCCACTCCGCTGGCTTCGCTCGGTCCCTGCGCGGTGCTCTGGTCGCTCAGCTGGTCCACCCCGTCTCAGAACGAGGGTACTCGCTGGCGCGCAGCGTCCCGCTCGCCGCTGCACCCTCTCGTCGCCGTGCGCTTTCGCGATTCGCCCTCTCCTCGGGTACGCCGCTGCAAACGTAGTGCCCAGATTGCGCTCAAGCGTAGCAGCGTCCAGATGCAGGAAGGGGAGCAGGACACGCGTAGAAAGAGAGATGAGAACTGCATGGCATCCCCACCGCGCGCGAGCCTCGCTGTCATTGCCGCAGCCTCGCCCGCCACCCATCGAAGCGCAGCATGGCCTCCCGCGTGAGCGCAGCGTGCGCGCCCTCGGGCAAGTCGAGCAGCCCCTCGGTTTTTGCGCGCTCGTTGTGGGTACAGCAGGAGGTTGTTGAGGAGGCCGATCCTCTTGCGGATCTGCGGAAGCGTGCGAGACAAGTCAGTAGGCTTAGAGTCGCAAGAAGGAGACACGAGGACCGTGGAGAGCAGCAGAGGAGAGGGAGGAAGGTGGCATTTGGGGAGGGGAGGAGCGAGAGCGCGGGGATGAGACGCACGAAGTCGCAGTCGTTCGCAGTCCTCGTCAGCTTACTCCGCGGCTTGTTACAACCGGCCGAACCCTGCGCACTGCTGTCGGACTGCGCGGTCGTCAGCAAGTGCCGAGACAAGACGGGGAGGAGCACACCGAGCCCGGAGGGCGTCGAGGAGCCGCCTGTCAGCAACGGGCACGACGAAGACGGCTGAGGACAGCATTGCGAGCGAAGAGCTGCCCGCAACTGTGCAACCTGCGAACGGACAAGAAGTGAGGTATGCGAGCGCAAGACGCGGGACTGATGGGCGAGGCCGCGAGGGGCAGACGGAAAAGCGAGCGCACCCTACTCGCCCTGGTTGGCGCGGTACTCGGAGTCAACCACCTCGTAGTCAGGGCGACACTGAGAACGCCGTGTCAGCTGGTTCGAGGCTCGCGGGAGGAGGGGGAGGGCGCAGCGTGATCGTCCTGGACCCGCTCGAGGAGCGTCGGCCACGCGGAGTCGCGCGACGCGACGGCTGATAGCAGTAGGTGCAGTTTGAAGCTTGAAGGCCCGACCGCGGACAGCATCGAGACTCGCCTGGCGGAAGAGCTGGCGAAAGAAGAGCGAGGGGGGTCAGCACGGCGCACTCGGCCAGGGATGGAGATGACGCACAGCTGAACGCACCCAGCGCTGGCGTCTCGTCGAGCAGGTCTACAAGTGTGTGCGGGAGCAAATGGCGCGATGGGGACGGGAGAGGAACAGGTGCGTGCGGTGCGTGCGATCGAGACGAGCGGGAGCGGGGAGAGTGAGCACTCGGATGGGCGCGAGGCGAGAAACAGAGTGAGCGGGCGCATCGAGCGCTCTGCAGAGAGAGAGGGCGACGGGCAGGAGAGAGCAACGGGCACCGTAGACGTGCGATCTGCGTCGCCCAACCGCGCCGGGCGCCTCCGCGCAACTTCCCCGCCCTCCCATGCGCGGCCAGGGCGGGGCAAAATGTGCGAATATTGATCTTAACAGTTTATTCACTCTGTGCTCTGTGTGTTTGAGTAGTACTCATCAAAGGATCAAAGTGTGCGGCGCCCTGGTGCGGCGGTGCGCTCCGCGTGCAGGGCTGATCCAGCAGCGTGGCTAATGCGGAGGAGCCCGTTGGGCGTGAAGAAGACGGGCGGGCTTCATCGCTCGCACGGGCCTCCTCCAAGAGGAGAGCAGCGCCTCCCTCGCTGCAGGGGCAGGGCAATCCCCGGGCAGCGCTCGAGGGACGGCGAGGGCGGTGTGCGGAGCGATCAGGACGCAGACGAGGGGCGCGGGTCTGGACTCTGCGAGAGAACCCTCTGCGGCCGCCTTCCTCGAGAAGGGCGCGCTCGCGTGGGAAGCACCCTGCAACCGCGCCGGGCGATGCTGCCAGCGCCTCCGCCGCCCGCAGGAGTGCAGCTGCGCCAGCACCAGCACCCCGCTGGCCCTCCCGCGCACCCGCTCCACTCGCTCCCCCCCTCCTCCGCCCCCTCGGCCACGGCGCCCGTCCGCCTGCCCCCCGTCTCGCTCCCCCCGCCGGCAGACTTCCTCGAAGCACCCGTGCGTCCCCTCTCTTCGCGGATGCAGCCCGTGACCGTCCGCCCTTAGCGCCTTCTGCTCGCGGGTGCGCGACCACAAGCGCGCTTGGCCGGGCATGGCTTGCTCCTCCCTCAAGGGCCCGGCTTTCTTTCGTCTGAGGATCCGCGCTGACTGGACGACGACGCGCTGCAGGGATTCACCCCAGCACGGCGACAGAGCGTCAACTCGGACCCGGTCCTGCACGCCTTCTCCGCCGCGCCCGACTCGTCCTCCGCCCCACCGTCCCCTCGCAAGCCAACGCGCCCCCGCCCGGCTCATACGGCGCGCACCTCCCTCCGCACCTCGCTCGCCGCCCTCTCGCCGCAGAAGGCTCCTCTCTCGCCCCGCCCGTCGGCGCGAGCATGGAGGTCCTCCGCGCTGCTTCGCCCGCCGACCACCACCACGGCGGCCAGGGCGGGCTCTCCGCCATGCACGATGCCCGCTACCCTCCCTCGGCGTCGGGCCAGCCGGGCGCACACGACGGCTATGAGTACGGCGCGTCGTACGCGCAGCAGCACGGCCACCCTTCCTCCGCGATGGAGTTCAACCCTGCGAGCGTCGGTCCTGCACCCAGCTACCGCTTTGGCGGGCCTGCACCGCCAGCGCCTCGGCCGCTCGACGCGCCGTCGTACTTCGACTACTCGATGCGGCGGCACTCGCTCTCGAACAATCACAGCGGCGGAGCCTCGCCCGAGCGCCTCCCCCATCATCAGCAGCCTCCTCCACCCAGCAGCACCGCCAGCCCGAGCAGCACCATCCGAGCCCGTCGCCGAGCCTTAAGCGCAAGACGTCCGACGACGTCACGCCGCTCGACGACGGCTACGGCAGCTTCCCCAATTCGCCTTATCCTCACGGCCCGCCTCCGCCAGTCGGCGCCGCACCGCATCCGAAGCGCCGCACCTCGTCACTCACGTACGAGAAGCTCACGAACCTGAGCCTCGCCGAGCAGCAGCGGCGCGACTCGTCGTACGGCCCGATGAGCCCGTGGGAGGACGACCGGCGCGGCAGCGGCGAGAGCTACGCGAGCCAGGGCAGTCAGGTCTATTCGGTGCCGGCATACCAGCACGTCCACCCAGGCGTGCAGCCGTACGACCAGCGTGGGACGCCGCAGCCGCCGACGCCTGCAGCGCACGCGCCGCCGCCGCCGCCGGGCCCGGCGTGGGATGGGCAGCAGGTCGGGCCGCGCGGGTCTATCGCGCGCGGGATGTACGACGCCGAGGTCGGGCAGTTCAGCCGGCGGCCGAGCATCCCGAGCGTGAGCCAGATGATGCAGGGCCAGCAGCCGTACTACCCCGCCGGGACGCCGCAGCCTCTCCCCTCCCCGCACCACGAGCAACCTCCGCCCTTCCCGCCGCACGCGCGCGGCATCGCCCAGCCCGCCGTTATGGTCTCCTCCGCCCCTCTTACCTCAACGACCGAGGTCGATGCCCCTCATTCGCGACCCGCGTCGAGCGCGTCGTTCGCGCCGCACGCGCCGCGCACGTCTGGCCCGCCTCCCGGCCCGCCCGCGCCCTGGACGCTCGGAGGGCCGCCCGTCCCGCCCCCGGGACTGCACGCCTCGCGGCAGAACTCGGCGGGGTCGCTTAACCTCGACCCGACATCGGCGTACGCGCCGGGGCAGGGCCCGCCGGGCAAGGAGACGCCGTACTCGCGCAGCCCAGAGCTGCGCGTCAGCCACAAGTTGGCGGAGCGCAAGCGGAGGAAGGAGATGGCGCAGCTGTTTGACGACCTGCGCGAGCAGCTCCCGTTCGACCGCGGGCTCAAGGCGAGCAAATGGGAGATCCTCAGCAAGGGTGCGTCCCTTTCCCCTCCTTCTCAACCTTTGCTGACGAGCTCGTCGCGCGCAGCCATCGAGTACGTCGCATCGCTGAAGACGTATACCAACGACCTCGCGAACGACAACCGCTCCCTGCGCGAGCACTTCAACCTTCCGCCCGGTCCTACACAGCCTCCGCTCAACCCGTCGGACCCGTTCGACGGCCCCTCGAGGCCGATGCTCGACTCGTCGCGGGGCTCGTCGCACGCGGGGACGTCACACGAGCCGAGCCCCGCGCCGGCGGGCATGCCCGGCGGGGCAGGAGGCTCGCCGTTCGCGCGTCCCGGGTCGGGCGGGCCCTCCCCGTCGCAGTCGCACCAGAGCATCAGCTCGCTGCACGCGAGCGCCGGCGCAGGAGGCGGCGGCGCCATGCCCCCGCCGCAATGGCAGCAGCAGCACCCGCCCTCCCGGCCTGCGTCGCAGGCGTCGCACGCAGGCGGGCACCCCTCGCCCGCGCAGGCGCACGCGGCGCCCCCGCCCGCGCCGCTCAAACTGCAGCAGGCCCCGGGGGTCGTGGCGGGCGGGATGCCCCCGCAGCCGAGCCCGCCGCTGTCCCAACACTCGGGGACGACCTCGCCGGGGCTGGGGCATGCGCATTCGCCTGTTGTTGCGAATGGCGGCGGGCTGGCGCATGGCGGCGAAGGTGCAAAGGCCGAGCAGTGAGCGGTCGTACACCTCCGCCTCCGCCACTCGACCCCGTCTGCCGCCTCTCCCCTTTCCTGACGGCCTCTCTCTGCCTCCGCCTCTCTACATCTCGTCCTTCCCTCTCCACATCGACTATACAAGCCCGGCTCATCGGCCGAGCACGGCGTGCAAAACGACACAACGACGCCCGTCTCGGCTCGGCGGACGGATCCTCTCGAAGATTTATTCTATGCCCCTGCTGTCTCCCTGTATGTACGAGTAGATCTCGGTTCTGGTTCATCCTCTATCGTCCTCTTCCCGCCCGTTGCGCTCGCCCCGGCCGGCGGGGTTCCCCTCTTTCTCCCCCTTCCCTCGTTCTGCGCTCCTCCCCTCCTTCCTCACTATTTGGTTGTAGATGTCGTACGGCTGTTGCGAACCAGTGGTGTGCCCCTCCGCCGGCGTTCAAGCTTGCGAGGAAAGCGTGCGCCATGCATCGCTTGCGCGTGAAACCAGCGCTCCGTCGCCCCGTTTCACTCCTCTCCTCTGCCTCCCGCGTCACTTCGCCAGTTGCGCGCGTTGCAGAAGACATGGAACCGCTCCTCTCGCGCCGCAGCATCTTCCCGCGAACACGCGGACGCTCGCTCGGACCCGCTCCAACGGCTCGCCTCCTCTCGCTCAACCTCCCGCGTTTCTCGCGCCTCTGTGCTCTTGCTCTTCGTCTGTACACTCCCACGCTCCTTACCCCTACACAGGAAGCCGGTCTTCCTGTCTGCTCTCGCCTGTGTCCCCTCTCTCCCCCTCCTCCTCGCTCAACATGCGCTCGTTCGCCCTCCTCTCTGCCGCCCTCGCCGTCGCGCCGGGCCTCGTCGCCGCCTCCAACACGGCCAAGGATGCGTCCGCAACGACCACCGAGTGCTCGCAGGGCGCCGTCGCCACCAAGGTGCGACTGCTCTCCCTCTCGAGCGCGGCCCCTCTCTCCTGACGAAACGCAAAGCTGACCCTTCCCTCGCGAGCGCAGCACTGGGGCCAGCACAAGTACAAGCTCCACAACAAGGACTTCAGCCGCTTCTGGCAGCACTGGCGCGACTCGACCGCCGAGGTTGGCGCCGGCACCGGCGAGAAGGAGTGGAGCTGGTCCACCGCGTGGGCGACGACGATCACGTACGGCGGCGAGGCGCAGCAGACTGCGGCACCCGTCGAGCAGGCGACATCGAAGAAGGCCGCGCAGACGCACAAGGCCGCGTCGAGCAAGAAGGAGGTCAAGCCCAAGAAGACGCCAACCTCCCGCGCGCAGAGCGCCGCTCGCACGTCTTCCGCCGCCAAGAAGGTCAAGACGACCGCCAAGACGACCGTCCAGGCGACGACGAAGCCCAAGGCGACAACCCGCACCCGCACTACGACCCGCAGCACCACCCGCCCCGCGGCGACCACCCGCCCCGCGACGACCACCCGCCCCGCCGCGACGACGACGACGAGCAAGACGTCCCCGCACCCGCCCCGACCTCGACCGCCGACGCTGGCTCGGTTGAGGCCGTCTCGCTCCGGCTGCACAACGAGTTCCGCGCCAAGCACGGCGTCGCCGCGCTCACCTGGAACACCAAGCTCGCGAGCACGGCGCAGGCGTGGGCGAACAAGTGCGTCTTTGAGCACGGCGGCGGCGCGGCGATCGGCGCGGGCGAGAACCTCGCGGCGTGGTCCGGCAGCTCGAGCGATGTTTCGCAGGGCGTGCAGATGTGGTACAACGAGGTGTCTGACTACAGCTTCAACAACCCGGGCTACTCGTCCGCGACCGGCCACTTTACCCAGATGGTGCGTCGCAGTGCGCTTTCCTCGATTTGCGCGACGGGGTTGACCTCTCCCGCCAACGCAGATCTGGAAGGGCACGACCGAGATCGGCTGCGCTGTCTCCAAGTGCGCGCCGCTCACTGGTGACGGCTTCAGCTGGGTGCGCCTCGCTCCGCACGCTTCGAAGCGCACGAGACTGACTACGCCTTCCTACCCCTCTCGCAGAACGGCTACTTCTACGTGCGCCTCGCACGCTTTCTCTCTCATTTCTTACCTCGCTGACTGCATACACTCTCCGCAGGTCTGCGAGTACTCCGCACCCGGTGCGTCCCGCCCATAGTCTTCGCTTTCCAGCCTCCCTTGACGCGCTTTCCCCCCCTGCAGGCAACATCGTCGGCGCCGACAGCGCCGGCACCGCCAAATCGTTCTCGGCGAACGTCCTCGCGGCTCTCTCCTGAGTGCGCCTCGCCCCATTGTCCTCCCGCCGGTCGGGAGTCGACACCCTCAGTCCTTCGTTTTCTTTCCTCCCTCTTAGCTCTTAGTCGCCGCGCTGTGATCGCAGGCTCGACATGCAAACTCCGGAAGTTGCGCTCACGCCTTTTCTGCGAGAGAACCGAAAGTCGCCCGTCAGCAGCTTCATCAGCGAGAAGTACCCTCGCCCTCCGCCCCTCACCCGCTGCGCACCCTGAGCGTTGAGATGGACGCGCAGTTCTCGGACGACGACTCGCCCTGGCTCGACGACGAGCCGCACCACGCCTCGGGCGCGCCGTCCTCCACCGCGCACTCTGGCCAGATCTCCCAGCAGGAGTGGGAGAAGCTCTCCACGCGCTACTCGGACGTGCGCCGCTGCCGTCTCATCCATATGCTACTGAGCTGACCACTCTATGCGCGCACAGGCCGGCTACCGCGACGGCATCACGGCGGGGAAGAACGAGCGCCTCCAGGCCGGTTTCGACGAGGGCTTCGCGCTCGCTGCGCCGTACGCGCGCGAGCTCGGCGCCCTCCGCGGTATCGCAGCGAGCCTGCTCGCGCTCCTCACCGTCCCGAGCGCGAATGCGACCAAGCACGCCGGCGCGCTCGTCGACGCCTCGCTCGCGGCGGCGGGCGGCGCCCCCGCCAAGGAGCGCGCCGTCGCCGAGCTGCGCGAGATTGTAAATGCTCTCGCGCGCCTCGACGCGGTCAAGGTCCTCCCCGTTGACGAGGAGGCGGAGCAGCACGCGCGCGAGCACGCCGACGAGGGGATCAGCGAGGTCATGCGCGAGCGGCGCGAGATGCGCGAGATGGAGGCGCTCATGGGCGGACTCGGAGGCAGGAAGGACGACGGCGCGACGACGGGCGAGGCGCACGTCGCCGAGTGCAGGAGGAGGCTCGGGGAGGTGCTCCGCGTCTTTGGGCTCGAGGCCGTCCTCCCGCCCAACCGCTCTTGAGGGCGCTCTCTCGCTCTCGCGCCCTCTCGCGGACGGCGAAGTCGCCCATTGTGGCGGAAGGATAGGTCGCCGGAACCGCGCCTCCTCGCAGCGGACGCGGCCCTCGCCTCGGCAATCTCCTCGCGCACTGGCGACCGCAGCCAGTGCCGCTCCATGCTTATCGAGCGGCGCGGCAGCCACCATCGCTTCGAGCACTCGGTTGCGCAAACAGGTGCGCCATGCTCTCGCCCCTTACCGTCCTTCGCGCCTGATGGCCTGGCGCTCGCAGCTTTCAGTGTGCCCGTACACGAAGCGCGCGGCGACTGCGCAGCGCGAAGCTTGTACGCCTGCAGGGCGAAGCAGCTGAGGGGCGGGACCTGTAGACGGCCTCGCGCGTGATGGATTCCGATGAGGCAAAGAGCAACTCGTTTGCAGTGCGAGGGCGGCCCCAGCGAGGAAATAACAGGGAAGCTCTCTTCGGAGCAAGGACGAGAAGCAAAACGCGTGTCGATGATACAGACAAGCCGGAGCGAACGGTACAGAACTGCCGAGCCTCTACTAAGGCACCCGTCAAAGAGAGACAGAGAGAACACCTCGCAAGCCGACCCGCGCCTGTTCATGCCCCGACGAACGCCTCGGCGCCGCGGAGCTGCATCTGCTGCTGGTCGAGGTCATCGACGAGCGCCTCGATCGCGCCGTCGGGACGCCGCACCCGAGCGCGACGAGCTGCCTGTACTGGCCGAGCTTGGCGCCCGTGCCGACCTCGGCCTGCCCGCGGACCAGCGCGCCAAAGAGGCGCGCGCGCTCCTCCCTGAACGCGGCGATCCGGCTCGCGAGCGCCTCTGCGCGTGCGGGCGCGTCCGCCGGGGGGTGCGCAACGAGCTCGGCATACGCGTCAAGATCGGCCTGCGGGCCTCCTTCGGCGCCGCCGTCCTGCTCGTACTGCTGCTCGCGCTGGTCCTCGTCGCGGACCCACTTCTCCCACCCGAGACGGAACCGCTTGCCCATCTTGGCCTCGAGCTCGCCCTCGAGCTCGTGCGCCTCGGCGACGAGCTGCGCGCGCGTCGCCGCGTGCTGCTCGAGCTGCTGCGCCGCCGCCGTCGCGTCGGCGATCTCGCCCTGCAGGCTCGCGGCGAGGGCATCGGCCTGCGCGAGCGCGCGCTCCTGGTCCGCGAGCTCGGCGTCGAACGACGTCGCGAGCGTGTCGAGGAGGGCGGCGACCTCGGGGATGACGTGCGTCGCGATGCGCTGCCCCGCCTCGGAGGTGTGCAGCCGCGCGCCGCTGCCGCCGGGGAGGGAGAACGCCCCTGCGCCCGTGATGCCACCGCCGGGCGTGCTCGACGGGCCCGCGACGGGCGATGCACCGCCCCCGTTCATCGTCAGCGGGCCGGCGACGGCGGCAGCGGCAGCGGCGGTGACAGCGGCGTTGGCGACGTCCTGCTCGCGGAAGCGCTCGTCCTCGAGGATGTAGTCCTCGGCGGTCTTGCCATCGCGGTTGGCCATCTTGGGGTCTGCGCCGTGGTCGAGGAGGATCTTGACGAGGCGCTTGGAGCGCGCGCGCGCGGCGAGCGTCAGCGCCGTCTCGCCCTCCTCGTCCTGGAAGTTGAGGATGTCGGCGACCTCGTCGGGGTACTCGGCGAGGCGCTGCAGGACCGTCTCCATGTAGTAGCGCGCGGCGTGCGTCTTGCCCTTCTGCAGCGCAATGTCGACGATGTAGTGGAACACGGTCCGGTCGTTGCGGTCGATGTTGATCGTCGAGCGGTGCAGGAGCTCAAACAGCTCGGGGAACTTGCGCAGGTCGTAGTTGTTGGTGAACATGACGGAGCGCATCAGCGCCGTCTGGCCCATCGAGTTGGCGCGGAAGATGTCGGCGCCGGCCGAGAGGAGGAGCTTGACGATGCGCATGCGGCCCATCGCGCACGCCCAGTGCAGCGCCGTGTGGCCGTCGTCGTCGATGACGACGTTCGGGTCAAAGTCGGCCGGCGGCGCGAGGAGGAACTGCGGGATCTGCTGCGACTCGCTGACAAAGTAGTCGAGGATCATCCGCGCGTACCGCAGCGGGCCGAGCCCCTGCAGCTGCGCGTGCGCCGAGAGCGGCGCCGGGTCGTGCGCGACCTTGCGCTTCTTGCTCGACGGGCCCGCCGCCGCCGAGCCGCCGTCGGTGTACTCGTCGCCGTCATCCTCGCCGCCGAGCGGGCTCGGCGTCTGGCTCGTCTCGCTCGCGTCGTCCTTGGCGGGCGTCAGGCTCCGCCCGCCGCCGTAATCGTCGTCGCTGTCGTGCGCCATGAGCGCGCGCCGGGCTGCCGCCGCCTTGCCCATCGACGCGCGCGGCGCCTTTGGCGGCGGCGTCGGCATCCCTCCATGTCGATCGCGACGTCGTGCTTCTTGCGCGGGCGTGTCGGCGCGGCAGTGATGTGCTTCGGCGCGAGCGGGGGCGACGTTGCCGACGGGACAAAATCGAAGATGGGCTGGAGGAGGCGGTCAACGCCGTACTGCCGCGAGAGGGCGACGCCGCGGTCCATCGGGATCCATGTTCCTGCAGAACGGGCGCAGAGAGCGTCAGTGGGCTGCACGCGCGAGAGGTCGCTCGGTCCCTCCTCCCCACAGGCCCGGGGCGCGACGCGACGGGCAGATGCAACGCGTCGAGACTCCGAAGGCGGTGTCGACAGGGCGTCCTGATGGCTTCAGGTAGCACAGAGCACCTAGGAAAGCGCCCTACGAGCGCTCTGCACCTCGAGCACGCGCCCGTGACGCCCAGCGCTGTGGGCTGGGCACGAAAACCCGTCCTCGCGCACCGCCTCATCGCAGGAAGAGCGAAGCCTGACGCACCCTGGTACTTGCCGTAGCCGCCCTGGACCTTCTCATGCGTGCCCTTCTGCACCTCGCGCTCGAGAACGCGCGTTCGCTGCGGCTTGTCGAACCCGGCAACCTTGAGGATCTGGGTCGCGTTGAGCCAGGCGTCGGCCTGGCGGCGCATGACGGCGACGCCGTGGCAGGGCATCTGGGGGCGGGAGAAGCGCGCGCATGGTCGAGGAGGGCAGGGGAGGAGGTCGCGGGTGATGAGCGGCGGGGAAGGGCGAGGGAAGAGCGAGCGGGTCAGCGGGCGCGCGAGTAGGTCAAAGAGAGGGTGCGGATGACCTCGTAGACGGGCACGCCCGAGTAGCATGCCTTGTAGATGGCCGGGGCCTGGGCAGCCATGGTGGGCGGGACGGCGGGGAGGGCGACGAGGGGACAGACGCGTGTGGGCGCGGCGCGAGAGCGTGTCGCTGGGCGTGGAGGGTGCTAGGAGCGGGGTGCGCGAGAGCAAGACGCGCTCTCTGCGGGCAGACGCGAGGGGAGCGGGCGGAGCGGCGACGCGTGAGAATCCGGCGCGTCGAGAAGAGCGCGCCCTCGACTCGCTCAGACTGGATGGCAGAGGCTGGACAAATACGAGTAGACTCTCGCAGTACAGCTTCCGCTACTCCTGACTTCCCACGAGGCGAGGGTGTGGATGGCTGTGGGACTTACGCTGATTCGCCTCGCGCTCCGCTCCATCGCCTCGTCCGCTCCCGCCGCCAGTCACCATGTCGCCGTCCGCCGAGCCGTTCACCCCGCAACCCGCAGACCAGGCAACCGCAGCCAAGGCCCGCGTCCCCCTCGGGTACGCTCCCCCTCTCCCCCTCCCATCTCCTCCTCCTCCTCGCCGGCGCGCTGACCCCGCCCCACCCCGAACAGCTGGCGCGACGCCTGCGGCAAGTGCGTCTTTACACCCGCTCGCTCCCCTGCCAGGCGCATGCACGAGAGCTCACCTCGCCGCGGCGCCCCCGCCCTCCTCCCTCCGCAGGCTCCTCATTCCCCTCAACGTTTGCCGGCATGAGAACCTCTACGCCACGTGGAGTGCGTTCACTGGCTCTGTTTGCGTCTGTGCGAGCTGCGCTGACTTCCCTGCGTGCGTCTTTGAAGAGTGCGACGACGAACGGTGCGCTGCTCTGCCGAGGCTTGAACGGGGGACTGCTCTCTCCAGGAGCTCTGCTGACCCTCAGTTCTTGTTCGTGTATTTGCGTCGTACAGGCACGTGTACGAGAAGTGCGTCCGCTCCACTGCGTTCGCTTCGAAGCTCCCGCTGACCTCGCTCTTCCCTTGCACAGGTGCCAGTACGACGAGTGCGCCCGTGTACCTCTACGTTCTTTCAGCGAGCAGTACTGACCGTCAACGCGCCACTCCTCTCCCGCCTCCCGCCGCTCCCGCCTCGCCGCATCATCTCGCCTCTCACGCCGTCCTCAACCCCCTCCCCCCGCCTTCCCGCCCATCCCTCCCATCTCTTTTCATCCTCGCCTCGCACCCAACCTACCCATTTCGACTCGCGACTCGCGGCGAGCAGCTACCTGTCGCGCATGAAGGCGCTTGCGAAGCAGCAGCGGGCGCAGGCGGACGAGTAGACGCGCAGCGGTGCGCGGGAATGTAACGCGAGGGAGGTGCTTCAGTCTTCACCGGTCGCCGTGCCTGTAGGGCAGGAGAGGCGGTAACGAGGTTGCGCATGGGAGACGGTGAGCGGTGGGAGAGAAGGGCTCTCGTCTCTCAGCGAGAAGCGAACACGCAGGTGGGCCGGGTACAAGTACATGTTTTCCGTGCGCGTCCATGCTGTACGATCAACGAGAGAGAAAGAAAGAACTGCTGAGAACTGCGCGCCGTCGCCTCCTCGGGTCGACCTCCTCCGCCAGGTGACAAGATGGGTGAGGTGGGGGGAGAGGGAGGGTTATGCGCCGCCGACGAGGATGTTGTTGATGGGGATCTGTGCGCGCGTACCAGCGTCAGTCCGGGCCGCTCTGGGGACGAGTCTCGACGAGCGCAAGACGGGGAGGAAGAGGGGACGGACGTGGATGAGCTTGACGAGGTAGCCGATGCCGCCCATCATGGCGAACCCGATCGCGACCGCGCGGCAGATCTGGAGGTACTCTGCTCGCGGCCGTCGCGTGAAGAGGAGGGGTGATAGGCGCGTGCGGAGGAGGAGGGGCGGGGCGGGGGGGAGGTCAGCGCACGTCGCGGTTGGAGGGACGGAGGGCACGCGTACCCTTCTTGTCGGGCTTGGTACAGCGGTTGATGAACTGCGCGCGTCCACACAGAAACGGGGCGAGGCGGGGAGCGTGAGCAGCCACGTCCCGCGGCGATGAAGAGAGGAGGGGCGGGGTGGGAGGGAGCTTACGTTGTTGCCGTCGCGGATGAAGACCTTGCCCGAGTCTGCGAGGTCCTTGACTGCGTCCATCGTTGGTGTGGGGTTGCGGAGTGGGGAGGGCAAGGGACGACGAGGAGGAGAGCCGCGTCTTCCACGTGAAGAGGCGACGATGGCGAAGAGCGAAGAGGGCGAGAATGCCCCGACCGAGCTCCTCGCAGATCTGCACGTCCAGTACATCCAGTCCCTCGACCAGGTCCGCCCCTCCCCCTCTTCGCCTCCTCCTCCTCCCGATGAAGCCCATCCCCGGCTGATCCCTCGTTCGGACACGCGTGCAGAAGCGCGATGAGCTCAGCTACTACTACACCGAGCACCTCCGCATGAACGGCATCTACTGGGGGCTCACCGCCCTCGCCCTCCTCGGCCGCACCGACGCCCTCCCGCGCGACGACATGCTCGAGTGGGTCAAAGCTGCTGGGTCGAGTCCGCCGGTGCGCTCGCTTCCACCGGCTCCTTCCACCTGCGCGCCCCTGCTGACTCGCACGACGTGACGCAGGCGGGTTCGCCCCCCACCCCGGGCACGAGGCGCACATCCACCCGACGCTGAGCGCAATCCAGATCCTCGCCACGCACGACGCCCTCGACCTCCTCGACAAGGACCGCATCGTCTCCTGTGCGCCGTCTCTCGCTGCCTTCTCCGCCCTCCCGCTTGCTCACCCTCCCCTCCCTCTCCGCGCAGTCGTCCTCTCCCTGCAGGACCCCGTCCGCGGCTCCTTCGCCGGCGACCAGTGGGGCGAGCAGGACTCGCGCTTCTCCTACTGCGCCGTGTCGTGCCTCTCGCTTCTCGGCCGCCTCGACGCCCTCGACAAGGACAAGACGGTCCGCTTCCTCGAGGGGTGCCGCAACTTTGACGGCGGGTTCGGCCGCATCGAGGGCGCAGAGAGCCACGCGGCGTACGGTGCGGCGCTCCTCTACCCTTCCTCCGCTGTAGCAGGCGGACTGACACCGTCGACCTCTGCCCGCGCAGTGTGGACCTGCGTTGGCGCGCTCGCAATGCTCGACCGCCTCGATCTCGTCGACGCCGACACGCTCTGCTGGTGGCTCTGCGAGCGGCAGTTGCCTTGCGGCGGGCTCAACGGGCGGCCGGAGAAGCTCGAGGATGTGCGCCCCCTCCCCGCTTTCCCTCAGAAGACGGGACTGACTGACAGAGAGAACCCGCGCAGGTCTGCTACAGCTGGTGGGCGATCGCGAGCCTCGCCATCCTCGGCCGCACGCACTGGATCGACGGCGACAAGCTGTCGCGCTTCATCCTCTCGGCGCAGGTGCGCCCCGCTTCCTGTTTCTCGCACCGCAGCGGACTGACTCCGTGCGGCGTCGCGCAGGACCCGGACGAGGGCGGCATCGCCGACAGGCCGGACGACGTCCCCGACGTGTTCCACACCGTTTTCGGCCTTGCGGGTGCGTCGTCCTTCTCCTTTCTCGCCCGCACTGCTGCTTCCTGACCAGCTCTTCGCCCGCAGGTCTGTCGCTGCTTGACTACCCCGGACTGAAGGAGATCGACCCTGTGTACTGCATGCCGAGGGAGGTGACGAGGCGGGTGCTGGGGAAGTAGAGCGCGCCAGGGGCAGGGAGGAGCTTGTTGTTGTATTCTCACCTCGCGATCGCACCGACGGAAACTGGAGGACAGGCGCAACACTCTCAATGCCCGACGCGAAAGTGAGAAGGCGAACGCGTTGTCTATTGCGCGCCTCGCTCTGCACTGCCGCCGTCGACGAGAAGAACCCGCCCGGCGCGTCCTCACCGCCCTCCGCCGCCGCCCTCGCCGCCTTCTCCTCCTCGCTGCTCCACCTCTTCCGCAGCGCGAGCTTCTCCACCGCGTCCCACAGGTCCGGCCTCTCCTCCCTGATCCTGCGCGCGACGCGCTCCTGCGCCTCGACGCTCTCGCGCCGCGCAAACTTGAGCAGCGCGCGGACCGTGCTGTCGCCCGCGACGACGTCGCCGGGCTTCATCTCCTCGAAGACGACCTCCTCGGCCTCGGCGAGCCGGCCCCAGCGACAGAGCGCCTCGACCCAGCTGTCCCAGTTCTTCCGGTTGCGTTGGACGCGGATCCTCCCCGCGGCGAGGTCCGCCCAGACCTGACGCGCGCGGCGCTCGCCGTCGCCGAGGGCATCGTGCCCCGCCGTGTCGAGGAGGGTGCTGACGCTCGTCGCGTCGACGCCGACGCCCGCGCCCGGCGCAGAGAGGAGCATCCCGTCCCAGATGCGGTACGCGGCGTTGCTCGCGCCCGTGCGCGAGTACGCGCCCATCAGCGCGTTGAACAGCGCCGTGTCGGGGTCGAGGTGCACGTCGAGCTTGATGAGCGAGTGCAGGTGCGCTATCGTTGCCGGCGAGGCCGACGCCGCGCGCGAGTAGTACGTCAGCAGGAGCGCGTACGTCGCCGAGTCGGGCGGGTGCCCCGACGTCCGCATGTCGGCGAGGAACTCCATGATGAGCGGCGCGGGCGCGGGTTCGCCGCCCGACGCGGGCGGCGCGAGCGACGTGAACGCGCCGAGAAGCGTGTTGTACGCCCTCCGGTCGAGGACGGACGGGTCGAGCGCGCGGAGCTCGTCGTACGCCGCGAACGCGTCCTCAAACGATGGCGCGGCGCGCATCAGCGCCGCCGCATGCCACGCGACCGCCGCGCCGTCGAGCCGCACCCCGCGCTGCTTCATGTCGCCGAGCAGCGTGCGCGACCACTCGAGGTCCGGGGTGCGCGGGTCGGCGCACGCGCGCAGGAGCGTCACGTAGATGCTCGCGTCCGGCGCGGTCGAGAACGACCTCGACGACGTCGCGAGGTCGTCGTAGAGCTCCTTGGCGGTGTCGAGGGTCGCTCGGGTGGGAGAGGGAGAGAGGAGCGCAGAGAGGAGAGGCTGGATCATCGACGAGTCGGGCTGGACGGACCGGTCCCGCGCGAGCTGGTACGTCTGTAGCGCACCGGCGAGGCCATCTTCCCGCTGCGCCAGCGCAGCGATGACCATTGACCAGGCTCGCCGGTCCGCCGTAACGCCGAGCGCGTCCTCCAGGCGCTCGAGGAGCGCGATGCCCTCCTCAGAGGTGCGCAACTCGCCAGTCCCGTGCTGGAGGAGCGTGTTGAGCGTGAGCGCGTTGAGCGCAACCCGCTGCCCGCGGTGCATCTCGGCGGCGCGCACGCCCGCATCGAAGCCGTGCTCGACCGCTTCGAACTTGACGAGCGCATTGATCGTCGCCGTGTCGACCTGCCCGGCGGGCGCCTTGCCCTTCTCGCCCGTCGCGGCCTGCACTTCGCGAAGCAGTCGGCGCTGCACCTCGCGCGCGGACGCGAGCTCGCCTGCGTCGAGGAAACCCGCGAGGAGCGTCTGCTCGGTCCAGAGGTCGGGCTGGACGCCTCGCTCGGCCATCTCGTCCTGGAGCGCGCGGACGGCGCGGAGGTCGCCCTGCTCGAACAGCGCGGCGAGGAAGTGTTGTACGAGACGACGTTGGGCTCGACGCCATGTGCGCGCATGCGCTCGACGAGCGCGCGCATCCCGACGAGGTCGTCCGCGCGGCGGTACCCCTGCAGGACGACGTTCCACTCCGAGACGGTGGGCCAGACGCCGTGGGTGGCACGCATCGACTCGAGCCACTCGACGGCCTTCTGCATGCGCCCGACGCGCGACATCGCCTGCAGGAGGATCTGATGGTCCGTGATGCTCGGGACGAAGTTGAAGTGCGTGGCGCCGTCGTTGAACATCCGGAGCGCGAGGCGGAACTTGCCCGTCGAGGCGGCGAACCGCATCAGGTCCTGGAACTGGCCGTGCGAGAGCGGCGCCTTTGAGCTGGACGAGGACGAGAGCTGGACGGCGTCGACGAGGGCGGGGTACAGCTTGGCGAGGATGTCGGGGCGGTCATCCCTGCGAGTCTCGAGAAGCTCGCGCACGAGCTCCTGGGACGACTTGGTCGGCTTGCGGAAGAAGAACGGCGTCGGGGTCGAGGACGAGAAAGGGCGGGCGGGGCGGGGCGCAGGGCGTGCGGGTGGGCGGGTCGGCAGCGCAGGGCTCCTGGGCTGGAGTGCCATGCGCAATGCGCCTGCTGCAGCTCTCCGCATCGCGAGTAGAGCGAGAGGTGGCGGTGAAAGCGCCCTCTCTCTCGCAGACGGTCGCACAGGCGAGTGCTCCACCAGCAGCGCCTCTCCTTCCCTGAGTTTCGCTCGAGTCTGTACAGTAGAGCTCATTCGCCGCCGCCGGAAAAGGTTGCGAACCCGGATGCACGGAGGGAACTCACCTGCTCATCTCTCCTGGAGGAGGCGCGTGAAAGGAACGGCGGGCTGCAACTGCAAAGATGGCACTGATACAACGGCAGCAAGGCAAGACACACTGACGAGGAGGGCGGGGAAGACGGGATATGACGGGCGAGGAGCGAGAGGGGCCTAGGGCGGGCGCAACGGGTAGGCGAGCATCGGGTGAGGGCGTCGGAAGTGCGCGGGTGTTGAGCGCAGTGGAGAGAGCGGAGGCGCGCGATGGGCGGAGGGTGTGTGCGTGCGAGAGAGATGAGAAGGCGAGAGGAGCAAGAGCGGCAGAGGGGGAGAGCGCATTAGGGGCGAGAGTGGCGACGCGCGGATCGAGCTCCCGCTAGATCCGCAGCCCGGCCTGCTCGAGCGCCACCTGCGTTGTCGTCCAGTTGTCCCGCGTGAGGCCCATCTCCTTCGCGGCGCGCGAAAGCTCCCTGCACGACTTCACGCCCGCGCACTCGTGTTCGAGGCTCACCGCGCCCCAATCGATCCAGCGGGCGCGCGCTCCGTCCGTCGCGCTGCGCTCGACGACGCAGTTGCGCGGCGCGATGTCGTTGTGCGCCACGCGGTAGGTTTGGTGGATGCGGACGAGCGCGACGAAGAGCGAGAGCCTGCGCGGGCACAAACGGAACGTCAACGCTGCGCCGAAAGGAGAGAGGGGAAGAGCGCACCGCGTCTCCAGCGACAGCTCGCTCCACTCGCCCGGGCTCTCGCCGCAGATCTCGAGAATCTCGGCAACGTGTTCCCGCTCCCCGGGCCCGCAGGGAAGCGGAGTCGCGCACACGGCGAGGATCGGCACGACAAGGTCGCTCGCACCAAGCAGTGGTCCGCGGAGAACAGCGATCTCGCGCTGCACCTCCTTCATGCGTGAAGCGCGGACGACCTTGACGGCGACCTCATGATAGCCCGGGTAGCCCTCCGCGCCCCAGACCTGCACGCGCATGGCACCATGCAGTACGCGCGTGAAGACGAGCGTGAGCTGTGCGGGCGGTTGCACGATCGCGCCCGAGCTCGATGTCGCGGAGCTTGCCGTGCTCGACACGGGCGAGGTCGCGAGTTGGAGCGTTGGAGGCGCTGCCACGGACGAGATCTCCTCGAAGCAGAAGGAGGGGATGCTCGGCGTTTGGTCGGACGAAGTGACGAGCGCGAGCGTGGAGTCGTAGGCCTGCGTGAAGCCGGGACGTAAGCGTGAGGGGTGAAGGGGAAACGCGGCAACTATTCTCGTACCTGCACGAGTTTGAGGCGAGCGTTGAGCACTCTCTGCCCACTGCGGTCGACGAGGTTGAGCGCGATCTGCGTGCCCGAAAAGTCAGAAGACGCGAAGAAAGTCTGTGAATGTGAGACGGACGTTCGTGGTGCTCCTCGTGCTCGGTCGCCTCGACGATGCCGGATCCGCTTCGTGCCCATGGTAGGTCGGCGAGTTGTCCTCGGTCTCGGGGTGCTTCCTCTCCGGCGACGCCGAGCGGGGCTTGTACGGCCGGCTCTTGCCGTCGACCCCCGCCTTCTGGTGCGCCTCGATGGCGGCCATCTCAATCTGCGGTTCGAGCATGATTGCTAGGAGCGCTTCGGCGACTGACGGAGCGGCGGGATCCTGTCCGCCAGCCACGGATGTGAGGCGCGAGACGAGGAGGTCGTAGCGTGTCGGGTCGTGCTGGTCGACGAGGCGGTACCCGAGGAAGTAGTGTACCGCGTCGTACCAGATGAGCCACCGCGTCTTGGCGAACGTCGCACCGGCTGCCAACTGCGTACAGTAGGCGTGTCAGCGATTCGGGCCTATGTAGTAGGACGCGCGGCAATACCGGGCGCGCACCTTCAGCAGGAGATCTCTCGCGTCCGAGTCCGCCTCGGCGAACGTGTCGATCGGCGCGACCACGCGCGCTACGAGCTCGCGCTGAACTCGCTGGAGGAGCCCGTCGGGCGAGCTCGCCTCTGGACGCTTGAACTCGCCGACGACGAGTTTCGCATTGCCCTCCTCCCCCCTCCAGCCTTGCCCGTGCTGCACGCCGTCGACAACGATGACGTCGAACCGCGTCGGGAACGACGGGACCCGCGGCGTTGCGGCAGGCGTCCCGAGCTCCCAGCGGTAGCGCAGCGCGCGCGGCGTGCCCAGCGCGTTGTTGACCGGCTCGGCGCACTTGACCGCAGCATCCAGCGGGAAAAAAAAACGTTCGCCGCGTGTCGGACTCCTCGCCGTCGCCCAGCTCCTTGTTGTGATCCCTCGCACGGAAGCGCACCTCTGAGACCAGCTCGTCGTCGACCTCCAAGCCAGTCAATGGCCCGAAGATCTCCTGCGCGGCGGACCAAAGCATCTGCGGGAGTTCAGGGACGTAGACGTACGTGTCCGGCTGCAGGCTGAGCGGGACGACCGCGTCCACTCGGCTCCTCCTGGTCCGCGAGGTTGCGAAACCCTGACCCACGACGGAGCGGAGCAGAGGCTTCTCGTCCATGCGGAGCAATGCAAGCAGGTCTGCCAGAGCAGGCATCTGGGGGAGCAGCAAGTATGGCGGGAGTCAGAGGGGGGGAGGGCTCACGTTGACGGACACCCCGCAGGTCAGATCCGCTTAAATATCTCAACTGACGCTGTGCATGCTCATGTGCAGGGCAGACGCAGGTCGGCCAGTGCAGAAGTGGGTACAGTCCACGCTCCCTCGTTTCAGAGCGCGTCGAAGCTGAAGCGGGCTCCTCGCACCGCGTCAATCACCCGCCGCTGCTACACTCTCTACGCCTCTCCGCGTACTCACCATCGCCCTCGCCACGAGTTCAGCCCCTCGCCGCCCACTGCACCGACATCGGCGCGCCCTTGTCGACGAGGAACCCGTCAAGCGCCTCCTTCGCGACGCTCGCCTGCGCCGGGCTCTCATACTGCACGAGCGCGGTACCGCTGTTCGGTGCGGCGTCGGCGGAGGAGGGGGAGAGGCGGAGCTGGACGAGACCGGGGTATCTGCGCGGCGGAGGGCAAGGTGAGCGGACGAGATGGGGAGGCAGGAGGGGAAAGTAGCGCACTGCTGGAAGAGCGCAGAAAGCATCTCGTTCGTCACCTCTGCAGGGAGGCCTTCGACCTGCAGCGTCGGGCTCGGCTCGCTCCCCGGCCCTGCTGCCGCCGCCGGACCTGGTGCGTCCTCGTCGTCCGACTCCTCCATCATCGCATCTGTGGGTGCAGCCGTCAGCATCCTGTAGTGTAAGCACGTTCGGCTCCCTCGCAGGAGGACGGCTGAGAGCATGGAAAGCGCAACGCACCATCATCGTCCTCCTCCTCCTGCCTCCCCTTCTTCCGCTCCGGCCCGTCCTCGTCGCTGCTCTCCTCCTCCTCCTCCTCGGCGCCGTTGTCCCTCGCGCGCTTCTCCCGCCGGTCGTCAATGAGCTTCTTCTGCGCGCCCGACACGGTCAACTTGCTCAACTTGCTCTTGCCCGCGCCGGCGGCACTGTCGTCGACCTCGCGCAGGCCGAGCTTGATCGCGTAGACGGCTTCGGGGCCCTCGGTCTGGCCGACTGTCGCGTGCGAGGTCGTCTTGGCGTACGAGATGCGCTGCGCGTGTCGGGGTGAACAGGGTCAGCGTGGAGATCGAAAGCGTAGCGCTGAGGGGGGACTCCAACGGGTGCAGGGTGCGAGGGGGAGTGTACGCACGAGGCCCTTGCCGTAGAAGCTCTCGCCGTCGAGCCCGCGCATGGCGGCGGTGCTGCTTGCGAGGTCGCGGAAGACGACGAACGCGGTGCCGCGGACCTTTGCCGCGCGCGTGTAGACGACGTCGATCACCTTGCCATACGCGCCGAAGAGGCAGTACAGCGCCCGCCGTGCCTCTGCGTGCACCGGGGAGCGCGAGCGAGCGGGGCGGGGTCAGGGTGATGAGCGGGGGCGACGACGGCGACGAGGGCAGCGGAGGGGCGTACCGTCCTTCTTGACCTCGCTGTAGTTGATGTTCTGCACACACAGCGTCACACTCGGCTGCGACATGGCTCCAGAGGCGAGGGCGAGCGGGAATAGTAGCGGGCTAAGGGAGGCTCGCACGCGGGATAAGGCGCCGCTTGTGATCACCAGCTCTCGTTTCATCGCTCCTTTCTGCTCAGAACCGCTCTCACGCCGTCGAGTACACTCTCACAGGTATTGCAGACCCCTCCCCGCTCAGCCCCCAAGCATCGCCAGCGCAAGCCTCAGCTCCTTCCTCGCCGTCTCAAAGTCGTCGTAGTTGAGCGCCGACACCGCCCACCGGCAGTGCTTCTGCACCTGCGCCACCGTCAGCGGGTCAAAGTTGTCCTGCGGCTGCTCGACGACCGCCGCCGGTACAGGCGGGACGGGCGGGCGCGCAGGCGCCGCGGGAGGCTGCGCCGGATAGGACGGCGCAGGGGCAGGCGCGTGCGGTTGCGGCGGGAGGGAGGGCGCCGAGGGGAAGACGGCCGAGGGGAACGCGGGCGGCTCGAACGGGATGTGTGCGCGCGGCTCGGGGAGGTCCGACGTCTGGTGCGACTCCGGGGCGGGTGTCATCGGCGCGGGGGTGGACGGGCCAGGAAGGCCTGCGGGCGTGTCGAGGAAGGAGGGGACCGGAGGGGTTGCCGCACGGGAGGGCTCGTCGTCGATAAAGTCGGGTGCGCCCTCGTCGTCGTCGTCGCGGGTGGAAGGGGCGGAGGGAAGGGTTGTCGGCTGCTGCGGGAACGGGTACGACGCCGAGTCGCCACCGACGGACGATGTGCCTGTGTGCGGAGGCGAGCCCGCCACCGACGCCGTCGAAGTCGTGCTCTCCTCTGGCGTCGCGCCTGCGGACTCGACCTTTGCCCGCTGCTCATCGCCTGTCCCAAGCGCCGCAAGCTCTCGCGAGAGCTCCTTCGCCTCGGCGTCCGTCACGCGCGACGTCTCGACCGCATCCTCGTCGCCCTCGTGCAGTCCTCCTGCCGGGCCAGGCGTAGGCGTCCGCCCTTCCCGGAACGCCTTGGCGATGTCCGTCGCCTTCCACTTGGCGTACTTGAGCTTGTCACGGTTCTGTGAGCGCATGGATCAGCTTCGTCGGTGGGGAGCGAAAGCAGAGGGGCGTACCTCGCTCGTAATCTCGCTGAAGATGGCGAGCAGCTCGAGGAAGTTGGCCGCGGCGAGGAACTTGCGGGCCGTCAGTCTGTGGAAGAGCCGTTAGTACTTCCTCTGCGCGTATGTGAGAAGGAAGGCGGCGCACCTCGTCGCCTTGCCCTTGCGGTCTTCGTTGTCCGCCTGCGAGAAGAGCTTGAGGCCAAAGTTCTCGACGTACGCCGAAGCCGCGACGTCGTCGGTGAATGCCTCGTTCTGGAGATTTGCTGCCTTTGCCTGCGAACGCAACGGGATGCGCGAATTCGCTCGCCGGGTCAGCACTTCCCCACCTCCCGAAACGACGGGGCGAGAACGCGGAAGCACCTCCTCGAGCTTGTCCATCAGACCGAGCAGGAAGCCCTGGCTCTCTGGGTCCTTCGAGCCAAGCGACATGGCCTGCTGGAGCGCGTAGAACGTGCCTGCGTCGAGACGGGGGTTCATCAGTGGTGGTCCCGTGCGGCGCGAAGGGAACGCAGAGGGGGCGGAACGGGGACGCACACCAGTAGGCGATGACGGGCTCTGCCTTGGCAAGCTCGTGCGCCCGCGCAAGGTACGGCGCGACGGCCTTGAGGTCGTGCGGAACCGCGGCGGGGGTCGTCATCTCTGGCGAGAGGGGAAGCTCTGGCGGTGGAGGCGGAGTGCGGAGAGGGTCGAGGAGGAGGCTACTGATGCGGAGACGTTGCTCGCAGGTGCGCTCGAGCGAGAGAGCGAGGGGCGAGGTTGCCGTCAAGGCGAGAGGGGCGCAGTCGGGTGGGCGGGAGGAGCGACTACGCTCACAACACCTTCTTCTGCTGTTCTGTCCGAGCGAGCACGATACTGATGACTTCAGATTGTCAAGGGAGAGCCGGGAGACCAAAGGAACTACCGAGTACAGAGCGAAACACCGCGGCCCATCCGACCTGCGCCTCGCTCAGAGGTTCGCCTCGGCCCACTTGCTGAACGCCTTCTTGCTCTTGACCTTGTCGACGCTGTGCACGTGGTGGTGTCAGTCGGGAGAGCCGGAAAGCGGGGAAGAGGCGCGACGCACTCGGCCATCGAGACGGGCTTGCACTCGGCGGCGTGGTTGTACCCGAGGCGGTCGCGCCCGTCGGGCTTCTTCTTCTCCGCCTGGTAAAACTCGGGGCGACGGAGGAGCGTAACGACGCAGCTCCCGCCGAGGCCAAGGTTGTGCGCGAGCGCGTACGCCGTCTTGCCCTCCTTCTCGAGGACGCCCGGGACGCAGCGCGGGTCCTGCATCGGGCCCGCCCAGCCGCGCAGCTGGTTCACAAGATAGAACGCCATGCCGAGGCCGGTCGCACCGAGCGGGTGGCCCTTGGCGAGGAGACCGCCGCTGGCATTGATGACCCACTGCCCGCCGTACGTATTGTCGCCCTTCCGGACGATCTCATGCGCCTTTCCGGGCGCAGTGAGGCCGAGGGCATCGTAGGTCATGAGCTCGTTCGCAGCGACTGCGGAGACAGCGGGGTCAGCGGGGTGAGAGGAAGTGAATGGAGAAGGGGACGCACAGCAGTCGTGCAGCTCGATAACCTGCACGTCCTGCGGCGTGATGGCGGCCTTCTCGAACACCTCCTTCGCACACGCGCGCGTCATGTCCGCACCGGCGAGCTCAATGGAAGAGCGCTCCTCGAAGAGGCGCGGCGAGTCGGTCGCCATCGCCATGGCGGCGATCTCGACCGCCTGATTCTCGAGGCCGTGCGCGCGAACAAACGCCTCGGAGCAGACGATCGCGCACGCGGCGCCGTCCGACGTCGGGCAGCACATGCCGCGCGTGAGCTGCTCCGTCACCTTCTTGTCGGCGAGGACCTGCTGCGCCGTGCGCGCCTCGTGGAACTGCGCGTAGGGGTTGTTGACGCTGTGCGTGTGGCTCTTGGCCGCGATGGCGGCGATGTCCTCCCACGTGCTCCCATACTTCTCGCAGTACCTGCGGCGGACGGAGCATCAGCGCGACTCTTCACGAAATCATTAGCGAGGAAAGCGCACTCGGCTCCGCCACCGCCAAAGATCTGCGCCGCGAACGGACCCGTCGACATCTTCTCCATGTCGACCATGAGCCCGACCGTCTTGCTCAGCGGCGGGTCGCGGTCGCTGAAGGCGTTGGTGAGCGAGCCAGGCGCCATCTGCAGCAGCGAAGGATGAGCATGGGAAGTGATGCGACTGGCAGGAGTGCGAATCGCACCTTCTCAAAGCCAAGTGCCATGACGCAGTCGGAGATGCCGTACTCGATGGCCTGGCGGGCGAGCCAAAGCGCCGACGAGCCGGTCGAGCAGCTGCGCGACGGGTTACTTCGTCAGGACGGGCGCATCTCGAGCCCATAAGGGAGCGGTTCGCACTTGTTGTTCACGTTGATGATCGGGATCTTGGTCATCCCGAGCGCGTAGAGCGCGCGCTGGCCGCACGTCGAGTCCTGCAAGAGCGGGCGAGGGGTGCGCATCAGCATCGCTTGCCTGATGACGGGGAGGGGAGGGACGTACGCCGTAGACGTAGCCCGCAAAGGCCTGCTCGACGTCGTCGTACGTGACGCCGGCGTCGAGGAGAGCCTTCGTCGCCGCCTCGACGGCGAGCCTGCGAAGCGGTAGCAGCGTGAGCTCTCCTGAATCCACCCCACGCGTGAATTGACGTACTCGGGATCTGCGGGTCGGAATCGAGCGAGTCAGTCCAGAGTTCCGCGAAGACGAGTAGACGACCGAGAGACGCACAGTCGACCCTGTTCCTCGGCTTCTCGAACGCCGTCTGGCCGACGCCGACGATGTAGGCCTTACGAGTCTGGACGGAGGGAGGCATGGCGAGCTGTGGAGGGCAGCGATTCAAGCGGAGAAGCGAAGCGGGGCTGATGAGCGGGAGGAGGAGTGGAGAGGCGCTGCAGCGTGCGAAGTGGGTCAGCGAGGGTCGGGAACGCGCAGAGAGGCGGCGCTGGACGCACCTGTATGGGCGGGTGAAGCGCTGGAGAGGAAAGAGGGATGAGCCCCACCTGTGGAGAAGCAGTCCGGGTCGAGGAGGTCGCCGAAGATTGCGAAGACGACTACGGCGCGGACTCCGACAGACGAACGAGGTCGATACAACAAGGGGGACAGCCGCAGTCTAGTACATACAGAAGAGACGCCTCAGCCTCGCCGCACACTCGCGACCTTCCTCCCGCCAGCCTCGCCTCCGCCCCCTCCCACGCTTGCCAGATCCGCAACCGGCTCAGGCGGCTCGCTCGTCCTCCTCTTCGCGCCCGTGCCCACGCCGCCGAGCGGGTCGGCGCCGCCCGTGGAAGACAAGGGCGTGTTCGGGTCCCCGCCGACGAAGGCGTCGCTCGTCCCGAGCGCGAGCCAGACGAAGCAGAGGTTCGCGAGTGAGTAGAGGCGATGAGCCGAGCGGATGCCGTACAGGAGGGCGTAGGTCGCGGGAACGACGAAGACGGCGACGGTGACGAGGGGCGAGAAGCTGCACAACGAGGCGAGTGAGCGGGGAAGACTAGAGGGCCGGTAGAGAAGAGAATGCGCACCGCCCGCCGCTGGTCCGCTGCAGCATCTTGCCGCTGTGCAGCGCCTCGACGTTGGCGAGAAAGCCGACCACCATGAGGACGTTGTGGTCCGACGAGAAGGGCGCGAGCCACCCAACCGCGAGGTTGCGCACCCAGACGACGAGGATGAGCGCGTTGATCGGGAGGAGGGTGACGAGGATGAGGAGGACGGAGAAGGCGTAGTGGTAGCGGTCCCACAAGCGCTTGGTCGCTGCGGGTGTGATGGCGGACGACGCGGAGGGAGCGGACGAGGATAAGCGGGCAACCGTTTCTTGCGCGTGGACGAGGCACCGGATCGTCGAGAACAGGTGGACGAGGACGATGACGAGGAAAGCGAACTGGTAGGGCGCGAAGAAGATGACGAGGAGGAGGAGGATGAGCATCGTGACGATCCGCTGGAGCGGGAGCGTCTCGGGCGGCTCGGCGAGGCTGCGAATGGGGTGCGGTCATATTGAGGGAACACGTCACCGAGGGTATATTGAGCACGCACGGCAGCCATCCCTTCAGTCGCGCCGGTCCCTTAGCCTGCAGCAGCTTGACCGCCCACGCCGCGCCCGCGACGATCGCCCAGAGCGCGAAGTACTCGACGGCGACGACGCCGAGCAGGGCGAAGACGAGAAACGGCATAAGGGGCGCCCAGAAGCTGCCCGCATTGCCGAGGAGGGCATCCGCGATCCATGCGGGCGGAAGGGAGAGGTGCGAGTGCTGCCCGTGCCCGGGCTCGACTGCTGCGAGTTGGTCATGTGCGGAGGAGTGGCTGCTAAGGAGGGCAGACTGGAGGTACGAGACGGCGAGGAGGACGAGGAGGAGCGGCGGGAAGGTACGACCGGCGAAAACGGAGAGCGTCGAGCCGAACGAGGGGAAGGCGTCTGTTCGACGGCAAGTTAGTCCCGACGGAAGCCGAGGAAAGGGCGACACGTACTGCCAACGTTGTAGTCCCTAATCTGCTTGCTCACAACGAGCATGACGAGCGCGAACGGCACAGTCACGAGCGCGAGGCGGTACCGCACAACGAGAGCGCCCAGCGTCGCCCAGACGTCGACCTTGATCTGGACGGCGAGGTCGGCGGTCTCGCTCTTGCCCGGCTCGCGCGGGCATGTCGGGTCCAGGAAGAACTGCAACCGCGTGCCGGACGACGCGAAGGGCGAGGCGGGCGGCGGGAGGTACGGGCCCGAAGCGTGCGTGTACAGGGAGGCGAGGCGGGCATTCGGAAAGTACTTGGACTCGTGCACGAGGGGTGAATGTTGCCGGAGAAGAGGCGCAAAGAGCGAGTCGTTCTCTGCGGCGGGCGTTGTGAGCTGCGCGAGCGGGGAATGCGGACGGCGGCGGCGCACCTTGACATTCGCTCCGGTAGACCCGCAGCTTGAACGTCAGAAGCGACGAGTCAAGCGCGGGGAGCCAGACCTCCGTGAGGATGGCGGGGTTCGTCGGCAGCGCTTCGAGCTTGTGACCACCGAGGAGGAGCTCTGCGGGCGAAGGACGGGTCAGGAGGGACTGGATGCAAGATAGAGACAGTCTGACTCACGCAGGGCGCCCTTCTCGACAACCTGGACGCGCTTGTCGCGATCCGCAAACTCGGCAACGACCCAGTCGGCCCCGCTCTCTTTGACGACGACGGCAATCGCGTCCTTACCCTCGAGGTGCTTCGCCTCCAGCACGACAAGGCTCATCCGCCCGGCCTCGATCGGCGCGGGGAGGACGGGCGAGACGCTCGAGTGCAGTGAGGCTGGGAGCGTCGCGACGTGCTGCGGGTACAGCGGCGCGCAGGACGACTCCTCCGCGCCTTCGGTGCGGCTGCACGCCCACACCTCAACGAGGTCGTCCTTCTTCCGCCCGATCGACGCCGAGGTGAGGAGCGCGAAGCTCCGCGGCCCGGCGTACGTCCGCGACGGCGGGACGGGGAGGAGGAACGTCCTCCGCTGGCCGGCGCGCGTTGCTGCAGGGCGGACGACGAGCCTCTCCCCGACGCCGAGCACGGTCGCGGGCTCGCCGCGCTCGAGGGTCGCGAGCGGGACGCGGCGCGCGGGCTCGTCCCTGTCGAGGGCGGGGCGCTCGAGCGCGCCGAGCCACCGCCTGCTGAGCTCAGTGACGCGGTCTGCGCGCGGCAGGACGCCATCCGCGCGGCGGACGTCGACGATTGCGAGCAGGCCCTGCGCGACGGCGTGCATGAGCTGCTGACACCACAGGATGGCGAGGTGGTCGATCGGCGTGTGGACGCCCGGAATCGCGGTGGTGAAGACCGTGAAGCCGTTCGCGCCGTTCGCGGGGACGAGCGAAGAGAGCGAGACGGACTCGGACGCGATGGTCACGTCCGAGAGCCCGCCTGCGATCGAGACGAGCACGAGGTCGCGGAGCTCCTCGTGCGGCGGGGCGCGGAAGTTGCGCAGCGCGGGCGAGGGCGGCGTTATCGCCTCGTAGCTCGACGGCGAGGTCGACAGCTCGTACGCGTCGCGCCAGTACGAATTGATCGCGGCGTAGACGCGGTCGACGCCGGCATCGACGGTGACGGGCGGCACGATGTGCGGCGTCGCAAAGGTGATAAGGGTCGAAATCGAGTAGGTCTGGTAGTGCGGGTTCAGGAACGCGGCCCGTGCAACGACGCCGCCCATCGAGTGTCCGACGACAATGACCGCTGTCGGATCCGGTCGGCGGCTGCGACCCGTCGCCTCGTCCTCGTGGTGGGCGTAGAGTGAGAGGATGTATCGGATGCAATCGGCGGTGTACTCGGCCTGGTCGAGGAGGGTCTGTCCATGGAAGGCGGAGAAGTCGTCGTTGAAGTCGAGCGTGAAGAAGTCGAGGCTGGCGGCGCCCTCCCTCGTCGCGACGCCCTTGCGCTTGACGCCAGGCATCTCGAGCCAGGTTCGGCTCGCGGCGCTGGCGAGACTGCGGACCTGGCGGAAGCTGCCCGCGTTGCCAGGGACGAAGAGGACGGGCGTGCCCGAGAGGTGGAGCTTCTGGCCGCCGCGTCCGTCGTCGAGGAAGGGATCGTCGTCCCATCCTGCCTCACGATAGAGGTAGAGCCCCCAAGGGCCATTCCCGAGTCTGGTGAACTCGCGGCCGAACCCGCTGAGGTGGAGATACGCGGGCGACATGAAGCTCATCCTGCACGAGCCGGCACCCTGGCCGCGGGCGTCTGGCGGGAGCGACCCTGGCGGGTAGTGAGGCTGGGTCGAGACATGTGCGCGGTAGACGGCGAGGCACGCTGCAAGGCTGCAGGTGACGAGTCCGACGAGGAAGCGCGACACCGTCGGAACCGCCGAGCGACGAGGAGGCGAGGACGAGGGCGACGAGCGCGGGGGCGCCATCTGCGCGGGTAAGTCTCCTCGGAGCGTGTCCTTGTAGTTCCTAGGACGGGCTCGACGTAGCTCTGCGGTCTCGGCGGGGGAGGCGGAGCGAGAGCTGTCATCGCCGCTCTCCCTCAACCACAACCGCCGACTCTGCTCCCACTGCTCCTGAGGGCGATGCTGCTCGGCAAGGATCTCTACAGGCAGCTCCTGAGGGAGGCGAGACATCTCCCAGACTCGCACGTCAGGTCCGTCCCGCTCTCCATCTTCATCAGCTCGACGTCCCTCTCACGCTCCTCTCCATGCGCACGACAGCGAACACTACCTCACTCGCATCCGCACCGCCTTCCGCGAGCCTCCGCCGCCCGAGTCGAGCGTGCAGGCCGTCCGCCGCGTCAAGCATGCCCAGAAGGTCCGCCCTCCTCCTCCAGCGCGATCTCGCTGAATGCAGGCTAACCCCCTCTCTGTGCGCAGCTCCTTCGCCAACTTCAGGCTGCAAACGACGGCTACTTGCACGCGCTGAGTCGAGCGTTCGAGACCGCGTACGGCATCCGCGGGACGGACAAGCATGCTGCTCTCGCCGTGAGCTCCCTTCCATCCCATCCACGCTTCTGGCCCGCTGACGCTCGTTCCGCGCACAGCCCTTCCTCGGCCCCGGCCAGCCAAAGCACACCTTCCCGCCCGCCCTCGCCGCGCTCGTCACCTCCCCAACTTCGCACGTCGCGCGCCCTCCCACGCCCGCGCAGCTGCTCACCCCGCCAACCATGCCCGAGCGCGCCGACCCCTCCTCCGAAGCCGCGCGGCTGCTCGGCACCCTCACGCCCGAGCGCGTCCGCGCGGTCAAGAGGCGGTGGTGGAACCTTCAGACGGGGAAGGTGCGCGCGCCGCTCGCGGTGCGGGTGCAGCGCGGCGGCAAGGACGTCACGGACGAGAAGGAGGCGCTCGAGCTGCTCGAGCGCGCGGGGCTCGGAGGGATGCGCGAGGGGCTGCTTCGTCGCGGGTGGGATAGGGTGCGGCAGCTCGAGGAGAAGGCTGCGGGCGGGGAGGCGCAGCGGCCGCTCCCGCCAAGGCGGCTGCAGACACCCGAGGAGCGTACAGCGTCGCACGCGCCGCCGACTAAGCGAGCAGCGGAGCGCGTCGAGGACGAGCAGCGCCGCGTGTTCAGCCCGTCGTCGAAGCATACCAAGTGGCACCGCCCGAAGCAGGTCACTGCGCGGCTGTTGCGTCGGCGGGCCGCCGAGTGCTCGAGCAGGCACCGGTGGTCGTGCTGCACGTGCCGGCTGAGGGGGATGCGAAGGGCAAGGTGCGGTTCGAGGTGGTGCGGAGCGAGCATGCGAAGGGGGAGAAGGGGCGCTTCCGCGAGGCGAACGACGAGGAGTCGTGGTGGCAAGGGTGGGGCACGGCACAGGCTCCTTCGAAGAGTGCAAAGAAGCAGCGTTGAGCTCCGTTTGGACTCGCGCTGTTGCGGTCAACTTGGCGGAGCGAAGTGCGGAAGTGAGAACCCGCCGTCGTCCCTTGCTCCGCCGCATCACCCTCTTTCCCGCTTGTGACTCGCGTGCACTGCTCTGTGCACCCTCGTCTACCTGCCAGCCATGCCTGCTACCTCCGCGACGTCGACGCGCTTCCTCCTCGTCGGGACGTTCAACACCACCCTCATCGCGACGCTCGCGTTCAATCTGCAGGACAAGACCCTCGCTGTGGTGGCCGAGAACGAGGGACAGGCCCCGCATAGCTGGCTCGCACTCAACGCGAGTCCCTCCCTTCACTCTGACTTCCTCCACGCCGCCTTCCCCACCTCGGTTCGGATCGCTGACCTCCCTCTCTGACCGCGCGCAGACTGCCAAGGACCGCCTCTACGCCACCTCTTGGACCGAGCCGCCCGGTCTGGCGTCCTACGAGATCCGCCCTTCGTCGTCGGACCCGGCCGTCCCCGTCGTCTCGCACCTCAACTCGGTGCAGACGGCCGCCCGCTCCGGCTATGTCTGCGTCTCGCCGACGACGGCGTACTCAGCCGGCGGGCCGACGGGCGAGGTCTTCCGCCTGAACGGCGAGACGGGCGCGTTCGAAGGCGAGTTGCAGAAGCTCGACTTTGTCGGCGCGGACAGGCAGAAGGACGACGGTGGCGTGATGGATTTTGGCGGGCTGAGGCACGGATCGCACTCGTTTGACCTCTCGCCGGACGGGAAACTCGCCTACGTTGCCGACATGTGCGTTCCCACCCCTCTCCTGCCTGCTCTCCCCCACTGATTTTTGCCACGCTCCCCGCCGCTCGGCAGCGGCCGCAACGCCGTCTTCGTCTTCCGCGTCAATGCGGACGGCACCCTCACGCAGACGGAGAAGAACGTCGCACCGCGCCCGACGGACGGGCCGCGGCACGTCACGCCGCACCCGAACGGGCGGTACGTCTACAGCCTGCAGGAGCACTCGTCCATGGTCGACACATTCGAGGTCGACGCGGCAAAGGGGACGCTGAGCCACGTTCGCGGCGTCAAGATCATCCCGGAAGGTGCGTCGAGAAGGGCGGCGGGCCTCGCTCGACATGTCTATCTATCCCGAGCAGAAAGCTGACTAGTTCGATATCCTCCCTCCGTGCAGACCACTCCCCCACGCTCTACTGGGCCGACGAAGTCCGCGTCTCGCCCTCGCAGAAGTACCTCTACTGCTCGACGCGCGGGCTCGAGCCTTCCCGCAAGGGGTGGGTGGCCGTCTACCCCTCTCCCTCGGGCGTGCCGAGCTCGCAGACCCACTGCCTGTGGGAGACGCCCACGAGCGGCGGGTGGGCGAACGCCGTCGAGCCCGCGCCGGCGGCGTACAACGCCGAGGGCGTCGAGTACGTTGCGCTGACGGACAGCGAGGAGGGGCTCGTGATGGTGCTTGCGTGGGACGGGAAGGACATCACCGAGATGGCAAGGACGAAGCTCCCACGCGGGGCGGGCGCGGCGACGGCGGTGTGGCTGTAGAGAGGCGGGACGGCGATATCGCTGCACGGCCCATCAGTCTCCCAGTCTTCCGTGCGACAATGCTCTACGCTCTCGCAACTCTGGGGAGTACGAGATAAGCGCTCCTCGCAGCCGCAAGTGCCCGCTACAGCTCAGTCGTCGGCGAAGATCATCGCCAGGTCCTCCGCAAGCTGCTTCTTGTCCTTGTCCTTGTTGCCGCCCAGCGCGCCCTGGATGACTTTGGTCTTGCGCTCCTGCAGCTGCTCGTCGACTTCGTGAGCGTGACGCGCGGAGAGAGGAGCCAGCGAGGACGCACCGCGATCATCTTGTCGTCGATTGAGCGCTTGATGAGGAAGCGTGTGACGTACCTGCGAGGCGCTCGAGCATGAGTAACACGTCAATAAGGGACAGGGACACGGCTGCGCACCTCGCGCGTCTGCCCGAAGCGGTGGATGCGGTCGATGGCCTGCTGCTCGACGGCGGCGTTCCACCAAGTGTCCATCAAGTAGACATGGTCGCCGGCGATCTGCTCGCCGTGTCAGCAGAGCGTGCGAAAGAGGAGGAAAGAGACGCACGAGGTTCAGCCCCACGCCGCCCGCCTTGAGCGATGCCAGGAGGATGATCGACTTGTCGCTCTTGGTGAACTTGCGGACGACCTTCTGCCGCACGCCCTGCGCCATAGCGCCGTCGAGGCGGGTAGCTGCGCGAAGGGGCGTGAGCGAGGTTAACGAGGCTGTGAAGGGAAGACGCACTTGAAGCCGTCGCGATTCATGACGCGCTCGATGAGGTCGAGGAAGCCGGTGAACTGCGCGAGAGAGCAGTCAGCAGCGTATCAGGAGAGAAAGCGCAAGGAGCGCACCTGGGAAAAGACGATCGCCTTGAGGCCCGGGTCCTTGGCCTTCGCTGCCGCGAGTGACTTGACGAGCGCGTCGAGCTTGGTGGACGAGCGGAAGTCCGTCGCGTTCATCCTCTTGCCGCGCGTCGCCGGCCCCTCGTCATCCTCGTCGTCGGTCCCCTCACCACTGTCAAGCACACCC
Source organism: Rhodotorula kratochvilovae (assembly GCA_019926025.1). Lineage (NCBI taxonomy): Eukaryota > Fungi > Basidiomycota > Microbotryomycetes > Sporidiobolales > Sporidiobolaceae > Rhodotorula > Rhodotorula kratochvilovae. The sequence continues at coordinate 332,297 of JAHSUG010000020.1, read as the reverse complement.
AGCTCCGCCTCGTCATCCTCATCGACACGCGCACTCCGCGGTGGCGGGCTCGGCTCGTACTCGTCGCCATCCTCGTCGCCGCTGTCCTCTTCGCTGCTCGAGTTGAGCGTGATCTCGTCGATCTTGCCTTTGCCTTTGGCGTCCTTCTTCGGGCTGGGCGTCTTCTCGTCCTCGTCGTCCGAGTCCAGCAGCGTAGCACCTCGCGCGTCGAGGCTGTCGAGCCGGGCGAGGACGTCGCGACCGTCTCGACCGTGTACGCGGGCTTCTTGCCCTTGCCCGCGCCGTGCTTGCCCTGCGAGGCGGTCGGGCGCGTCCCGTCTGCGTGCTGCAGCGCCGCGAGCTCGCGCTCGGTCAGCGGGCCGGCGGAGCAGACGGGGCAGCGGGCCTGCGGAAGCGGAGAGGCGTCAGGGCGGTGGATCGAGCGCGAGAGGGGAAAGTGGCGTACAGGCTCGCCGGCGTCCTGGCACTCGGTAAAGTGCTGCAGAACGCAGCCCTTGCAGCCCGAGTGGCCGCAGTGCGGGAGCCAGACAGGGACCTCGACGGGCTGCAGGCGCACTCGTCAGCGCACTCCGCTGAGGCGGAATGACGGAGAGAGAGAAGACGCACCTCCATGCACAGCATGCACTCCCCCTCGCCCTCGTCCGCCTCGCCCTTCGGCTCGAGCAGCTCCTCGATCGCCCGCTCCGCCTCCTTCCCGCTCTTCGCGCCGCGCATGTACCGCTCAATCAGGCGCTGGATCGCGACGTCCTCGAACTCGCCCGCGGGGGCGGGCGCGTCGTCGTCGATCGCGGTGCGCTTGATCCCCGCCAGGCGGAGGTTCTCCTTGAGCCGCTTGAGGACGAGCGACGGGTGCAGGACCGCCTGCCGCAGGCGCATCAGGATCGAGAAGATAGCCGTGACGTGCCTGCGGGCGCAAAGCGTGTTCAGCGGGAGAGCGAGACGGAAAGAGGCGCAGGGGACGCACTGCAGGACGGCACCCTCCTCGGCGTAATTAAGGAACTTGCTCCTCGCGTTGCGGAACAGCGCGTCGTAGATGTCGCGCTCGTCGGGCGTGAGGTCGAGGTGCACGACGTCGACGTGGTTCTCCGGCAGCGCGACGATCGGGTTGCCGTCCTTGTCGCGCATCTTCTTCTCGCGGCGCAGCACTGCGGGCAAGAGAGTTAGCGCGGGAGACGGGCGGAAGAGACGAGGCAGACGCACGGATGCTCTCGAGGATGACCTGGATGACCTCGATCGCGCGCGGGTCCTTGTTCTGGAACGGGACGGTGACGAAAGTCTTGAAGAACGAGAAGTTGCCTACGTACGCGCTTACGGTCAGAGCGGTGACGGTGAGTGCGAGGGGCAACGCACCCCATGGCTCGAGCTGGATGTAGTGCAGCAGCGAGTACAGATCCTCGAGGCGGCTGAAGGACCGAAAGCAAATCAGCCTGGACTTACAAAGACGGGATGAACGCAAACGCACTTGACGATGGGCGTGCCGGTGAGCGCCCAGCGGCGCGCCCCCTCAGGGCGTAGCTCGCCTTGGCGTTGAGCGTCGTGCGCGACTTGATGAGGTGCGCCTCATCGAGGACTGGCCGAACGTCAGTCTACACGCGTCAACCAGAGGAGCGGAGCGCGCACCGATGCGAAACCATTCGACGGCGAACAGACCCTTCGGCTTCTTCTTCTTGCTGCCGCCTTTGCCTTGTCCTTCTCCTTGCCCTTGTCGGCGCCCTTGCCGTTCGCCTTTGGCTTGACGTCCTCGTCGCTGTCCGCGGGCTTGTGCTTCTTGTCCTTCTTCTCCGCAACGTCGAGCCCGCTCTGCTTGAAGTCGGAGCAGAGCGTGCCGTAGCTGTTCGCACGTACGCGTCAGCGCGCCCCCACCGCATGAAGAAAGCCCACGCACCTCGTAACAACGACATCGACGCCCTCGTCGATCTCGCGCAGGAGCTCGCCGCCGCTCTCGCGCTTGTTCCCATAGTACATCAGCACGCGCATCTTGCGCCCCTTGCTGCTCCGCTCAAGCTCGTCGCACCACTGGCTCAGGAGCGTCATCGGCGCGACGACGAGCGTCGCGCGCGGGGTGCCCGCCTTGAGCCGCGCGCGATTGCCCGCACCCGCACCCCCGCCGACGGCGGACGAAGAGGGGCCGGCCTTGGTGAAGGTCGCGCCGAGGCGGGACTGCGTCTGCCCGGGGCGACGCGCGGACGAGGACGCTGCGTCCGAGTCGCTCCCACCCGCAGCGGCGGCGTCCTCGTCGTCCGTCGGCGGCTGGGCGTTCCACGCCGTGTTGGTGTGGATGCTGCACGTGCGACCGGCGTTAGTGCGTTCGGAAAGGTGAAGGGAGAGGCGAGCGCACAGCGAGGCGACCATGATGGTCTTTCCGAGGCCCATCTCGTCGGCGAGGATACCGCCGCGGCACTTGGTCGACGCCTTGGGGAACTCGAGCGAGAGCTCGCCTGTCCCGCTCCGGCGTCAGTCGTGCCGTGTACCGCGAGAGAGGAGAGCACGCACCCGAGTAGGGGTTGTAGTAGAAGCAGTCGCTCGGGTCTTTGCTGCCCGGGAAGAGGTACTTCTCCCACAGTGGGTGCATCGAGAGGCTCTTGCGCGCCTGCTCCTCGCCCGTCTCCATCGCGGCCATCCAGCGCAGCGCTTGCTTCTGGTCTGCGGGCATGCTGCGGGGTCAGTGTGGAATGAAGAGTACGCAAGGGGACGACGCACACGGCCGGAGGGTCAGGGCAAAGGTGTCGGGCGGGTTGCGCTCGGGCAGGCTCGCGTCGTTCTTGATTGCCTTCGAATCTGTGCGCGCAGGGTTAGCGTGCCCGGAGACGAGACGAGAGGCTCAACACACAGACGAGGTTCAGCTGGATCTCGTTCATCTCGTCCTCCTCGTCCTCGCTCCCGCTGCCGCCCTTGCCCTTGCCCTTCTCCATACGACTCAGCATCGCCCTCTTGCTCTGCGTCCCCGTCGGCGCGCTGCCGTCCTCGACGTACGGCTGCAGGTCAGCCTTGTCAAAGAGCGTGTTGAGCGCCTTTTTGCGCTCGCGAAGGAGCTTTTCGCGGTCCGTCTCGCGGAGGTCGTCGAGGAAACCCTTCTTGCCGTTGACGGACGTGAGGTGCGAGACGGGCTCGGGCGCAGAGGTGTTCGGGTCGGTGAAGGCCGTCTTTGCGAGCGAGACGGTTAGCGAGAGCTGCATGTCATCGCCTGCGGGCGGGGTGGGTGGTCAGACCCGCGGCATTCACAAGGACTGGACGGAAGTGCAGGCACCGGAGCGGAACTTTTCCGGGCAGGCGACGCAGTAGCCTGTGACCTGGAGGAGGTCATGGTCGAGGAGCTTTGCGAGCCAGGCCGAGTCGTCGCGCGAGATGCGCCCGACCTCGATGCCCTTTGCGTTGTTGAAGCGGACGACGTCGTGGTCCTGCTTCTTCTTCTTGGCGGCGGTGGGGGCCTTCGCGCCGGCCCCACCTTGGGCGACGGTCGGCTTGATGCGGTGGAGGGTGATGTTCTCGCCCGGCTTGAGCTTGACGAAGGCGTTCGAGCTCGAGAGAGCGAAGGCCTCGACGAAGACCTCTGCTCGAGGGGGCGCTGGTGAGCTGCGATGCGCCGGAACGCAGAGCGAGGGAAAGGACGAACCGCCGAAGTAGCGTGCATCCCAGTCTACGTTGCGACCCTTGCCCTTGCGCACTCGTTGCCCCGACTCGTTCCCAGTCGAGGGACCTGCGTGGGGCTTGTCGTCGTCTGAGTCGAGGATGATGGTCTGCTGGTCGTCGGCGGAGTCGTCGTCGTCGTCGTCCGAATGGAAGAAGCGCTGCCGCTTTGCAGGGGGTGGCTGGGGCGAGTGTGACTCTCTCCTGAAGAGGGGCGAGCTCGCCATCCTCGCAGCTGGAAGGAGGACGCGGGTGGCGGGGGAGAGGGGCGACGCGTCTCGACGGGACAAACTGATGAGGACCGACGCGTCGCTCTCCCTCTCCGCCCGGGAGCTGCTGCGATGGAGGCAGACATCCTCGCAGCCTGGCACGACCACGCCCTCCCATCCGGACACGACCCGCGCGCAGTCGCAGCCGTGCGCTCTCCCTCCCCCTCTCACCGCCTCATCGCTCCGAGTTGACCTCTCCTCGCAACGACAGGCATGGGCAGAGGCGACCAGCTACCTCGACCCGCGCACAGACTGGCAGGAGCAGCTCGGGAACCGCTTCGACCCGCCAGACTCGTTCGCAGACGCGTACCTGCTCCTCCAGGCCAACGCGTTGATCGAGGACCTCCTCACCCACTACCTCGGTGCGAGCCACTTCCTCTCGCCAAACTGAACGAAGAGCTGACTGTGCACCCACAGACGCAATGCGCAAGGCATTCCACCTCGTCCAGGCCGACGTCGAGCACCACCTCGACCAGCTCGAGGTGCGGCCAGTCCGCTCAGCCCGTGCATGCGCAGACTAACCACGTCCACGAGCACAGGCAACACCTCCGGATGGCCGTTTCGAGGTCATGATGTCGCTGCTGCACTGCATCGGCGCATGGATCTCGCGCTGGCAGCAGCCCGTCTCGGTCGTCTGGCCGTACGTCCTCCTCCCGCGCTCCTTCTCTGCCAGGTCGAGCTCATCCGCTCTCGCCCGTAGATCCGGCACCTCGCTCATCCTCTTCCGCAAAGCCTTCCTCGCTTCGCTCTACTTCGTCCTCCCGCCCCGCTTCGCCCCCGCCCTCCAGTCCTTCCTCCGCACCCTCCTCGCCTTCTCTTCCGTCGCCGATGCCGCCCTCCCCGCATACCCACGTGCCCTCCCAACCCTCATCACCCTCCTCGACCGGTACGACCCGCTCCTCTTCGCACTCATCTACGAGGAGATCGAGTCGAAGGTCGCGCGCGAGTGCCGCGGCGCCTACACGGCCAAGAAACTCGATCCGCTCCTCGCGTGGCTGAACGGCAGCGGCACGGGCGCGGGCGCCGGCGTCATGGGCTGGGTCAGCGGGATCTACGAGGGCGCGGGCGACGGCGCGAACGACGAGGCGCGCAAGTTCCTCAAGCCGACGTTCAGCCGGTTCGAGTACCACGTGCACAAGGTGCTGTGCCAGCTGAGGTGCGTGCCATCTTTTCAGTCGCACAAACTCCCGCTTACGCTCGGCCTGCAGGACAACCGAGCTGTTCGACATTATCCTCGCGTACCCTGCGTCCAAGCCCGCGCTCGAGGACCTGAAGGTACGCGATCGCTCCCTTCGCTCCACTTGCTATTCCTGACCAATGTCACGCCCGCAGACCTGCCTCTACAAGACGGACCAGCGCACCCTCCTCGTCACCCGGTTGCGAGAGCAGCTCTCGCGCCGCCTGCTGCACCCCGGCGCCGACACCAAGGACGTCATCACGACCTACATCGCGACGATCCGCTGCCTCCGCGTTGTTGACCCGCCGGGCGTGCTGCTCAGCAGGGTGGCTGAGCCGATCAGGAGGTACCTCCGGTGCGTCGTGCTCCTCCCCGCTTTCGCAGCACTCCCACGCCACTTGTCGGGGCCAAGGATTGACGTTGGAGGCGTGTGCACGCAGCGCGCGCAAGGACACCATCCGGTGCATCGTCTCGTCGCTCATCGAGGCGGGCAACCCGCTGTTCGAGGAGCTCGCGAGCAGCGACGCGCGGCTCGTGAGCGACGCGCGCGACGAGGCCGAGAACTACAACGACCCGAAGTGGACGCCCGACCGGTTGACGCGCCTGCTGGTGCGTCCCTGCCCATGCTGCCCCTTGAGTGGATGCTGATGAGCGCGGCGCAGACTTCCGCAAGAGCAAGGGCGCGGACGTGATTCAGCTGCTGGTCAGCATCTACGACACGAAGGACGTCTTCGTCAAGGAACTGCAGGTCCTGCTCGCGCAGCGACTGCTCGCGATCCGGGACTATGCGCTCGAAGCCGAGGTGCGCCTCCTCCCTTGTCGTTCTCGTGAGGCCGGACTGACGCAAGCGAGCAGGTCAGAACGTCGAGACGCTCAAGACGCGGTTCGGCGAGCAGGCGCTCCAGGGGTGCGAGGTCATGCTCAAGGACTTGCACGACTCGCGCCGCGTCGACGAGGAGGTGCACCAGCAGATCCCGTGCGTCTTCCCCTCCCCCCTGTTCGTTTCGCCAGTACTGACGCGGAGATGTAGGACGTTCCACTACATGCGACGGTTGTCTCGCGCCTGTTCTGGCCGTCCTTCCAGCCCGCGCCGCTCAAGCTTCCCGGGCAGATCGGGCGGTACGCCCCCTCCCCCTCCTTCCTGCGCCTCGCTCACGCCCCGACCCCGCACCGCAGCGCGCAAGCCGCCTACGACCGGACCTTCTCCTCCCTTAAGCGGGACAAAAGCTCCGCTGGCTGCCGCAGCTCGGGAGTGTCAACCTCACGCTCGCGCTCCGCGACCGGTCCCTCACGGTCGACTGCACGCCGCTGCAAGCCGCCGCGATCGAGCTGTTCTCCTCGCAGGGTGCGCCTTTCCCCTCTCTTCCCCGCGCCTAGGCTGACCTGAGCGGATGGCGGAAGACACCTGGTCGCCCGACGCGCTGCAGCAGGAGCTGCGCGTCGCCGACGCGGGAACGGTCCGCAACGCGATGTACTTCTGGAACAACCTCGGCGTGCTGCGCGCACTGCCGGACGACCTGTGGCGGCTGGTCGAGGAGGAGAGCGAGGGGGAGAAGGCCGAGGCGGCAGTGGCGCATGGTGCGTTCCTCTCTTGATCGGAGATGTTGAGCGAGGTGCTGACGGGACTGCGAGAGCAGTGGTCGAGGAGGAGAAGGAGGCGGTGCAGAGTGTCGAGGCGCAGCGGGTCGAGCAGGTGCGTCGCGCGGCGCGGTTCTTCGCTTCCGTTGTCCTCCGGGCGAGCGGTCCTGATTGATGTCGTTGGCCACGCACGCAGATGCGCGTCTTCTGGCAGTACATCCAGGGCATGGTCCGTCCCCCCTTCCCGCCCCCTCCTCCTTCTCGCTGACGCCGATCCACCCCATGCAGCTCACCAACCTCGGCGCGCTCCCGCTCTCGCGGATCCACTCGACGCTCAACATGCTCGCGCCGGGCTACAAGGGCAAGACGACCGACGAGCTCACGGCGCTGCTCGAGGCCGTCGCGGCGGAGGGGCTGGTGACGCGGACGGCGAGCGGCGGGTGGAAGATCGTCAAGTAGCGGGGACGGGCGGGACGTACAGAGGCGGAGCGGGTTGTTGTAACATCGCTGCAGTGGCTCCCTCCTGTTGCGTGCGTCGGAAGAAGCTGCGCTCGCGCGGTCGGGTTGAAATCGGGCTCGCCTTACATGCTCTCGATGTGCTCTTCCCGGGTAGAGGTCACTGCACGAGGATGCAGAGCCCTTGACGGTGGGGAGGCGGAATGAACCGGAAGGAGCGGTGAAGCGAGGAGGGCAGAGCGGTCGGTCGAGCCAGCGCAGGAGTGCGAAGGAGAGCCATGGCGAAGCGCAGCATCCGAAGAATTGTTCCACGACACCAGCGACCTTCTACCTCAACGCGCATGAAGGGGGCCTAGGTGCAGCCCCAGCCGCTTCTCCTCCAGCATCTCCTGCCGCAACCACTGCGCCCACGCCTGCGGGAAGAAGCTGTCCATCGCGCCGCTGAGGTGCGCCTCGTCGGCAGCCTCCCACCGCCGGACGAAATCCTCGACGTCGGCAATCTCCAGCCTAATAGCTGCCTCGCGCGTCTCCTCCTTGAACGCCTCGACGGGCATGCTCGTCCCGAAGTCGACGAAGACGGGGTGTGGGTGCGCGCGTTTGCGGAGGAGGAAGATGTCGTCTTCGGTGAACTCGAAGTGCGCGACACCGCAGGCGAAGAGGCGGCGCATGCCGTGGAAGAGCTCGTAGGCCTTGCGGACGACGAGATGAGCGGGTCAGCAAGGACGCAAGGGCAACGTCTCGACGAGCAAGGACCCGGAAGGGCGCACAATGTCCTCGATGTCCTCCACTCCAAGATCCTCGTCCTCCGCCCAGGGGCATGCGGCGTCGATGCGGACGGCGGACAGGCCGAGGTCTTCGAGGAGGAAGCCCGGGACGTCCTCGCTGTTGGGCATGCGGAAGCGACCTAGGGCGTAGCAGTAGGGGACATCGGTGCCTTGGATGGGCTGAAAGGCGGCATAGCTGCGGAGTGGAAGCGGGAGGCGGAGGGAAAGGGTCAGCTCGCTGATGAAGACGCGGGTCGTCCTCCGGCCACAACGCTCAGACTCACGCCCGTGCTTCGTTCGCTGCAAAAACCGCAGCCGTCGCCCACTGCGTCAGACCCGTCTCGTCCGGAAACGGGAAGAGCGACTCGACGACGAGCTTGACGACCACCTCGCCCTCGACGCCGCCGTGCCGCTCGACCGCGCAGCGCCAGACCTGCGACCACGCGTCCGCTCCGCCAGCGAGCTCCTCTTTGAGGTGGATGGTGAACGGGGACGCTGCCCGCGCGCCGATGAAGGCTTCACGGAGCCTCGCGTTCATCAGGCGGCGAGGGTTGGGCGACGGGATGGGTGGGTCGCCGCCGCCGGAAGGTCGCCATGCACAGGGATCGTCCTGAGGCACGAAGGGCACGCGCAGGCCCGGTGCGAGCGGCGCGGCGAGGAAGTCGGCTCGGCGCTCCTTCAGCACCTTCCGCTGCGCTTTGGTCGGCGCGTTGGGGTAGCGGTCGGGGACGTCGTACACGCGCGGCGCCGTGTTGCTCATGCCTGTCGAGTGGGCTGGGAGGTGTAGGACCCGAACTCCGCTCGATGAACCGCTGCTGGTCCCGCACCTCCTGTCCGCGTCCGCGGACGCTCCCCTCGAAGTCCGCCCGCCTGCCCGCCCTCAAGCCGCCCTGCTCCCCGCAGCGTTTTACTTCTCCTCCCAAGCTAAGGTCCTTGCGCTGCTCTGCAAGATCACGGGCGGTCGGCTCGCGCAACACCCTCGACAAGCACGGGCGGCGTTTCTTCCCACGCTCACACCGCTCCCACTTAACGCTCTACCTACCGCTTCTCTAGAACGCGCACACATCCTGTCTGCAGCGTACCCTGCCACCGACGCCATCTACAGAAGGCACAACGTGCTGAGGAGTAGCCCCAACTTCCCCTCCCCCAGCAACTCCCTACGGAGCCAGCGCGGGTACGCGTGCGGGAAGAGGGTGTCCAGCGACCCGTTGAGGTAAGCCTCGTCAAACGCCTGCCAATCGCGGACGAACCCTTCAACGTCGGCCTCCTTCGCCCAGATGGCCGTGTCGCGGCACTGCTCCTTGAACGCCTCGAGCGACATCGAGTAGCTGAAGCCGATGAAGACGGGGTGCGGGTAGTCGTAGCCGCGCAGGAGGAAGACATCGCGGTGCGTGACGTCGAGTCGGGCAATGCCGCAGGCGAGGAGTCGGCGCTGGCCTTGGAAGAGCTCCTGTGCCTGCGGCGAGGGGAAGGGGTCAGTGGCGAGTACTGCCGGAACGTGGAAACAAGACGCACAATGTCCTCGATGTCCTCCACTCCAAGATCCTCGTCCTCCGCCCAGGGGCATGCGGCGTCGATGCGGACGGCGGACGGGCCGAGGTCTTCGACGAGGAAGCCCGGGACGTCCTCCCCGTTGGGCATGCGGAAGCGACCTAGGGCGTAGCAGTAGGGGACATCGGTGCCTTGGATGGGCTGAAAGGCGGCATAGCTGCGGAGTGGAAGCGGGAGGCGGAGGGAAAGGGTCAGCTCGCTGATGAAGACGCGGGTCGTCCTCCGGCCACAACGCTCAGACTCACGCCCGTGCTTCGTTCGCTGCGAGCTGCTCCGCCGTATACCAGCCTGCGGGATGCTGCACGCCTGGGTAGGTGAAGACCGACTCGACGAGGAGCTTGATGACCACGTCGCCCTCGTCCCGCCCGTCGCACTCGACGACGCTGCGCCAGACCTGCCCCCTGACGTTCTTCTCGGGAGACAGACGCTCCTTCAGCACGACGACGCAGCGCGAGGGCCTCCGCGTGCTGGCGAGGGCGCGGAGCAGGTCGCCGTTGACGGGGCGCTGGGGGTTTGGCGAGGGGATGGGAGGGGGATCGCGGGACGTGTGCTGGTACGCGCAGGCGTTGTCCTGCGGCACAAAAGGGACGCGCAGCCCCGGGACTAGAGGCGCGGCGAGGAAGTCCGCTCGGCGCTGCTCGAGCGCTTGCTGCTGCTCCTTCGTCGGCGGGTCGGAGTAATGCTGCGGGAGCTTATACACGCGCAGCGGGAGGTCATACATGGTGGAAAAGGCAGATGGCAGGAGGACGAACATGCGCTGGTCCCGCCCGCTCCTCTTCTCGTCCGTACCTCCTGTCCGTGTCCGCGGATGCCACAACCGGACTCCGCCTGCGCTGTCCTCTATGCCTGCGCTTCATCCGCGTCTGCTTCTTTCGCACTGCTGCCTACCTCCGATGCATTGGTCGCTCTTCTCGGGGACGGCCGGCGACGTGCGGCAGGAGCGCTTCATCCTCGGTCCCGCATAGCACCGCTTGCCCGCGCCGTTCTCTATTCGCCTGACAAGCCCCCGCCCTACGACCGCCAGAAGACTCTCGACTACTTCCACTCAACGATCCGACCGCCGCGGGTTCATTCGCCACACGCCCCGCTCACGTCCACAATCTCGCCGGTGCGTCCTGCCTTGCTTAACGAGTCATGCGAAGCTGAGCCCGAGCAACAGCGCGCGGTACCCCTCGTCACGGCATGGAGCATACTACAAGAGCCGCTACGTCCCTGTCCTGCCGTCGAGCCCGGCTCGAAGCCGAGCGCGAGCACGACCTGGGGAATCACCAAGTACAAGGACCTGCGTCCTAAGCATGACCACTCCTCCTCTTGCTTCCCGCACTCCATGCAGGAGGCCTACCTGCGAGCGGTGAAAAACCCTCATCTACGCGTGGCCCCGATGGGACAGGAGGAGCGCCTTCTGGAAAGCGAAGCAGACGTTGGGTCAGCTTCCGTGCTTCTTCCCCAGTCTTGTCACTGCTGATGTCGTCGTTACGAGCAGCGACCTTGTTCATTTCAACATCCTCGCCCCAGTCGTCGAGATCCTCAACCAACTCATCGACCCAGCATACCGTCCGTTCTTCACCGTCAACATCCAGCGCGAATACGCGCAGACCTTCGTCATGACCGACACCGACAAGGCCACGGGAGAGACTTGCGAGAGCGACGCGAGTAAGTCCCTCAGCCTCCTGCGAAAGACCTTGCGCTCACCCCCGCCCTGCCGGTCGAAATGCACAGCACTTCGCCTTGATCATGTCATTGTGCTCCTTGACAAACGCGGGCATACTACGCCGCTGGACAAGGCGGACGGCCAGGCCCGCAATCGTATCGTTCTCGTCGCCGTCGAGGAGAAGGTGCGCATCGCTCGACGCGCAACGCAGCGGAACTCATTTCTCTCACTTCCTCTGCAGAAAGCAGGGTACGTCGATCATCGCGGCTGGGAGTTTGACATGAGCGTCGAGGAGAACGCGAAGAGGTTGCTTCCGCAGTTGCTCATGTGGGTCGCTCCTTCATCTAATCGGGAGATCCTCACGCCTCGTACGCAGGTACTCGGACCAGTTTCGCATCGAGCGCTTCATGCTCACGGACTACGAGGACGGCACCGCGCTCGGCATCCCCGAGATAGACTTCGCGAAGCGCTACGCCATCCTCGCATCGCCGCGTTGCCTTCACCCGGCTGGCGGGGTTGAGCCACAACAATATGACCTGTACGGCAGCGTCTTCGAGCGGGGGCTGAAGCATGTGGCCTGCTTTCTGGGCGTGGATGCGCTCCGGGAGTGCGGGATACTGGACTACTCGGTGCGACCCCTGCTGCTTCGCCTTCTCCTCTCTTCGACATCTCACCCGTTCGATGCAGAAAGTCGACGTCCCTCTCGACCGGCGGCCGAAGGAGCTCGAAGTACGTTTTGCCCTCTCGCGCCGCCCTCCTTGCCCCCGCCCGGCTCAACGCACGAGACCCCGCTGATACCTCTAACAGCCGGCGGTGCAGGCCATCGTCACCACCCCAGTCGTCCATGTGCGTCCACCCCATGCAGGTGTTCCTCCTGTTCACGAGCTGACGTTCGGGTTCTTTCGCAGCGTCCTCCGCCCACGCCTGAGCCCATGCCCGCCCTCCCGACATTCTGGCGAAACGCCCCGCGCATCCAGCCTCACCGGAAGTTCAAGGCAAGGCCGATGTTGTAGAGTTTGCTGCGATGGAGCAGATGGTGGAAATGCAGATGGCGAGCAGACTCTCGGGACCTGCTGGTGCCGCCCCTCCCCCGTTCCCTGAGCGGTGGTCGGCCTGCTTGAGGTGAGCAACCGGGCCGACGGCCTCGACTCAGCATTCTTGACAGTGCGCTCGAAAGCGATCTCTGCGAAAGCGGTCTCTGCGAAAGCGATGAGGAGAGCAGACGATACGTGCATTACCGCCTCTACAGCTCCCCACCCGCCGGCCGCCCCGTCAGCGGAAAGTTCCGCAGTTCCCGCAGTGCGTCCCACCTGCGCTCCTTCCACGCCTCGAGCGCGACGAACGCCGCGTCCTCCGCCGCGCGCTCCCACACGAGCGCCGGCTCCTTCACGCCGTGCAGGAGCAAATCAGGTGTGCTCGCGCCGACGCGCCCGAGCCCGACGAGCGCCTTACCGAGATCGCGCCCGACGAGGGTGCTCCAGCCGTCGACGCCGAGCCAGAGGCTCATCCACGCGAGCGCGATGAGCGATCCGAGGCCCGCGCCGGCGAGGACCTGCGCGCGGGTGTGGTGCCCGAGGCGGACGCGGCTCCAGCAGACGCTCGCGGTCCGCCGAGGAAGAAGAGCGCGAGGCGGTGCGCGTCGCGCGCTGGCCCCATGCGCCGGCGAAGTAGCGCCAGAACGAGGCCTGCGCGGCGCCCGGCCCGAGGGTCTCGGCGAGGGTGGAGAAGCGGTCCCAGAAGGAGGAGGGAGGTGACGCGCGGGTGAAGCGGGAGGAGGAGCGACGAGAGCGAGAGGTAGGTCCCGAAGAAGGCGATTGATGACGAGTGGGTCGAGGGCATGCCGTACGTCTTGTCGAACTTCTTTGCACCGACTGGCCGTGGCTGCCGGATGAAACGCTTGAGGATCTTGGCTGCGGGCGTGCAAAGGGTCAGCGAGGGTGCAGGAAGCGAAAGGGCAGGGACGAACCGGAGAAGGCGGCGACGAGGGTGCCCGCGCCAAAGTAGAGCGAGTGGGCGGTGCGTATCCGCAGGATAAAGTAGGCCGTGAGGGTGGTTACGACGAACTGCGTGTTCTGCAGCATGTACATCCACAGCCGCCGCAGCATCTTGACGGAGTCGACCTCGAGTGACGGAGGACGGGGTGGTTCAGCGCGCGGGAAAGGCGGGGGTCGCGTTGGGCAGCCTACTGGGGTTTGAAGAGAAGTCTGCGGGCTCAGAACGGGCTTCCGGCGAGCGCGCTGGGTGTGGTCGAGGGCGACCTTTCTCATCGCTCGTTCGCCGAGGTTTGCCCCGACACCGCACCTCTCCTCGCTCCTTGCAGCCAGGATGCAGCGCGTACCGACTCTGGTGCTTCTCACGCACCGCCAGGCCGCCTTCTCCACCGTCCGCGCCTTCTCCCACCGCGCACCGCTCCTCTCCCGCGCTTCCAAGGACCGAGGACGCAGAATCAAGTGGGCCGCACCTGCAGCGCCGCCAGTCTCGCAAGCGACGTCGCTTCCGGGCCAAGCAGGAACCGACACGGCGCGCCCAGGGGCGCAGAGCGGTGGGCTCTTCGAGGGCGAGCCCGCGGAGCAGAAGGTCGACGAAGTCACGCCGGACGTGATCGAGCAGGAGATGCTCGCCGGGCAGGACGAGCGGCGGAGAGAGGTCGACGGGGGCGGGCGCGAGAACTTTGCGGGAACGGATGTCGGCGGTGGTGGAGCGCCGTCGACCTCGTCGAGCGGTGCTGAGAGCGAGGCAGCAGGTGCGTCTCTCGCTGCATCTCTGCCTTGAAGAGGCAGAACTCTAACCTACGGCTGCTTGCAGCGGACCCGGCCGACGAGGAGGTGATCTACACGACGACGCCGCCGTACAACGTCCCCCTCATGCTCTCCGTGTGCTTCGTCATGTCCGTGTTCTGCCTCGCCTGCGCCGACTTTGCGCGTGTCGGCGTCGAGCAGTACAACGAGGAGACGGGCAAGTACGAGGTCACGCCCGCATGGAAGCGGTACTCGCTTGCGGGCGGCGCTGCGACTATCGGCGTTGGCATTGCCGTCTGGGGATCCCTGGCTCCCACTCGGTGCGCTGACCCTGCCCGCGATTTCGTGTGTGCATTGCGCTGATGTCTCACGACGTGCAGCGTTGTCACCAAAATGACCCTCCGCCGCGTTCCCGCCTCCCTTCACTCGCCTCTTCCCTTCCCGCGCGACTCGCTCGTCACCCTCGAGGTGCGTTCCCTTATTCCTCTTCCTCCTGCGCGCAAAAGCTCACCCACTCCCGCAGAACCCCCTCACTCCCCTCCTCCGCAAGCTCGGCCAAAAGCCGCGAACCGTTCCCCTCGCCCGCATGCGTCTCCTCGGGCCCATCTCGGACTCGCCCAAGTCCTACCACCCGCTCATCCACTCTGAGGTCAGCAAACCGCCCGGCGTGCGTCGCTTCCTTCCGCTCTTCTCGGCGAGCTACCGCCTGACCCGTCTCGGTCCATCCGCAGCGCGTCTCGAAGCTGTTCGGCTCGCTCCGCGACAAGTACCTCGCGCCGCCGTCGCGCAAGCCGGCACCGACGCCGTGGAACAGCCGTCGGCTGTCGCACTCGCCGTTCGTCATCGAGGGCGACCGGATGAGCTACTCGCTCGCGGTCAAGCGCGCGCCCGCGCCGTACAGCGCGAAGGGGGCGTGGTGCAAGGACTGGGACGCGCTCGAGCGGGCGCTCCTCGGTGTCGACGAGACCAAGTGGACGAAGCGGTAGACGGGGCGCGATAGACAGGCGGGCAGGACGTGCAACCGAACTCTCGCCAACCTTTCCCCCTCTTGGGCAATCGTTTTTTTCCGGGGTCCGGGAGATTCGAGCCTCCTCTCCGCAAGCTCCACGGCGTGCCGCGGAGGGCCTTGACACGGGCTGGCCTCCTGAGCGGACTCGCCGCGCTTGCTTCGCCCGCCCACCGCTCTTCACGCTCTCCGCTCGACAGGCTCCGCGTTTCGACGCCTCGCACCTTCCCTTGCGCCTCGTCTCGGATCCTCTGAGCTGTCCGCGCGCCTGCGCGCCCCCCGTCTCCCCGCCATGGCGTTCGTCTTCCGCGGGTACCGTGCGTCGATCTCGCTCCTCTCCTCCTCCGGGAAAAGCTGACCGCGCACGTGCGATGCAGTGCGCCTGCTCCAGCGATACACGCTCCCGACGCAGATGGCTACCGCCGCGACGACCTCGACGGTGGGCGATCTGCTGTACCAGACGGCCTTCGAGGGCAAGACGCTGAGCCAGATCGAGGTGCGTCTGGCGTAGTATCCTCTCCGTGGTGCTGGCTGACCCCTCTCGCGCGCTCGCAGTGGTACAAGACGCGGCGGATGTGCCTCTACGGCGGGTTGATCTGGGCGCCGATCTCGGTGCGTCGCTCTCGCTCTTTCCTGCGTCTTTTTGAGCTAACCCGCGCGGCTGCACTCGACAGAACCGCTGGCACATGGTCCTGAGCAAGATCAACCTGAAGAGCAAGGTCCAGAGTGAGTCGCGTGCTCCTCCTCCCCCACCCCCAGCGCCGCGGTCAACTCGACGCAGACCACGAGCGGAACTGCACTGGCCGCGGCCGGTTGCGGGCGAGCCGCGCTGCCGGCGCAGGCTCGTTCTCAAGCGGACCCTCCGCGATGACGGTGCACGCGCGCTCGTCCGACCTACACAACCTCCTTCTAGCGCTGTCGAGCTGACCCTACGTTCCCTGCTTGCAGCCGTCCTCGCGCGGACAGTCACCGACCTGGCGTTCTTCTCGCCGTTCGCGACCTGCCTCTTCTACACCTCGCAGGGCGCGTTCGAGGGCCGGCCCTTCCGGACGCCCGCTGGGGCGGACGCGCCGCAGGGGATTTACGAGCGGTTGGAGGAGCGTCTGTGGCCCACGGTGCAGAAGCAGTACGCCGTGTGGGGGCCCGCGAACCGTGCGCCGTCCTCCCTTCTTTCCCCTGATTCGCACCGCTTACCCGCTCTCCGGACTGCGCAGTGATCAACCTCTCCGTCATCCCCGTCTACGCCCGCCCACCCTTCTCCAACCTCGTCGCCATCGGCTGGAACACCTTCCTCGCGGCAGGCGCCGCGCGCGGGGGAATCCCCCCGCCGGGGACGACCATCTCGCGCGACATGCAGATCTCCATCGCCGCCGCCGAGACGATGGAGTGATCCTCCGAGCGCCGTGCTACTCTATATCGTGCTATACCCCCTCCTCGCTCGTTCTAGCGCTACCGCGCCCCTATACATAGATAGACCCTCTCGCAGACCACAGAAGGGCGTCTTAGACTCGCTGTTCTCCTTCGTTTTTCGCTCGCATAGCCGCCCTTTGCATTGTCAGTTCTCCTCTGCATCGCTCCCAGCAGGACGCGCGAGGGTGGAGAAGCAAGAAGGCTCCGTTGCGAGGGAGTGGCCTACGGACAACAGCGCGACGCGCTCGCGCTTGCAGATAAAGAGAGGGGTATGAACCGCTGCGCCGGTCGGATACGGGGTAACGGGGGAATAAGGAAGTGAAACCGAGCCGGCGGTTGAGGCGAAAGAACGAAGGGGCTGATAAAGAGTGTCTGTCGAGCCAGCGGGCGCGCTCAGGCGAGGTTGGCGAACCCGACGGAGCTGGTGCCGGCGTTGAAGACGGTGTAGACCGAGCGGAGGAAGGCGTCGCCGACGACCTGCGTGGGGGTGCGAGGTCAGCCTTGAACGCGAGGCGAGACCCTGTTGCGAAGGTCCCGCGAGGAGGGCAGAACGCACCCAGGCATCGACGCCGACGTCCTCGCCGACGATAGCGGCGACGCAGTACGAGCTCTGCAAGGCGGGAAAAGCGGTGTCGTCAATATGGGAGAGACTCGACGGGAGAGCATAGAGAGCGCACCCCGATGGCGGTGAGACCGAGGTTGAGGTCTGTAGAGCAGGCGGGCGAAACGCGATGGTCAGTACGGGCTGAGGAACACGAAGGATGGGAGGAGCAGGACGCACACTGGGACGGGATCGCGTACTTGACGCCGCCGAACTCGAACTCGGCAGTGAAGTTGGCGTTGCAAGGGTACATGTAGTACCCGCTGCGCCAGCGGCGGGCGCCGCGGACCTTCTGGAAGAACTTCGCAACGGCAGTGCGAGGTCCCTGCGGGGATGGGGCGCGGTGAGCGAAAGGGCGAAGGACGAGAGGGGGGAGACGCACAATGACCAGGGTCGTGCCCGTGTCGATGATCATGTTCTGGTTCGCCTCAAGGGCGTTACCGTTCGCGTAGGGAGTGCCGTGGACCTGCCAGTCTGTGAGCGGGCGATCGAGTTCAGCGAGGGGAACAGGTGAGAAGGGTAAAGCGAGGACGCACAGCCCTCCTGTACAACGGGCGTGTAAGTGAGCGGACCGCTGAACTTGCTCTGGTCGAAGCCGCCGAGGAAGAGCTCGCCGTCGGCCTCGTCGCCGAGCGTGAACGAGAACAGGTTCTGCGCGACCTTGCCCTCCTCCCAGCTGCGCGCGGTCGGGTTTGTCAGACTGCGAACCGCGAGGAGTGCGGAAGTAGCCGACGGACAGCGTCTGGAAGAACGGCCGCTCGCCCAGGTTCGAGATCGACTCGAAGCCCATGCCGAGGATCCCGTCGACGGGCGTGTCGCCAAAGTCGGTCCCCATCGTCGTGACAGGGCTGAAGTGCTGGTTCTCGGCGCTGAGGCCAGCGACAGTGACCGTGTCGGTGTACACCGGGCCCGAGACGGTCGAGCCGTCGCCGTACGCGATCGAGAAGCGGTCGGTCGAGTTCTTCGCCGTCGACGAGAGGCTCGGGTCGAAGGTCGTGAAACCAGAGACCCCGACGCCTGGGATCCAGAAGTCGGACGAGCCAGTGTCAAAGTCCTGCAAGTGGGCAGGAGGTCAGTGCGCGAGCCCATTCAGGGAAGCGCGGGAGGGAGCGCACGATGGTGAACTCCTGCGGCGCGTCCCGACCTGCACCGTCCCGCCCCAGAGGTTCCCGTCGAGGTAGTTGGTGAGCGGGTCGCGCTGGCGCTTGCTCAAGCCGAGGAGGTTGGTGAGGGGCGCGAGGGCGAGCTTGCTCCACGCCTCGTAGGTCTTGAGCGAGAAGCCGGGGAGCGTCTTGCCCGTGCGCCAGTGGTACCGGCTCGCGCCCGCCTTGTACTTCTGCTGCAGGCGCACGGCGTTGTTGAGGTTGTCGAGGTTGACGACGCCGTCCTCCATCTTGAGCCGGAGACCCGCCCAGGTCATGCGGTTGGTGCGCTTCGAGAGGGCGATGCGCGCGCCCGTGCTGGCGGGCGAGGCGCGCTCATCGAGACGGGCTGGGCCTGCAGCGACGTCGTGCGAGGGTCCTGGCGCCGCGAGGACCGATGCCGAGGAAGGGTTGAACGAGAGAACGGTCGAAAGAGCGACGAGCGCGCCGAGGGCGCTGGTGGGGGTGGGCACGAGCATCGTCGCGCGGGCACAGACAGATGAGAGCAAGCACAGATGGGGTGGACGGAGCAGAGAGACGGCCAAGCGCCGCACCGTCGGACGTTGGGAGAGGAGCCTTCGCCCGTTCGCGCTACAGGGGACGCGTCGAGCTAAGCGGACGCGGGGCACGAGCGGGTGCCGAGCAGGTGCCGAGGACGCAGCGAGCGAGCAGCCCGCGCACATTGGAGCTGGTGTGCGAGTGCGAAGGTGCTTGAGGTGCGGTATGGTGGAGGAGGAGGAGGCGGCGGGAGGAAGGTGAGGGGGTTGAGCGGATCCGCAGTCGCGACTGCGGCGAGCAACGAGTCTCTGACTTGCGCATGCTTCTCTTCTCTGCGGCCTTGCTGAGAGTGTAATACAGTGAGAAGATCCGCGTTCTCGAGATCGTGTCGGGCGTGAGGCGAGTCGCACATGCCGCAGTGAGCCTGCCTGGCGCCGGCTCCTAGCAGCAGCAGCGCTTCTGCCAGCCGTGCCCCGCAGCGGTACAGCTATCAACACGACACGGAGCGCACACGGCGCACACGCCGTATGCGAACGCGGCGAGAGCACAGCGAGACGACCGCAACCTCCGTCACATTGCGACCTTGAGCGCAACGGCGGACGTGACGAGCTGATCCAGCAACCGCAGGGCCTCGTCCGAGCCAGCATGCAGGCCCTAAGCGCGGCGTCCTGGTTCAGCTTGTAGACCTGCGGGTGTGGATGGCGAGTACAGAGAGAAAGGGAGGGAAAGGGTCAGCCGGCGCGCCACACTAGGGACGGACAAGCAGCGCACCTTCCGCACCGCTTTCTCGTCCAGCCCTCCGCCCTCTATCCGCCCGAGCGCATCCAGCGCGACCATCGGGCCCTGCACCACCGCCTCCATCCGCCGGAGGACGTCCTCGCCCGCCGCCCGCTCCTCTGCCGGCGTTGCTGCTGTTGGCGCGATGTGCACAAGGAGGAGCGAGGAAGTCGAGGGGGAGAGGCCGAAGTGCTTGAGCGAGTCGGTGATCTGCGCCGGAGACAGACGGAGGAGGGGGTAGCGAGGAGGATCAGCTCGTCCGCCGCATGCGGGCGCACATTTGTTCCCGGCTCGAGCATCCACAATACCTCCGAGTGCAGCGTTTTCGTCTTCAGCGAGTCGTCCGCTCCGCGCGAGAAGCGCCTGCTGCACCGCCGTGAGGACGTGAAGCCGGGAAGTGATCTGCGAGCTCCGTGGTCAGCGCGGCGCATCAGCGTAGAGAGTTCACGCACCATCCTCGCGTCGACGAACGCAAAGTCCACTGCCCTCCGCTCGCTGTCGCCGGCCTCATCAGCTGGCAGCGTCGAGGCGGTTACGAGCCGTTTGCGGAGCTCTGCGGCGTTCTGGATGGGCGCGAACAAGGCAAGATGGATTGTAGAGCCGTGGTAGGGCAGTGGGTAGGACTCCATCAGCGAGCGAGTGGGGCGGAGGAGCGGGGCGGAGGGAGAGCAGCGACGGGGCGGTGAAGGCGCAAGTCGACTCGCGCAGATCCAGCTTGGAGGGCTCTCATGCGGACAAGCACTCGTCTCACGAGAGGGCAAGCGCGGCGAGAAGTGCCCCTGTTGCACGCAGCCCCCGACACCCGCCCCTCAGCCCTCGAGCTTGACCTCCCCAAAGTCATCGTCGCTATCCTCCGCATACCGCGCCTTCCCCTTCCCCCTCCTCGCAGGGGCCTTCCTCTTCGGCTGCGCCGCCGCGCCCTTCTTCGCGCCCTTCCCCCGCGCACTCCCCACCTCCGACGGCGCAGGCGAGCCCGGCGCAGGCGAGTTGACGAAGGACCCGGCGGCGCCGGCGCCGGTGCCGGGCGCGGGCGAGCCTGCGAGAGAGGAAGGGCCCGGAGATGCGGTCGGGGAGCCGGCGAACGCGGCGGCGGAGCCGGACTTGGAGCGTGCGGTCGAGGGGCGGGAGGCTGTGCGCGAGGGGGAAGAGCGTGAGTACTGCCCATGCCTGAGCCGCGCCCGCGCTCGCCCGGCAGCACGTCGGGAGGGCGGGCGAAACACAGGAGACGGAAGTGCGACGCACCTTTCCGCTTCGGCGCCGTCTTCTGCTTCTTCGCCGCGGGCGCCTCCTTCGGCGTCCCGCCCCTCTTCTGCGACGCCGCAGCAGCCGCTACAGGCGTCCCGGCGTGCTGGCTCGCCGTGCGCGACAGCGCGGCGGAGGCGGGGAGGGCGGCATCGGCCGGCGGGGTGCCGTCGCGCGCGGAGGGGGCGGGAGGGGGGACGAAGAGGATGTGCGTGCGCGGCGGGACGGCGTTGATCTGTGCAATCAAGCAGTCAGTCTCGACAGTCAGCGAAGCTCGGCGGATAGAGCAGGCAGCGCGACCTGAGGAGGACAGAGCGCGGGGACGCACCATCTGCCGCCACCACAGCTCGACCTTCTCGTCCTTCTGCCTGCCGTTCCTCGCCGCGCGGAACATGCTCTCGCGCGCGTACTCGCCGCAGCCCTGGACAATCATGTCGACGGGGACGGGCGCATGCGGGTCCGCGCCGACTGCCGCAGCGCGCTGCTTGCCCTTGTACGACGAGGGCGTCGATGCGCGCTCGGCGGGGAAGACGAAGAAGGAGAGGAGGACGTCCTGCGCGCCGTTGGGCGCGGGGACGTGCGAGTGCAGGGGCGAGAAGATGTAGTGCGCGGGGAGGATGAACTGCTCGCCGCCGCTGAGCTCGCGGAATTCGAGCACGAGCGACGGGTGCGTCGGCATTTGCGCGCCGGACGTCACCGGGGTTGCGGGTGCGGGTGGCGCGGCGGCTGCGGCCGGAGCAGCGGCGCCCTCCTCCTCCTGTCGCATCACGTCGATGTACCGTGCGAGCCCGCTCAGCTCATCCGGAGTCGCCTGCCCGGAGGCCGCCTTCTGCAGGATCTGTGCGAGCGCAGGATCCGCCTGCGAGGCGGCGTTCAGCCGCGCGATGAGCGCGGGCGTGATCGCGCCCGGATTGAGCGTAGGCGGCTTGGGCTGTGCAGGTGCGGCACCCGGCTGCGTCCACTCGCAGAGGAAGAGTTGCGTCTCGGGGAACGAGTGCGGGCCGATGGCGACGGTTGCGGTCGCGATGTGCTTGAGCGTGTGCGGCGACTCGGAGATAGTGCCGGTCCGCGGGCGCGAGGGGGACTTGAAGATGGCGAAGGTGTCGTAGAGGAGGGTCTGCCGACTCTGGTAGAGCGAGTCGATGAGGGACAGGGTAGGGACGGCCTCGAAGGCGGGGGTAGTCGCGACTGTCGAGGGGGAGGGGGAGGGTCAGTTCCCGCTCGGCAGAGTGAGGGGTCGCTCTCCGGCAGGACTGTGCATCAAGGTGTGCCTCGGAAGCCGTCGAAGTCCCCGCAAGGCCCTGTACTCGTCTGCTCCGAGCCGAACGAGCTCCAGCTGATGAGGACCCTTCAGACGCATCCACCACGCCTGTGGACACAGCGCTGCGCGGTAGCAACCTTTTGGAGGTATGCAGGCATCTGCGTGGCCTTGGACAGTCCGTGGCACGCGAGACTGAGGCGCAGTGGGCCTGACGAGCGAGTCCTGCCAGCACCGCGCCCGCACCACCCGCCGCTCGAACGGAGAACCGCGCTCGTGTAGATAGCTCAAACGCACCTTGCATCCTGCTGCAGCCCTCGAGGAGCACGTGCGAGGGAGTTGTCGCGAGTTGAGGACAGGGAGCTGATGAGAGGAGCGACGGGAGGCGGGAAACGGTCGCGCGCGCTCGTTCCACCTCGAGAGTCGGTAGTCGGGGTCTGCGAGTCGACTGGGCACAGGCAAGGAGCGTCTCCTCCCGTGCGAGGCGGAGTCGGCGGGAGAGTCGCGTCGCGCCGCGCTGCTGTTGTTCCGCGTCCTCTCCCTCGAGCTCGCCCTCTCCCGCGCAGAGGCGAGATCAGACTCGCGCAGGATGGTCTCTGGCAGCTGGGCAAACGCAGGCGCAGGCGTACGCACCCTCTCCTCCGCCCCCTTTCTCCCGCCACTGACCCGACCTCCCACCCATCGCCCGCCCCCGACCCCTCGCCTCAACCGCAGTTTGACCTCGGGTCAGCCTCGAGCACCTCCAAGCGCACTCCCTCGCAGGCCTCGCGCCCGTCCCAAGCTCGCTCCAAGTCCAGCTCGACCCAGCTCCGCCTTCGTCCTCCCGACAAGCGCCCGCTCGTCACCCCGCGCGCATCCACTTCGGCGCCCAAACCCTCGCAGAAGCAGTCCAGGCTCTCGTTCGGCGCGCCGGCAAGCGGGACTCGTCGCCCTCTCGCAGACAAGCCCAACCACCGCGACTCGCTCGGTCCGTCGTCCGCCGCTTCCGACTGCAAGGGCAAGGGGCGCGCTCTTCCGCCGACGACGAAGAGGAGGAGCCGAACAGGGCGGATGACACCCTGCCGCGCCGCAGAAGAAGCCCGGCTGGCTCTCGTCCATCTTCCGCCGCACGTCCTCCACTGCCAAGGCAGGCGACTCTTCCTCCTCGCCGTCGACCTCCTCCCGCACCCCGCGCTCGACCAGCCTCGGCCGTGCGATCCTCGACCCCACGCTGCGCCGGCGCGGCCCGACATCGACTTTGACGCGGACCTTCCCGCGGACGACGACGAGCTAGCGGACGAGGACGCGCGGCGGAAGCGCCGCCGGACGGAGGACCGCGGCGGGTGGGGCAGGCTTGACCTCTGCGACTCGGAGGTGCACGCCGGGTTCGGCACGCAGCGCGAGGAGCGCGCCGACGAGCGGAGGAAGCGCTCGCTCGAGATGGCGCTCGACGGCGCGAACGATGCGCCGCGCGGAGCGCACGCTCCCGCTCGCGCACCTCGCAGCATGTCGACGTCCGCCCCGACTCGCAGCCGGACGAGGCGCTCCCGCCGCCCGCCTCGGCCTACTCCACCGCGCGCACCTCGGCGCGCGCGCTCGTCCTCCCTTCGTCTTCCGCCGGGAGCGACGCCCCCGAGCCCTCGACGGCATCGTCCGGCTCGAGCGCCGAGCGCTCCCTCCAGGCGCAGCTCGTCCAGCCCCCTCCGCTGGCGAGGCGCGCGCCACGCGTGCTCGTGCCGGACTCGGACCCGCCGAGCGGGGCGGAGGACGCGCTCACCGAGGAGGAGGAGGACGACGACGACGAAGACGACGAGCTCGACGCGCTCGTCGTGCGGCTGGGCCAGAAGGGTGCGGCAGGCGTGGACGACTCTGGCTTCGCCGAGGGCGGGATGGACCTCGACGATGACGAGCGCGCGCGGGCGCTCACGCCCACGCCGACGAAGGCCGCCGACGAGCTCGACCTGACCATCATCCCGAGCTCATCCCCTCCCGGCGCCCGCGCTGCTCGGCGCGCCTGCAGCAGCGGACGAGGAGGACGCTGACGACGACGAGCGGCCCTCGAGCGGCTCGCTCGCGCGCACCGCGTCCGCGATCCTCATGCCTCCGCCTGCGCTCCCGCGCAAGCGCCTGCGGCGGGGCGCGCCGTCCTCGCGCGCTGCCGCTGCTGAGGCCGAGGCCGAGGCCGCAGCGGCGGAGCAGGCGCGCGTCCTCGTCGAGGACACGCAAATCCGCTCGCCGACGCACGCGGGCACGTCCGCACGGGACGAGTCGCAGCCGTACGCCGTCTTCTGCGACGAGACGCAGACGCAGCCTCCTGTCGCCGCCGTGCAAAGCTACCGCACGCTGCCGCGCCTCCCCCGCCCGGCGAACCTCCCCGGCGCAGGGCTGCTCTCTTCCCCCTCCGGAGCGCACAACGCGCCCCTCAGCGACCCAGACCACCTCCCTCCGCTGCCGACCCCGCGGCCGCTCGCGGTTCCGCTCTCCCCCGCGTCGCTCGCCGCGGGGTGGGCCTCTCTCGCTGCGGCGTGGGCGGGCGCGCGCGCGCCTTCCCCGCCCGCTCCCGCAGCCGCAGAAGCGCGGCAGACCCGCCTCGGCGAGTTCTTCGAGCTGGTCCCCGCGTCGCAGGCCGATGCGGACGCCGGCACCGGCGTGGTGGAGGACTCGCAGTGCGCGGCGGAGCGTTCCCTCGAGGAGGCGCTGCGGGCGCAGCTTGCGCTTAATGCGGCGAGGGAGCGCGCGCGCGCGCGGATGCCTGTGCTTGCGGAGGAGGCGGCCGAGGAGGAGATTATCGACGCGGATGCCGACGCCGCGATGGAGGAGGAGGAGGAGGAGGTCCCCGACTCGGACCCCGAGGACGACGCGCCCGCCGCACTGAGCGGCGCGGTGAGCCCGCTCGGGACGCCCATCAAAGCGCGGTTCCCGCGCTACTCGCCGGGCAAGATGCGCCGCGCGGTCGAGCGGTTCGCGGCGCCTGCCGTGGCGGAGGGGGAGCGCGAGGAAGGGGAGAACGGCAGGGAGGAGACGCAGTGGGAGTCGTACTGGAGCTACCCTGCTTCGTCGCCCGCCGGCGAGGGCGCGCTGCTGGAGAAGCTGCGCGCGAGCCAGGAGGCCGAGGGCGGCGGCGGCGCGATGGACATTGAGGACGACGAGGACGACGACGACGAGGAGGAGGAGTCGCTCGCGCTCCCAGCAGGCTGGACGCGCGGCGAGAACGGCGAGCTCGTCCACATCGGGGAGGCGGGCGCGACGGAGGTCGGCGAGGCGGGAACGGCGGCGGGTGCGGCGAGCTGGGAGGACACGCTGACGGGGTGGTGAGCGGAGGGTATCGTTCTGTCGTTGTTGTGCTTTCTCGCGTACCTGTCGTAGTGTAGCTACTCTCGCAGTCCATGCTCCGTGCTCTCTTCAGCCATGCGCAGGAGGGGAGTGCGAGGATTGGCGAGCGAGTGGACGTGCGGAGAGCGATAGCGATTACAACATGCATCGAGGAGGACTGCGAGGATGGGGAAGGCAGGTACAGCGCGTCTAGGCCATGAGGTCGAAGTCGTCGAGCTCGTCCTGCGTGACGAAGAAGCGAGGTCAGCCTCGGTCTGCAAGGAAGGAGGGCGCGAAAACGCACGTTGTACGAGGCGATGTGCCGCTTGAGCTTCGACGTGTCGACCCAGGTGACAAAGTCCTCCATGTTGCGCGTGACGAGGAACGCCGGGTCCGTGATCGTGTCGGGCCCGACGCGGACGTGTCCCTGCTCGACGTAGGTGACGGCCTGTGGACAAGCTGGTCAGTCCCATTACGCAGTGAGGAGGAGAGAGCCGCGTGCGCACCATCTTGACAGTCTCGGCCATCTTGAGGCGGACCATGACCACCGCAAGGCGCCGCCTGCACATGGCGCCGACGGTGACCTTTCCCTCCTTCTTGCCCTGGCCCTCGACCTCCTTCTCCTTGCCCTTGAAGCCCTTGACGACGGGCGCGTCCGAGCCCTCGATGTCGCTCATCTTGGCACCGCGGTCAAGAATGCCCATGTCGTAGAGCTTGCTCAGGAGCATGTCCTCGTACTTTGTCCGGAACGGATCGGCGGGCGGGAGGCGCGAGAGAAGGTGCGACAAGCGGCGGACCTGCCCGCAGATCTTGTTGTACGTGTGGTAGTCCTCGCTGCGTGTGGGTGAGCGCGGTGAGCGCGGGCGAGAGGAGGCGGTGGTGATGAGGGGCAACAAACCGGTTCTGCACGTGGTAGCGGCGCATGACCTGGATCTCGCGCATGCCGGCATCGCTCTTCCACTGCATAAAGTCAACCTTCTTGAGGAGCTTCTGCTCATGGTGCTTGAGCTGGCGCATGTTGCCGTTCTAGATTGAGGGGTGGTGGGGGTAGCGAGGAGGTACGGTCTGTGCGTTGAGAAGCGCCGGAGATGGTTTGACGAGTCGGAACGGCGCGAAGAGGGCGGAGTGCAGTGAGGTAAGTCGGAGAGGCGAGGGGAGGAGGGGCGGCGGCGGGAGCAAGAGGTGTGATGGTTAGCTTTGCGACGTTGTGCGAGGTGAGAGTGGGACTATACGGACCGGTTACGACGAGTTCAAAGGCTCAAGCGGGTGCGTGAGAGCGGTGAAGTCGCGCGGAAGGTGTACGGTGCGATGAGGACGAGCGCGAGTGCGGCAACGGCGAGGGCGCGGTTGGGCAGGTCTGCGCGGTTCCTGGTGGGTCGTAGAGTGTGTACGGTGCGGTCTGCACAGGCACAGAGCAGTATGGGTTGGTCGGGGCGAGTCGAGGGTCGGGCTGGGTGCGGTCGAGCTCGAGGGGAGCGACCTGGGCACTCGCGGCTGCTCCGCCCCTTGGTTCCGTTCCCATCACTCGCTTCCACCTCGACTCTCTCGAGGGGCCCTTCTTTACCCCCCACCGACACCCCATCCACCACGCAGCCAACCTCGCCGCATTCGCCTCTCCCCTCCTCGCCCTCTGCAACACCCCGACATTCTTTCTCTCTTCCTTGCTCGGGCACACCCACGCCCACACTACGCCTGCACCTGCAGCGCACACACTGCTAGGAGGATGAGCACGGAGACGCGAGGACGCGGTCGAATCGAGGAGGGACGAGTTGCGGCGAGGGAGACGACGACGACGACGACGAACCCCCGAGCAGCAGTGATGATCAAACTATCATTACAAGCTCAACAGTCCGAGGGGCCTCTTCAGCCTATTCGTGCGGACCACCATTCTGCAATCCTGACGCTGCTCGCGTCGTCGTCGTCGTTCGTCGTCCCCCTTGTCGTAGCTGGAGCGTGGAGTGCAATCCACCGGTCGTCGCCTATCATCTGGTTCCTCGAGCATGCGTGCGAGCGAGTCCCGGCCCCGGCTGTCGGAGGGAAGAGCTGCGCAAGATGCGGCTGGACCTCGTCTCCTCCCTCTCGCTCCTCTGTCCTTCGCTTCTCTCGTTTCGTGTCGAGTCGGGACTGCTCTACTGCTGCATGATACAGACGCTGCGCTCGACGCTCTACTTCGCGCCCTCCCACGAGTCTGGCCTCGCCGCCCCCCTCACGTCCCACGAGTCGAGCCGCTCCACCCGCTGCGATGCGCTCTGGGCATCCCACGAGTCCTCCCTGCCCCGCGCCGCGTACTCCTCGTCGTGCGCTGCAACCCCATACGACGCCGCGAACGACACGGGCGTCTGCGCGCGGCTCGCCCCCGCCGCCGAGCCCACCTCGCTCGTGGGCGCCGGCGCGCCGCCAACGTCCGCAAGCTCGAGCGTGACGCTGAGCCCGTGGTTCTCCACACCGCCGTGCGTGTACCCGAACCCGGACCACGCATTGTCGAGCGCCGCATCGAGGTCGTACTCGCCCGCGGCGCCCTCGTGCATGACAGCCCAGTCCTCCTCGCCCGCGCCGGGGTACGACTCGAGCGGTGCGGGGGCGTGCACGAGTCCCGAAGAGGGCACGGCGAGGAGGTGCGCCGCCTTGCGCTCCTCCATCACCGGGCTCGCGGCGTTGTTGCCCGCCCAGCCGGGCGAGCCGGGGTATTTGGGCGGCTCCTCGCCCGCGCGGGAGGCCTTGAAGTCGCGCGTGGTCGCGCGCGAGGGGTCCGTGAGGGAGATGGCGGGCGGGAAGGGGAGGAAGGGGAGGAAGCGCCGGAGGACTTGGACGGTGCGCGAGCCGCCGTCGAGCGAGCGGAACAGGATCAGGAGGGCGACGGCGGTCGAGAGCGTGCCGTTCAGCCAGCACGCGACGAGGATCTCGACCTGGAACTGCGACGAGTTGGTCGTGATGCTCAGCGGCGTCACGCCGAGCCAGAACGTGAGCCCGGCATTGACGGCGAGCATGGCGCTGATCGCGATGGCGCTGTAGAGGCGGTTGTTGCGCGCCCAGGTGAGGAGCGTCGCCTGCCGCTTGAAGCCCGCAAAGAACTCGTCGTCCATCTGCGCGGCGAGCTCCGCGCCGGGCTGAGGCGTGCCGACGTTCGACGGCGGACGGGGCGAGCGGCCGGCGCGGGTCGCGCGTGCCTGCGACCGCAGCTTGTAGATCGTCCGCGTGAGGTGGCTAATCTCGAGGGAGGCGCCGATCGCGTAGACCTGCAGCGCGAGAGACAGTCAGTCTCGAGCTGAGAAGGCTGAGCAGGACAGCAGGCGCACCACGAACGTCGCGCAGAGGACGATGCCGAGGTAGATGTACCCGACGCGGACCCAGCGCGAGTACTCGCGCATCGTATTGGCGAACGCGATCCCATCGGCGAAGAACGGGATCACGTTGACGAGGTCGAACCCCTTCGCGGGCGTCCACTCGGCGTTGACGCGCACGAGCGTCGCCTGCAGCGCGCTCATCTCGTCGAAGCCGCGGTTGAACTGCCGCGCGGCGAGGTAGAAGAAGGCGATGGGCGGCGCCCACGCGACGACGGGGAGGACGAACGGCAGCGCGACGGCGATGACGGTCTTGAGGCGGCTCTCGCGGTAGAACGCACCCTTCTTGCGGATGTACCACGCCGAGAACGTCGCCCACGCCTCGCAGAAGAAGCCGACCCACAGCGGCGCGATCCAGCCCGCCTGCACGCCGAGGTAGTATCGCGGGAACGGCTTGTCCTGCGCGATGTGGACGGCGGTGACGATGGAGAGGATACCGAGGCCGGCGTACACGAGCGCGCAGATACAGTAGATCGTGCTGAGGTTTGGAATGATGATGGTCTTGTCTGCAGGCGGTGAGGTGAGGAAGAGCGGGCGGGTGTGAGGGATGGGGAGGGAGGGCGAAGGACAGTCAGCGGTGCCGACCTGAATCAGTGCGGGACAGGAGGACCCACCAATGCGGTGTATCAGCCAGAAGCGACCCTGCTGCAGACGGAGGATGAGGGCGGCGGCGAGGACGAGAGTGGAGCTGCGGGAGTCGAGGAAGTCCAGGAGGGTCAGCACCGTTGTCCGCATCTCGCCCCTCCGTGCCGAGATACAGAGTGAGGACGTACACGCTGAAGAGCCCGCACAGGAACCACAGCTGTGCCTCGAACCCCTTGGCGACGGAGGGGTAGAAGATCCCGTGCAGCGTCCGCATCACGGGCGGGTACGGCGCCCTTCCCGCCATGACCTCGGTCGTCGTCAGGTTGAGGACCTGCTCCGTCCATGGGCGGATCCACTGCGCCGAGGCGGGGAGGATCTGCGAGAGGTTCAGGCCGTTGAGCGCCATCGTCGGGGCGGCGGCGTCGCGTTTGCGCTTTGTGTGCTGGAAAGCGCTAAACTGCGTCGAAGCGTCGAAGCAAGGACGAAGAAGCGAGCGGAAAGCAGCAAGAGTGAGAGAGAAGCAGCGCAGAGAAAGGCCGCCCTCGCAGGCTCCCCCCGCAGACCGCCTCGACCACCCCGCCGCATCACCGGCGCAGATCCGCCGACTGCGATCGCGCGGGCGCAGATCCAGCCCTGCGAGCGAGAATGCGCTCGTCCCCCCGGGTGCGGCGTTGGCGAAACAGGACGAGGCGGCAATGCTTGCCGTTCGCGGCAGGGAGGAGGCGGCGGCGGGCCCAGCCTCTCGAGGGGTGAGACGGCGCTGCTGGGGCTGCTGCACGCGCTGGGCAAGGCGCTGAGCGTGCATTGTTGCTCGGTCGTACGTAGCGGCGCGAGGGGCGAGGCGAGAAGACGACGAGCGTGAGGAGGAGAGAGCGTCGACGGGCGCGGGCAATGGGCCAAACGGTGCGCGCTGCACGTCGCCGTCTTTGTACGACGTGCACCGCGACCCTGGTACGCTTCGCATACCGGCTGAGGTCGTCATCGAGGAGGAAAAGCGGACGACGCAGTCGACCCCCCAGTCCCGTCGCAAATCGCTCCCCTTCAACAACATCCAGCTGGTCGTGAAGCGTTCCCATGCAGCCATACCGCGCATCTACAGCGCCCTCGGCCCGCTCTCCGCCCTGTCCCTCTCCCTGTCCCTCCCCGTCGACCCCGACGCCCGCCCCCACTGCTGCTCCCCCTTGGTCTCCTCCTCCCACACGCTCGTCCGGTCCGACTCGCTCAGCGCGACCTGCACCCCGCCGGCGCCCTCCGCATCGGGCATCGAGCGCGTCGCGGTCCGCTCGACGAGGGGCACCATGCCCGGCGCGCCGGCTGCGAACGCGGCGGCGAAGCGCGGCGGCTCGGTCGTGATGAGGGAGCGGGACGCGTGCGAGAGGGTGACGGAGGGGGGGAAGGGCAGGAAGGGGAGGTGCGTTCGCAGGAGGGAGAGGAAGGGCGAGGTGGTCGCGTCGAGGGAGCGGAAGAGGAGGAGGAGCGAGACGAGCGTCGAGAGGAGGCCGTTGAGCCAGCTGCGAGCGGAGGGGGTTAGCGCCTTTCTCTGCGGGAGGGGGGGCGCGAGGCGCACCAGGAAACGAGCGTCTCGACCTGGAACTGCCCGCTCGGGTACCGCAGATCGAGCGGCGTGACCGCCTGCCAAAGGTCGAGCGCGGCATTCACGAGCAGGAGCGTCGCGATGCACGCGGCGGTGTACAGCCTGTTGCGCCGCACCCACGCAAGCAGCGTCCACGGGTGCTGTCCGTCCCCGCCGCGCCCGAGCTGCTCCTCCTCCAGCTGCGCGAGGAGGTGCGCCGGCAGAGGCCCGCCCGCCGCTGCGGGGGGCTTGTCCTCTGCGCGGCGGGCGGGCGAGCGCGCGAAGGCTGCCTGGCGGGCTTGCGCGCGCAGCTGCGAGACGGTCGAGGAGAGGTGCGAGACCTCGAGCGAGATGGCGAGGAGGTAGATCTGCGGGTGGGCGCGGGTGTGAGCAGCTGAGGGAGTAGAGCAAGGGAGGCGAACGGACGCACAACGAAAGTGAGGAGGAGCACGCCCGCGCAGTACCCGTACCCAATCCGCGCCGTCTTCGACGCGTCGGTGAGCGCGCCGCCAAGCTCCGCGCCCGGCTGGAACAGCGTCGCAAGCTTGGTGACATCGAAACCGTCGCCAGGCTTGAACGCCGCCTCCCACAGCGCGAGCTGCGCATTGATGTCCTCGCTGATGCGGAACGAGCGGTTGTACTTCTGCGACGCGCGCGTGAAGAGGTACGCGGGCGGGATCCACGCCACGAGCGGGAGGACGAGCGGCAGGACGAGCGCGAAGGCCGTGCGGAGGTGCGACTGCTTGTAGAAGGCGCCGCGGGAGCGGACGTACCTGCGTGCGAGCGGTCAGGTCGATGCACGCGGGCAGGCGAGGAGAGTTAACGGAGGACACACCAGGAGCAGAGGCAGCTCCACGTCTCGCAGTAGATGCCGAGCCAGAGCGCGCCGAACCACGCGCGCCGCAGACCCTGGTAGTACGGCTGCTGGTCCGCGCCCTTCGAGACGTCGATGGAGAGCAGGATGAGGACGATGCCGACTGTCGCGGTGCTCGCACAAGTCAGTCCTGAACACGGGAGTGGCTCTCGCAAGCACGAGGGAGAAGAAAGGACGCACGGCTTTGGTAGACGAGCGCGCACAGCCCGTACAGCGTTGCCGTGTTGGGCAGAATGACGGTGCGGTCCAACCGGGTGAAGAACCACAGGCGACCTTGCGCGAGGCGGAGGCTCAGCCCGAGGACAATCACGACGGCGGCGCTGCGCTCGCTTGTGTCAGCCTTCCTCCTGAGGACGAGCGGAGGCGCGACGCACAAGATGAAGACGCCGAAAAGCGCCCACAGCTGCACCGCAAACGCAGGCGGGACGTCGGGGTGGTAGAGGCCGAAGACGATGCGCTCGATGAACGCGTACGGCGACTGCCCGCTCTGCACCTGCTGCAGGATTGCGCCGTAGTACGACGAGATCCACTCTGTCCCCGGGGGGATGAGCGACGACCCGCCGCTGCTGCCGCCGCCGAAGATCGAGCTCATTTTGTGTGCAACGCGGGTTGCCCTTATTGTGGGACCGCGAGTCGCGCAGGCGGGCGAGGGCAAGTCGCGAGAACAGTGGCGGAGGGAGGGAGGAGAAAGAGAGGGCTGTGTCGGCGCGGTTACCGGGAAGGGCGGCGACCGAGCCCACGCAACGGACAGATCGCGCCCGGCGATGCAGGCCGCGACCTGAGGAAACGGGCGTCTCCTGGACGCCCGCCCGCAGCTCGGTCGCGGGGTCCGCGGCGAGAGCGAGAGGAGGTAGCCGGGACAGGAGGTCGATAGCGTGGTGCAAGCGAAGCGGCGTAAAGCCGAGGAGAGGCAAGCGAAAGCGTCGAAGAAGCGAAGACGAGCGGCGGGCGGGCGGGCGATGGTCCAGAAGTTGAACGGGACTTGCAGGACCCAGGAGAAGTCGGCGGCTCGCGCTGAGACTATATACGCCTCCTCCCTCCGAGCCTGATTCGAGTCACGTGCGGTGCGCGCATTATACGGTCGGGATGGCGGGGGCGAGGGTGACGGGCGTGGACGAGCGCGAGGCAAGCGAGGGCGACCGGGAGGGCGTGACCTCGAGGATCTCGGTTTTGAGGACGCGGTTGCTTTTCCGTTTAGGGTTGGGCGCTGCAGGGGACGAGAGTGAGTGGATTGGAGCTGGAGTAAGAGCGAAAGGACGGACCGCTCGTGTTCTCCGAGATGTAGAAGCGCCGGAGGAGCATGATCGCCTCCTCTCGCCGGTAACCGCCGACGGCCGGGTACGGCGGAGCGTAGAGTAGCCGCGGGCTGTTTGGTGCGCAGGAGTAAGCACAGAACAATGGAAGAGAGCGGCAAGACGCACTCGGAGTGGATGGACTGGACGCCGCCGGTACCGCCAAAGCGGTCGTTGGCGCAGCCGTAGAAGACCTTTTCGATGCCGACCTGGCGCATGGCGGAGGCGCACATGAGGCAGGGCTCTACGGTGACGTAGAGGGCGACGCCGGCGAGGGGCGTCTGCCAGACTTTACGGCGGCCGGGCTCGTCGCTGCCTCCGGAGACGGCGAGGACGTCGTCAAGCTGCGGGGTGTAGGGGCGGACGAGCTGGGGCGTGACCGAGTGGGAGCGGTCGGGGAGGAGATGGCGGAGGGCATCGAACTCTGCGTGGAGGGTAGCGTTGCGGCCCTCGTTGGTGCGGTTGCGGCCGCGTGCGACGATGCGGCCGTTGTGGACGAGGACGCAGCCGACGGGGATTTCTTTTGCCTGGAGGGCCTCCTCTGCCTGCGTTCACCCCGGTGCGAGTGTGAGCCAGAAGCACGGCGGGGAGATGAGGACGAGGAGGAGAGGGAGCGAGGGGCGCACCATGGCGACGGCCTCGTCCATGAAGGCGAGGTCTGCCTCGCTCTGGTCCTCTTTAGGGATCATCGTGTTGTCCATCCTGCAGTAGTCTCTCTGGAGAGCGGCGTAGGGCGGAGGAGAGACCCGCTCTTGCTCCTCATCTCGGCACTTGCTCTCGCTTACAACTGCCTTACTCTTGCGCAAGACTACAACCTGCGCATGGCCCGCACCACACTGCGCTCCCTCGCGCGCACCGCTGCACCGCGGTCCTCCCCCGCCGCTGCCGCCCTCCCGCGACCCTGCGCTCCTCCGCCTGCTGCCGTCGCCGGACCCTCGAGCCGACGCAGCTACGCCTCGGCCGCCTGCGCGCCCTTGCAGCACCCGACCCGCCCACAGGTCCCCGTCAACGCAGGCGCAGCCGAGAAGAGCTTCGGCCAGCCCCTCCCCGCGACCCATCCGCACCTCCTCGCCCCGGGGGAGCTCACCCCGGGCATCTCGGCGCAGGAATACGCCCAGCGACGACGCGCACTCGTAGACAGGCTCGACGATGGCGCAGTCGTCGTCATCGCAGGCGGGAAGACCGTCTACTCGTCGCAGAACATCTTGTGCGCTTCCGCTCCCTTCGGGAATCTGTACAATGCGTGCTGAGCTCACGCTCCATCTTCCCGCGCGCACAGCTACCGCTTCCGGCAACGGAGCAACTTCTGGTACCTCACCGGCTTTGAGGAGCCCGACTCGGCCCTCATCATCGGTGTGTTTCCTCCAGTCTCTCGCTTCTCTCCCCTCGCCTCGTGCTCACACCCCTCCCTTTTGCGTCCCCCTTTCACAGAGAAGACGAGCTGCGCCAAGGGCTACAAGATGACGCTCTTCTGCCCGCCGAAGGAGCCGTACCACGAGCTGTGGAACGGGCCGCGGACAGGGCTCGACGGCGCCCGCGACATTTTTGGCGCAGACGAGGTGCGCTCGCCGATGCACAATTCTCTCTCGACGACACGATCGCTCACGCTCGGATCTCGCAGGCCTACGATTCGACCTCCTTCGCCCGGCAGCTGCAATCCATCCTCTCTTCCAACTCGCGCGGCCCCGTCTACATCGACCTCCCCTCCGTCTCGCCGACAACCTTCTCCCGCACGCGCCCGCGAACGCACAAAGCGCGCTCCCTCCTCGACTACCTCTCCCCCTCGGGGTCGGGCACGCCTACCATCCCCGACGAGGTGGACGACGTCCTCGCTGCGCTGCAGAAGCGCAACGTGCGCAGCGCGGCGGCCGAGGTGGAGCGCTTGAGGTTGATCAAGAGCGAGGCGGAGGTCAGGGTTATGCGGAAGGCGGCGGACGCGAGCGCGGCGGCGCATGCGAAGGTATGTTTCCCGCGCTCTTCCCCTCTCCATTCCCCGCATTCCACCTCGTCCACATGCCGCGGCACATCTGACGTCCCCGCCCCCGCGCAGGTGATGCGCTTCGCCCGCCCCGGCCTGACAGAGCACCACCTCACGTCGCACTTCGCGTACCACACCTCGCTGCGGGGCGCCACGCGCGAGGCGTACGTCCCCGTGTGCGCGTCGGGCGCCCAGGCGCTCACGATCCACTACCTCGACGATAACCGCCCGCTGAGGCAAGGCGAGACGGTGCTTCTCGATGCGGGGTGCGAGTGGGGCGGGTACGCGAGCGATATCACGCGTGCGTCGAGGATGGCTTTCCGCTCGGTCCCTTGTCGCATACTGATGCAGAAGTGCTGATCGGTGCTACTCTTCTTGCGCACAGGCGTCTTCCCCGTCTCGGGCACGTTCTCCACCGCCCAGGCGCACCTGTACGAGGCGGTCCTCCGTGTCGAAAAGGCGTGCATCACATACTGCCGCGCGAACGCCAACCTCTCGCTCGAGGAGCTGCACCGCCTCTCGGTCGACATGACCCGCACCGAGCTCCAGGACTTGGGCTTCCACCTCCGCGGCGGCGACCTCGAGCGCGTGCTGTACCCGCACTTCCTCACCCACCCGCTGGGCGTGGATCTGCATGACACGATGACGTTCGGGCGTAACGAGAAGTGCGTTGCGCTGCGGTCTCTCTGTCCCCTCCGCGGGCAGGTTCGCTGATCCGCGCTCTTTCCCTCCGCGCAGGATCCAGGAGGGCATGGTCATCGTGCGCTCCCTCTGCGCAAACCTCCTCGCTGAGCATGACTGACCGCCCCGATACACGCGCCCGCAGACCATCGAGCCGGGGATCTACGTCCCCCCTCTCGCGCACTTCCCGAAAGGGTTCCACAACCTCGTCGTCCGGATCGAGGACGAGGTCGTCGTCGGCGCCGAGGACCCGACCGTCCTGAGCGTCAACGCGCCGAAGGGCTCGTCGACGTCGAGGCGTGCTGCCAGGGATTGCTCGAGGATGTGGGGCGGCCGAAGGAGGTCTGGGAGGAGTAGACGCGGGCGCTGGACGTCCTTTCTTTGTTGGAGCGGGAGCGTCGCAACTCGCGCGAGGCTTCCCGCGCGTGCTTTGGCATGAGGAGGAGTGCGTAGCAGGGTGTATGCCCGGAAGTCAATGCGGGAATGTCAAAAAGCTCGAAGGACCTGGTCCCCGGCTGGCCGACCCTGGCTCCGTTCGCCACCGCGCTCTCTCTGCTCACCAAGCGGAGCGTTCCTGCTCCTCCAGCACAGCAGGCTCCACAGCGACTTTCGCGTGCCTCTCCCGCGGCGCTCGCCCCCCCGCACCGCCTTCCACCTTCTCCTCTCTCCTCCTCGCTCAGGATGGCCCGCCCTCGCCGCTCCTCGACCCGCGCATCGACAGCGACTATCGAGCTCTCCTCCGACTCGGAGGACCTCGAGCCGCAGCAGCAGCAGCAGCAGGCCGACTCGCCCAGCACCGCGCCGACGAGCGTCAGCGGCGCCACCACCTCCACCACCAAGCGCCGCTGGGCGGTCAAGCCCCCGATGAGCAGCGACGACGAGGCTGGCGCGATGGAGGTGGACAGCGAGGGGGAGGAGAGCAGCAGCCGGGGCGCGCGCACGCCGGGGTGCGTTCCCCTCTCCCTCTACACCGCCTGATCCGAAGAGGTGCTAACTCGAGATCGTGCACAGCCGCTCCACGCCGCGGCGCGCGTCCGCCGCAAAGGCGAGCAAGAACCTCGTCCTGCCAGTGTACAAGCTCACGGACACGGAGGACGAGGTCAGCGTTCTGGGCGAGACTTCCGAGGAGGAGGTCAAGCCGCGCGCGAGGAGCGCCAAGGGCAAGGGGAAGGGGCGCGCGGTGGTGCGCTTGAGCGATGAGGAGGAGGACTTCATGCCAAGAAGGAGGAGGACGGCGATGAGGAGGACCAGCTCATGAGCGATGGAGGGTCCGAGGAGGAGGAGGACGCCGGCGTCCGCAAGGCGCGCGAGCTCGCCCTCAAGCTCAAGAGCACGCTTGCGGCGAAGAAGGACATCAAGGGCAAGGGCAAGGGCAAGGGCAAGGCCGTCGACGCCGCCGAGGTCGCGCGCGGGATCACGCGCAAGCTCAAGGGCAAGGGGCGCGCGGTGTCCGCCTCGCCCGGCGCCGAGGACCGCGGTGCGGTTGACGAGCGCAAGCCGACGAAGAAGGAGCGCGCTGCGGCGGCGGGTGGCGCGAAGGGCAAGAAGGGCAAGGCGCCTGCCCGCTCGAAGAAGGTCGTCGCGCCGGACAGCAGCGACGACGACTCGGACGGGTCGGCGTTCGCGCCGGACGAGGCGTCCTCCGGCTCGGACTACGACGAGGACGCCGCGGAGGAGGATGAGGAATGGACGAGGAGGACCTCGGCAGTGGGAGCGAGGTCGTCGAGCCGAGCGACGTCGACGAGGAGGAGGACGTCAAGCCCAAGAAGAAGAAGAGCGGGTGGAAGAAGAAGGAGGCGGACGAGGACAAGAAGGCCGAGAAGGAGCTCGACAAGGCCGACGGCGCGGACGGCGACGGCGTTGGCGTCGGGAAAAAGAAGAAGAAGGACAAGGTCCCGCTCCGCAAGGGCGCCGTCATCACCAAGGCCGACAAGAAGGCGCTCAAGAGATGACCAACGTGCGTTGTCGCTACATCCCTCGCCCGCGCCAACCCGCTGACCCCGCACCCGTTTGCAGGCGGAGCGCACGACCTTCTACCTCGAGGCGAATCACCCGGAGCTCAAGTCGGTCTGGGCGGACCTCGCCGCGACGCCGCTCACGACTGTCGAGAAGGCCGTACAGCCCGCCGGCCTGACGCAGAAGCTCCTCCCGTTCCAGCTCGAGGGTCTCAACTGGCTCGTTAAGCAGGAGCAGAGCCCGTTCAAGGGCGGGTTCCTCTGCGACGAGATGGGGTGCGTCCCTCTCCACTCTCTATCGTCGTGGCACTGACACCTCGCGCTCGTGCAGCATGGGCAAGACGATCCAGACGATCTCGCTCATCCTCTCGGACTGGTCGCCGTCGCACCCGAAGGGCTCGACGCTCGTCCTCGCGCCAACGGTCGCCATCGTCCAATGGAAGAGCGAGATCGAGAAGTTCACCAAGGGGTTCAAGGTCCTCATCTTCCACGGCACGAACCGCCTCAGCAACGTCAAGGAGATGGAGAAGTTCGACGTCGTCCTCACCAGCTGTGCGTGCTCGCGTCTCCCCCTCCACTGCAACCGAGCGCTGACATTGGCACGCAGACGCCGTGCTCGAGTCGACGTTCCGCCGGCAGCACAAGGGCTTCACGAAGAAGGGCAAGGTCATGAAGGAGGACTCGATCCTGCACAAGATCAAGTGGTGCGCCGCCCGCCGCCCTCTTACATCTCACCGTACTGACGCTCGGCCCGCGCGCAGGCACCGCGTCATCCTCGACGAGGCGCACAACATCAAGGACCGGCAGGCCAACACGGCCAAGGCGGCGTTCGCGCTCCAGGCGCACTACCGCTGGTGCCTCTCGGGCACGCCGCTGCAGAACCGCGTCGGCGAGCTGTACTCGCTCATCCGCTTCGTCGGCGCGAGCCCGTACGCCAACTACTTCTGCAAGCGCTGCGACTGCTCGAGCCTCCACTGGCTCTGCAACAAGGGCTCGTGCTCCGTGCGTCCCCTCTTGCCTTCATGTCGTCAGCGAGGTGGGGTGAACCGCTCCGCGGTAAACTAGGGCGAGTGCTGACCCGCCTTTTCCCTCTTCTCCCCCCTTCTCCGTCTCCCCTGCCTCGCCCTCGTCTACCCTACCTTCCCCCTTCCTCCTCCGCCTCCCTCTTGCCGCGCCTGCAGGAGTGCGGCCACTCGAGCATGCAGCACACCTGCTGGTGGATGAGCGAGGTGCAGAAGCCCATCCAGTACGGGGGCGCGTCGTCCGGCCGGGCCAGATCGCGTTCGACAAGCTCAACATGCTCCTCCGCCGGCTCATGCTCCGCCGCACCAAGGTCGAGCGCGCCGACGACCTCGGCCTCCCGCCCCGCATCGTCAACCTCCGCCGCGACTACTTCACCGAGGAGGAGGAGGAGCTGTACCAGAGCTTGTTCCGCGACGTCAAGCGCAAGTTCAGCACGTACGCCGACGAGGAACGGTGCGTTGCGCTTCTCTGCCGTACTCACTTGGCGGGCCGGACGGCGCGCGTTCTGCCGCGTCGCGCCCAACTTGATGAACTTGTGCTGATACCGCTCGCTCCCGCCGCTCGCGCGCAGGTTCTGAACAACTACAGCAACATCTTCACGCTGATCACGCGCATGCGCCAGATGGCGGACCACCCCGACCTCGTCATCAAGAGCAAGACGGCGCAGCCGGTGCAGCACGCGGCGGCGGACCTGCCGCAGGAGATCCTCACCTGCCGGCTGTGCCTCGACGAGGCCGAGGACGCGGTAAAGACGTCGTGCCGGCACATCTTCTGCCGCGAGTGCGTCCGGCAGTACCTCGAGACGGCGGTCGAGTTCAAGCCCGAGTGCCCGGTGTGCCACCTGCCGATGAGCATCGACCTCGAGCAGGACGCGATCGAGATCGACGAGACGGGCCGCCAGGGGTTCCTTGCGCTCATTGATCCGACCAAGAGCCGCACGAGCACCAAGATCGAGGCGCTTCTCGAGGAACTGAGCAAGACGCGCACCGAGGACCGCACGCTCAAGACGCTCGTCTTCTCCCAGTTCACCACCATGCTGTGCGTCGCCCTCTTCTCGTTGTTGCGTCCTCGGATCGCCTCGCTTGTCACCTGCGAAGTCTAGCTGACGCTCCCCTCCCCGCTCTCGCAGCGACCTCGTCGCGCGCCGCCTGCAGCTGAGCGGGTTCAAGTTCGCGCGCCTGATGGGGACGATGACGCCCACTGCGCGCGACAACACGATCCGGCACTTCTCGACCGACCCCGAGTGCACCGTCTTCCTCATCTCGCTCAAGGCCGGCGGCGTCGGGATCAACCTCGTCGAGGGGAGCAGGGTTATCATCCTTGATCCGTACGTTCCCTCCCTCTCCCGTTCGTATGTTCGAGATGGTGTACTGACGTCGCCTCTGCCGCGCAGCTGGTGGAACCCCGCCGTCGAGGTACGCTGGCGCGATTCGAGCTCGCTTGGGTTCCATGGACGACCACCCTGTCTATCTTTGCTGACTCTGCATGATCTTGCCGTTGCGTTCTTACAGCTCCAGGCGATGGACCGTGTGCACCGCATCGGCCAGCGTGCGTCTTCCGCCTCTCACGCTGTTGGCCGCCCCTCCGCTGCCTCGACTGACCCGTTGCTGCCGCTCTCAGACCGCCCTGTCGTCATCACGCGGCTCATCATCGAGAACTCGTGCGTTTCTCCGCTTCTCCTGCTCGGCTGTGTGGCGCCGGCTGACCTTCTCAACCGCCTGTCCTCCTCACCTTTGCCGTCTTCCTCCGCCGCCCCTTCTCTTTATCACTCACAGGATCGAGTCGCGCATCGTCGAGCTGCAGAAGAAGAAGGTGCGCCCTTTCCCTCTCCCTGCGCCGAGCTCGCGCTGACCCTCCCTCGTCACTACCCGCAGGAGCACCTCGCGGCCTCGACGCTCGGCGACGACACGTCGGCGATCCGCCTCACGGTCGAGGACCTGGGGTACCTCTTCAGCGCGTGAGGAGCAGGTGAGAGAAGGTGCGTCTCGGGCGGGAGACGCGGTCGTTCTGTGTGTAGCCTTCCTTTCGTCTGTTTCGCTTTTGCTTGCCATAGATGTAGCCTGCTTTCACGCTTTCCTCTTGACTCGGTGCCCTCCCTTGGACGCGGGCGTGCTCTCGCCGCTTCGCTCGTCGCAGTGGGCGTTCCAGTCGAGACGGCGATACGCATTATCGTCGAGGTTCGCAAGACACGCGGCGGGCTACGGGTGGATCTCCGGATGTGTAAGTTGTTCGTAGAGCTGCTTACTGCGGCGCTACTCCGTGTTCGCGGTTGCGTCCTGTTCTCCGCCGCGGCGAGCGCACCTCGCTCTCCACCGGATCCGCCGCGCGTGTGGCTGAGCTCGCGAGAGAGGGCGAGCCGCGCTGTACACGCCCACGATGAGCTCGCACGCTGCACCCGTCCCCTCAGACGCCGCCGCGGGCACAGCGCAGCCTCATCGCCTCGCGATCTCGCCTCCATCCGCCGAGTCGCCCGCCGCCGCGCAGGACGGGCAGAGCAGCGCACAGCCCCGAGACACGCAGGGTACGAGCGGACCCGCACCTGCACCGATGGCCCCGGACGAGCGCGCCGCCGCCATCGAGCAACTCGCACCGCCAGCAGCGCCCGCGCCCAGGACGAGGCGCACTCCCTCGCGCAGGTCTCTCGGTCCGTGCAGCCCACTCTGCGACGAGCCTGACTGGTCTACGAGGGCTGACACGAAGCGGCGCCACGCAGCAGGATCCTCCGCCAGCAACACGCCCCCGCCGCAGCCGGGCACCTTCCTCACCCGCTTCCTCGGCACCTTCCGCCCGCCTGCAGCCTCGAGCCCGGCACGACCCCACCTCCCGCGTTCCCTCTCGAGCCCGATCCTCTCCCCCTCCGCTCAGGGTGCCAACCCCGACCTCGAACGCAGCCTTCCACTCCCGGTCCCTCCTCGTCCACCCTCGCCATCCCCGGCGGTTTTCCCGCGCCGAGCCCGACACCGCCCTCTCTGTCGAACAGCTTCGCACGGCGCCTGCGGCCGAGCTTCCGCAGGCGCGCGTCCGGCGGCATCAGCCAGCAGTCGAGCCCGTCTGGATCGCCTGCGAGCTCGCCTGGGCTCAGCGGCGCGCTCAGCGACGGCGGGACGCTCTCGCCGAGCTCGCCGGCGACGCTGCGGGGCGGCGCGGAGCGGGACCCGATGGATGCGGCGTTTGGGCGGGGCGACGGCGAGCGGAGAGGGAGTGGCACGCGCAGGGGTAGCATCATGAGCCAGGTGACGGTGCAGGCGCATGACCATGCGTATGCATCAGGCGCGCCGAGTACGCCCTCGAGCCAATCGACGAACCCGACCCGAACCCGAAACCGCGCCTCGACCAGTCGCTCGAGCTCATCGCGACGCTCCTCCCGCCTGCCCTGCTCCTCCTCTCGCAACTCGGCCCCACCCACCTCTTCTCCCCGCCCGTCCAGCTTCCCGCCCTTTTCGAAGCCACCCTTGCCGCGTCCGCAACTCGCAAGTCGAGCATCTCGTCCGCGACCGGCTCGAACGCTCTCCTCTCCTCCTCCGCCAGCATCGCCTCGACCGCGACGGGTAGCACCTCCGCATCGACGTCGTTCTTCTCCGGCCTCCCCATCACCGACCACCTCATCCCGACGCACTCGCATGAGCTGCACGCACCGAGCACGCTCTCCGTCCCCGCCGTCTCGGCGGGCGCCATCTGGCGCCTCTTCCGCGGCTTCGAGTGGGTCGGCGAGGTCGGCCGCGGCGCGCAGCCCCTCCCGCACTCGCCGCTTCCGCCGCACCTCGGCGGGCAGGGCGGCGGCCCGCCCCTCGACCCCGAGGACGATCCCGAGCAGGTGTTCGACTTCCCCTCCCTCCTGCAGGGCGTCGCCGACGTCCTCGCCGCGGACGCTGCCGCGCGCGGGATCGAGCTCGTCGTCGGGCAGGTCGGGAGCGGGTCTGCCCCGAGCCCGGTCACGACGCCCGACGTTGCGACGGATGTGGGCAAGGAAAGGGGCCTGTTGTGCCCGGCCCGAGCGAGGGCTTGCCGCATGCGAGGCCGGCGAAGGACTCGGAGACGCGCGAGCTGCTCGTCAGGGCGGACGAGCGCGCGTGGAGCGTGACGCTGATCTGGGTGCGTTCGCGCACGTTCTCTGCAAGACGAGCCAGACTGACTTCTTTGCGCCTGCAGATTCTGCACCACATCCTCGCGGGCGCATCGAGCGGCTGCACCATCGACGTCCGCTTCCTCGCAACGGCGGCGACACCGCCTCCGTCGCCCACGCCTTCACGCGCCTCTTCGCCCGAACCCGATGCGCGCCCCTACCCGCCGACGTTCTCGCCGTCCCGCCCGCAGAAGTGGTGGAACGTCTCGCTCGAGATCCTCCTCACCGCTCCGCCGCTCCCGCCCCCTCCACCCTTCATCGACGAGACCGGCCGCACGTCGATGCCTCTCTCGCCGTACCGCCGTTCGACACGCCCTTCGCCAAGTCGCTCTTTTCGCTCGTCCAGCTGCATATGGTGCCCTCGCTTCAGGGCGACGCCACGTCGCGCTCGTGGGCGCTCGAGGCGCTCCTGCCCGCCGCGCGCCCCAAGACGCAGTCGATCACGGACGACCCGTCGACGCTCCTCGGGCGGCGGCGCGCGAGCCTCGACACGACGGTCGGGCAGGAGCCGTCGATGAACGACCTAAAGCGGTTCGCCGAGACGGCGCTGGGGCCACCGCGTCGCGCTGCACGCGGGCGAGACGAGCGCGTTCGCCAAGCACCTCACGACGTACCTCGCTGGGTGGGGCATGGATGTCCAGCACATCCCCATCGAGCACGAGTCGCCTGTCGGGCAGCACGGCCGTTTCCGGCCCGGACAAGACGCGCGTGACGGTCGGTGCGGGGTCGCGCTTCGACTCGGGCTTCGAGACGGCCGCAACGTCGCCTGCGGCGACTGCGGCGGATGTCAAGCCGCCCGAGCTGGGCGCGATGGGCGAGGGGACGTCGAGCCTCGTCATCATCGACGACGACATCTCAACTCTGCGGCGCCTCCTCGTCTCGCTGGGGCGCCGCCGCTGCACGTCGCACCTGGCCTGATGGGCAAGCGGCCGCAGCTCGCAACGCGCCGGACGCGCTCGAGCCCGCACGTCCGCCAGCTGCACCAGGTCCAGCAGGGCCTCTCGCACGCGCAGCAGGCGTCGCAGTGGGTCATCGTCCACTTTGCGAGCCTGACGCACTACAAGGCGATCAAGGAGATCGTCCAGGACACGCTCGCGACGAGCAAGAGCGCGAGCATCCCCGAGGTGCCTCGTCGTGCCCAAGCCCGCCGGCCCGAGGCGCATCATCACCGCCATCTGGACTGCGCTCAAGCGTCCCGCCGTCGACCCGTCCCTCGCGCCGATTGCGACGTCGCCGACGTCGCCCGGCATCCAGTACTGGACGCCGCGCCTCTCACCCGCGCTCGCCAAGGACCATGACTTTGACTTTGGCGGCAGCGACCCCGGGAGTAGCAAGAGCGACCCGACGGCGGGCGGCTCGACGCTGGGCAAGCCGCGGACGCCGCCCATCTACGGGTCGACCAACGGCAACGGCGGGTCCGCGATGCCGCCGTCGCCCCTCGGGCGCATCGACGACAACGAGGACTCGTACTTCTCGACCGTCACCGAGGAGCTCAAGGACGCGTCGACGAGTGAGGGCATGATCGTCCAGAGTCCCGACGGCCGCTCGGGCATCTTCTTCCAGCCGCAGCCGCGCAACGCGCGCAACTCGCTTGACAAGCAGCGCCGCCAGAACACGGCCGAGCGCGAGCGCCGCGCGTCGCTTCACCGCGGGACCCTCGAGGAGGCGATCGAGCTCCCTGCATCGCGCGCGCCGAGCGAGCCGCCTTCGATTCCGCTCTCGCGCGCCATGTCGACCGCCGCGCCCGCGAGCGAGATCCTCTCGCCGCCGGGGTCCGCCCCGCCGAGCACGCCCGCGCTCACGCTGGACTCGTTCATCACCGCCGCCAAGTCGCGCGCGAACGGCGAGGACATCTCGCCCGAAGAGCTCCCGCCCGCGAACGGCGGGTCAGCGAGCCCGCTCGCCGAAGGCCTCCAGCGGCAGATGTCGATCGCGGCCTCTGCGCGCGGGACGCCGACGCGCCGCAGTCTCAGCGGGTCCAGCGGCAGTGCGGGCAGCGCCGGTGGCGGCGGCCAGGCGAGCGTCGCGCCCTCCCCGCGCGGAATGGGCGGCGCGCAGAGCCCGCTGTACTCCCCGCGGCGGGGCACCTCGAGTGGCTCGGCCTCCCCCGTCGTCGCGCCCTCGCCGGCGCCGTCTAACGGTGGTGCACCGGCAGCGGCGGCGGGCGCAGCGGCGGCCAAGGCGCTCGCGCAGTCGCAGCAGTCTGCGCCGCCCAAGGTTCGCAGCAGGTCGGGCACCATCCCCGCGCTGCCGAAGAACCGCAGGAGGTCGAGCAGGAAGGGGACGCTGCCGGCTGTGCCGCCCATCAGCGTGCTCATCGTCGAGGGTGCGTCCGCCTTCTCCTCTTCCGAGCGTACGAGCGAAACTGACGGATGTTCCCGAGCGCAGACAACCCCATTAACCAGACTATCCTGTCGATGTTCATGAAGAAGAAGGGGATCAGCTACAAGGTCGCGAAGGACGGAGAGCAGGCGGTGCAGATGTGG
Organism: Rhodotorula kratochvilovae; assembly: GCA_019926025.1. NCBI lineage: Eukaryota > Fungi > Basidiomycota > Microbotryomycetes > Sporidiobolales > Sporidiobolaceae > Rhodotorula > Rhodotorula kratochvilovae. The sequence goes on along the minus strand of JAHSUG010000020.1, from coordinate 287,350 downwards.
AAGAAGGGCAACTTCCACCTTGTCCTCGTGCGTCCGCTTTCCCGTCCCTTGCCATCTTCCGCTGCTGATTTCATCTCTCGTGCGCAGATGGACATCCAGCTGCCCGTCAAAGACGGTATCGAAGCGACGCGCGAGATCCGCGAGCTCGAGCGGCAGAACAACATCGGCACCTTCATCACGACGCCGACATCGGACATCATGTCGCCTATGTCCAGCGCCAGTGGCAACAACCCGTTCAGCACGCCGTCCTCGCCGCTGCTTAACATGCCCGTTATCATCGTCGCCCTCACCGCCTCGTCCTCCAGGCCGACCGAGTCGCCGCGCTCGCCGCCGGCTGCAACGACTTCCTCACCAAGCCCGTCTCGCTCGTCTGGCTCGAGTCGAAGCTCGTCGAGTGGGGCTCGATGGCCTACCTCTCCGGCTTCAGCCGCAAGGCCGTCGAGGCGTCAGATGCCTCGGCGACGTCGAGCACCCGCGCCTCGACGCCCTCCCGCCCGACTTCGCCCGTCGCCAAGCCCAAGCCGTCGGCCGAGTTCAAGGAGACCGCGGCGAACCGCGCCGACAACATCTCGCAGCACCTGCACATTGAACGGCCCACCTCGCGTGCCAACTCGCCGAGCAACGGCCACCGCTCCGCGCTCGCTTCGATCGCCGGCTCGCCGTCCAACTCGCCCGAGGCGTCCCCGCCCACCGGCGCCGAGGGAGGCCAGCAGCCGATCTCGAGCGCGGCCGTCGCGCGCGCGTTAAACCCCTCGTTCACGCTCACGTCGCCGACGCCGGACGTGACGCCCGGCCCCGTCCCCGCCATCCCAGGCGCGGTGGCGACCCCCGCGCCTGCTGCCGGCGGCGACGCGAAGGAAACGCTCGACCGCGTCGAGGAGAAGCTCGAGGGCCTGATCCAGGAGCAGGAGGAGCTCGGGACGACGGGCGCGGGCGAGGCGCCGCAGCGCCCGGGGCCGACGCCCCTCCCGCCGAGCGTCGTCACGGCCGGCGACCCGCTGCTGGACAGCGTTGTCGCCGAGAGCCAGCGGCTCATCCGGGCTGGGCGCGGGCGCGCGAACAGCGCAAGCTTCGGCCAGGTGCGTCTTCTGCTTCCTCCCCGCGATGCTTCTTGAGACTGACATGCACGTTTCGCAGGCAATGGCCGAGTCGGGCGTCTCTTCGTCGTCGTCTTCCGCCGCCCCGTCCGCGCAGAACTCGGCCAACGACATCCGCAAGATCCCCCCTCCTCGCGACTGAACCCCTACTCCTCTCGCTCCCCTCTTTCTGCATCGCACTTGTCACCCCTATAGGGTTCTCCTTCCGTTCCCCCTCATTGTCGCAAGCCATACACGCTCCACTTGTCGCAAGAGATACCCCTGTCCCCCTGCCTTCCTTTCTAGCACAGTCTCCCTCTCACCCTGCTCGTCGCCGCAATCATATGCGCGTTCGCTCTAGCACCATCTCACGTCTAGCGCGCGCGCGAGAGCCCCTCTACAGCCGTCGAAGCCTCCTGCGTCGTCCCGTCCGCGAATACCGCCTGGACGAGCACTTCGCCCCACCCGCCGAGCCGCGCGAGGTCGAGCGGGAACTCGCGCGCGAGCGTCGTGCCGATGTAGGCTTGCGCGTCCGGCGTGCGGTGGAAGAGGTGGTGATGCAGCGGCGGGGCGAGTGAGGTGGGGCCGCCGCGTGCTCGAGGTGCGGGCGCGCCGAACGGGACGGGCTGCAGGTCGAGGTCCCACCGCAAGGAGGAGGAGGAGCTGTCATAGTGCGGCGGGGAAAGGAGGAAGGAGGGCGTCGAGGGTGCAGGCGAGGGGTAGAGGCTGAGCGAGCCGATGAGGATGGTCCGGTTGAGGGGGACAGCGACGGAGAGGTGCCAAACGCGGGTCGGCGAGTCCACGACGGCGGAGAGAGTCGCGCGCGAGCGGCTCCAGCCTCGCGCGAGCGTGTCGACGGCGACGGCGCTGCCGCCCTTGCGCGAAAGGGCTCGCTCGCCCGTCGACGGCTTGAGTTGCGGCACGACGGCGTGAGGGGCGCCTGCGCCCGCACCGGCCTCCTTCCATACGATGTCGACGACGAGCTCCGTACCGATCGCGAGCGCGGGGAGCTCGACAGCGCAGAGCGGGACCGTCACGACCCCGCTCTCGCCGCCCTCCTCAGCCGCACACGCCGCCTCTGCCCCACACCTCGCGCCATCTCCCTCCTCGCGTTCCACCCGCACGCGCAGCGACCGCGGCCCCTCCCATGCATCATGCTCGACGAGGTCGACCTCGACGCCCTCCTTCGCGGGCGGGTGCATCGCCAGCGCGGGGTACGGTCTCGCGAAGCCGACGTCCGTCCACGGCTCGCTGAGCACCTTCTCCCCCGCGACGAAGAACGCGTGCCCCGACCCGCCCGAACACGAGGTCGCGAACCTCCCCTGCGGGGCGGGCGTCGCGCGCGGGCGGGGCAGGAATGCCGCGAGCGGTTTGTGCGGAATGCCGAGCTCTGCGCCTGGCGGGGGAGGGAGCGCCGCGTCGTAGGAGAAGTGCGGCGGGGAGGGGATGCGCTGCTCGAGCGGAAGGGGCGAGGCGGACGGCGCGCAGAGGGCAGCGAGCTGCCGCGCGCGGAGGACGCCGCGTTGCTCACGGCGCTCGCGGTCGTGCCGCGCGAGCTCAGGCGCGACGGAGGGAGTTGGCGCGCTGCGCGAGAAGAGGTAGTTGTCGTCGGCCTGCCAGCGGGCGAACGACGAAGGTGAATCGAGCGAGTGCGCGAGCGACTCGGCTTCGACGGTCCAGCCTGGCGCAAAGAGCGCGGTCGAGAAGCCGGATGAGGACGAGGCGGCGCGCGCCTGCTCGATCGTGTGCACCGCGCGCCAGGTCTCGAACCCGCCGCCGCCGAGGCTGCCGCGCCCGAAAATGTCGATGCCGAAGTAGACGTCCTGCCGACGGGTGTCGCCGAGCTTGTCGCGAGCAGCGCCGCGGTCGACTCGAGCTGGTCTTGCCGCCACCAGTAGTTGAGGAAGATCGAGTCGCACGCGTCGAAGAACGGCTTGTTGAGATGCGTAACGGCATTCTGCCAGGCGAGCTTACCTGTGCGCGCGGAGAGCGTCAATGTCCTGCGGCGATGTTGTGGGCAAGTACAGTCTGCTGCGCAAGACGCACCTCCCGTCGTGACCGCGTCGTACCTGCAAGCCCGCGCGTCAGTCCGCGTACGAGCCGTCCAGGAGCGATGGAAACGCACCACATCACCTCCCCGCCGGGCACCCTCCTCCGCATCTCCGCCGAGAAGTACCTCAACCACGCGACGAGCGCCTCCGCATGTGCCCTCCCCGCGCGATCCGGCCCGCTGTCCCCGCCGAGGGGCACCTCGACGTTGACGAGCCAGCCGTCGAAGCCGCGCTCGAGGGCGACGAGGGCGTCTGCGTAGCGGGTCGAGAGGCGGGCGAATGGCGCATCGGCGGAGGGGGAGGGGGAAGGGGAAGAAGACGGCGCGACGAGCTCGACGATGTTGGCGCGGCCGGCGTCGTGCTCGAAGATGAGCGTGCCGAGGATCTTGGTCCGCCCTGGTGGGCTGCGCGGATCCACCCTCGGGCGGGCACGAGACGCGGTGGTGCGAGAAGCTGCGTCCGTTGAAGGGCAGGTCAGCGGGATCCCCGAGCGGAGGGGAGGAAGGGGACGCACTAGATGAAGGTGTCGATCAGGTGCCACCACCCGAAGGTGTACCCACGCTCGTCGTCCCGCTCGGAGTAGCCGCCCTGTCGACGGAGAGGGGGAGAGCGAAGCGGTCGGCGCATCGCGGGGCCTTGCGCGGGACGGGAAGACACACCTTGTAGTCATGGCACACGAGCATCCTCCCTCGTCCTTCCACATCGTCTTCAGCCGCCGTCGGCGGGACGAGAGGTACGGGTGGGGCGGCGAAACGCGAGCGGGGTGGGCGGGGCGCAGCAGCGTAGGCAGCGAGCTCAGCGAGCGAGTCGAAGTAGTCTGGCGGCGCAGCGATCGGCGCTGGGCCCGCAGCGCAGAGCGGACCATGTGGAGGAGAGCGAGAGGAGCGGCGAGGTGATGAAACGGGGTGTCGTGCGAATCGCTCCCTTGCTCGCGAAAACGCTCTCCAGAAGAGCTGGAGTGCAGACATGCAACGGGCGTGACATACAGCAACCTCCCAAGTGTACACACCCTCCTCTACTCCCCCAGCTCACGCCTGCTGCTTCTCGACAATCTCGTCGACGATCTTCTCCTGCTCGTTCTCGGGCGGGATGCACATCGAAGGCGGCAGCGGCGTCTCGAGCGGCGGGAGGAGCGACGCCGCGAGCGCGCGCGAGTTCTGGATCAGGACGGCGCTGCGAGGGAGGTGACGCGGGTCAGACGGAGCAAGCGCGAAGGAGCGGGGGAGCACGCACTCCATGATGACGAGCGCGGCCATCGCCTCGACGATGGGGACGGCGCTGTAAGGGGGAGCAGGTAAGCCTGGTGCAGGACGAGCAGGAGGACAGGCGGACGCACCGAGGAACGACGCAAGGGTCGTGGCGGCCGCGGGTCGCGAGAACACCGGCCTCTCCCGAGTACTTGGCCGTAGTCTGCTCCTGCGAGATGGTAGCCGGCGACTTAAAGGCGATCCTGCGAGAGGGGAGAAGGTCAATCCCGCTCAGACAGCGAGGTCAAGGCGGACGCACTTGAAGTAGATGTCCTCGCCGTTGCTGATCCCGCCCTGGATACCGCCACTCCGGTTGGTCTTGGTGCCGAGCTTGCCGTCCGGCTTCTTGACGAACGCATCGTTGTGCTCCGAACCTGCAACCTCGGTGCCCTTGAAGCCCGAGCCGATCTCGAAGCCCTTGGTCGCGGGGATGGAGAGCATCGCGTGCGCGAGCTTGGCCTCGAGCTTGTCGAAGACGGGCTCGCCGAGGCCGACGGGCGACCGGCGGATCACGCAGGTCACGGTGCCGCCGATCGAGTCGGCCTTCGACTTGGCGTCGATGATGCGCTGCGGGACGTACGGGCGGTCAGTGTCAGGTCGAAGGGCATGGCAGCACAACGACGCACCTCCTGCATCAGGTCGGCCGTCTCCTCGTGCGGGCAGCGAACGGTCGTCTCGTCGACCTTCTCGCGAGTGATCGTGCTGAGGAGCTTGAGGTAGTCCTCGGACAGGAGGTCGTCGTCGGTCGACGACTCGGGGAGGTGGACCTTGCCGACAGACGAGACGAAGGCGACAATCTCGACGCCGTAAGCCATCTTGAGGTAACGCTCGGCGATGGCGCCCGCTGCCACCCGACCTGTTCTCGAGCGCTGTCAGCCTTGTCCCGTGAGAGAGAGAGAGAGGAGCAGGTGCACGCACCGATGGTCTCCCTGGCACTGCTCCTGCCGCCGCCGCTGCTCGCCTTTACGCCGTACTTGAGGAGGTAGGTCCAGTCGGCGTGGCTCGGGCGCGGGTAGTGGTCCGTCTCGGTGTAGTCGTGCGGACGCTGGTCCTTGTTCTTGACGAGGAGGCCGATGGGCGTGCCGAGCGTGACGCCCGCCTCGACCCCCGACTGGATCTGGACGGCGTCCGCCTCGTTGCGCTGCGAGGGCACGAGGTAAGCGGGCGAGCACGCTCGAGGGGATCGGAGGGACGCACGGGGGTGGTAAGTGCGCTCTGTCCCGGGCGGCGGCGGGTCATCTGCGGCTGGATGTCGGCGTCCGAGAGGGGCATGCCCTGCGAGCGGGAGCAAGGAGGTCAGTCCTGTGCAATCCTGCACCGCCGACTCGCTGCCTATCACGAGCAGATTACGCCGAGCGGCCCCACGCGTGAGTACAGCCGCCCGGCGATGCAGTACTGCGTAGAGCGAGTTGATCGGAAAGTCGCGAGAGGGAGGGGAGGCTTACGGGCGGGCAGCCATCGATGATCGCACCGACAGAGGCGCAGTGGCTCTCGCCGTAGGTGGTTACGCGGAAGAGGGTGCCGAAGGTGCTCATCGCGGCGGGTGCGGGCGGGGGACGGGGTCGGTCGGGACGAGGGAGGAGGGAGGGTGCAGCAACAGCGACGAGTGGGGCTGGCGGGTGCGAGTGAGGCTGAGGCGGGTGGTAGGGTGCTCTGGGCGTGGCAGGAGTGGCTTCAAGTGTGAGCGAGCTGTCGGGGACGAGATCGACCTCTGCTCTCTTCCTCATCGCACAGAGTCATCGCCGCCTTCTCCTCCGCAGCCCATACTGTCCAGTACTCGGCCTGAACCGGGCTAGAAAGTGTGTACAGCGCCACTGGGCGCGAGATCAGCACCTCTGGAGGTGACGCCGCCATCTTCTCCTCGTCGTTTCTTGCCCTCAGACCTGTCCCTCCGATACCGACGCGTCCGGCTTCGATCCCGACGAGCCTGGACTGCACCGCCCGCTCGCCCCCTCTGCCACGCGGCGCTCGCTTCCTCCCCGGATCCGCCGCGTGCTCCCGGCCGGCCGCCCTCTCCGAACGCGCGATCTCGCGCTGCTTTTCTCCCTCCTGCTCGTCACCTGCTGCTCCCTGCTGCTCCTGCTAGAGCTCTGCAGCGCCGCCAGCACCGCGCTGTGCAGCCGCCATGTCAGCGTGAGGCGACGTCGCTCTTCTGTGCCCGGCTCGCTGACCACAAGCTGATGCGCGCACGGGTCGCGGCAGGTTGGATGAGGACGGCTCCTGCAGAACGCGAATGGCGTTGCAGGGTGGCGCGGAGGCACACGAGTAGCGGGTGGAGGGGAGGACGCGATGGCGAGCGTGGCGAGTTGCGAAGGTCGCGCTGTCGGGAGGAGGGTGCGACCACCGAGGCGGGACGAGCACCGTACACCATCCGCACCGACGGACACATCGCTAACTAACTCTCCGACGCTGAACAGGACGACCCCGACGTTTGCGCCCATCCCGACTTCCGCTCGGAATGGCGACGAGCTGACCTTCAATATCTACGTGCGTCCTGCTTTCCAGTTCCTTCCGCCGTCGAGCTTACGGGAGCACATCGTACAGGGCTACGACCCGTCGCTCGCGGCCGCCATTGTCTTCCTCGTCGCGTTCGGCTTGATCACGTTCTGGCAGACGGGCCAGGTCGTCCGCAGCCGCATCTGGTGGCTCATCGTGCTCCTCGTCGGTGGTCTCTGTGAGTGCTACCGCTGCCCCTGCATGGAACGGAACTGACTAGGTCCTACCGCTTTGCAGGCGAGATTATCGGTTGGGTCGGGCGCGCATGGGCGGCGAGGAACCCCTACAATCTCAACGCGTTCCTCGTGCAGCAGATCTGGTGCGTCTGCTCCCTTTCCTCGCTGAGGACGAGAGCTTAGCTGCTTCCCTTTCTCCGCCCTCCTCTCCTGCACCATCCGCCTTCCCTCCTCCGCGCTCACCCCTCCCTGTCCCTCTCTCTCCGCCACCTCACGTTACATCCGTCGCGCCCTTCCCTCCGCTCGCCCCCGCGCGCGCGTCTCCACATCTACCAGCCTCATCCTCGCGCCGTGCTTCTTCTCCGCGACCATCTACGGCCTCCTAGGCATGATCGTCCGCGCGCTCGGCGCGCGTTACTCCTGCCTGCGCCCATCGCTCTACCTGTGGCTCTTCTGCCTCGCCGACCTCGTCGCGATCGTGATCCAAGCCATCGGCGGGGCGTCGGCCGCGCTCGCGCTCAAGAACGACAAGAGCTCCAAGCCCGGCACGCACATCATGGTCGCGGGGATCGCGTTCCAGCTCGCATGCATGCTCGTCTTCTCGGTCCTCGCGCTCGACGTGTACCGCCGCGCGAGGGCGGATAGGAGCTACCGCGAGAGGCGGCACGCGCAGGAGGGGCGGCTGAGCCGCCTCGGTTGGGGGCTCGCATGGGCGACGGCGTGGATCGTCATTCGCGGGATTTACCGCACCGTCGAGCTTGCCGAGGGCTGGTCGGGGTACCTCATCAGTGCGTTCCCTCTCCCTCCCTCACCTGTTCAAGCTCACGCCTCCTCTTCGCACAGCGCACGAGCCGTACTTCGCCGTCCTCGATTCGACTGCGATGGTCCTCTGCCAGGCGGTCTTCTGCTACGCCTGGCCGGCGAAGGAGCCGCGCTCGGCGCCGTCGAAGGAGAAGCGTTCGTCGCGCGCATCGGAGGAGACGACGGCGCCGTCAGCGGGAACGACGGGCGCGGGAACAAAGAAGGTGCAGTCTGTGTAGATGAGGTTCTCGGTCTGGTTCTGTGGGAATAGACTCGCCGGTTTGTGCTTGGACATCTGCGGCTCTCGCCCCCTCCATCCCTGTCGCCTCGAGGATCAAGCCGGGCTCACTCGCACGGCAGCCGCGACTTGGTGTGAGAAGAACATGGTGTTGTGGCGTTACAAGCTCCGCGGCTGCTCGAGCCGGGTGGGGGTGACCCTCCGCTCTCCCTCGTTCCGTCCCTCCTCCTCTACACGTTCCTCGTGAGCGACAGCTTGACCTGCTGCTTCTCGGCCTTGCGCCCCTTCTTGCCCTCTTCCTCCTCGCGCTTCGACTCCGGAACGCCTCGACCACGAGCGCGAGCCACGGCGCGTGCTTCGGGTCGAGCGGCGCGGTCGGGTCCCGCATCTTGCGGTTGAACAGCTCGCGCCACTTCTCCCGCAGGAGCTTGATCGCCACCGCCGACTTGGGGTCCTCGAGCCGCGTCCGGATCTTGCGGTCGATCGAGATCGAGTGCGCGGGGAGCTGTGCGCGCGGATAAGAAGCGGGTGAGCGAACCGCACCCTCGAGACGAGAGGAAGGATCAAAAGGGGGCGCACCTGGAAGTCGGCATTGCCGCAGAGAGGTAGACGGCGCGCTCGTCGACAGCACCGCTCTCCCACACGTACAGGCGCTTGGTGTGCATCGCCTGGAAGAACGCGGCGAAGCGGACGCCCTGGCCAAAGTCGACGCGGCGGCCGGGCGCAAAGTTGACGCTCGAGGGGTGGATCGCCGCCGGCGCCGAGTTGGCGAGCGTGCGGAGCGACCCGTTCTGCGGGTCGATGAGCAAGAGCTTGGGGTACATGCTCGCGGCGAGGCACGCCATGACGGTCCGCGGGTCGCGCGACGCGACGTCCAGCTCGGCGGGGACGCGGACAAACTTGGTCCGCGACTTGCCGTACCGCGTCGAGACGAGCTCGCGCCGCTCGCTGTTCGAGATGTTGACGAACCCGGCGTCGACGAGGAACGAGAAGAACTGCTGCCGCAGCTCCTCAATCTGCTGGAGGTTTTGCAGCGAGAGGAAGCTCTTCTGCAGTCGCGGATAGAGCGGGAGCGTCAGCGGGAACTTGCACGCGCGGCTCGCGGTGGACGCACCCTGCAGAATTCGCGCTCGTAGTTGTTGCTGCACGCCTCGCGCCAGCAGCAGTACGCGTTGTAGAGCGTGAGGAAGTCGCTGTTCTCGACCTTGAACCCGCGCTTGACCGTATCGGCCTCGTTCTCGCGGCCGAACGGCGTGACCCAGGGCGACTTCGAGTTGAGCGCGGCCTGCGGGTGAGACACAGTCAGCGGGAGCGTTCATGTAGAGTGGGGAGGGACGTACGGTTATGGTAAGGGCCGCGTCGAGGCAGTTGAAGATGGTCGACATGATCAAGAAGAGACCAAGGTGGACGTCCATCGGGAGCTTGGCGAGGTGGCGCCCGAGGGGCGTGATCTCCTCGGTGGAGGTAAGGGCTTTGACCTCGATGAGCGCGCCGATGGCGCGCTGGATGTTGGCGGGCGTGGGCGGGTCGAGTGCGCGGAGGAGTGTCTCCTCGATGCCGGTGCTGCCGATCTTCATGATCTTGATCCGCAGCGCGAGGTCCTGCAGCGAGAGACGCATCATCTCGGGTTGCGGGTGTTCCGCCATCTGTGCGAGCGGGCGAAGAGCGGGTCAGCGGGTCCTTCGCAGGCGAGAGGGGGAGGAAGCGCACGTAGTGGTCGTGGCGGTGCTTCGTGAAGAGGTGGAAGGCGACGCCCTCGCGAACGCGACCAGCGCGTCCGCGACGCTGCGCCGCGTTCGACTGCGCGACAAACGTCTCGACGAGGCGGCTGATCTGGCGCTTCTCGTCGAAGCGCATCTCGCGGTGCTTGCCCGTGTCGATCACGGCCGTGATGTCGGGGATCGTGACACCCGTCTCGGCGATGTTGGTGGAGACGACGATCTTGCGAACGCCCGGACGCGGGACGTTAAAGACGAGGCCTTGGTTCTCGTTCGAGATGGTCGAGTGGAGGGGCAGGATGACGAACTGGTTCGAGCCGAACGTGTGGTGCGCTTCGAGCATGTCGGTGAGGCGGCGGATCGACTCGAGCGAGGGCATGAAGACGAGGATGGCGCTGGAGAACTGCACGAGTTCCGGCTTATAGAAGCACAGGTTCTCGAGGAGAAGCATGATGAGGTCGAAGTTGATCGCGTGCTGGTCCATGCAGTCGAGCGTGATGCGGCTCTGCTTTGACAGCGGCGCCTGCGAGAGGTCGGCGCCCGCCGCGGGCGAGTCGTCCTCGTCGTCGTCGTCGGGCGGAACGTCGTCGAGGCCGCCGCGCGGGCGCTTGCCGCCGTACGTACGCTTGTTGCGCGCGACGTACATGCTGTCCGAATTCGGGTCGAGACGGTACCGCGTGAGCTCAACGACGTCCTCGAGGTAGTGCGCCGTGACGGGGAAGGTGCGGCCGGGCACGCGGACGACGGGGCAGCCGCCCATGTACTCCGAGATCTTCTCGGCGTCGACCGTTGCCGACATGAGGATGACCTTGAGGTCCTTGCGGACCTCGAGGATCTCGCGCAGGACGATGAGGAGGAAGTCCGAGTCGATCGAGCGCTCGTGCACTTCGTCGATGATGATGTGCGTCACGTCCGAGAGCGACTCGCGGCCCTCGAGCATGCGGAGGACGATACCCTGCGTGCGTGGAACGGGTCAAGGCGACTCTCAGCGGGGAGCGGGAAGGAGAGTGCGCACCGTCGTTGCGTACACAATCCTGGTCGACGCCGACACCGCCGAGTCAAGGCGAATCGAGTAGCCGACGTACGAGTTGCGCGACCCGCACGCGCCGGGCGCCTCGCCAAGCTCCTGCGAGACGCGCTGTGCAAGCGAGATGGCCGAGATGCGGCGCGGCTCGGTGCAGAAGATCTTGACATCGCGGCCAATGCGCATGTCGTGCTCGAGGATGAAGGAGGGGACCTGCGTCGACTTGCCGCTGTGGGCACGAAGAGCGTGAGCGGAGCTCCGGGGAGTGTCAAAGAAAGCGGGGCGCACCAGCCGGTCTCGCCGCAGAGGACGATGCACTGGTTGTCCTCGATGGTGGTCATGATCGCGGTGCGGTACGACGCGATCGGGAGGTTGGCACGCGTGCGCTGCAGCCGGGCGGGGTCAGCGGGAGTAGCACGAAGAGGGGGACGAGCACGCACGAGCATCTCCTGGTACGACGGCCAGGCCTGGCGGGTGAAGATGTCCATCTGGATACGCTCGGCCGTCTCCTGCGTGATCTCCTTGCGCGCGGCGATCCCGTTCGACTCGGTGGCGACCTTCTCCGTCTTGACGGTGCGGATGTCCTGCGGTTGCTCGCTGCGTGTCAGTAGGCTGTTCCTCGGGAGGAAGGCGAGCGGACGTACCTTGGCCGGCGCCTCCCGACGCGCGGAGCGGCGAGCGAGCGATAGAGCTTGAGCTTAACGCGGTACTCCTCCTCGTCCTCGCCCTTGCGGCGCGCGACGAGCTCGTCCCACAGGTCGCGGAACACGGTCGGGAGTGCCTTGTTGACGGCCATGCCGCTGCCCTGCGCGCTCGACGCGACCGCAAAGAGCGCGAGCGTCGCGACGTAGTCGAACGCCTGCTTCTGGTCCCAGCACGCGACGTCGTCCATCGCAAAGGTCTGCGTCCGGCCGCCGTTCTCGCTCCAGCGGATCGTGACGCCAGCGCGGACGGCGCGGCTGCGGCTCAGGACCTGGAAGACGACGGTCGCGTACTTGTCGAGCTTGCGGACCGTCTCCTCGAGGCTGACCTTGGGCGTCTTGCCCGAGAAGTGCTTCGGCAGCGACATGTTGCGCACGGGGACCGTCGTCCCCTCCTCGGTCGTCTCCTCGGCTGGCATCTCGTCGAGCATGTTGCCGAAGAAGTCGCCCTCGTCCCCGTCATCGCCGCCCGCGGTCGACGCCTTCTCCGGCGACGGCGGCGAGGTGGTCGTGCCGTTCGTCGCGGGCGTGGCGGACGCCGACGGGGTGATGTCGGCGCTCGCGGCGAGGCTGTCGACAGCGGGGGAAGTGGGAGCGGCGGGGAGGCCGGGGAAGGAGCTCTCGAGCGTCGTGCCGTTCAGGCGGGCCGAGAGCTGCGCCGCGTCGAGCTGGGTGCGCTCTTCGCGGTACAGTTTCTCTGCGGGTGCCCGTCGTCAGCCTGTGCGATGGAAAGGAGAAGGGGACGGAACGCACCGGCGTCAGGCTTCCTGAACGTGTAGTCGCCCTCGACGCCCTTGATCTTGTCCTTGAGGAGCTCCGCCTGCGCCTCCATCCACGTCTCCTGCTCCTCGCTGAGCGGCTGCGCGCCCTTGCGGTCGCCCTTGCCCTTGGTGATGCGCCGGTGCGCGGCCTGCGCGCGCTGAATCTCCGAAAGCTGCACCTTGAGCTTGGCGTACTTGACGTTCGCCGCGTCGGGGAGCTCGTCGCCGCTCCCGCCCGCGTCGGACCCGCCCGCCGCGGACTCGAGCGCGCGGTCGAGCTCGTCGCCGTACGCGAGGATGCGCGCGCGGAGCGAGACCGCCTCGCTCGCTTCGTCCGCGGCGGTGGGCGCCGGCATCGTCTTGACGGGCGGCGAGCGGGTCGCGCTGCCCTTAGGCGAGTTGCCCGGGCGAGGCGTCGGCGGCGTGCTCTCCGGGATCGACTCGGGCGGGGCGAGCGGGCCCTCGCAGGAGAGCTCGCTCGTCTCGGCGTGGAGGAAGAGCTGCGCGAGCGGGCGTCAGCGCGAGACCGCAGAGAATGTGGGTGGGGACACACCCAGTCTAGGCAGTCCTCGAGCTCGAGAGTCTTGACCTCGCGGATGCACTGCTCGACGCGCTCCGTCTTGAACCCGAGCTGCTCGAGGATACCGTAGAGCGTGGCGACCTTGGCAACGACCTTGTCCTCGGGCTCGTAGACGGGCTGCGGAGCCTCCTCCTCGTGCTCGGCGAGGGCAAGCTCGAGCACGCGGCGTTTCTGCGTAAAGTTAGGGTGAGCGAAGCCTGAGCGGGGCGAGGAGCAGAAAGGCGCACCAGGTCCTGCTCCTGCCAGAGGTAGGTCGGCATGGTCTTGGAGATGCGGCGCTCGTAGTCGAAGATCTGCGCAGGAAGCAGTCAGCGCGCTGCGCATCTCGAGCGCATGAGTGAGGGAACGCACCTTGACGACGCGCGAGACCTCCTTGTCCGAGCTGGTCCTGATGCGCTCGGCAAGCTCCTGCAGCTCCTTCCTCTCGACGGCCTCGGGGTCGTCCCAGTCGTCCTTGGCCAGCGACGCGCCGTTGGCCTCTGCGCCCGGCGCGCCGCCCTCGCCCGCCACCGCAGCGCCGGCCTCGGCATTCGCGCCCTCCGCCGCCGCCGCGTCTCCGTCGGCAGGCTTGGCCGCCTCGTCAACGGCAGCGGCGTCCTCCTCCGGGTCCTTCCTCTTGGGCACCGAGACGGTCGCGAACCCGCGGGCGGCACCGGCGGCCTTCTTCTTCTTGGCGGCCGACTTTTTCGGGGGCATGTCGACGGGAGAAGGGGCGTGTCAGGCCGGGAAGGGAGGGTGGATCAGGCGTCGAGAGTCGAGCCGTAAGGGAGGGAGGGAGGGAGGGTGTGCTCGCGCTGTATGTGTCGCCGCCTATTGCTGCTGCCGCGTCGTGTCGTGTCAATCCCGCTACGCCTGTACTTGTCCTGCTACGCCTCGTTAAGGTGGAGACGCCGTGGTGGTACCGCCGGTGGTCGTGCTCGTGGTTAATCCGCCCGCTGGAAGCCGTTCTCCGCCGCGCTGGTTCCACTAGAGTAACCTCCTGTCTCTGGTGCGCGTGCGCCTAGTCGCTCTTGTGCGCGTGTGGGCGAGTTTCGACGAAAAGGGCGAGGAGGCGGTGAGGGGCAGCCAGAGAACAGGCAGACGCGGAGGTTGTGCGGGGGTGGGGGTTCTCGCAGGTGTTCAGTCGAGCTGTAGTGGTCTCGCGAGCCTTCGAAAGCTGCGAAGGGCGCGAGAGCAGAGCTAGTCGAGGAGAGACCGGGAGGAACTCGCCCTCGAGCCACGACCACACGCTGCCTCCCGCTTAGCCAGCTCCTGTGGGGGCCAGATACACTCCAGGACATCTTACCACTTGGACGGATCCGCGTGGAACTCGCCCAAAGTCGAACCTCGCACTCTCGCCTCGTCCTCATCAACCGCTCCCCACCCGCCCCCGTCCTCGTCGACACCGCCTCGTAGGACCCGCGGGCTCCGTACAGACCTCGACAACCACTCAAGATACCCACACGGGCTACCAGCGGCCCATCTGCACCTGTTGTCGTCGCTTGTACCCTCCTGCACCGCCCGCACCCGCGTCGACCCCTCCTCGACCCGCGTAATCAGCGCCCGCCCGCCATGCCGCCCAAGCGCACCGCCGAGGAGCTTCACGCCCTCTCCCACCCGCGCTCAAAGCGCTCGTACAAGGAGACCAACTGGGTGCGCGCGCTTCTCCTTCTCCACTCCGACACCCCGCTCACCACTTCGGACGCGCACAGGCCATCAAGAAGCTCGATTCGGAACCGCTGCTGCGCTCCGACATCCAGTGGCAGGTCCTCGACGACATCTTTGCCGACCGCTCCTTCCGCTTCACTGCACCCGTCGACCAGGTTCGCACCTTACCGTCCCTCCTCTCCTCTTCTCGCTGACCCCGCCGGCCGCAGAACTCGGACCCGATCTACCTCAACTTTGATCAGCTCTACCTCGAGGCGATCCTCTCGAGCACCAAAACGACGCAGAACATCCGTACCAAGCTCATCACAAACACCGCAATCAACTATTGCAAGCTGTGCCTCCTCGTCAACGTCGGCCGGATCAACACCACCCTCGCCTGTGCGTCTGCTCCCTTCTCAGTGCACGCTCTCGCTAACCACGCGCGCCGCCAGTCTACCCGAACATGCGCACCGCCCTGCGGACGTACCACCCCGTCCCGTCGCTGCAGACGGAAGAGACGTCGCAGAAGGAGATGTCGGACGCGCCGCGCATCAAGGGCATGCTCAAGGGCGCGGTGCTCGACCACGAGGTCAGCCATCCGCCAACGACGCTCAAGGATGTCGCGAGGAAGTCGGTGCGCTGCGCCTGTCCTTGTGCTTTCGTTGTGACCGCAACTCATCGCCATCGCTTGCAGGCTTCGGGTGAGGTTCTGCGCGGTCCGCCAACGACCATCATCGAGGCGATCTTCCTCGTCTTCAACGAGGCCGGCGTGCGCTTCCCTCCTGACGCGCTTCCTTCGAGCCGCCCGTGCTGACCACTCGCGTCCTGACCACTTCCTCGCGCGCAGTGGATCAGCGAGAAGTACTTCCCCGCCGGCTTCGACCTGTGGGACGTCTTCTTCCCGTCCGAGTGCGTCCCGCTCTCCCACCCTGCCCGCACCGTCACTCACCCCGCCTTGCACGCACAGCATGCCCTCCCAGCCTCGCGCACGCGCCTTCCTCTCCCTCATGCACCACATCCTCGAGAACAAGTCCTTCCTGGACGACTTTGACGCGCCCTCGTCCATGCCGCGGACGCTCAACCCGCCGATCGCGCTCGCGCGGGACCTCCCGCCCGGCGCGCCGAAGGAGAACGTCGACCCGCCTGCCGAGCTGCAGTTCGCGCGCGAGATGAAGGCCGTCCGCGATGGCGTCGTGCGGACCGTCCCGGCGATCCAGAAGAAGGAGGAGGAGGCGCGCGAGAAGCTCAAACAGCAGGCGGAGAAGGAGCAGGGCTGCAAGCTGGTGCGTGCGCGCCGCGCTTTCCCGAGTATGCGCTGCCCGCTGACTACGCTCCTCGGCATGCGTCGGTACCTCGCACGCAGGCGAGCCGGCGGTCAAGCGTGTGAAGAGCGAGTCGAAGGCCAAGGCGTCGTACGCGCGCGCGCAGCATAAGACGGAGATGGCAGGGGTCGTTCCCGGTGCGCTTTGCCCCCCTGTCCCGTGCAGGGCGACGCTGACCCGCTCCCGCGCACGCAGAAATCCTCCCGCCCGGCTGGGAGAAAGAGGACTGGTCGCACGACGTGCCGCGCAAGTCGGGCCTGCTCGGTGCGCCCCTCACTCTATCTGCGTCGATGTGTGCTGACCGCTGCACGAGCGCAGGCACCTGGCTCACGGTCAAGAACGACATGCTCACGAACCGCGACCCGGACTACGACTCGGACGAGGAGGGTGTCTTTCCGTTCGACCTGCTGCGTGCGTCCACCCCCGCGCGTCCACTGAATGACCAGCGCATCTCGCTAACCCGCCCCCGCCCTGCCACTGCCCCTCCCGCTCTCGCAGTCCGTCGTGCCAACCTCACGACGGTCAACCCGGCAACAGGCCGCCGCGAGCCCGCGCGGAACCTGAAGGAGTACGATGAGTGGGTGCGGCGGCGCGATGGCGGGTACGCAAGCCCGAAGGAGGAGGAGGACGAGGGCGAGGAGCTCGAGGTAGGGAGTGAGGGCGCGGACGAGTAACGCTTTGTCAGGCTTCCGTTCCGTCGCAGTTTACATGCTGGCGCTAAGTGCACTTCTAGCGACTGCGTTTCACGCTCATCTGCGCACTGTCCTCCTGAACTCGGACACGTGCATTTCCTCGACCTTCGCAAGTGGGCGCCGACCTCTCTTTCCTCCCTTCCCGTTCCTCCGCCGCCTGATGTCGGCGCACAGCTGCTTCCCGACGAACTACCTCTCTCCCTCGCCCGCGCACGGCCTCCCCGGCTCGCTCTTCACCTGGGCTGCGCCTCTCCGCGCGCCCTCGCCGCTCCTCCTCGCGCTGCCCGTCCCCCCGCCGCGGACGCGCGAGAAGTACGCGGGCTACGTCTGGAACGCGAGCATCCTCCTCGCGGATATGGTCGCTGCGAGGGAGATTGAGGTTGAGGGGAAGAGGGTGCTCGAGCTGGGATGCGGGCTGGGACTGCCGGGACTCGTGGCAGCGCGGATGGGTGCGGAGCTGGTGCGTCTCTCCCTCGGTTCGACGACCTGCTGCGAGACTGACACGGGGGCACGCAGGTCGCGCTGACGGACTACGACCAGGCCGACTCGCTCGGCGACACGGCACGCGCAGCCTGTGAGGCGCTCCCATTTGCGCTACACCCGCGCGTGCACGTCCAACCCCACACTTGGGGCACGTCCGTCACATCGATCCTACGGTACGTCTCCCTGGCCTCTCCGCCCTCGTGTCGCTCACGCTCCTTACCCGCGCGCAGCCTCTCCCCCTCCTTCGACATCCTCCTCCTCGCCGACTGCGTCTGGTCCCCCTCACTGCACGCGCCCCTCGCGTCCTCGCTCGGCGCGCTCCTCCGCGCATGCCCGCACGCGACGGTGCACTTCTCCGCAGGGTTCCACACCGGCCGCGCGGTGGTCGCGGCGTTCCTGCGCGCGGCAGCGGAGGATGGGGTCGTCCCGCGCGAGAAGGGGGAGTGGAGGGAAGTGAGCGTCGAGGGGGAGACGAGGGTGTGGGACTTCGGGAGGCAGCGTGTTGAGGGTGGGAAGGAGGAGGCGGAGGAAAGGCAGGAGGAGCGGAATAGGTGGACGCTGTACGGGACGCTGGGGCTGCAGGAGTATGTACGTGCGAGGTTCTGAGGCTGTCTATCGGACGTGACCGGGAGGGCTGGAGGAAGAGGAGGCGGAAAGGAAGCGGCGAGCACGGCAAGCACGAGGAGAGCAGGACAGCCAAGCCAAGTTCGGCAAGCAGAGTCGAAGGGGACGAGCTCTTCTACGTGCACATAGATGTAGAGCAATGTGGAATAACGCCCAGGGACCTGGCGCGGGCAGGAGGAACCTCAGAACAGGCAGCCCGCACTGAGGCACATCCGGATGGCGGAGGGCGGGACGCTGGTGCGGCAGAGGTGGGTAGCAGGCAGGCGAGCGTGCATTGCAGTGAGTGGCGGCGGAGGGAAGTGCGAGGGCGCAGAGTTGGCGACTCGACTGGATGGGCAACTGCGTCGAGGAGGGGGCGGTTCCTCTGAACGAGTGCGGGCTCGAGGTTGGGTGCGTGCCGGCGACGGACTGCAGTGCAAGGGTACAGACTCGCCGACGAGAGGAGGCAGCGGGCGCGCGCTGTTTGCGCTTCAGCTCGAGCGGATGGGCGCTCTCTCCCGTTGCGGTCTCCCAAGGCTTGACGGCGGGCGGGTCATTGGCAGGCTGGCCTCTGTTCGCCGCCCGTCGGTCTATACTCAGAACCGCACGAAAGAACCCCCAGGCTGACGTTGCTGGACTGGCTGTCTCGTGCTCCGGCTGCCCTCCTCCCTCTTCCTCTCTCCTGCAGACCCTCCACCTCTGCTCCTCAGCGTCGACACCCCCCCCTCCAGGCTAGTCCGCTGTTGATGCGTGCACTAGAGGGAGCCTGAGGTACCGAAAGAGTGAGAGGCGCGCGTGCGGATCGAGGACCGCAGCTTGGGAAGGTCAGGTGGGAGAGCCGCTTCCGCTCTCGCACCACGCTCTGTGGCTGTCCTGCAGATACGAGGGGGTACCGAGGTGGTGAGGGAGGACGGGAAGGTGTTGAGGACGGCGGAGGTGGCGTGGAGTGTAGAGGGAGGAAGAAGCGAAGGGCCGCGCCTTCGCTTCCCGATTGCTCTCCCCATGGGCTCTCTCGGGGCTGGCAGGGCTCGCAGAGACCTAACTGGATGACGCGTGAGTGCAGGGGCGGAGCTGGGAGAGAGGAGCCAGGGAAAGCCTGGGAAGATGCGCGTGGCAGGGATGGCGCAGGCGTTTCCAGCAGTGCGGCGGTTCCCTTGCTTGTCAGGCGGGTAGGGAGAGGTATTTGAAGGATACATGGTGACTGTCAGGGTAGCCAGAAGATAAAGAAGAGAGGGCGGGAGCGGGTGAAGACCTCCTCCTCCTCCTCCTCCTCCTGGCGGGGCAGATTCCAGCTGCGCGCCTGGCATGGTGCTTCGCAGGCAGGTAGAGAGACGCAATAAGAGCATGGCCTAGAAGTTGCAAGGCGGTCCGAGGGCAAAAGGGGAAGTTTCCGGCGGGAGGGCCCTCGTCCTCCCCCTCGTCTTCCCCAAAAGGTTGTACTAGCGTCTCCTGGTCTCGATCCAGGGACTTTCGGGTCGCATTCGAGGTGAATATGAGCCCGACGAACTGCCAAGCTGTTCCAAGACGCTTTCTTGGTTGCAGAGGGAAGCCGAGGATGCCCCCGAGAGCCGCCTCGGACCCCGGTGTCGCTGCCCTGCTGCCCTCGCAACCTCGCCTCTCACTTTTCGCTGCACTCCTCCAGCCCTGGGCGTGAGCTCGGAGTGGGCAAATGGCGGCAAAGGTGCTTGCAAGAGCGACTTGACCCAGTCGAGGTGACAGGCAGAGAGACCGGCGAAAGCGCAAGTTGACCTTCTTGCTCACCTCGCCCGCTCCTACTCCCTCTTCGGTACTCGCCCTCGAACTGCCAAGCTGTTCCAAGACGCTTTCTTGGTTGCAGAGGGAAGCCGAGGATGCCTCCGACGGCTGACTCGGACCCCTGCCTTGTGCCCGTGCTGTACCTGCAACCTCGTCTCCCCCTTCCAACGGTGCTGCTCTACCCCTCGGCCAGATCTCAGAGTGTGCAAGGGGCAGAAAGGGTGCTGTTCAGAGTGACTCGACCCAGCCGAGGTGACAAGCGGAGAGTGGTAGTCTAGTGCCGGAGCTTGCGGAGGGACGTGACATACTTTGCGGATCCCTCCAACCCGAAGCGAGCACCGCTGAGCATGCGAGGCGAGGAGGCAGCGAAGGAACAGCGGGCACATGGGGCGGCGGCAACCGCTAGTAGGCCGTCCCGCCCGCGCGCGAGGGAAAAGCCCAGCTTGACCTCGCACGCTCTCCTCGCTCGCCACTCTCAAGCCGCTAGGCAACCTTAGCGTGCTCAACGCGTACGTTCCCGCACTTCTAACCTCTCGAGCCCCGGCTCATGCGCTCCTCCTCCCCCAGGTTTGAGTCCGAGTAGACGCAGCGTCCCCCTCCTCCTTTTCAACCGCATCGCCCAGAGCGGTCGCAGGTGAGCCTCCGGGCCATCGCCCCTCTGCCTTGAACCCTATAGCACGCGTGCTGACGCCCAGAGCGGCCGCAGCACGCCCCCCTCGTACTCTCGATACCCGCCCGCCATCCCTCGGTACTCTTAGTCTCGTTGCACCCCCTCTCTCTGTCCCGCGCCGCGCCGCCAGCGTAGAGCCGCGCACGCCGCCTGTAACGAGCTCCCGTCGCTAGACCTTACCGCGAGCGGAGAGTAGAAGACCGCGAAACAGCGACAGTGCAGGTTGACCTTCTGTGCTCCTCTCAGCAGTGGTCCGGAGCAGCCTAAAGAGCTTTTTCCAGCTTGAAGAAAGCCATGCCCAGTGCACTGGCGCAAACAAGCGCGTGCGAGGTGACCTCCGACACTCGGCACAGTCGACCTTCTCGAGTGGAGGGGGGCGGGCTCTGCTGCTCTCGAGACAACGCTGCGCGTCTCCGCTTCCACGCGTACGCGCTGTGCACTACTGTACACGCCCGCCTGTACTCTCACCTGCTCCCCGCACGCGCCCTCGACGCGGCGGTCCGTGCCCCTCCCGTCTCCGCCCCACCGCCTCCTCTCCCTCCCTCCCTCCTCCCCCGCCACGCGCCTGCACGCGCACGCGGCCCGGCTGCGGGCTCGTCCAGCCTCTCGTACCACCCCAGCTACCTCCCACTTGAACCCCCCGCCCCTCCCGCGCGCATGCGCCGTCCTCCTTGTAAGGCGGGAGGCGGGACGATGAGCGAGGCGGGCTGCTTGGTCGACGAGCGAGCTCTCTCGAGGCGATGGTACCGCTAGGGGTAAGAAGACTAGATTTCGACGAAGGGAAGAGAGAGGGAACGGGGGATCTGCGCAGAGATAAAGACGGGGGAAGGGAGGAGCGAGAGGAGGCGAGGAGGCGCTCGCAGCGTCCAGCGCCGTCGAGCGCGCGCGGGAAGGTTCTAGTGCGCTGCCGAGGTCTTGTTGCTGCAGAGGTGCGAGCGTGAGCGGGGCGATCAGACCCGGGAGAGCGGGAGGGAGCGTACCGGCGACCGGCGCGGCGCGGGGCGGAGGGCGACGACGAAGGCGCCGTAACACTCCTCCCGCGATGGCAGGACCGCCGCTTGCCCCGCAAACCACCGTCAAGGGCGCCACCTGGATCAAGAAGAGCACCACAGGGGTCCTCACGTCTGGCTGCGTGCCTTCTCGCTCCCTCTGCAGCGCGTTGCGGGCGCGCTAGGCTGCGGTGCTGTCCTTGCAACCTCGCTTCCCCGTTGTTGCTGTACTTCTTTCAGCAGTAGGTGTGAGCTGGGACCTTGCAAATGACCGCGCGAGTGCTTGCAATAGCACTGTGTGCGAGCCGAGGGGACAGACGGAGCGAACGGCGGAAGCGCTTGAAGTCAACGTTGACCTTCACGCTTGCCTCTCGGGCAAGTTCCTCTGTTACCCCCTCGTCCATGTCTGCCCGCAAGCTGTACACACCCACAGCTGCCTACGCGAGTGCGAATGGCGAGCTCGTCGTTTGGAAGAGTCAGTCAGTTGACTTCGGGGACAGCGTGCTCTCGTCGCAATCTTTACGCCTCCTGCGACCTACAGACTGGACCCAGCCCTCTTGACAAGTCTTATGGGTAGTGCGTGACCAGCGATCTCCTAAACGGGGCTAAGCGAGAGCAGGGGGACTGCCTGCGAGCGGGAAGCGGTGAGATCGCACGCGAGCGAAATGCGCGTCTGTGGGCCTGCGGGAGACATTTCCGGGGACAACAGCGAGCTCGCAGACCCTCCGCGCGCTCTGCAGCCCTACCCGCAGTTACCAAGTCGCGCGGTTTCGTTGACATCGCGCCCTCGCTCCTCCCGCTCACTCTTCCCGCTGCACACCCGCTCAGCCGGGCCGAGACTCAGCAAACACGCTCGCAGAGAGTACACCTCCCGCCGTATCCCCCACCCGCACCCGTCCATCGCCTCGACAGCGTTCCCGCTCATCAGCATCTCTATGGCCCCGCTCTTCATCTCGGCCGACCCAGAGGCCCTGAAGGGCACCGCGAGCGCGCACCTCGCCAAAAATATGGTCATGATCCGCGCAGACCAGCCGTACGAGGTGCGCACCCCTCTCTCGCTGATCCCGCAGAAGTCACTCAACGCGGCGAGCTGACCCTTTCGTTCGCACCCTCGCAGGCCGCCCTCGCCGAGGTCCGCGAGCTCTATGGCCTCGCCGAGGACGCCTACACCTGCTCCTTCATCCAGCACCAGCCTGAGCGCAATCGCAGCGTCATCGTCGCCAAGTCCGCCTGGACCTTCATCGAGCCCAACTCGGATCTCGAGCTCCTCGTCGTCCCCCTCGTCAAGCTCGACCAGGACAAGCGTACTGGCGATGCGGGCCGGTCCAGCATCGCGCGTGCAATGTCGCCAGCCGCCGAGCCGCAGCTTGTGCAGGCCGCCTCGCAGGCCGCGAGCAGCGTTGTCGCACCCGCGACGCCCAGCAATACCGATCACTCCGACTCGGAGGTGAGCGACAGCGACGAGGAGGGAGGAATTGTCCAGACTCAGCGGCTCAGCGGATCACAGCGTGGTGCCCACGTCGTGCGTGATTCTCCCTCTCTTTCCCGCAGTCTTCGCTGACACTGCGCATGCCCACCGCCAGTCAAGCACAGCACGCCCCCGCGACGCCCCCGACGAGCAGTCCGGCACCTCCCTCTCTACCCCTTTCGCGGCGCAGCGCGACCACTCCAACACACCCTCCCCTTCCAACCGGTCGTGCAAGGCGGCCCTGCGCCAGCAGATCGAGCGCGCTGAGCGCGATGCCCTGCCGAGCTCGTCCCCGCACGCCGACTCGCCCATTCGGCAGGACCAGCCACAGAGGTTCCGTACCCTCACGCCGCCCTCCCAGTCGCTCGACCCGGCTTTCCTTCGTTTTAGCGTCGACAGCCATTCGTCCTTCCGCATCGGCCTCGACGACACCGGCGAGTTGCCTTCGTCCCGCCGTCACCGATTCCGCTCACGGCAAGCCTGCCGACGTCCGCCCAGGCGGGACCGTCGAGGAGCGCAAAGGGCAAAGAGCGCGCCTTCTCGCCCGAGCAGGGCCAGGGCGACGAGTCGCAGGAGGAGGCGAGGTCCGTCAAGCCCGAGCCTCGCTCGTCGCAGGCAGGCCCGTCGTTCACCTTCGCGCCGCCGGCACCGCCGCGCGTCACGCTCAAGGCGCACTCGTCCACTCTCGCGGATACTTCCTTCTCGTCGGACGGCACGTCGAGCGCCTTGACGAGCCTATCCGGCTCGTCCGGTTCGAACACCTCGAGCCGACTCAGCACCGAGTCGAGCGACCTCAGCACCGACTCAGGGCTCGTCGACGGTGAGCAAGCTCCGCTCGCCTACGCGCCCCGCGCCCACGGTCAAGCTGCAGGGTTCAAGCGCCCTCCGCCCACGGTCGAGGACACCCCGCGCAAGCGCCTCCAGCGCACGCAGTCGCAGCAGATCCCGCGCTCCCCCGTCGCCGGACCCTCCTCCATCATCACCGCCTCCCCCGCCCGCTCCAGCTCGAACGCCTCGCGGCCGGCATCCGCCGCGCGCTCGTCTGGGCGGAAGAACAAGACGCTCGCAGAGAAGCGGGCCGAGGCGCTCGCGCGCCCGCGCGCCGAGATCCCGCACGAGAGCCGCAGCGGCCGGTTCCACTACTACCTCCGCCTGCCGAACTGGCCCACCGCGCCACGGAACGCGGGCCCGCTGAAGGACATCATGTTCTTCAAGCAGGGCGCGCGCGGCGAGGACACGCTCGGGCAGACGGTCCAGTTCGTGTTCGAGGCGGCGGCCAAGGAGACGGGGTGGAAGGTCGACGACCTCCGTCTCACGTTCTGCTCGAGGGATGCGGACGGCAACGAGGGCAGGGAGAGCATCTGGGGGTGGGACAAGCTCCTGACGGGGTTCCGGGACCTCGAGGAGATCGGGCTCAAGAGCGGCGACGTCGTCGACATCGACCACCGCTCAGGTATCGACGCGGAGTAGGCGGTCCTGCACGCTTTATCTCGCTTCAGTCGCTTGCATCTCGATTGACTTCGGGGTGGAGAGGGAAAAGCAGGTTGCAAAAGACAGCGAGTACAGCTACGGGGACAGCGGGGTAGGAACAGATGACAGCCTCTTGGTGCGAGTAAGGGTAACAACACTGGAGACGGGGACGGGAAAGCGGGAACATCGACGACCACCTCACTTGCGCCCCTTGCCGGCGGCCTTCTCCGCCTTCTTCGCGAGGCGCTCCTCCTCCCTCTTGCGCTTGCGCTCCGCCTCCTCGGCGCGGAAGATCTCCCTACACGCGTGCAGACGCGTCAGCGGGACCTCGCTGCAGGAGAAAGAGGAGGGAAGACGCACATCTCGGCCTTGGTGCGGCGCTTGCGCTTCTGCTTCGGCTCGCCGTTCTCGTCGAGCTCGACCTTGCGCTTGCGCGGCGCGGCCTTGGGCTTGGTCTCCGCCTGCGTCTGGGGCGTTTCGGATCCGCTCGCGGGCGGCTGCTCGGCGTCGTCATCCTGCGCCGCCGTCTGATTGACGTTCGCGAAGAAGGACATGCCGTCTGCGCGCGTTCGTCTGATCAGTACACGGCGAGGGAACGAGGCAAAGGGGACGGAACCCACCCTCGTCATCGCCGCCGAGCTCCCACGACGCGGGCTTCTCCGCCGCCGCGGCCGCCTTCTTCTGCCGGCGGTTGTCCTCGCGCTTGGCGGCGCCCTTCTTGCCCTCGATGCTCTTCTTCTCCTCGAGGCGGATCCGGCGCTCCTCGGCCTGACGCAGGCTGTCCTCGAGCTCGTCATCGTTGAGCAGGAGCGAGACAACCTCGTTCGCCTTGGCGGGACCCTCGCTCGGCGGCGCGGCGCCCGACGAGCCGACGACGGCGTCCTGCACGAGCTTTTTGTTGCGCGCGAGCTGGACGATACGCTCGTCGACCGTGTCCTTCGTGATCAGGCGGTAGACGGTGACCTGCTTGGTCTGTCCGAGGCGATGCGCGCGGTCCATCGCTTGCGCGTCGTTGGAAGGGTTCCAGTCCGAGTCGTAGAAGATGACCGTGTCGGCGGCCGTGAGGTTGATGCCGAGACCACCGGCGCGGGTCGAGAGGAGGAAGATGAACAACTCGGGCCTGCGGGGATGGAAAGGTCAGCGGCGGCGGCGGCGAGTTCAGCGAGAAGCCGGAAGGACGCACTTGGTCTGCCAGTCGGTGACCATGTCGCGACGCTCCGAGATGGTCGAGCTGCCGTCGAGGCGGAGGTACTTGTGCTGGCGGAACGCGAGGTACTCCTCGAACAGGTCGATCATGCGGGTCATCTGGAAGTAGATGAGGCAGCGGTGGCCCTCGGCCTTGAGCTGCGTGAGGAGCTGGTCGAGCTTGGCGAGCTTGCCCGAGTCGAGGATGAGCTTCTGCAGCTGCGGCACCTGCATCGACGGCAGCGGGAGCTGCGTCTCGTCCGACACGCCGAGGATGCCCGTCGGCGGGAAGCCGGGGAGCGCCTCCTCGAAGCGCGCGATCGCGGCGGGCGACTCGTACGACGAGGCGTGCAGGCCGAAGACGGCGCCCTGGAAGAGGTCGTCGAACCGCTCCTGCGTGTCCTCGTACGCGTACGAGCGGTCGCTGCAGACGGCCGTGATGGGCGGGGCGACGGCCGGGTCGTAGTAGAAGCGCGCGTCGGGGCGGGTGAGGGGCGACGTGCGACGGTAGTTCTGCTCGACCTCAGCCAGCGGGGTCAGGCCGAGCGTGCGCCACGACGAGTCGCGCGGGAGCGAAGCGGGCTTCGAGGGGATGTGGAGGTGGAAGGGCGTGGTGTCCTCGGCGTCGAGGAACCTGCGGAAGTGAGATCGGGCGTGAGCGTTTTCTCGTAGCCGAAGGGCAGGAAGAAACGCACGACTCGTAGATGGCGATCGAGCGCGAGCGCGACTGCCGCTGCAGCGCATCACCGAGACGGATGATGCCGTGCGACGAGACGGCCTTGTAGAGCTCGCCGGGGGAGTAGCCGAGGGCGCGCGTGAAGGCGAACGGCGAGTCTGCAGGTACAAGCATGTCAACACCGCTCGACAAAACAGGGAGCGTCGAACGCACTGTTCTGCTTGAGCGAGCGCTGGACGTAGTCGGGGCGCCAGATGTTCATGAGGCGGTCGAGGTGGAAGCTGTCGAAGCCGGCGCGAGAGTCGGGCCCGGGAACGTGCAGCATCCCGCCGCCGCGGTAGAGCGCCTTCGGGATCGTGTACTCGATCTTGCTGTGCGTCGCGTACGGCACGTCGAGGACCTCGGGGTCGCGCATCACGCTCGCCGTCTGGTTGAACCCGGCAAAGGCGAACGGCGCCATGACGTCCGCGCGCTCAAAGAGCTCAGGGTGGTTGCACACCTTGCGGAACTGCATGATGAGGTTCATGAGGCGCTTGACGCTGTCGTCGTCACTCAGGCTCGAAGCACGCGCGACGAGGTCCGTGATCGAGATGTTCTCCTTGAGCGTGCGGTACATCGCCTTCTGTCGCGGCGTCAGGTCGCAGTACAGGTCGATCTCGATCTGCGCGAGAAAGGCGCATCAGTCAAACCGCTGCGGGCAGAGCGGGGAGAGAGACGCACCTTGTCACCGAGCTCGTTCTGCACGTTCTTCTTGATGCGACGGAGCATGAACGGCTTGAGGATCATGTGCAGGCGGCGGAGCTGGTGCTCGTTCATGGCGCCCTTTTCGCCGACGCTGTTCTCGACGTCCTTGGAGAACCACTCGCTGAACTCGTCGTGGTTGTCGAAGAGCGACGGCATGATGAAGTGGAGGAGCGCCCACAGCTCATGCATCGAGTTCTGAATCGGCGTGCCCGTGAGGAGGAGGCGGTTGCGGCAGCGGAAGCCGAGGAGCGTCTTCCACCGCGTCGACGACGACGACTTGATCGCCTGCGCCTCGTCGAGGACCATGTACTGCCACTTGACCTGGTTGAAGTACTTCTCGTCGGCGACGGCGAGCTGGTACGACGTGACGACGACGTGGAACGGCGCGTCCTTGTCGTACCGGATCGACTTGCGGTTCCAGAACTTGCGCAGGACGGCACGGTCCTTGGTCGTGCCCCAGTACGGGAGCGCCTTGAGGCCCGGGACGAACCTCGTAATCTCCTGCTGCCAGTTGTGCAGCGTCGACGCGGGCGAGATGACGAGGAACGGGCCCCAAATGTTGTGGACCTCGGCGAGGTACGCCATGAGCGAGATCGACTGCACCGTCTTGCCAAGACCCATCTCGTCGGCGAGGATGCCGTTGATGCCCTGCTCGTAGAGGTTTGCGAGCCAGTTGAGGCCCTTGAGCTGGTACTCCTTGAGCGTACATGCGAGCATCTTGGGCTGCTTGACGACGAGGCTCTCTGTGTCCGGGTTCTGGAAGTTGAGGTCGTCGCCGTCAAAGTCGAGCGGCGCGTGCGCCGCCGCGCCCTCGCCCGCCGTGCCGTGCTGCTCCTTCGCCGCAGCATCGAACGCCGACGCGGCCTGCCGCGCCTTGTCGACCGCCGCCTGCGCGTTGCGGCGCGCGTGCATCGCCGCATTCTCCTCGTCGTCTGCGGGCCGATTACGAGTCAGTCTCCGCTATCGGCGTGCGCGGGAACTGAGGGGAACGCACCCTCGTCAAAGTTGAGCTCGCGCAGCTCGCCCTCGGCGTCCTTGGCGGCCATCGCGGCGGCGAGCGAGGCACTCGGCTGGGCAGGCTCCGCCGGCTTCGCCTCGCTCGCGGTGTCAGCCGAGTCCTCCGCCTCGCTCGCTGCGGGACAAGAGGAGAGTGAGCACGCGAAGGGAGAGAAGGGAGGGGCGGGAACGGACTTTTGATTTTGTTGCCGACAAAGTGGGAGTAGAGCTCCGTCTGAGTGATGAGGAAGTTGAGCTTGCGCGCCTGACGCTTGGCCTCGCGAACCTCCTCCTCCTTGCGCGCCTTGTCGAGCGCCTCCTTCTCGGCCTTCTTGCGCGCCTCGCGCTCGCGCTTCTCGTTCCCCTTCATGAACATCATGAGCTCGCGCATGACGCGCTTCGCGCGCGTCTGCACGTCCTTGGTGTTCTTCGTGCGCGTCGACGCCCGCTTGGCCTCGCGCGCGACGATCGACGAGAGGCGCTTGCAGAAGAACAGCCGCGAGTTCGTCGTCTGTTGCGCGACCTTAACGACCTGCGTGCGGGTGAGGGCGATGAGCACGGATGAACGAGAGCGGGAAGGTGAGACTGCGCACCTTCGGGATGTCCTTGCGGGCGATCTGGATCCACGCCTTGCGTTCGAGCTCCTCGATCGACTTCTTCGGCTTGGTGAGCTCGCCGCCTGCGCCGTCAGCGAGCAGGTCGAGCTGCGGCGAGCCGTGCCGCGAAGCGCCTGGCTGCGGGATGACGAGCGGCTGGCCCGAGGCGTCGTAGTACTGCCCATCCGGGCCGGCGTACGCGCCCGGCGGCAGGACGAACGCCGCATCCGGCGCGAACGACGACGAGCGGCGCGACCCACCCTTGCCCTTGCGGCCCTTGGTGCCGGGCGCGTCGTACAGGTCGCCGGCATCGTCCTCATCGTCGAGCTCGTCGTACTCGGCATACATCGACGAGAGCGCAAGCGCCGCGTCCTCCTCGGGGTCGCCCGTGCTGTCGACAGGGCGGCGCCGCTTGCGTGCGCCGCGGCCGCTCGCCATGAGCTCCTCCTCCGCGGCGCGCACCCGGGCGGCGGCCTCCTCCCGCTCGCGCGCCAGCTTCTCGGCGAGGGCGCGGTCCTCGGCCTCGCGCTGCTCGGGCGTCAGCGCAGCCTTGCGCTCGGCCTCTGCGATCTTGGCGATGCGCGCCTCCTCGGCGCGGAGGCGGCGCTGCTCGTTGTCGTGCTCGCGCTTGAGGCGCTCCTCCTCGCGCTTCTTGCGCGCCGCCTCGCGCTGCTTGCGCAGGCGCTCCTCCTTGTCGACCTCCTTGCGCTGGCGCTTCTCGTCCTCCTGCGCCTGCCGCTGGTTCGCCTCGGCCTCCTGCCGCGCGCGGATCTCTGTCTCCTGCTCGATCTCGACGATGCGGACCTCGCGGCGCGCACGCATGGCCGGGATGCGCTGCGCGGTCATCTCGGTCGCGCGGGCGGCGACGAGGAACTTGCGCGACGCCTCGGCGTCCTCGATGTCCTGCTCGACCTGGCGGCGGCGCGCGTGCAGGTCGAGGATGTAGGCCTGGAGCGGCTCGCGCCAGATGTGCGCCGTCGAGCGGAGGAGTCCGTCGCCCTCCTCGTCCGAGATGTACTCCTCGCCGTCGCCGTTCGCGCCAGGCCCCGCAGAGCCGCGACCGAGGCGGGAGGGCGTGCCGTACTCGTCGTCGTCGTAGACCACATCGTCGTAGCGCTTCGGGCGGGTGGACTGGCGGAGGGAGGACTGTGTGCGGTAGCGAGCATGTCAGTGGGGAGTCGCGCGGGGAAGAAGGGCGGGAGCGCACGCGGCGGGTCGCGATGTCGTCCTCGTCGATGAAGGCGGCTGCGGCCCTGCTCGGGCGCTTGCGCTTCGGCTTGGCGGCGCTCGAGCTAGGTCCCGCGAGGTAGCCCGCGCTGGCAGAGGCGGGCGAAGACGGGAGGCCGCCGTTGTGGCCGGTGGGCCCGTCGAGGAGCCGCGAGAGGGACGACATGCGCGAGGTGCAGCGCAGGTCCCGGACGCTGCTGGCTGGGTGTAGTCGGTCTTGAGAGGCTGCTTGTACTGCAGGGAAGCTGTTGGCGGTGGCAGCGAGGGCCACGACGGCGGAGGAAGGGCGGGCGAGGTCAGCGCGACGAAGGGCGAGGAGCGGTGGAGCTCGCGAGGGCGTGCGCACCTGTGCCGTGCAGCGCAGATGCTCTACCGCGCGAGTGCTCCTGTGCGGGCCGAGGGCGCGGGCGAGGCGGGCGGAGGACGGCGCGGGGAGGGCGCCCTCGTCGGCGTCGACGCGCGGAGGGGAGCGCGGCGGAGCAAGGTGGGTGGTGCAGGGAAGCGCACGCGGAGAGGGCGCAGAGGGTGCACGCAGCGGTGCAGGTGCAGGGAAGAGCTCTCGTCCTGTCTAGAGCGCAAACGACGCCGCCGTTCCGCCCCCAGCCGAGCCCGCCGTGCCCTCGCCCCTCCGCCGCCCGCGCCTCGCGCCAAAGTCGCGTCAACCTCGCCTCGCGCTTTCTTTCCTCCTTTCCGCTCCTTTCTCTTGCCGTTCTCGTGGACGAGGCGCCCGTGAGAGAAAGAACCCGCCGCGTCTCGGCCTCCCTGCGCGAGGAGGAGAACCATCTCCTCGAGCAGTCGTGCCGGCCACAACGAGGGAAAGGGCACTGCTTGGATTGCGTAGCGTACAAGGCACAACGCGTGGAACAGAGGGTCGAGGGAACAAGCGGGTAAAGCGAGATGGGAGCGGGAGGGCCGGCCTCACCGCCCGTGGGCGAGCGCACCTGCGTCGACAGGGCGAGGTCAGCGCGCGCGAGGGGCGAGCGGAGCGGAGACGCACCCTGCGAGCGCTTCGGGTCCTCGAGCTTGGTGACGCGGACCTCGTCGCCCCACTTGAGGCTCTGCGCGCGTGCAGAACGAAAGGGTCAGCCTGCGCGACGAGCGCCTGAGGACGACGAAGGGACGCACGCTCATCTCCTGCGGCGTGATGAGGATGAACTGGGTCTGGTTCGCCGTCTTCGCCGTGTCTATCATCATCTTCATCGCGATGCGGCGGTTGACCGCGTCCATGAAGACGTCCTGCGCGCGAGGTGAGCAAGGTCAACGCGGCGATCACGACGACGAGAAGGGCACAAGCGCGACGCACAAACTCGTCGAGGCAGCGCAGCGGGCAGCCGACGCTCTCCCACATGGTGAGGAGGAGGCAGATGGTCGAGAACGACTTCTCGCCGCCCGAGAGACTCTTCGTGTCCTTCTGCTTGGCCTTCTTGCCGTCCTGGCCCTCCTCCTCGGTGCGGATGAAGATGTCGAGCTTGCACTCTTCGTGCGAGAACCGGAGGCGGCCGTTGAACTTGCGCTCCTGGAGGTGTAGGCGGAACTGCAGCTTGGCGCGCGCCGCGATGTGGGCGCGGAAGTCGGTCCAGCGGCCGACGCGGATGTCGTACGCCGTCGAGAGCGCCTCACCGAGGCGGTCAAAAGTCTTCAGTATGTCTTCCTGCATGCGGGTAGAGGAGGGAGGAGGGAGGAGGGAAGGAGGGAAACGACACCAGTAAGGGCTGCTGAAAACTCACCCCAATGAGCGCGGCAAGCTCGTTGACCGACTTAACTGCATCTTGTGCCACCTTCTTGCGCACCTCCAGCTCCTCGAGGATCTGCTCGATCGACGCGCCCTGCCGCTTCTCGCGCTCCTGAGCGCCCGCTCGAGCGTGTCGATCTCCTTCTGCAGCTTCTTCGAGTCCTTGGGCTTGCTGACCTGCGGGCGCGCGCAGATCGCGCTCGCCTGCTCGAAGCGCTCCTGCGGGCGGATAACGGGACAGGTCAGCCCTCCGAATCGCCCGGGAGAGGAGAGCGGGATACGCACGTCGCGGACCTGCTTGGCGTTGTCGACCTCGGCCGTGTACTGCTCGACCCTGTGGTTGACGGTCGTCTTGGCCTTGCTGACCTGCTCGATCTTGCTGTTGCACGTGTTGATCTCGGCGTACTGCTTCTCCATCGCGCTCTGCGGACGCTCGATCGCTCGTCAGCGCACTCCGCAGCGCACAGGAGCAGGAGCACGCACGGCGGTCTGCCTGACGAGGCCCTCGTTTTTCTTGATCTTGTTCTCGAGCTTGTTCTTCTCCTCGACGGCGGCCTGCGCTTCCGAGTTGACGCCGCTGCGCTCGTGCGCCTCCGCGCCCGCCGCGTACTGCCGCGTCGCGTTCTCGAGCTCCTCCTCCGTCTCCTGCGGGCGCGCGGGCGGACGAAGCGTGAGCGGCGGGTGGGGGAGTCAGGGCGAGGCACGACGCACGCGCTTGTTCTCCGTCAGCGCGGCGATGTTGTTCGGCTGCTCCTCCTCGAGCTTGGCCGTGCAGTCGCTGATGACGCGGTTGAGCTGGTGCGTGCGTGTCTGCGCCTGCTTGAACGCGTCCTGCGTGCGTCGAGACTGGGTCAGCCGCCTGCGCGGGCCAGCAAGAGGGCCAGAAACGCACCTCGGCCTGCTTCTTCTGTGCCTGGTGGTTGCGCCCCTCCTGGGAGAGCTGGCCTTGCGCTGCTCGAGGCCCTGCATGTCGCGCTCCACGGTCGCAAGCTCGTCGTTCAAGCGGCTATCCGGACGCATCAGCGACCGACACGGATGAGGTGTGGCGAAGCGCAACGCACTTCAGAGTGGCCGTGACGTCCTTCTGCAGGCGCGGGGCGGTCCTCCACGGGGGCATCGTCTGGGTCGACGACCTCCCGTTGCTGTTGCGCAAGGACGGAAGTCAGCGGGATCTGCGATGCAAGCGGAGAGCGCGCAATACCTCATGTTCAGGCGGAAGCCCTCGGCAGAGTAGGCGCCGTCGATGTTGCGCGGGTTCGTGCGCATGAGCGTGTCGCCGTCCGGGCGAGTCGGAACAAGCGCGGCGCGCTCGATCTTGACGCTCACGACAAGTGCCTGGAGGACGAGCGGGTGCGAGATCTGTAGAGAGGGAAGGTACAGGTGAGCGCGAGGCCGGGGAGTGGAGTCTCGGGAGAGCCTCACGGTGCAAGCGCGGAGGACTGTGAGGATGTTGCTGTCGGGCGCCTGCGCGGCGAGGTCGGCCTCGAAGGCGCCGTCGTACTTCTGCACGTACGTCGGCGTGTTGTGGTCGCTGCGGGCGGAATGGGTCAGCCTGACCGGCGAAGAGCAGGAGGAAGAGCGAGACTGCGCACAGGTTGAAGCTCTTGTGGATGCGCTTGAGCCGTGCCGCATCTTCGCTGTTGGTGCAGATAAAGCCGTTGAGCGTCGGCCCGAAGAACGACTCGAGCACGTTCGCGTACTGCGGGTGGTCGAGTTTGACGTACTGGCCGATGGGGCCGATGGGCTTGTCGCGCCAGCGCTCGCCGTTGATCGCCTGCAAGTAGTGCTGCGTGCGCGGGCCGTACGCGAGGAGGTTGTTCGTCGACGTGTTGCGCGTGAACTGGATACGGCCCTTCAGGTCGCCGACCGTCTTGCTCGCGTTGTCGATCTGCGAGCGGACGTTGTCGTACTCCTGCGCAATCTTGAGCACCTGCTCGGCCGAGTCGTCGCCGCGGTGGCGTGACTCCTGCATGCGGATCGCGAGCTTGTTGATCTCGGCGTTGGCCTGCTCGATCTTGTCGCGCAGCGGGCGGCGCTCCGCCTCGAGGTCGCGCGAGAGCTTGGCCTCCTCGGCGGCAATCTGGCGGTCGTAGTCGGCGATCTGCGCCTCGAGACGCTGAACGGTGCCGCTGATCTGGCGCTCGAAGTCCTGCAAGAGCGGAAGCGTGGTCAGCCTCGAACACTGCCGAGTGAGCGTCGGCAGCGGCGCACCTTCCACTTCTGCAGCCGGTCGCGCTCGCCCTTGATCTTGGCCTTGAGCTCCCCGAGCTGCGGGTGCATCTCCTCGAGCATCTCCGAGACCTCCTTCTCGACATCGCGCAAGTCGCCGATCTGCGTATTGGCCGTCTCGAGCTTGGTCTGCGGACGAAACAGCGTCAGTACGTCGACAGAGAGAGTAGGGAAGAGGAGGACAACGCACGCTCCACTCGGCGATCTCCGCGTCGAAGCCGGCGAGCTTCTGGCGCTCCTTCTCGATCGTGTCCTCGCCGAACGCGATTTTCTGCAGCGCCGGCCGTCAGTAACGCTCTTCTAGGCGCGAAGGATCCGCGACGCACCCGCTCGATCTCGTCGACGAACGACCACGCGAGCTGGTCTTTGAGGCTCGAGAGGTTGCCCTGCTGCTCGATCGCCGCCTTGGCCTCGTTCGCGCGCTCCTTCGACTGGCGGTACGCGTCCTTGAGCTCGGGGAGGACCTCGCGCTTCCGCGCGAGTGCCTCCTCCATTGTCTCGGTGTTGGAGCGGATCTGCTCGTACTCCTCCGTGAGCTGCGCGAGCTGCGTCCCGCGCAGGAAGAACTGCAGGTCGGAAAGTCAGCAAGCGTGCGCTCGTGCGATGGCGACTACGCACCATGTACTTGTCCTTCGGCGAGGCGGAAGCGAGGAACTGGCGCGACTGGTCCTGGGTGAGGACGGTCATCGGGTTGTCGACCTGGATGTTGAACGCGTCGACTGCGAGCGCTCGGAAGGGTGAGACGCTGGTACGCGAGGGCGCTCGAAGCATGGCAACGCACGGATCGCGTCGAGGACCGCCTTCTTGGTCTCGACAACCTTGCCCTCGTGGTTCTTGATCTTGTACGCGCCGCCTGACTTGTTGATCGTGCGCTCGACCGTGATCGAGTCGCCGTAGATGTGGTGCTGGAACGCCTCCTCGCCCTTGTTGGCGAGCCGGACGGAGCAGCGGGCCGAGCTGCGAGCGAGAGGTGTGTGAGTGGCCTCGTCTCCCGCGAGGAGCTGAGCAGTACGCACGTCTTGCCCTCCATGATGAGGTCGCCTCCCTTCTGGCCGCGGTTCTGCGAGCGGCATGGTCGGAATCAGCGGCTGCGAATGCCGGGGAAGAGCGAAAGGAAGGCGCACCGTCGTCTTTGCGTTGCCGCCGAGGGCCATGGTGATGCCGGTGAGGACGGCCGACTTGCCGGAGCCGTTGACGCCGACGAGGAAGTTGACCTGCGGGCCAAAGTCGACCGTTGTGTGGGCATGGCACTGCGGAAAAGGCGAGGAGTCGAGGTCAGCCCCACCGCCTTCTCCTCGCTCCTCGACGAGGTGAGCTGGCGACTCGCCATGAAGTTCATGAGCTCGACCTGCTGAATGACACCGGCCTGGGCGATCTTATGCGGGCAGGCAGCGGGCGCGGGTGAGCGGGGACGCGTCTCATCGCTGATGAGGGTGGACGCGTACGGAGGGGCGGCTGCGCTGAGTCTGCTGGAGCTGGAGGATCTGGCGCTGGCGCTCCTCGTCGTCGCTCATGTCCTCGTCCTCGTCCTCGTCTGCGGAGGCATCCTGCGCGTCGCCGTCCGCGGCGGGGTCGAACTCGCCGTCGTCCTGGCGGCGGGCGCGGTCGCGGGGCGGGGTCGAGCGCGGGAGGGGCGACGAGGTGCGCTGGCGCTTGGTGGACGACGTGGGCGCGCCCTCGTCGTCGCTGTGCTCGCCCAGGCTGTGCTTGGCCATCGCGCCGCGCGCTGCGTCGAGCCAACCCCGGGAGGACGCGACGCCGACGCGACGCGCCCTCTTGCTCCTCACTGGGGCGCGCTTGCTTGCAGTGAGCCTGCTTGAGTGTACTGCGACCCCGGTACTCGGGCGCATCTCGCTGCTTGCAGTGCTGTCGAGGCGAGACACGCGCTCCTCGTCCTCCTGCCTCGAGGCCTCACGAGATGACCGCGCGCGGGGTCCGGCTGCTCCGGGGTGTACGCGTACGTGTGCACGTGGTCCATCCGCCCGGAAAGAGCGTCGCAAGCGGGGACTTTTGCAATGCTTGCTCAGCCGGCCGAAACTGCGCGCACGCGGCGCGCGGTGTCCGGACTCGCTGTTGCTGTTCTCCTCACTGGCTGCATCTTGCGCGCTGCTTGAGAGCGCATCTGAACAGGCTACACAGCACTCGCACCCAGCAGACCAGAAGGGTCGCCCTGCCCGCACGATCTCGCGCCGCCGCCGCCGCCTCCCTTCGCAGACGTCGCTCGACGACTGAATTGGCTGCGCTCCATCGCCGCACCGGAACCTCGCCGGTGGACGCGGGTCTGATTCTACTCAGTGAGCTGCACCGTTTCCTCCGACTCGCACCCCGCCGCGAGCTAACCTCACTCGCGCAGGACGACCGGACCTTCCCCCCCACCTCCCACCCGCAAGTAGACCTCGACAGCATGGTCTCTCCCGCCTCGTCCGTCACCCGCACCGACACCCGCGACGCGGAGCAGGATAGGGCAGAGCGCGGAATCGCCACCCCGCCGAAAGAGGGCAAGGCCGCCGCCGTCGCAGGAGCCGCGCGGCCCGATGACAAGCGCGAGGGCGGCATCGAGGACGTCCTCCCGAGCACCAAGGACCTCAAGGCCAAGGACACGCTCCTCGTCAAGAAGCGGTGGTGGCTGAAGTCGCCGCGAGAGCCGTTCGCTTCCTTCGACGATGCGCCCGAGATTCCCTTCGCGACGGCCAATTGGTTCTCCCGAGCTACGTTCCTCTGTGCGTTCTTGCTCCGGATCTACAGGAGCTCCTGCTGACGATCAGCGTGCAGGGATCCAGCCGATGCTCACGACAGGCTACCAGCGCACGCTCGTCCCGACGGACCTGTGGAAACTGCACGACGAGTTTCAGGCCGGGTTCCTCGCCGACAAGTTGATGCACAACTTCGAGCGGAGGAGGAAGACCGTCGAGGACTGGAACAAGGCGCTCGAGGACGGGTCGTTCAAGCCGTCGGCGCTGAGGCGGGCATGGTGGCGCGTCGGCAAGACCTTTGGAGGCGCGGGCGACGGCAAGCGCAAGGTCGGCATGGCACTCGCGATCTCGGATACGGTGCGCAATGCTTCCCTTTCTCGCGGTTCGAGGTAGCCGTGTCTGACGCTCTCTTCCACCCCCCGCGTCCCTCTCTTCCTCCTCGCCGCTCCCCTTTCTTTCGAATATCCGCCCCCGCTCTATCTCCCACCCCGACAGTTCTTCTGGACGTTCTGGTCTGCCGGTCTCCTCAAGATTATCTCGGACGGTCTCCTCATCACCTCGCCGCTCGTCACCCGCGCCCTCATCACCTTCGGTTCGGACGCCTATTACGCGCACCGAGGCGTCCCCGGCTACGAACCGCAGCCCATCGGCGTCGGCATCGGCCTCGCCTTCGGGCTCTGGGGCATGCAGATCGTCGCCTCGCTCTGCCTGCACTCGTTCTTTCAGGGCTCGGCAGGCACGGGCGTCCTCGCGCGCGCAGCGCTCATCACGTCGCTCTACCGCAAGTCGATGGTCCTGTCCGGCAAGGCGAGGACGGTCATTACGAACGGCCGCCTTGTCAACCACATCGGCACGGACGTTAGCCGCGTCGACTTCTGCGCCGGGTTCTTCCACATGTCGTGCGTCTCCTCTCCTTCTGCCTCTCGACGATGGCGACCTAGTCGCCGCCCTCCCCCCTACTCTCATCGGGGGCGCGCCCCGCCCTGACCTCGAACGAGCGCTGATCTGTCCCCTCCTACAGCTGGACCGCCCCTATCCAGCTCATCGTCATCATGATCATCCTCATCGTCCAGATTGGCCCGTCCTGCCTCGTCGGCATCGCTTTCCTCTTCCTCATGATGTGCGTTGTCGGACTCTCGTCTCCCCAGTGACCCTTGCTCACCGTTCCGCCTCGCAGCCCGCCGCAGTCGTGGGCGATGAAGAAGATGTTCGGCTACCGCCGCAAGGCGATGGTCTGGACGGACAAGCGCGCGAGGTTGATCGGCGAGCTGCTCGGCGGCATGCGTGTGCTCAAGTTCTTCGGTGCGTATCCTCACCGCCCCATCTCTTAGCCGGCGCTGACTCGCGAGTCCCCTGCGCAGCCTGGGAGGTCCCGTACCTCGAGAAACTGCAGAACTATCGCTCCAAGGAGCTCATCCAGATCCGTTCGCTGCTCATTTCGCGTGCCGCGACGACCGGTGTCGCCATGTCGTACGTCTCTTCCCTCTTCACCTCTTTGCGCCCATCTTCGTCGTTAACACCCGCAATCACAGGCTCCCAACCCTTGCGACCGTTCTCGCGTTCATCACGTACGCCAGCACCGGCCACGAGACGAGTGCGCAGAGCATCTTCACCTCTCTCACCCTCTTCCAGCTGTGCGTCCTCCTTTCTCTCCGGTTTCGAGGGCTCCGCTGACTCTGCTCGACCCGCAGCATCCGCATGCCGGTTCGTCGTTCCGCGGTGCACCTGCCTACAGATGCTGACTACCTCCTCGTCTCGCCCGCAGCTCATGATGCTCCCGATGTCGCTGTCGACCATCACCGACGCGCACAACGCCCTCGGCCGTCTCACCGAGGTGCATTTTGCCCTCTCCCCGCTCGTCGACACTCGCTCACTCTCTCCTTGCAGGTCTTCCTCGCCGAGGAGCGCAGCGCCGCCTACGACATCGACCCGAGCGCCAAGTACGCCGTCCGCGTCGACGATGCCGACTTCCAGTGGGAATCGTCGCCGCCCGACTCGGCGCCGAAGTCGAAGAAGGAGCAGTCGAAGCTCGCCGCGCAGGGCAAGAAGGCGGCCAAGACTGCGAAGAAGGAGCGCAAGGAGAAGGAGAAGGCCGCCAAGGTCGAGCTCAAGCTGAGCGAGAAGGGCGAGGCGGACCCGGAGCAGGCCGTCAACAGCGGCGATGCGACTGCGGGCGTGCCGGACGACACGGACCTCAAGGCGGACCCGACAACTACGCCGGAGGAGGCCGAGATTCTACAGCTCCGTAACGTCAACTTGAAGATCCCGCACGGCCAGCTCTGCGCCGTTGTCGGTGCCGTCGGGTCCGGCAAGAGCTCGCTCCTCCAGGCCCTCGTCGGCGAGATGAAGCGCACGCGCGGCGAGGTCGTCTTCGGCGGCCAGATCGCCTACGCCGCTCAGCAGGCTTGGATGCAGAGCTGCTCGCTCAAGGTGCGTTCGCTCCTCTCGCTGCACGTCTATACCTCGCTGACCTCGCCTCAACGCGCGCAGGAGAACATCCTTTTCGGCCGCCCGTACGACGAGGTTCGCTACAAGCAGGTCATTGCCGACGCATGCCTCGAGGCCGACCTCGAGATGCTCCCGTACGGCGACGAGACCGAGATCGGCGAGAAGGGAGTGACTCTCTCGGGCGGCCAGAAGCAGCGCGTCAACATCGCCCGCGCGCTGTACTACAATGCCGACATCGTCCTCCTCGACGACCCGCTCTCGGCTGTACGTTCTGCTCCTCCGCGGCGATTCGCTCTCGCTGACTCCTGCCCGCCCCGCAGGTCGACGCGCACGTCGGCAAGCACCTCTTCGACAACGCGATCCTCGGCGCCCTCGGCGGCAAGACGCGCGTGCTCGTCACGCACGCGCTGCACTTCCTCCCGCGCGTCGACTACATCATCTGCCTCGATCACGGCAAGATCACGCAGGAGGGCACGTACGCCGACCTGATCGCGGACAAGGAGGGCGCGTTCAGCCTCCTCATGGAGGAGTTTGGCGGTGACCTCGAGAAGAAGGAGGAGGAGGATGTCGAGAAGGAGGAGGAGGCTGTCGAGGGCGACGAGAAGGAGAAGAAGGCCGAGAAGCCCAAGGCCAAGGCGCTCATGCAGGAGGAGGAGCGCGCGACGGGCTCGGTATCGGGCGCTGGTGCGTTGCCCTCGCCGCCTCCGTACCGCTCTCGCTTACCCGTCCGTACCCGCAGTCTACAAGCACATCTTCCACCTCGCGCAGGGCTGGTGGACCTTCCCGCTCCTCCTCGCCTCGATGGTCCTCCAGCAGGGCGCGCAGGTGCTCAGCGGCTACCTGCTCGTGTGGTGGCAGGAAGAGTGCGTCCGCCTTCGCTCCCTCGTCCGGCCCCGACTCACCCGCCTCCTCGCAGCGCGTTCGACCAGTCCATGGGCTTCTGTGCGTTCCCAAGCCTCGCTTTTACCTGGCGGACTCGCTGACAGGCTGCTCCTTGCAGACGAGGGCCTTTACGCAATGTTCGGCGTCCTGCAGGCCATCTTCTCGTTCGCCATCGGCATCGCGACGACGCTCATCGGCTACAACATCTCGCGCAAGCTCCACCAGGCCGGCATCACGGGCGTCATGCGCGCGCCGATGAGCTTCTTCGACACGACGCCGCTCGGCCGTATCATGGTGCGCCTTCTCCCCACTCCTTCCCCTCGCCTCGAAACTGACCTCCCGCGCCTGCAGAACCGCTTCTCGAAGGACATTGACACGATTGACAACACTCTGAACGACTCGTTCCGCATG
The DNA here is from genome assembly GCA_019926025.1 of Rhodotorula kratochvilovae. NCBI lineage: Eukaryota > Fungi > Basidiomycota > Microbotryomycetes > Sporidiobolales > Sporidiobolaceae > Rhodotorula > Rhodotorula kratochvilovae. The sequence goes on along the minus strand of JAHSUG010000020.1, from coordinate 247,584 downwards.
TTCGTCTCAACCCTGGCGGGCGTCGTCGGCTCGGTCGTCCTGATCGCCATCGTCCAGCCCTGTGCGTCCTCTTCACCTGCTCTTCTCGCACAGCGTGCTTACCGTTCGGTTGAAAGGGTTCCTTCTTGTCGTCGTCCTCGTGCTGTGCCTCTACGCGTTCGCGGCCCGCTTCTACCGCCAGAGGTGCGTCTTCCCCTTCTCGCGCTATCGCTCCTCCCCCGCCGTCAGCCGTACTGACACCCCTCGCCGCACAGCGCCCGCGAGCTCAAGCGCCTCGACAACCTCCTCCGCTCGTCGCTGTACGCGAGCTTCAGCGAGAGCCTGTCGGGCCTCACGACTATCCGCGCGTACGGCGAAACGGACCGCTTCCTCGCGCAGACGTCTGCGTATCTCGACCTGGAGGATCGGGCGTACTACCTTACGGTGCGTCTACGCTGTCCAGTCGAGGACGACCGCCGCGAGGATGCGCGCTGATTCTCCCAACTCCTCCCAATGTTCCGCCTCGCTTCTTTCTACTTCGCCTCCCCGCCCCCTCCCTTCGCCTTCTCGACAACGCTCCGCGCACTCGCAGGTCATCAACCAGCGCTGGCTCGGCCTCCGCCTCGACTTCTTCGGGTCGTGCTTGACCTTCGCAGTCGCCATGTTCGGCGTCGGCACGCGCACGTCCGTCACGCCCGCGCAGACCGGCCTTGTCCTCTCGTACATCCTCACCATCTCGTCCGCGTTCTCGTGGATGGTCCGGCAGGGCGCCGAGGTCGAGAACGACCTCAACTCGGTCGAGCGCGTGCTGCACTACGCCAACAACCTCGACAAGGAGGCGCCGGCGGTCATCGAGGACTCGCGCCCGCCTCCCGAGTGGCCCTCGGGCGGCGCGATCGAGTTCAAGGACGTCGTCATGCGGTACCGCCCCGACCTCCCGCCTGTCCTCAAGGGGCTCAGCCTGAGTATCGGCCGCGGCGAGAAGATCGGCGTTGTCGGCCGCACGGGCGCGGGCAAGTCGTCCATCATGCAGACGCTCTTCCGCATCGTCGAGGTCTCGTCCGGCTCGATCGAGGTCGACGGCATCGACATCGCCAAGATTGGCCTCGCCGACTTGCGCAAGAAGATCGCCATCATCCCGCAGGACGCGCTTCTCTTCAACGGCACCGTTCGCTCGAACCTCGACCCGTTCGGCGAGCACGAGGACGCCGAGCTGTACGACGCGCTCAAGCGCGCGTGGCTCGTCGACCAGGACCAGCCGGCACCCGACGCGGGCGCGGCACCGGCAGCAACGCCGACGGGCAGCCGGTTCACGCTCGACCTCGCGATTGAGGACGAGGGCAACAACCTATCGGTTGGCGAGCGGAGTCTCGTCTCGCTCGCTCGTGCGCTCGTCAAGGACTCGAAGATTATCGTCCTCGAGTGCGTGCTCTCCTCTCTTCCGGGCGCTTTTCCCTCTTTCTCGTCCTGAGTACTGACAACTGTCGCCTTGCAGCGAGGCGACCGCGTCCGTCGACTTTGCGACCGACTCGCGCATCCAGGCGACGATCCGGAGCGAGTTCAAGGACAAGACGGTGCGTTCAGCCCGCTTCCGCCATCCTCCGCTCCCTCGCTGATTGATCCGCGCCGCGCAGCTCCTCGTCATCGCGCACCGCCTGCGCACCATCATCGACTCGGATCGTGTCCTCGTCATGGACGCCGGCGCCATGGCGGAGTTTGACACGCCTCTGGAGCTCTTCCGGGCGCGCGGCATCTTCCACGGCATGTGCGAGCGGAGCGGCATCTCTGAGAGTGACATCGTCGGGACGAGCTTCTCGGCTTAGAAGCGGGGACGAGAAGGAAGAGGCGGAGGGAGGAGACTTGGCCGTAATCTTTGTTGGACCGCCGCATCTTACCCATTGTAGCTGTACACTCCTCTTTTGCACGTATCTGGAACGCGCAATGTAGACTTGTACGACAGTATGCGGAAGCGAGAGCGCGAGAAGGAGAAGACAGCTCGTCCATAGCGAGTTGAGCCAGCTGACCGCGATGTACTTCTTCGAGTTGCACTACTGACGAAGGGGTATCGAGCTACAGGGGTGGAAGCGAGGGGTAAAAGGGGGTACAGCGGAGGGCGTGTGCGCAGCTTAGGCGGTGCGCTTCTGGAGGTCGGACCCGAGCTGGGCAGTCGACTCCTTGGTGTCCTCCTTGACCGCAGCCGCGTAGCTCTCGGCCGACTGCGACGCGTCCTGTGAGAAGCGAGCGCGTCAGTCGGGAGCGTGCGAAGGAGGAAAGGGAAGGAGACGCACAGCCGCCGACGCCTTGGACTCCTCGACCTTCTGGTTCAGCGACGCCGCCGCCTGGTCCGCCTTGCCCTTCAGGTCCGTCTCCTCGACCTTCTTCTCGCCCGCAGCGATGAGGCTGTTTACGGCGGAAGAGCGAGGTCAGCGGAGTTCGAGAGGAAGTCGCGCGAGCGGGCGGGACGGTGAGACGCGAAAGAGACGGGACGCACCCTTCGGCCTGCTGGAGGACGCCAGCGGCAAGGTCGCGCGCCTGGGCAACGTAGCCCTTGGCGGCGCCGGCGTCGACGCTCTTCTGCGCGTCGCCCGCCGCCGCCTCTGCCTTGGCCGCGCCGGTGCCGATCACGCTGCGAGAGAAGCGGAGAGGTTAGCGGGGTGCACTATGGGTTTCTGAGTGCCAGAAGGACGCACCCAGACGCGGCGTGGAGGACGTTGGCGGAGAGGTCGCGCGCCTCGTTGATGAGCTCGCCGAGGGTGTGCTGCGACTCGGCGCCGTGCTGGGCGTGCGCCGCGTCGTCGGCGGACTGGGCGCCCTTGTCCTTGCCGAGGCCGACGACGCCCTTGGCGTAGTCGACGGTTGCGCTGGCGAGGTGCGTCGCCTGGTGGAGGATGGTCTCGTCGCCGACGGCGCCGTGGGTCGCGTTGCCGACCTTGTTGGAGAGGGACTCGTTGGTGGACATGGTGTTGAGCTGTGAAGGGTCGTGTGGTGAGAGCGGAAGCAAGGAGCGAGGAGGGACCCGGCCTTCGCCTCAATCGACCCTGCGCGTCATCCCAAGGCGAAATGGCGGGGTTCGGCTCGGTGAGGGATGCGCATGAAAAGCGCCGTGCATGCGCGGGTGAGAAAACGAGCGTGTCATCCGGGCAAGGTGCGAGGGTCTACGCGTGCATTCACGCGCATGTGCGAGATCGAGGAGGAGATGGTGAGGGTGCGCTTTCTTTCGGCTCCCCAAGCCTCTCGCGGATGACTCTGCGGGGCTTGAACATGTCTGCGCTTGCAAAGATGTTCCAAAGAAACGAGGAAAGAGGCGTAACTGACGCGCGAGGACGAGCGTCGTCCTGGGGATGACCTTCTCAAGTTCGGGGCAAGGCGCGCTGTCAGCTCGAAGCGGCAGCAACGCAGCAGTGACGCAGTCGAGTTGCCGAACGAGGCAACAATTGAGGCGAGAACGGCGAAGATGAAGGATGAGAAGACCTGCGGGCGGACGAGCATCAGTGCCACCAGCATGAGAGGGAGCGCGCACGCACCAAGACGTTCCCGGACAAAAGTAGACACGACGCCGTAACTTGGACTTTGTGCTCATCATAGATAGGCTGGGGACAGCGGGAGTGAACGGGCTGCGCAACATCGAAGACCAGCGTCAGCTCGGCCTCGCGCGGGTGAAGGCGTAGGTGCGCACCAGATTGAGGTAACTCGAGACAAGCACAACACTGGAGGAGAAGGGAGAATCGTCATGCATGCTGTACTCGTCAGGCGAGATGACCGTGAGCTGCGTTATGAGCACGGTGATGAGGACGACGCGCGCGACAAGGACGAGAGGGCGACACACACAGAAGTACGTAAACGAGCGCGTTTGGCGGGTCGCGCTGGGCATGCTGAGTATCGGGGCAAGCCGAAGTGTGGGGAGGAAGTAGGCAGAGCGGCGCTGCGTGACGAGCGCACCATCATGAGCACGCTCCTCGGACAAGGGGAGGGTTAACGCACAGGAAAATGCGCAGCGAGCAGAGCTCCCCGTTGCTCTACATCCCCTAGTTGCGATACTGCAAGCGGAAGAGTTGGGGTGATGGATGAGTCGAGCGGAGGGGACGACGTGCGAGTGCAGCTGTGCGATGAGGTCAGCCACGCACACCGGAGACAGGGGCGAAGCTGAGGGGAACGCACCGGCACAGAACGAAAGTCGTCGACAATGATAGCGAGGCTGAACACGAGAGTCTGCGCGGGCAAGACCGTCAGCGTTGCACGCTTCACCCGCGGAGGACGTTCGCATCGGCTCACCACGCTGGACTACAAGATCTTTCTGTTGATGCTATACACGCTCATGACGAATGCGGCATGGATGGTGACGAGGAAGACGTTCTGCGGACGAGTAGTAGCCTGAGCGCCGCCCTCGCGGAGCGAGAGAGCGAGTTGGATGCACCTTGATGAACACGACCGGGTGCTTGCGCAGCGTGGCAGTAACACCGAATAGTCGCCGTCATCTGTCTTGGGGGTGATAGTCAGGGCCTGCGCGTGCGGCGGAACGTCAGGTCGAGACCTCAAGGGGGGAGGGGAGAGGGACAACGCACATGGTGCAAGAACCACAGCGAGATGGACTTGTAGAGCTGCAAGAGCACGACCATGGACGACAAGAATGAAAGCGAGGAGCTCAAGACGACCTGGAAACGAAGGAACCTGGGCGTGAGCATGTGAAGGTTGAGAGCGGGAAGCCAAGACGCACGCGCGAAGGCCTGCCGAGCGACGAAGCGCAGCGCACCGACTCGACGAGTACTCCTGCCGACTGCGAGAAACCTTTGTCAGTGCGAGCGGTCGCGCAGAGAGGTAAAGCGGATGCACGCACTCGATGAGTGAGTTCACCGAGAAGGGGCGTAGACGAGCTCAGCGCGCCAGCCCGCGGGGAAGAGCGAGCACGAGCGAAGAGACCTGCGCAAGTAGGACGAGAAGCGGAAAGGTTAGCGGCGAGGACAAGCGTGGGGTGGGCGGAGCGAACGCACCCAAGCGTCCTCGGCGAGGCGACGTTACTTGGAAAGGCGCATGCGGCGGAACAAGCGCTCGTGGTCCCCCTCCTGCGTCCATCCGCTCGCCCCAACTGGGCGCCCTCACCCACTTTACCCTCCACCGCCGCACCGCGCCTCGAGCAGAAGGAGACACCCAGCGCTGGGGGCTCTCCTGGCGCACAGCGTCCGAGCACGAGCATTGAAAGACTGGTAGAGAGGTCCGTACTGCTCCGAGTCGAGGTGTGGGTGCGTGGGGAGGCGACGAGCGCATGTGGGCGATGAGGCTGAGCGAGGGTCTGGCGAGGTAGGGAGGGCGTCGCGGCGCAGGATACAGCTTGTGGCGTGGTTTAGAGGGATGCGCAGGCCCAGCTGGGGCTTCTCGCTGTCTTCGTGGGCGGAGGCGCCGAACTGGAGGAGGACGAGCTGCTCGCGCCCCGCGCAATCTCGCCCGGCGGGCTCCCTGGCTCGTCGCTCACGCAGGACTGAGCTGAAAGCAGATGAGGAGGACGCAGCTAGGATTCAATAGACCCATGCGCCATTACGAGCCCTCCTCCCCCTCCCGCCCGAGAGAGCACCTCCCACCCCCGCCTCAGTCGCCTCGCAGCGGCGCCAGCGCCAGCCGCGGTCCCATCCCTCAAGCGCGCGCCCTCCTCCAACCGGCGCCCTCCTTCTCCTTCCCCCTCCTCTCCCAGCCCGCGCGAGTCGCGCGCGGACTACGGCTGCCGCCACCTCCACATCTTCAGCGCGGCCGCCTCAATCTCCTCCGCGCGCCCCTTGTTGCCGACGATGACGTTCTGCAGGAGCGCGTCGTCCGCGCCGAACGCGAACGTCCAGCGGCGCAGCAGCGGGAGCGGGAGCGCGAGGAGCGACTCGCCGCTGCGGAGCGAGGGCACAAGCGACATGCGCTGCTTCCCGCCCCCGCCTCCGCCGCCCTGGCTGTGCGCGCACTGCGGAGCGGCCCCGCTGCCGCCGCTCAACCGCTCGGCGGAGCAGGTGCTGCAGCGGAAAAGGCGGACGCCCTGCTCGTCGAGGATGAGCTGGAGGAGCTTCTGGACGGTCTGGCCGCTCCTCGCGTCCCAGACGGACGCGTCGTCGTCTGCGAGCGTGTTAAGCGGAGTCAGTATGGAACGATGGCAGATGTGTGCGTGCGCGCGTGCAAGGAGAGAGCGGGAACAGCGAGGAAGGAGGGACGCACCGAAGATCTCGAGCGAACCGGCGTTGAGCGAGCTCTCGATGAGGAGAGCGTCGAGCGCGGCGGCCTGCGCAGCGCGGGGCGAGCTCGTCGTCGCCTGGTCGAGGACCAGCTGGGGGTCGAGGTTGGGGTCGAAGGGGAGGACGCGTAGCAGGCTGGGCGAGATGAGCGAGCGCGCGTTGACGACGCGCGTCGTGACGAGCGGGATGGCGGAGATAGTGGGGAGCGGGAAGGAGCGCCCGTCGAGGTACTTGACGGTGATGGGGTAGAGGATGTGGATCGTCTTGTACCTTGCAGATGGGTCGTGCGCGCCGCAGCCGTGCGCTGCCGGCACGAGCTTGTTCCGGCGCGCAAGGAAGACGTCTCCGCAGCGACCACACTCAGCCACGAGGAGGTCGCGGCGGGCACCGTACCCGCTGTCCGCCAAGCCACCCTTCTCGAGCGCCTGCAGCGCCTCCTCCAGCGCAAGCTCGCCGACGAGGGAGGTCCCCCGCGCGATGCGCTTCCCCTCCTCCTCACCCTGCGGCCTCTTGCGCGCCTTCTCGCGGCGCTCGTCGGTCCACTCGCCGCCGCCGCGCCCGGTTCCCATCCCGCCGGCCGAGCGCAAGATCTCGACGCCCTCGGGGCGGGAGAGGAACCACGAGACGTACTTCGGCGAACCGATCTCGCCGATGAGGATCAAGGGGAGGGGCGACGGGCGGCCGTCAAGCGCAGCCTCGTCGTGCTCGCGCACGAGGGGGACGAGCGCCGCGAGGCGCGGGTACTGGATGAGGAGCGAAGGCGGGAGCGAGTTGACGTCGAGGATGCCGCTCGAGTTGTAGTGCTCGCTGAGGCGGCTGATGGCAAAGGGCGAGAGGGGCGAGCCCTCGAAGAGCGCGCCCTTCGACTGCTCAGCGATTTGCTGCTTGCGCATGTTGGAGCGCTTGCGCAGGATCTCGCTGAGCGACCCGCCCTTGTCGAGGGCGCGCTCCTCCGCGCGGTACACGGCGCTGAGGCTCCGCAGGCCGGTCAGCGCGGCCCTGCGCTGCGCGTAGGCGGTGCGGGCCGCGTCGAGTGCGCCTTCGACGCCTGTGCGCGCAGCCTCCGCCTCAGCGAAGGCGCGGATGCTCCGCAGCCACGCTCGCCGCGCGGCAGGCTCGCTCGAGACCTCCTGCCCCTGCTGCGCGAGGCCTTCGACGGCCTGTGCGAGCGCGCGGCGGACGACGGCGGCCTTGGCGAGCGATGCGCCGACGAGGGTGACCGCCTCGTCCTGAAGCGCCGGGTCGTATTTGACAGCGCCCTCGTCGAGTGTCGGGACGTGCAGCGCGAGGCAGTCGGGCTTCGGCCCGTACTGCACGACGGCAATCGTCCCGACGGTCTCGATCCACTCCGGCGTCTCCGTCTCCCGCCGGATGATGCCCGTGATGGTGACGATGATCGCAGCGAGGAGCTCGCGCGTCGTCGCTCGCGCGACGTTGAGGAAGTCATCGAGGAGCGGGGAGTCCGTCTTGAAGACGTTGGCGAAGCGGTTGGTGCGGAGGAGGTTGGAGACCTTGGACGAGCGCGTCGTGATGAGGAGGGGCCGGGCGAGGAGCAGGACGCGGACGATGAAGCAGATGGCCCAAATCACCTTGAAGTGCCGGAGCTGGAGCGCCCACAGGTCGAAGTGCGGCGAGAGCGTGAGGAACGAGAGGTTCTTGTCCTCGACGTCGAGGACGAGCTGGCGCGCGCGGAGCGCGAGCGCCGGCCCGCGCGCGGCGTGCTCGCCGCTGAACGCCTCGTCGCCGACGAGGTCGCTCCGCGTGACGTCCTTGGAGACGATGACCTCGAACGAGCGGGCGGCGCGCGCTGCGGTTGTGCCGCCGCGCGTGCGGAGCGCGATCGTGTCCTGCAGGATTGCTTTGTACGCCGCTTCGCCGCTGTCCGTCTCGCGGTCGAGGGTGTACCCCGCCTCGTCGGGGACCGACTGCCAGAAGCAGTGCGCGTCGTCAAGCGCCTTGCTCAGCATGACGACGTGCGGCGAGGTCGACGGCCCCGGCGGGTCAAGCGGGAGGATGTGCTCGACGTCCTGCCACCTCGCGCCGGCGTCGCGCACGAGCGAGGCGGACGCCGAGAGCGCCGCGGGCCCGAGGCGGACGTGCCACCCACCGTCGGCGGAGTTGACGCCCGCCTCGAGCACAGCCGCGATGAGCGTCGATTCGACGTCGCTCACGAGCGTGAGGTCCGCCTCGTCAAGGTGGTAGGGCGCCGTCGCGCTCGAGTTGCGGAGGGGGATGGCGAGGTCGACGAGCTCGTGGACGCGTACGGCGAGGGGCGCGGTGCCGTCCCGCTCGCCGAGAGCGCGGGAGAGGGTGAGGACGTTGGTCACGCGCGAGCCGCCGACGACGCCCGCGTCGCTGGCCTGGCGCTCGCTCGGCGAGCCGGCGATGGTCATCTCGCAGTTCTTGAGCGCGACCGCCGAGCCCTTCGTCGAGGCCTCGCGCCGGAGCGACGCGGGCGTGGAGGATGTCGACGTCGCCGTCGGGTCGTTGGGGAGCGCGGCGGCGAGGGTGCCCGCCCAGGGGGCGTCGGCGGGGTAGTGGTGGGCGTACTGCGCGAGGAAGGCGCGGCAGCCGTCCGAGCCGGGGAAGACGAGCGAGCGGACGTAGAAGCGGCACGTCGACGACTCGTCCCGCTCCGCCTGCGAGTCCGCCGAGTCGCCGCACCCGCCGCCTGCGTCGTCGTCCACCGCGTCCTCGTCGCCCGCGCCGGCGAGCGGGTCGACCGTGCAGACGCGGAGCCCCTCCGCCTCGTCGTCGAGCAACTCGAACGGGCGCGCGATGAGCGACTCGACGATGCGGACGCTCGCGGGCGAGGCAGAGAGGAGCTCCATCGCGCTCCCACGCAGCGGGATGAGCGGCGGCGGGTGGCGCCTCTCGCAGCGGCGACCGTTGACGACGCCGCAGATGAATGTGCGGACGTCGCCCGTGACGGCGAGCTCCTCGCGCAGCACGCGCTCGCGCTCGAGTCGCGTCGTCCGCCGCTCACCCGCCTCCTCTGCTATCTCCTGCAGGACGCTCTGCCAGCGCTCCTTCTTCTGCGCGTAGGCGTCCTCGCGCGCTTGCAGCGTCTGCTCGTCGTCGAGCGGGTCGTCGTCGTCCTCGCGCTCGGCGCCCTCGAGCTCCGCATCCGCGCCCGCCGGGAGCGCCCGCTTGGGGAACTCGCCGCTCGGATAGGCGGGGCGCGGCGCGCTGGGGATGGGCGCGTCGCCGCCTGCGTCGTCGAAGGTGGCGGCGCGCGGGTTGTCGATGAGGGCGTGCCGCTCGGCGCGCGCTGCGAGCGGGGGAGCGGGCGGGTCACGGCGGCGCCGCTTCGGCGGGGGGAGGAGGGCGTCGTCCGCAACGGTCGAAGCGGGTGCGGGGGCGGTGGACGCCGGCGTGGAGGCGGTCGCGAGGCGCACGCGGCCGGTGGTCTGGCCTGCGGGGCTGTGGCGGTGAGCGGACTTGCCGCGCGGCGGTGTCGGGCGGGGGAGGCGCGGCGGGGGCGGCGGTGCGGGCGTGCGGGGGAAGGAGGGCGTCGAGCCCGGGCGCCTGCAAGTGGAAGAGCGTCAGTGCGGGATCTCGTACGAGCGAGGTAAACGCTCGCTGCGTTGGAGAGCACGCACAGTGACGGTGATGCTCCCGACAGCGAGCGTGTCCGCTCCCACCCTGCGCACAGCGCTCGGGGCGGCGAGGAAGAGCCTGCGGGCGGCGCGAGGGTGAGCAGCTGCCGCAGGGCAGCACTCCTCGCGAGGACCGAGATCGCGCACCTGCTACCGTCGCGCGAGAAGAGGGTGATGGACGACGACGTGAGCTGGAGCTTCTGCAGGCGCGTACGCGTCATCAGGCTCCCAGAGCGGGCGAGCGCAGCGAAGGACGCACTGCTCCTGAGCTGTTTGTCGGGGCGAGGACGACCGCAGGCGGGGTCAGCGCGCCCGCAACGCGCTGCAGAGCGAGCGAGAAGGGACGCACCCAGACGTGAGGACCCCTGTGGTGCTCATCCTGACCCAGGACGCGCCCTTGACCGTGGTTTGCGGGGCGAGCGATGGTCCTGCCATCGCGGGAGGAGGAGGGTCGGAGGAGCTGTGCGCGCGCGGGAGGGGCGTGGGGAAGGAGTGGCAGGTAGCTGGGGAGGTGGGAGTAGCTGTACGAGTCCGCAACCGGGCCGCGAGCGGGTGCAGGCGCGTGGCGGAGGAGGAGGAGGGAGGGAGAGGAGGCGGCGGGGCGGAGACGGGAGGGGCACGGACCTCCGCGTCGAGGGCGCGTGCGGGGGCAGGCGAGGGTGCAGGCGGGCGTGTACGATGCTTTAGAGCGCGTACGCGTGGAAGCGGAGACGCGCAGCGTGGTGTCGAGAGCAGCAGAGCCCGCTTCCCTCCACTCGAGAAGGTCGACTCTGCCGAGTGTCAAGGTCACCTCGCACGCGCTTTTCACGCCGGTGCACTGGGCAGGGCTCTCTTCAAGCTGGAAAAAGCTGTTTAGGCTGCTCCGGAGCACTGCTGAGAGGAGCACAGAAGGTCAACTTGCGCTGTCGCTGTCCTCTCCGCTTAGCTTGTCACCTCGGCTGGGTCGAGTCACGCTTACGAGCACCTTCGCTGCTTCTTGCACGCTCTGAGCTCTGGCCGAGGGGTAGAGGCACAGTGAGGGAAGAGGGGGGCGAGGTCGCGAGAACAGCAGGGCAGTGCGGCGGGGGTCCGCAAAGGCTCACCATGGCATCCTCGAGCTTCCTGTACATCAGTGGGAGCGTCTTGGAACAGCTTGGCAGTTCGTCGGGCTCATATTCACATCGAATGCGACCCGAAAGTCCCTGGATCGAGACCAGGAGACGCTAGTACAACCTTTTGCGGAAGAAGAGGAGGAGGAAGTGGCCTCCCCCGGTCCCAGCTTCCCGTTTTGCCCTCGGACCGCCTTGCAGCTTCTAGGCCCTGCTCTTACCGCGTCTCTCTACCTGCCTGCGAAGCACCATGCCCAGCGCGCAGCTGGAACCTGCCTCGCCAGGAGAAGGAGGAGGAGGAGGTCTTCACCCTCTCCCCCCCACTGATCTGTCTTCCGGCTACCCTGAAAGTTACTAGGTATCCCATTAATACCCCTCCCTACCCACCTGACTAGCAAGAGAACCGCCGCACTGCTGGAAACGCCTGCGCCATCCCTGCCACGCGCATCTTCCCAGGCTTTCCCTGGCTCCCTCTCTCCCAGCACCGCCCCTGCACTTACGCGTCATCCAGCTACGGCTCTTCCGACCCTGCCAGCTCGAAGAGAGTCCATAGGGAGAGCAAGCGGAAAGGGATGGGGCGGCCCTTCGCATCTTGCTCCCTCTCCACTCCACGCCACCTCTGGCTTCCTCATCACCCTCCGGTCCTCCCTCACCAGCTCGGTACCCCCTCATATCTCCAGGACAGCCGCAGAGCGTGGTTCGAGAGCGGAAGCGGCTCTCCCATCTGGCCTTCCCAAGCTGCGCCGCTGCGGTCCTCGATCCGCGCGCACGCCTCTCACTCTTTCGGCACCTCACGCTCCCTCCAGTGCACGCATCAACAGCGGTATAGCCTGAATGGGAGGTGTCGAGGCTGAAAAGCAGAGGTGGAGGGCTTGCAGGAGAGAGGAAGAGGGAGGAGGGCAGCCGGAGCACGACACAGCCAGTCCAGCAATGTCAGCCTGGGGGTCCTTCCGTGCGGGTCTGAACATAGACCGACGGGCGGCGAGGAGAAACCGCCCTGCCCAACACCCGCCAGCCGTCGAGAGTGGACTCCGAAGGGAGGGAGAGCCCGTCCGCTCGAGCTGAAGCGCGAACAGCGCAGAGCCGCTCCTCTGGTCGGCGAGTCTGCTCACTCTCGCAGCAGCCCGTCGACCGGCAGAACCTGCCCTCGAGCCCTGCACCCGTCCAGAGGAACGCCCAAGGAACGCCCCCCTCCTCGACGCAGTTGCCCAACCAGTCGAGTCGCCAATTCCGCGTACTCGCACTTCCCTCCGCCGCCACTCACTGCAATGCACGCTCGCCTGCTTGTCACCCGCCTCTGCTACTCTCGAAAGACCACCCGCCCATTTTCACGCCTCCCCTGGAGAGCGAGCGCTTGCACCGCCACCCCGACGACTCGGCCTGACGAATTCCACCGCTGTCCCTAGACTCTCTCCCACCACCACCCAGCCCAGCACCCGCGACGATGAGTGCACCAGCGAGCACCGCAGCAGACGCACCGACCGCGCCCCACGTCAACTTCAGCAAGTTCGCGACGCCCAACTCGCCGACGGTGCAGGTCCCGATGAGGGTGATCAACCGGCCGCTGCCGTCAGAGCTGGATGAGGACAAAGTCGTGCGCTTCATGGAGGGCATCCAGGTGCGCGCGCGCGCCTCCTCCTCTCTGCAGCGCCAATCCGCAGCGAACGAGCTGACCCCACCGCCTCCGACCCGCACGAGCAGAAGGGCGACGACTTTACGCCTATAGAGGTGCTCAAGTGCGTCGCGCCAGACGGACAGAAGTACTACTTCGCCTTCGGCGGCTGCCACCGGTGCGTCCCCTCGCTCTTTCTCCTCGGGGCGGGCTTCGATCCTCCCGCTCTCGACGCGCGAGACTGACCCCGTACACGCACGCAGCTACGAGGCGCACAAGCGGTTGCAGAGCGAGACGATCCCGGCACGCATCATCAGCATCCCGCCCTCCGCCATCCGGATGTACCTCGGCGCGGGCTGCCCGTTCTGAGCGCGGCACACACCCCGACTGAACGACAGCTAGACACGTAGACGACGATGTAACGCAGTGCAGTACCCTCTACCAGGCGCGGCGCGTGCTTCCAGGCTCACAGTAACGCCGCAAGCGACAGGGGAGGACAACCAGTAGTTGCGCAAAACCCGTCTACTGCGCCGCCGGGGCCTGGCTCTCCTGCCCGCTGACGCGCCACACAATCGTCCTCGACCCCTCACCGCCAGCGACAAGGCGCTCGCCGTCCCAGTCGATGGCGAGAACCTTCTCCGGCTCCTTGCGCTCCTCGCCCTCCTTCTTCGGCACGGGGAGCGTGAACAGCGCCTGCTTGGGGCTGCGCGCGTCCCAGATGCGCACCGTCGAGTCGTACGACCCCGACGCAAAGAGGAGCGACGAGGTCGGGTGCGCGGCGACGGCCGAGACGGGCGCCGAGTGGCCCGCGAGCGTGAGCGAGATGTTCTGCGTCGCGTCGGTGCGGAGGTCCCACAGGCAGATGAGGCGGTCCGTCGAGCCCGTCGCGAGGAGGTTCGGCGCCGTCAGCTGCGCCATCGCGAGCAGGACCTTGTCGCTCGTCTGCGGGAACGCATCTGTATCAGCTGCTGCTCGCGCGACAGAAAGGACGCCGAGCGCACCTTGCTGCTCGTCTCCTCGCCAACCGAGAGGTCCCAGCTGCGGACCGAGTGGTCCCAGCCCGCCGAGTACGCCTTCGTCACGTCGCTCCGGTCAAACACAGCGCGCGAGATCTTGCCCGTGTGGCCGCGAAGCACCGCCGACGGGGACTGCAGAGCGCGGAGAGTGAGCACAAGGACGCAGAGATGCGAGAACGAGCGGGGCGCACCTTGTTGACCACCGTCGTCGACTGCCGCCGGCGCTTCTTCTTCCTGTCCGCACCCTCGAGCTCCACCTCGCCCTCGTTCGCACCGGGCGTCAAGTCCCAGAGACCGATGAGCCCGTCCCAGCCGGCAGTGAGCAGGTGCGGGGCGGAAGTCGGGGTGGTGGAAGTGAGGGGAAGGGGGCGGGAGCGGACGGAGGAGATGGGAGCTTGGTGGAGGGAGAGGGTGTAGAGACAGGTAGGGGCGGGGACGGTGGGCTCGGCGTCGAGGGAAAGAGGCGGGATCTGCGAAGGGAGGTTAGCCTCGCGAGGAGGAGGGAGGACGAGCGCAAGAGGCGTACCGAGTACTCCCACACGCGGCCGACGCGGTCGAGACCACCGCTGGCAACCCACCGCTTGTCTTCCGAGCCGAGCGGGACGGGGACATAGGTGGTCGAGAGGGCGGAGAGGTCGTGGCCAACGAAGGTGAGGTTGGTGCCGGCGGGGAGGTCGTTCGACTGGAGCGAGAGGGTGCCCGCGTACGATGCCGTGAGGATGGCTCTATTGACTCGCAGGCAAAAGGGGGAGGAGCATGAGCAAGTGTAATTGCAAGTTCGGGGCAACGGGCGCTACCGCGAACCGAAGGGACGCAAGCGACGCACCCTCGAACCGCGACCGACACATCGCTGACCCAGTCCTCGCTCGGCAGCGTACTCTCCAGCTGTGGCGGAAGCGTCGACGGCAGGAACTCGACCTCGAGCACAACCTCCTCGCTCGTGCCGGTTGCCGCGCAGTACGCGCCAAGGGAGGAGCGGAGGAGGGTCTGGTCGATGAGGAAGTCGAAGGGGATGGGCGACTCTGTAAGCGCGAGACGGGTAGGTCAGCACGCGGTTCGTTGCGTCAAGACGAGTGTGCGGGTCCAAGAAAGGCCGGGCAGGGCGAACGGCATCAGGAAGTGAAGAAAAAGAGTTCGACATCGTCTGAGAAACCTCGAAGACTGCTGAACGAAGAATACCAATGTCATGAAAGTTGTGTCGTCATGCGCCGTTCGCGCACTGCGAGGAAGGAAGCGCCTCCGTCGCTCCGTAAGAGCGAGGAGGACGTCCGACCCGCAGCGGCTCCTCGCGCTCCAAGCGTCGCCGAGCTGACGAGTGCGTGCTGGTGGGTCACAGTGTACCCCCGCAGCGGGCGCACCCACCCCTCGACGCGCCGGGAGAGCTAGAGAGGGAAGCGCCTGCCCGTCCCCTCGAGAGCCGCGAAGAGCGAGGGCGCGGGACTGACCGTTCTCCAGGACCTTGTTGATGAGCTCGGAGAGGTGGAAGCGGCGCCAGCTGGCGGGCACGAGGAACTTGGCGGGCGGGATCGTGTAGAGCGGATCCTTCGTCGAGAGGCGGATCGCAATCTGCTTCTCGTCGGCGCCGTCCGCGCCCGCGATGGACGCAGTCGACGTGCTGGCAACGGGCTGGAGCAGGTCCGCAGACATGGCGAACGGAGCGGGAGCGGGGAAGTGAGGGAAAGGAGGGAGAGCCGCGCGCGCCGACATGCACGAGCTCGACCTCAACCCGTGTCGGACCTTTTTCTCGCACACCTGCGGGGGGATCTTCATTCAAGAGACTGCATTGCGAGGTGATAACAAAGAGCGAGAACGGGCATGCAGGGCAAAAAGAGACGACAACAAGGGGGCGAGGTGGAAGGGACGAGGAGAGGGAGGGGATCTCGCCGCCCGGCGGTACGGCAAACCCGCTCGACCATAGTGACCGTCGACGAGCCTACAGCGGGCAGGCGAGCCTCGGGTCCGGGTCGATCGCGGCGTCACCGGGCGGCTTCGTCCACTTGTCCGGGACGGCGATGAAGTAGCGCTCCATCGCTGTGTACGACAGGGCGCTCATGTCAGCGCAGCTCCGTCAAAACGTTCGCCTCAGGCGTCGCCTACGAGGGGTAGAAGAACAAGTCACGCAAACGCACCGGCGAGGAAGCGCTTGGCGTAGTCGTCCGGCGGGAGGACAGTGACGGAGGACGAGTCGGACGCGGTTGCGAGCCGCACCGCCGTCTTCGTGTGATGCTCGAGAACCTTGAAGGTATTGAAGACTAGGGGTAGTGGAGCGGCAGGTTCAAGAGGGCGGCAGGAGCGTCAGCCTTCCCAAGTCACGACACGGCGGGCGTGAGGCGACGCACCTCCGAGGGTATCGATGAGCCCGACGACAAGCTCCGAGTGCGTGTCGTCGACGCCTACGAGCAGCGAAAAGTCGATGCCGCCGTTCTCGGAGAGGAACTGGACGTCGTTGGTGAGCGCGTCGCGGAGCAACGTCTTCGAGTGCTGCGGAGCGGGTTCGCGGTCAGCATCGCCGACTGCAAGACAGAGCCGAGGGTAGACGGGCGGGGTAGATGAGGAGCTGGTTCTGGAGCGAGCCTGCGGTGCGGGAGCGCATCGATAATCAGCGAGGTCCCGCCGCGAAACCACCGGAAGACGCACCCGTGAGCCAATCCCCGTCCCAGCCCGTGCCCTCCTTCGCTTCGGCGCCGGCCTTGGGCTTCGCGACGCGACTTGCGATGCCTGCGAGGCGGTACGGGGGAGGTCAGCGACGCGGGGTTCGGCGAGGGCGGGGCTGTGGGGGATCTGGAAGGAAGACGCACCCTTCAAATCGAACTGGCGTGAGATAGCTGCGCAAGGTGCATCAGCTCGGAGCGGTGGGATAGACGGGAAGTGGAGCTCAACGCACTCTTTGAGAAGAACAGGTGCTCCATGAGGATCAGGTCGACCTTCCTCTTCTTGCCCGTCTTCGAGTCGGCGATCTTGACGGTGTAGATGCCGAAGATCTTGGCGAGGAGCGACGGGCGCTCGGGCGACATGAGGTACGCGAGCAGCTTGGGCGCGAAGCTGAGCAGCGAGTCGAGCTCCGAGTACCCGAGCTTCGTGACCTGCGGGTTCGCATCGCGGGTCAGCACTGCCCGGCTTCGTTTGGAGAGGAGCGGGACGCACGAGCTCCTTGAGCATGAACCGCTGGTCGCCCGTCATGAGGAAGATCGCGCTCGACTTGCCGCCGGACGGGTTGAGGTCGGTGCAGCGCGTCAAGCTTTCGATGAAGCTGCGGCGCGCTAACAGTCAGCCTGTTTCGTCGGTGAGAGCGGAAAAGAGCGCGACGTACAGGCTCTCGGACAGCCCGCACTTGGCCCGCAGCGCCTGGAAGCGTTTCTCGAAGTACGAGGTGACGCGGTACGTCTTACTGCCTTGGCGGAACTCTGCGGGAGGTGCACTAGCGTGAGCGCTACCCGGAAAGAGAGAGAAAGAAAGACCACGCACTGAACTTGATGTGCTCGGTGGGCGCGCCGTCCATCCCGCCGCTGACTTCGTGCCACCCGGGGACGGGCGAGAGCCTCCCGACTTTCGAGCGCGCCGAGTCCCACCCGCTGAAGAAGCCGTCGAGGCGGTGCCCGAGCAAGCGCGACCCGGACAGCGGCGCAGGAGACGCCGCGAGGGCGGGACCGCATCGCCCTCGTCCGCCTCGTCATCCGTTGACGGCGCGAGCGACGCGGCGCTGCTGCCCGGCTCGGGCGTCGCGAAGCGGGACGACGCGATCGAGCGGATTGTCCCCGCCGCGGTGCCGGTGAAGACGCTCGTGCGCGGCGAGGAGACGCCCGTCGCCTGGACGTCGCAGATGGGCGTTGCGTGCGCGGCTTCGCGCTTAAAGGCGAGGCCGGAGATGATTGATGGGATGGGGCGGAGCTGCTTCGGCTTCGGCAGCGGGCGCGTCGGGCGTCTGGAGGAAGTCGTCGAGCAGCGAGTCCGAGAGCGGCATGAGGCGCGAGCGGCGCTTCTCGCCAAAGTCGCCGTGGTCGAAGAGCGGGGACGGCGCCGAGGACGACGTGACGCTGCCCGTCTCGCCCGACTTCTTGCGAACGAGGTGGCGGAACATGGACCCGCTCGCGACGCGTGGCGGCTTGCGCATCTTGGCGAGGTACTCGACCTCGGCGGGCGTCGCGAAGACTGCGTCGGGGTCGTCGGGGTCGTTCTGCGCGATGGAGTGACGGAGCGGGCTGCGCGGAGGCGTGTCGGAGGTCGCCGACGGCGACGAGGTCGATGGGTGGAGGAACTCGTGCGGGATGGGTTTGTGGGTGGACGGGCGGTGATACGCTGCGTCACTGAAGCTGCTCGAAATGGACGTCGGTGTCGTGATGCGGAGGTCACCCGCCTCGCTTGCGGCGATGGCATCGTGGAAGGGCGCAGCGCTGAGCGCGAGGGCGATGAGCGAGCTGAGCTCGCCGTCGCGGACGAGCACCGACGAGCCGACGGGGAAGACGTGGACCTCGGCTCCGAAGTACTCGGGCTCGTCGTAGGACGGTGCGACGGGACGTCGGGCCCACTGCCCGCCTCGAGTGCGGGCGCGTGCTTCGTCTCCCACGCTACGAGACGCAGCTGGATAGCCTTACCCTTCGACTCGAAGAAGAAACGCGCGTCGTTCAGGCGGTTCGCCGCGGTCGTCTCGGCGGCGTGTACGCAGTCCGCCTCGACGTCGCGCACGATCTTGCGGAGTTGACGGAGGAGGCCGAGCGTGAGGTCTGCGCCGCTGCTGCCCGACCGCCGCTTGAGCGTACCGTCCTGCTCGTCGCCGGTAACCGTCTTGTGCGAGGCGTTGCGGTCGTGCTGGTGCTGCTCGTCCTCGTCGAGGTTTAGCTCGTCGTCGCCGGCGTCAGACGCTGGCGCAGGCGGGAGGAGGCGCTCTTCGAAGTTGTCGAGGCGGGCGTGTACGGAAGCGAAGAAGGCGGCTGCAGGAAGCGAGGTCAGTCACGCTGGAAGAGAGGCCGGCGGAGAAAGCGCACCGATCTCCTGCTTGAGCTCCTCCACGGGATGCGCGTCGAGCGAGTCCTCAGCGTGAAGCTCGTCCACCTCGACGTCCGGGTCGACCGCAGTCGGGAGGCGGAGCTCGAAGAGGCTGCGTATCCGCGACAATGAGCAAGCGGGCGAGCGAAGAAGTGAGAGACGCACGCGATGGTGCCGAGCCTGAACTCGACGACCGATCCGCCGAGCGCGAAGCACCGCACGAGCGCGCTGCGGTCCTTGCTCGCGTGCTCGCACAAGTCCGGGAGCGGGACGAGGTTGGCGTCGTAGAGGAGGAGCTCGAGGAACTTGGCCAGGCTGAAGGCGCCCGCAGCAGGTGTGAGCGGGGCGGGCGACGTCGTAGCGCGGCAGACGTGGCAGGTCGTCCAGGACGCGATCAGGTCGTCGGGAAGCTCGACCGCGTCGTCGTCCGCCGACGGAAGCGGTGCGAGCGAAACCTGGACTCGCGCCTTCTGGTGCATGAGGACGACCGAGTGCTCGTGGTTCGGCGTCGGGCAGGAGGCGCAGATGCCCTCGCGCTCCCGCACGAGCTGCTTGACGAACCCGCCGAGCGTCGAGTCGTCCGTGACAGTCGGATTATCGGGCGTCGGCGCGGCGTGCTGGTAGAAAGCGAGCGTGACCCAGCGCGGCGCGTCGCAGGGCGGGTGGGTCGACTCGCCGGTGCGGACGGAAGGAACTGCATCCTGTGGGCGGTGGATCCTGTCAGTGCTGCGCGACGGACAGAAGAAGCAGGACGACGCACGCCTGGTGGCGGAAGGATCCCGAAAGCGATGAGTTGTTCGTCAACAGGCTCGCCAGCCCCGCCTTGGCGTGCAGCGCGATTCGCGCCGCGCTCGACGCCGGGACAACGGGCTGCGACGGCGGTGGGAGGTCGCTGCTCGGGTCGTCGCGCCCGTGGCAAAGCCGAGGGCGAACGCCTCGGTGCCGATTGAGAGGTTCGACTGCAGTGGCAGGAGCGGCGGCGGGCGATGCGGCTGCCCGTAGCTCGGCTCGTCGTGTTGACGCGGATCGACCGACGTGTCTGGCGAGTCCTCCGTCGCGAGGAGCTCTTGCTGTCGAAGGCGGAAGAGGAGGTGCGGCGGCGGGTAGAGGACTGCGGGGACCGTCGTGAGCAGGGCGCTCGAGAGTAGAAGGGCACACGCACCGTCTGGCGAGACCGAGAGGATGAACTCGGCGAGATCCTGGACGACCTTCTCGAAGCGCCGCGGTTCCGGCTTGAGCGGCTCGTCCGCCTTCTCCTCCTCGATGTCCTGCTCCGCCTTCGGCTCCTTCTCCGACGGCGACGGGGCGAGGAAGCCGAGCCCGAACCCGCCGAGGAAATCCCACCCTTTCTCCTCGCCGGCGACCGTGTCCGTCTCGATCGTCGCAGCCTTGTGCAGCTCGAGGCTCGGGTCCTTCGACGCCCGCTTGCGCAGACGCGCACCGAAGCCCTTGGCCTTGTCGCGCACGGGGTTGAAGGGGCGGTGGAGGCTCGAGTTGCGGGACGGAGAGGGCGAGTCGGGAGGGTCGGGCGCGACCGGCGGCGGCGACTTGATCGTGCTGTAGCGCGTCGATGTGCGGCGCAGGCTCTTCCGCCGCCCGAGGTCCGGGTGCGGGAGGACGAGCTGCAGCCAGCTGCTGGCGCCTGCGGCGGACCAGCGCGTCCGCCAGCGCTTCGGCAGCTGCCACTCCTCCGCAGGGACGTCGCTCAGGTCTGGCCGATACGCGCCGGGGGGGGGGATGTCGCTGTCGTTCTGGTCGTCCTCGTCGTCGAGGGCACGGTCGTGCGGGGGCGACGCCGGACGCGGAGCAGGTTCCGGCTCGGGCGGCGGATGCGGGCAGGCGAGGTCGCGGAGGAGGTGCACCTCGAGCTTGAGCGAGATGACGGCGAAGGAGAGGAGCTCAAGAATACGCTCTAGCCGAGGCAGCTCGCGCGGAGTCGAGGTGAGGCGGAAGGTGCCGCCGTGCCGCTCGACGAGCTTGAGGTCCTGGTCGTCGAGGTCTACCGGAGAGGCCATCAGTTCGTGTCGCACTGCATGGAGAGAGAAGCGCCTTACCCATCTTGTCGCCTCCAAAGAGCAGCTCTCCATCCCACTCCTCTCCCACGAACGAGACGCCCAGCGCCGCCGTCCCCGCCTTGACCGCCCCAAGCGTCGTCTCGACCGCCTTGACGCGGAGCTGCAGGACCGCCAGCTTTGGCAGCTCGTCGACCTCGGTCCACTCGGCGAACGTGCCCTCGCGGATGTGCCGGTCGAGCTGCGGCTCGTCGCCCGTCTCCAGCGGACGGAGGTGCATCGCCGCATCCCGCCAGCGGGCGCGGCGCTGCTCCCGCTTGTCCTCCTCCGCCGGCTCCGCCGCACCGTCAGAAGCGTGCGCACTCGTCCCACTGAGCCAGCCGCGCAAGCCGAAGCGGTCCCGGCGCGCGCACCCGCCCGCCTGGGTACCCCTCGCGGCACGCTCCTGCTCGAGTGCGACAGCCTCCGCCTCTGCAACCCTTGACTCTGCGAGCGCGGCGAGCAGTCTCGACGTGAGGAGGGCCTCGAGGTCGTGCAGCGCCGTCATGAGGGGTTCCTGCGCCGACGAAGTGGGGGGTGGGTGAGCCGGCTCGCGTCCGGACGGGCGAGGGGAAGCGCGAACACGGCGCGTGCGCACCTTCCAGGTCGCTTCGGCGACCTTGCAGCACCGCAGGGACTGGCTGCAGAGCGCGTCGAGATGCGCCCAGCTGAGCGCGTCGAGCGGGACCTCGTCGTTGCCGGGGGCGGTGCTCGCCGCGAGTGTCGCTGCGAGCGCTTCGCGAGACGGGAGGGGGAGCGCCTGGCTGGGTGGAGAAACTAGAAGCTCGGCAGCAGGCTCAGCGTCGGCCATGCTGCATCGAGGCGCGGGTGACAGCGGGAGGAGAGCGAGAGCGGGGAGATGAGGACGACGTCGGCTGACGGGGGTCGTGCTTTGAGCGGACGGGGCCGCACGGGTTTTGCGCGCGCTAAAGAGGCACCCGGACCCTCAGACGAGCAGCTGAACGCGAGGGGCGAGAGTTGACCGCTTTCAGCTGCCAGGCTGCGAGTCGTCGCGACGCGGCTCTGTCCAAGAATGCGTTCCGGGCGCAGAGTGCTACAAGAGTGGGTGGAGAGTCGCAGGAATAGGACGCGCGCCTCACCGCCCGATGCGCTCCCGCTCGCCGCTGCCGCTCCGCCCCGCCGCGCTCGACGGACGCGACGCCGACAGGCCCGACTGCGTGCTGAGCCTGCGATCGAGCAGCGATGGGCGGCGCGGCGACGGCACGCGCTCGAAGGTGAGCGGCTCGGGCGTAGGAGGGAAGCGCGCGGGGGAGGCGGAGCGGACGAGGGGCGAGGGCGTGAACGGCGAAGGGGCGGCGAGATGGAAGACCGGTGCCGAGACGGCGGGTATCGATGCGGATGAGAGGTGCTGGGTATGCGGGAGACTGGGTATCGAGGAGGGGAGGAAGGAGAGGCGGGGCGGGTTCGGGAGGGAGGACGAGGGCCGGAGGGAGCTTGAGGCGCTCCTTCGCCTTCTTGCGGGCGAGGTCCCACTCCTGGCCGGGGCCGGCGTACGCGCCGAACCGCTCGACGTCGCCGCCGTGTGCGCCGTGCAGCGGCTCGCCGGGCCCCTCGTGCACCACGCGGAGCTTGTCCGTCAGGTCGAGCCCCCGCGACGCGAAGACGACGCGGACGGCGCGGTACAGGTAGTACCTCGGCTCGTGCGGCTCCGGACCTGGCCTATCCTTGCGCGCGGTCGGGTGCGGCCGGCGAGCAGAACTGCAGGTGGACGGCAAAGCGGAGCTTGCCCTTGCCGCCACCGTCGTCCTCAACCGTGTACGACTTCTGGCGGAGGAAGGTCCGCCCGCCGCGCCCGCCGCGGTCGAGCCCCGTCAGGTCGTACGGGATGAGGAACGGCTTGAACGGCGTGTCGAGCGAGTTCTTGAGGACGAGCTGGATCTGGCCGCGGGCGGGGACCTGGTAGCCCGGGAAGCGCGGCAGCTTGGGCGGGTCGGGAGCGCCGTCGACGTGCGGCGGTGTCGGGACGAGGAGCGAGTGATAGTGCGCGTCGAGGTCGACTACCCCGACGTACGGGCACGACATCGTCTCGCCGCTCGGCTCGCGGTAGAAGACGGCGCCGAACGGGACGTGCAGGTGCTTCGGGCATCGCAGGCGGCGCGGGGTATCTGCGCTGCCCAGTACGCCGACCGAGGCGACGAACGGGAGCGGCGCTGACTGCGGCGCCGACATCCGCCCGCTCAGAAGCGAGTCCTCGAAGCTGCCACAGAAGGACCGGCTCGGCGGCGGCACCCCGCCGAACGACGACAACGACGCTGAAGAGCGCCACCGCTTTTGCCGCTCGGCGAGGCGAGCTGAATCGGCCAGCGCAGGAGGCGAGGTGGGCGAGCCGAATGGCGAGGGCCCCGGCTGAAACCGCCGCCAGGGCAAGAGCTCCTCGCCGTCCGGCCCGACGCTCCGTGACAGCGGCGAGCCGCGTGGCGGGGAGGTGACGAGGGCGGACGACCCTGAGACGATCCGCCGCCCTGCAGGCGGACCGGGAGCTGGCCTTGAGAACGGGTGCGCCCGCCCACTCGCGAGGAAGCCACCTTCTGGGCTCGACACGCTCTCCGAGACGGATAGTGCGGGCATGAGCTCGAGGAGCGGGCCATCGACGGGCCCGGACCCGATGGATGAGGCGGACGAATTGTGCGAGGGGAGCGGGCGCGGAGGGGGAAAGGCGGAGGATGCGGGCGAGCTGCCGATGGCGATGGGCGCGGTCGTAGGGCCGTCCTCCATGTGGGGCGACGGCGCTGACCGCAAGGATGGGTGGGCGTACAGCGGTTTGAGCGGGGAGCGCTCGGGCGAGTGGGAGGACGGAGCGGTCGGGGAGGGTTCGTCGTCGCCTGCGAACGGGGGACGGGTCAGCGCGACTAGTCCTCGCCTCGATTGATCCTCCCGTTTATCCCAGCGACCCGCGTCGGAAGCCATCGCCCTGGAGCTGCGCCCCTGACGCAAGGTGCTCCGTCCGTCCGGCAAACATAGAAGACAGAGGACGCACCGTGAGTTCCGCCCCAACTTCGCATGTTGTAACCAACACCCTTCGTGTAGGCCTAAGCGGCGCTGGCGGTTCCAGCTGCGCTGGACGAGTCACGCGGGCGCCGAGCTGATGAGGATGGAGGAGGCGACGGCGAGGAGTGGCGCTCGCGATGGTCGTCGAGCCTTGCGCGGTCGTCACTCGAGAGTGCGGTCGAGGACTGCTAGCTGTTCTTCGCAGAGGAGGAGCGGGAGGGTGCCGGAAGGAGGAAGGGCGGACGTCGGGGCGAGGCTGTGCGGGCGACTCAACACGCGATCACCGTCGTTCCTGTTTCTGCCGCGTGCAAGCGAGGCCCAAAGTGCGTCCGGTCACTGCACGGTCCGCGAGAGCCAGCAGGAGGGCGTGCGGGAAGAGCGGCATCCGTTCTTTCTTCCTCCCGTCCAAGCCAGCGGAGCAGCCTCGCTCTTGCTGGACGAAGTGCTACGAGCGCTGGGCCAGCTCTCCTGCTCACCGTCGTCAAGAGCGGCGCACCCGCGGGATGGAGAAGGATAAAGAAACGGCATTGCGAGAGTATGCAAAGCAAAGAACAGGGACGAGTACAACCAGACAACGACACGGCAGAGGGGTACATATCGACAGATCGTGCGCTTTTGGTGAGTCTAGTGCGCACCACCGGGCGCCGCCGAGGCAGCAGCGACGGCAGAGGGGAGGTCGAGGTGGAAGTAGACGAGGTCGGCGTCGATGAGCGAGTCGGCGTAGGTCTCCGACGCGGCGTACGGGTTCTTCTCGATGCTCGGGCTCCGCGATGAGTTGGTCGGCGCGTTGCCGCGCTCGAGGTCCGTCGGCTCCTCCTTGATGTCGTGCGCCGAGGCGTCGCGGAGGAGTGTCGGCCGCGGCGGAGCTGCGACTCCTCGTCTGCGTTCTCCTGCTGCGGGACGACGTCACCGACCTCGACGGGGCGGGGCGAGTCGAGGTCGCGACCGAAGCCACCGGCGAGAAGAGCACTGCGATGGAGGAGGACGAGTCAGCAAGGTCGCCAGAGAGGGCGTCGCGAGAAGAGGACGCACCGCTTGATCCACGGCGAGAGCACGCTGGCAAAGTGGAACTCGACCTCGTGGCCGGCGTAGCGGTTGAGGACCTTGCGCGCGTCGACGAGGCCCTGGATGGCCGTCGTGTCGACGTGCGAGACGACGCCAAAGTCAAACACGACAGCCTTGAGCGGCGGCTTGACGGCGTTCTCCTCGGCCTTGCGCTGCTCCGAGTCGATGTGCGACTTGCGCTGCTGGAACCGGTTCGGGCCCGCGTCGTTCCAGGGCCGGTCGCCCTGCGGCGTGAGCGAGTAGTCCTGGCCGTTGCGCGTGTGCTCGTGCGCGTACGCGACGAGCTGGTCCGTGTAGTGCGCCGCGTTGATGTACAGGAAGGACTCCTCCATGCGGAAGATGATGAGGCCCGGCGGCGGCGCCTCGACGACGACCTGCGGGTTCTCGACGCCGGCGGGCGTGAGCGGGACCCACACCTCGCGGGTGTCGACGGAGCCGGTCGGACGCTCCTGGCGGACGCGGACGCGGCCGAGGAGCTTGCCGCGCGGCATGGCCATGCGGACGAGGAGGAGGGCGGCCGAGGCGGCGATGGAGAACTGCGCGCGCGCGGGGTGTCAGGGAGAATTGAGGGGAGACGAGACGAGCACGCACGTAGATGCCGATCTCGATGCTGGTGAAGACGGTGAGGATGACCGCGACGAGGAAGATGATGGCCTCGACGGGCGAGACGAGCCAGTACATGTACGTCTGGCGCGGGTGCGCGATGAGCGTGCCGACCGCCTCGATGATGACGGCCGAGAGGCCCGCGTTCGGGATCCAGTAGAATGCAGGCGCGAGCGCGGAGGGCGACGATGACGCAGACGCCCGTGATCCAGCCGGCGATGGGCGTGCGGACGCCCGCACGCGACTTGATCGCCGACCGTGAGAACGAGCCCGTGCTCGGGTACGCCGAGAAGAACGATCCGACGAGGTTGTTGATCCCGATGGCCACTAGCTCCTGGTCCGGGTTGATCTTGTAGTTGTTGACGCGGCCGAACGACTTGGCGATGCTGATGTGCTCGAGGAAGACGAGGATGGTCGAGACGGGGATGAGCGGCGCCATGAGCGAGATGAGCTTGGGGTACATGACCGGGACGCCCATGTGCTGGAAACCGCTTGGCACCTTGCCGAGGATCGAGATGGGGAGCTTCTTCTGGTCCTTGTCGCGGAGGTAGACCCACGACGCGACCGTGAGGAAGATGATGACGAACGCCGTGCGGAACGTGTTCGCAAAGAAGGCGACGCGGCGGACGACGCGGCTCTTGGCACGGCGCTCGACGCGGTTGAGGACGTAGCGGGTGCTGTAGAGGAACGCGAGGCCGACGAGGCCGAACGCGGCGTCGCGGGTCGTGTCGGGCAGGTGCTTGAACGAGTTGATGATGACCTTGTACGTCTCGGCGCGCGTGTCGAACTTCTTGCTGTACCCCATCAGGCCCGGGACCTGGCCGGCGCAGATGGAGATGGCGGAGCCCGTCATGAAGCCGGCGATGGCGGGCGCCGAGATGAACTGCGGGACGGGGCGACGTCAATTCCCGGCGTCTCGGCAGGGTGAGGCGAACATGACGCACCTCGACGATCCACCCGAGACGGAGCAGGCCGATCGCGAGGACGATGGCGCCGCAGATGACCGCGAGGCAGGTAGCGATGACTGCACCGGGGATGTCGGCGCCGTCCGGCTGCTCTTGCACATGCTTGATGACCTTGGAGACCTGAAGGGACATGACAGCGACGGGACCAATGGTGACATCCTTGGACGTCGCGAAGATGGCGTAGATCCTGCCGATGAAGAGAAGGTTAGTCGTCGAGGTCCGGGGGGCGAGGAGAGCTGGAACGCACATGACACCGACGAAGGACGAGTAGAGACCGTATTCAGGCGCGAGCGTGGCGATCTTGGCGTAGGACATCGACTGAGGGACGACGACCATGCCGACCTGCAGTGTGCGAGAAGGAGGTCAGCTCCTGCCCTTCCTCCTCGACGGGCGAGGCTGCGACACGCACAGTGAGGCCGGCGATGACATCGCCCGCGAGCCAGGTAAGGTTGTAGTTGAGGATCCAGCGCGTGAACGGGAAGAGCGACAGGAAGTACGCCTTCGCCTTGCCGGGGAGGTCCTGCGAGTTGCGCGCGAGGAAGTCTGCGGGACGCGTGAGCGGGTCGCGTGAGCGGGAGGCGCTCGCACGTGAACGATGCACGAGAGCGCACCTTTGGTCGAAGCTGCGCGGCGGATGGCGGGATCGTCGCCGATCCAACGGGCGAAGCGCTGCTTGGTGGTGAGGCCGCTCATCGTTGAGCGGTGCAGGCGGGTCTGGGAGAAGGCGTGCAGGTGCGGTGGCGCAGCCAACTCTGGCGTAGCTGCACTCGAAGGCGGCTCGTCGAGGACGCGAGGCGGAGAGGCGGCCGTTGGCGGGAGGGCCTGATGAAGACGCGAGCCGGGTGTCGACAGGAGAGAGCGGCGAAAGCAGGCAGTGCAGAGGCAAGAAACGAGGCCTGCTGTGCGATGCGAGAGTCCAGCTTGCGCATCCAGCGCGCTGCCCTGCCCAACTCCCGCCCGCGCTCACCAACAGGACTGCGCATTGCGTGCTGGCGAAGCGCGGAGGGGGCCGAGGCCGCGCAGAAATGAAGTCCTGGGCAAGCGATCGCCTGCCTCGATCCTCGCTTCGCGCACGTCTGCCACGCCGTCGCGGACAAAGCACGCCTTTCTGTGTGTGCGAGGCGAGCAGGAGCAGGTGGTCGAGCGGGAGCGAGGCCGTCTCTCTGCGATGTTGCAACGCCAGCACTGAATTTGGCCTGGGTGTCGCCATACGGAGCGGGCTAGAGCCCACAGGAGACTCGCCGGCGTGCTCGCGTGCATTATCGCGCAACGGAAGAGGCGGGGCGACGACGTCGGCGCGGAGTTGGCGGAGTGCAAGTGGTCGCGATGCGGCTCGCCACCGATGCTGAGCTCTGGCGGAATTCTCGCTTGACAGCGGTGACCGCAGGCTTGCAACGATCAGAAAAGTTGGACCATAGCGGCGCATGTGGGGGAGGAGGCGAGGACGAAGGCGTTCACGCGCATTTCGCGGTCTGCTTTCGCCAGTGCGCTCCAGCCTCGTCCTGCTGCACGGCTACAAGTCCTGCAGGTTCATTGCAAGTGTGCTGTTGCCTCGGCTTGAGCAGATGGGTTCGATAGCGGCGGGAGTGGCCGTCGGGAAGAACGGCCGTCGGGAAGAGCCAGCTGCGAGAGCTTGACGACACAGCGGATCGCGCGCGCTGGGAATTGGTGGGCGCGAGCTATGGAACATAGGAGCACGAGAACTGGCACC
Organism: Rhodotorula kratochvilovae; assembly: GCA_019926025.1. Taxonomy (NCBI): domain Eukaryota; kingdom Fungi; phylum Basidiomycota; class Microbotryomycetes; order Sporidiobolales; family Sporidiobolaceae; genus Rhodotorula; species Rhodotorula kratochvilovae. Next base: position 219,700 of record JAHSUG010000020.1, on the reverse strand, counting down.
TCGAAGGGAGCAGCTAAGAACGGCTGTGCAAGCTCAGCGCGACGGGCGGATTGTCTGCGACTTCAGCCGTGAGGAGCGCTGCCCGGCGAGGAGGCGCGTGTCCAGGCCACGCGGGTATGACATGCGCGAGAGATCGGTGTGCGTATAGGCACGGCATGGCTAAGGATCGGGCTGCATTGGAGGAAGAGCACGATGCGGAAGACTGTGCGCCATACCGCCTTGTCGAGGCGATCGCCGGTGGGCCCGACTACGTTCGACGAGAAGCAGAAGCGAAGAGCTCAGCGGCTGAAGGTAAGGCAAGAGAAAGGAGTAGAAGCTGTGCGAGCGGGGACCGAGTGAAGCGGAGAGGATCAAGAGGCGAAACAAGCGAGATCGCGGCGAGGGCAACCTCGCGCAAGTCCGCCTTGGCTGACTCAGACCGGCTCCCTACACGTCTAGAGGAGTCTCCGCGAGCCCCGAAAGCACCCTGAGTTGTGGGAGAAGAGCGAGTGCGCCGGCACCACCTCCGCGAGGACCAGTCGCGCTCTCGCCGCTCCACCCGACGCTGAACGCCCGTGTAAGCGCAGCTACACGCCGCTAAGCTCTAGAGGCTACACGCGCACGCGCTCTACTCGCGCCAACCCTCGCCCGCCTCGCCGTCACCGCCCAGCGCGCGCCCCCATCTCGCCCCGCCCGCCGCACCCGCACACCCCGCCGGACGCGCAGCAGACCACCGCATCATGTCGGGCTACAAGAAGGACGAGGAGAGCGGCGTCGGCTCGTTCTTCCAGGACAAGACGGTGCGCACCGGCTCCCCCTCCTCGCGACACGTCCCGCTCGCCCTGCTGACGCGCCTCTCCCCTCGTGCGCCTGCGTGTGGATGCTCCGGACGCGCAGACGGTCATCCAGGAGGCACGCGTGTTCAACGAGACCCCCATCAGCCCCCGGAAATGCCGCATCCTCCTCACCAAGATCGTCTACCTGCTCTACGTCGGCGAGACGTTCGGCACCCAGGAGGCCACCACCCTCTTCTTCGGCGTCACCAAGCTCTTTCAGCACAAGGACGTGAGTCCGCGCGTCTTTCTCGGGCGTGGTCGAGGTTCCCGCGCGTTGACGAGTGGGGCTGGGCCGGTCAAGCGTGTAGCAGGCGGAAGGGGCGGAGCAGACGAGCAGACGTGCACGAGGCTGCCGCGACTGCGCTCACAGCGCAACACTCCCCAACGCCGCGGCCGTCGTGCTGACCTTCACCCACTTCCCCTCCCGCAGAGCGCCGCTGCGGCAGATGGTGTACCTCGTGATCAAGGAGCTTTCCGGCATCGCTGAGGATGTCATCATGGTCACCTCGTCCATCATGAAGGACATGCAGCCCAACCTCGAGGTCATCTACCGCCCGAATGCCATTCGCGCGCTGTGCCGGGTCATCGACGTACGTCCCCTTCGCTGCTTCGACCGCGTCAGCAAGCTCACGGTACTGCACGCAGGGTTCGATGATCGTCGGTGTCGAGCGCTTCTTCAAGGCGGCGATTGTCGACCGCAACACCTCCATCTCGTCCGCCGCCCTCGTCTCGTCGTACCACCTGCAGCCGATCGCGCGCGACGTGATCAAGCGGTGGGCGAACGAGGCGGCAGAAGCGGTGCAGAACAAGGGCGGCGCGTACGGCACGTCGTACGGGCAGGGCTACCAGGCGGTTCAGAGCTCGAGCTCCATCGTCCAGTACCACGCGCTTGGCCTCCTGTACCTCATCCGCCAGGGCGACCGCATGGCCGTCACCAAGATGATTCAGCAGCTCAGCGGCGCCAAGGGCTCCGGCGGCACCCTCCGCAGCCCCTTCGCCATCTGCATGCTCATCCGCTTCGCCGCCAAGGTCATGGAGGAGGACCCCAAGTGCGTCCGCATACTCGCCTGCCCGCGTTCTCAAACTCACTCTGCCGCGCCCACAGCGTTCAGCGGGCGATGTACGAGCTCATCGAGGGGTACCTCAAGCACAAGAGCGACATGGTCAACTACGAGGCGGCGCGCGCGATCTGCGAGATGAAGAACGTCGGCGCGAACGAGCTCAACCGCCCCATCGCTGGTCCGCTTTCTCGCTGTTCTCGTTGAGTGCACGCGACTGATCCCGAAGTCGCGCAGTCCTGCAACTCTTCCTCTCCTCGCCCAAGGCGACGCTCAAGTTTGCCGCGATCCGCACCCTCGCCAAGCTCGCGCAGACGCACCCGAACGCCGTCCAGGCGTGCAACCTCGACATGGAGAAGCTCATCAATGACGACAACCGCAGCGTCGCAACCTTTGCCATCACCACCCTCCTGAAGGTGCTTTCCTCCAAGGGGTCCCCGCAGTTCACTCGCTCACGCTCCCACCCGCAGACCGGAAACGAGGCGTCGGTCGACCGCCTGATGAAGCAGATCTCTGCGTTCATGTCCGAGATCTCGGACGAGTTCAAGGTCATCGTCGTCAACGCGATCCGCGCGCTCTGCCTCAAGTTCCCCGCCAAGCAGACCGTCATGCTCAACTTCCTCTCGGGCGTCCTCCGCGACGAGGGCGGCTATGACTTCAAGCGTGCCGTTGTCGAGGCCATCTTCGACATGATCAAGTTCATCTCGGACTCGAAGGAGGCTGGTGCGTTCACGCGTTTCGTCCTTCTCCCGTTACTCGCGCTGACTCATCCTTGTCGCAGCCCTCGCCCAGCTGTGCGAGTTCATCGAGGACTGCGAGTTCACCAAGCTCTCGGTCCGGATCCTGCACCTCCTCGGCGTCGAAGGCCCCAAGGCGCCGCAGCCGAGCAAGTACATCCGCTACATCTACAACCGCGTCATACTCGAGAACGCCATCGTCCGCGCTGCCGCCGTCTCGAGCCTCGCCAAGTTCGGCATCAACGTCTCGGACAGCTCGGTCAAGCGCAGCATCAAGGTCCTCCTCACCCGGTGCGCCGTGCTCTTCTTCGCCAGTGCGATCACCATTGACACGCTCTCGCGCTCAGCTGCCTCGACGACGTCGACGACGAGGTCCGGGATCGCGCGGCGTTCAACCTCAAGCTGCTGCAGGACGAGCCTCTCGCCAACACCTTTGTCCGCGACGGTGCGCCCGCTCTCTCCTCTCACCTTGTGCAGCTACTCACTGCCTCGTTGGCAGACTCGACCTTCTCGCTCGACGCGCTCGAGAGCCGGTTGGCGTCGTACATCGCCGACACGACCGCCGTCGAGCAGCCGTTCGACTTCACCGCGGTCCCGAAGGTCAGCAGGGAGCAGGCACTGGAGGTCGCGCGGAGTGCGTACCCTTCTCATCCTGCCTGGCGCGCCCCGCTGACGCCTAACTGCACAGGCTCGCGCAAGGACGACATCGCCTCGGTTGCGATGGCGTCGGACGCATCGGGTGTCGGCGCCGCGCCGCCCACGGCGAGCGAGACGCAGTCGGCGTACGCGAAGCAGCTCGCCGAGGTGCCCGAGTTTGCGGAGTACGGCGCCGTGCTCAAGAGCAGTGGGAAGCCCGTCGAGCTTACAGAGCGCGAGACCGAGTATGTCGTCTCGGCGGTCAAGCACGTCTTCTCGGAGCACGTCGTCTTCCAGGTGCGCCCTCCTTTGTGGCCGGAGCGAAGACGCCGTACTGACGCGGCTCTCCGCAGTTCAACGTGCGCAACACGGTCGACATGGTGCACCTCGAGAACGTCGTCGTCGTCATGCAGCCGTCCGAGGATGCCGACCTCACCGAGGACTTCATTATCCCCGCGTCGTCGCTCGGCCCGAACTCGGACGGCGTCGTCTACGTCTCGTTCACGCGCAACAACCCCGCCGAATACGCGACGGGCGCGTTCGTCAACACGCTCAAGTTCCTCTCGAAGGAGATCGACCCCGAGTCGAACGAGCCCGAGGAGGACGGCTACGACGACGAGTACCAGGTCGAGGAGCTCGACCTCGGCGCGGGCGACTACATCGTCCCCTCGTACGCGGCGTTCGCGACCGAGTGGGACCGCCTCCGCAGCGCCGCGACCGCGCAGGAGACGTTTGCGCTGACGGCGCTCGACAGCCTCAAGACGGCGTGCGACTCGATCCTCGACCTCCTCGGGATGGAGGCCCTCGGCGGGACGGAGCAGCCGCAGTCGGCGTCGGTCCACACGCTCAACATGTCGGGCCTGGTGTGCGGCGGCGGCGGCCAGGTCCTCGCGCGCGCGCGGATGACGTACCAGTCGGGCAAGGGCGTCACGATGGAGCTCACGGTGCGGGCAGAAAACGAGGGCGCGGCGCAGCTCGTCCTCAACGCTATCGCATGAGCGGACGGTAAGTTGGTTCCCTCTCCCCTTGTGTGTTCCTCCTTCCCTCTCTTGCTGTGCAAATACCCTCGTCAGCATCTTTCCCACGGGCGAGAGTGAGCGGAGTCAGAAGCTCGGCGGCACAACGAGAAGGTGCTCTCCGGCGATTCTCTCCTCGCGAGCCCGGTGTGCACGATCAACAGGGTCCATATTGCTATCGGGCGGCAGTACAAGGGAGGGCGAGACGACAGGCGCACAGAGGAAAGCAGGGGGTACTGACAAGAGTGGATACAGGGAAAGACGAAGCACCTCAAGCAAACACGCGCTCCACCTCACGCCTCGACCTCGGCCTTGGCCTCGCGCTCCGACTCCTCCTTGATCGCCTGCGCCGCCGCGCCAAGCGATGCCGCCGCCGCCGACGCGGGCTTCTTGAGCGCCTTGCGCACCTGCGCCATGCTCTTGCGCGCGAGCTGCTCGCGGTACTTGTGATTCACGTACATCACGAGGTAGGCGATCACGGCCTTGCGCTTGGCGATCGTGCGTGCGCGGGCCTCGAGCTCGGCGCGCGCGGCGGCGTCGGGCTTGTGCTCCTCCGCGTCGGCGTCGGACTCCTCGTCGAGGTCGAGCTCGTCGTCGACCTCCTCGGCCTTGCCGCGGTGGCGAGCGCAAGCGGCGCCTCAACGCGCGACTTCTTGCACTGGCTCGGGTGGTCGTCGTCCTCCTCGTCGCTCGACGCGCTGAGGTCCGCCTCGCTCTCGCGCACCGATGCGGGCAGGTGCGCGTGCTCGATGTCGCCCGGCGCGGAGGGAGGCGGAGCTTGTGCACGCGGTGCGTGAGGCGCTCGACGCCCCCGCCGAGACGGGGCGGGAGGAGGAGGTCGGCGAGAAGCTCGCGAGCGAGGGGTACAGCGGCGCCGAGCCTGCGCGCGAGGAGCTCGCGGTCGCGGTTGCGGAGGAGGAGGAGGAGGATGTTGACGGAGAGAGAAGGTGAACGCGCTGCTGCCTGCAACGGGCGACGTCGGCGAGTCGAGCGTGCCGGCGTCGCTCTCGGACGTGCGGAGCGCGAGGAGGTCGCGAATGGGCGGGAGGCGGGACGACGAGCCCGCGCGCGCGTTGATCGGCGCGAGGCGGAGGCCGTCGTCGGACGAGGCGTGCCTCGCGGTCGCAAGCGGCGGGAGGGGCGGGCGCGCGGGCGCCGACGCCGCGCGCGACATGCTCTTGCCCATGAGAGCGCGGCGGCCGCGTCCTTGACCTCGTCGTCGACCTCCATGTCGGCGTCGAGGAGCTCCTGCTCGACCTGCTCCTCGATGCTCATGACGTGCGCCGAGGACGGCGCCGCGCGCTGCAGCCGCCCGACATGGTGGTACTGCGTCGGGCGGTAGTCGTTTGCGATCGTCGGCGCCGCAACCGACTTGGTCAGCCGCAGCTGCGCGTCGTGCGCCTGCTGCTGCTGCTGCTGGCCGGGGTAGCCGTACATGGGCATCGACGTCGGGAGCTGCGGGTAACCTGCGGGCGCAGGTGCGCGCTGGACGTGCGAACCCGCGAGGTTCGGGTAGAGCGACGCTGCGCTTTGCGGCGCGTAGGATGCCGACGACGAGGGCAGGCCGGCGATGTGGCGTTGCTGGTGCTGGTGCTGCTGCTGCTGATCGGGCGCGGCGACGCCGTGGGCGTCGAGTCCAAGCGAGCTCTGCACGTCACCGAGCGAGACGGCCGACGCGGCGAGGTCGGCGTCGAAGTTCTGATTGAGGGAGAGGAGGAGTTGGTTGATCGTATCCACCTCCTCGCGCTCAAAGACGTGGCTGCCCGAGCCGTACTCGGACCCGCCGCTCGACGAACCCGAGTCCTCGCCGTTCGCGGCGACAGGCCGGGCGGGCTGAGCGCGTGCGCCGAGAGCTCGGGCGTGAGGAGGAACGACGAGAGCGAGTCGAGCTGCGCGCCGACGCTCTCGGCGTCCTGGAAGCGCTTGTTCGCGAGCGAGCCGAGGAACGAGCCCGTCGCCTCCTCGAAGCCGCGCTTCTTGCCGGCGACGGCGTTGTTGTTGCCGTACAGCGCGCGCTGCTCGCCGTCGGGGCCAGGCGACGGCGAGAACGAGTTCTCGAGCGAGGACGGCGGCGAGAGCGCGGGCACGTTGCCCGGCGAGAGCGACGACGAGTAGTGCGACTTGTGCGAGCGCGCCGAATGCGCCGGCGAGGGGATGTCCTCGGTCTTGACCTGCGGCGGCGGGTGGTGGTGGTGGTGCGAGGGCGGCCTGTTGCGGCGCGACGGGAGGTTGCGGCGGGTGCGAGTTGTACCCGGGGACGCCCTGCCCGTACAGCGACTGCGGGAGCGACGGGTAGAGCGAATGCGGCTGTGGCGGCGAGGACGATGACGGGGGCGTCGCGACCATGCCCGCCGGCGCGGGCGCCTGCGACATCGAGCCGCCCATGCCGTTCGACGCGGCATCTGCGCCGCCGCGTACTGCGCCTGCGCGGGCGGCGCGGGGAGAAGGCGAACGGCGCGGTCCCGTAGGGGTAGACGCCCGCGCCCTGCGGGAGGAACTGGAGCGCCTGCGCGTTCATCGCCTGCTGGCCGAGCTGCATCGCATACGCGGCCGGAAGACCCGCTGCCATGTTGGGGAGCGTGGCCGCGGCGTGCGCCTGCGAGTTGAGCTGCTGCTGGAAGGCGATGTAGCACGCGAGGTCCATCTGGCTCATCTGTCCCGGCAGCGCGAACTGCGGGTTCACGGCGGGCTGGGCCTGTCCCTGCTGGGCGAACATGTACGGGAAGGCGCCGGCCATGGCGGGGAAGGCGAAGGGGTAGGGGACCTGGGCGACCTGCGGGACGGGCTGCTGCTGGCCCGGCTGCGCCTTGTGCGGGTCGACGGCGTGCGCATGATCGACCGACGAGACGGTGATGGTGCTCTTGTTGACGCGGTGCTGCGCCTGGTGCTCCTCGGTGTGGATCTTCTCGTGCTTCTTCAGGTCCTGCGGGCGCTTGAACGCCTTGTTGCAGATCTGCGAGGTGAGCGCGAGTCAGTCGAGCTCCTCTGCATAGGTAGACAAAACGTACGTTGCAGACGTGCGGCTTGAGGGCGATGTGAACGCGGCAGTGCGACGTGAGGTGGTCGCGCTTCGAGGCCTTGGCACGGCAGCCGGTCCACTTGCACTCGAGCGAGAGCGTCCCGGCGCTCTTGCGGCCTGCAGATGAAGTGTGTGAGTTCGGTGCGAGCGGCGGAGAACGGGAGAGAGGGCGCACCGATGTGCTGAGAGCAGACGTGGTTGAAGAGGTCCTCGGCCGTGTCGAACTGGGTCAAGCACTCGAGCCAGTGGCAGATGTTCTCCTCGTTCTCCTCCTTCTTGGGCATCTTGGGCGGGGCTCGACTGAGTGGGGAGGGCGGATCTGCAGTGGGAGCGAGGCGAGGTCAGTCGTCAACGTCCGACGAGCGCGAAGTGTCCGAGGCAGCGCCGGCACGTCGACGGCGTCGCGCCCCCGCCCCGCCTGCCAGCAAGGCCGCCTGGACTCCAGAGCCCCCTGCTGCAGTTCCCTCCGCATCCCAGCTACACCACGCGCGAGTCCATCGCTGCGCTGCACGGCCGACAAAGGGGGTCGACGGCACGGCGCCGAGCTGGCACAAAGCCCTCAAGGCAGGCGCGCTCACTCGGCGGGTGGACGGTGCGGTGGTCTCCGTGCTGGACGCTGAGTGCGCGCGGTGCAGGAGGATATGGCACGGGGACGGTGGCGACGTCGGGAGCGAGGCTTGGCTTGGCGGAGTGGAGGCGGCGAGGGGGCGAGGAGGGAGGGGGCGCTTACGAGGGGGTGTGCGTGTGCTCCGTCGGTGGCTCTGGCAGTCCTGGCAGTCTGGTCGCGCTGGTGCGGGAGCTTGAGCGTCTTCACTGCGCGGACGAGGACGACCAAGCCTTCGCTCGACCGCTCGCCTTGGCCCGGGGCAATAATCTGCGACACTCGCTCGAGTACTGCTCTCAGGCATCATTACACATATCAGAGAAGCTACGAAGCATCAGAGAAGGACCTGTACGGCTGCAGCGGCGGGCAAAAGCGATGCCGGGGAGAAGGCCCGGCGCTCGCCACAGGCGTCCTACGCGCCTGCTTGCTGCCCGGACCTGGCCATGAGCGTCTCAGACGCCTGCAGGAAGCAACGAGGGCGCTCGGCGTGCTGTTGGGGGATCCGCGTGAAAGCGGGCGCGGGCTCATCGCCTCTTGCGCTCCCGCCCTCCACCGCCTCGCTCCGCCTTCACCAGAGCGCGTGAGTCAGCATGGAACCGCACAGCATCAAGCTCCGCTACACCCTCGACGGCGCCACCACCGTCCGCCGCGCCTCGTTCCACGTCCAGCCCTCCTTCACCGCCCTCGCCGACATCGCGCGCAACCGCTTCCAGCTCCAACCCGAGCAGCAAGTGGAGCTTCTCTACCGCGACAGCGACGGAGACCTTATCACCGTCGTGCGTTCCACTTCCCCGGTCGTCTCTGCGCCACCGGAGCTGACGCGTACCACCCTCCCATCCCCAGTCCTCCGACCAGGAGCTGCGCGAAGTACTTCGGGATGCTCAGTACGGCGTGCGCGCGCACACCTTCGAGCTCCGCGTCAAGGCGCAGCTCGCCGAGTCCGGCGCGACCACCCCGCTCACCACCTCCGAGGCTGCCGACGACTGGGTCCTCGAGAGCGGTGTCGACGCGAGCGAGGCCGAGGGCACCAAGGACAACAGCGCCGCGTCGTCGACTGTGCTGTTCGAGGCTGTCGAAGTCTCCGACGCCGCCTCGGACCCGGAGGAGACGCCCCTCGCGCCCGCCGCACCGGCCGAGCCCGCCTCCATCGCCGAGCGCACGCAGGCGCTCATCGATGCCGAGTTCCCGACGGGCGCTGCGGCGTCCGACCCGCTCGACGAGCCGCTCCCCGACGCGACCTCCGCACCGGAGATGCCGTTCACGGGCCTGCCCTCGTCGTTCGCGTCGCTCCTCTCCGGCCTCCCCTCGCACGCCGGCTCCTTCAGCGCGCACCTCTCGTCGCTCCTCACCTCGCCGCAGAGCGCGCTCGGCCGCCTTTCGACGCTCGCGACCAACCCCGTCGGAGCGCTCGACCTCTCCGACCTCGGCGCCTCGGTCGCCCAGCTCGGCGAGCACTTCTCGGACGCCGCGCGCGAGGTCGTCGAGGGCGTGAGGATGGAGGCCGACGCCGTCCGCGGCGAGTTCGAGCAGTTCAAGCTCGAGGTCGAGCGCGAGAAGGCCCGCTTCGAGGACGAGGTCCGCCGCGCGCTCGAGCAGGCCGCGCAGACGCCCTCGCCGTTCGCGCTGCGCTCGAACGCGCCCGAGCCGAGCGAGATGGGCCCGACCGCCGCGGACGAGGACGAAGCCGACTCCGCCTCGGAGGACGCGGGCCCGGGGGAGCCCGCCCTCCCGCTCGGCGCCGGCGTGCCCGCTTCGCTCGCGGAGCTGGAGCGCCGCCGCGCCGCCGTGCACGCCAAGCGCGCGGCGAAGGAGGCGCGCCGCATCGCGCGCGAGAAGCGCAGGCAGGAGAAGGAGGCGCGCAGGGAGGAGCGCCGCGAGGCCGCAAGGCGGAGAAGGCCGCGCGCAGGGCGAGCAGGGCGGCGGCGGCCTCCGCTGGCCCGGTGGAGAAGGCTGCGGCGCCCATCGAGCAGACGGCTGCTACCGCCGCCGAGAAGGCCGCTGCTCCCGTCGAGGAGGTGCGCGAGGAGTCCGCCGGGGCGGAGATGTCCACCATGCCAGGTGGCCTCCCCGTCTCGCCGCCGCTCCGCCCCACGGCGGTGCAGACTGAGGAGACGACGTGGGGGTCGCGGTACGCCCCTGCGTACCTTCAGGCGCCCGCCGCGGGTGCCTCGGCCCCGACCTCGCACAGTACCGCTGAGGCCTCGCCCGCCCACCACGACGACGACAACAAGCCCGTCCTCCTCACCAATTTCCTCCTCGCGTGCGGCGAGCTCGGCATGGACGTCCGCGCGCACAACACGCGCGTCACCCTCACCGACATCTGGTGCGACCTGCACGGCCGCGGCCTCTCGCGCATGATCGAGCGCGCATGTGACGAGCTCCTCGACATCTAGGCAACCTCTGACTTGGACCTGTACCCCTCACTGTGTAGCTTGCCTCCCGCGCCTCTGTGTGTTGTCGCTTCTCCCCTCCGTAGTCTCCCTCTGTGCCCCCTTGTATGACTCTTCTGCGCGTCTCCCTGAATCGTGTTGCTTTCCCTCTCACGGTACGGCAGAAGAGGTCCCCCGAGAGCCATCGAGACGAGCACACCCTCACGCGTCGACACGTTCGATCCTCGCCCGGTTTTCTTTCTCCGCCAACTGCGTTGCCACGCTCATCTCGCCTCGCAGGCGCCCGCGCCGCTGCACGCACCATGTCTATGCGCCCGTTCGAGCCGGACCTGCTCGTCGAGCAGCCGCCCAAGCCGCCCAAGCGCGCGAAAAAGAGCGCGCCGCGAGCTCGCGCCGCCGGCGCGGGGCGCGCGAAGAAACGCAAGCAGCCGGTCAGGGAGGCGGCGGAGGAGCCGCTGCTGGTGCTTGATGACGCTCTGGCGGCACTGGTGGCGCCCGCCGCGGGAGGGAGCGGATTCGACACGCCGGGAGGGACGGTCGACGAGCTTCAGCTGGATCCGGCGCTCTTCGCTCTCGGTGCGTGCTCTCGCACATCCAGAACAAAGAGCTACTAACGAGCCGAGACGCGCGCGCGCCGGCAGACTCGCTCTTCGCGAACTGCACCGTCCCCCTCGCCGCGTCCGACTTCGCCACCGGTCTCCCGCCACTCCCCGAACCGCCCGCGTCGTTTTACGCGCCTAGCCCGAGCGCAGAGCTCGATATCGACCCCGAGCTCACGCGGCTCGTCGCGCGCTTGTCGGAGTCAGCCCCGCCGCCCGACCCGCTCTTCCAGTTCGACTCTCTCGCATTTCTCCCGCCGCCCCCTTCGACCGCACCCTCCGCCTCGATCCTCCCGCCCCCGCAAACTACTGCGCCGTCCGTTGCGGGAACAGCGCCGCGCTCGCGCACCGCTTCGGCGCACACCGCGACGCCCGCGGGCACGCCGCCGCGAGCGCCGCGCCATCCCCGCCGCCGCCATCCCCGCCGCCGGCGCGCCGTCGCCCGCGCCCGAAGAGCCCGACCCCCGCGCAGGCGACATCCCCGTCGGCTCTCCGCAGCGCGAGCGTCCCGCGCGGGCGCGCCGCGCGGCGATCAAGTGGACGGCGGAGGAGGACGCCGCGTTGCTCCGGTTCAAGGAGGACCGCTCGACGGGGTACGTCGTGTGGAAGGAGGTCGCGGAGCGGATCGGCGTCAAGCATACGGGCGTGCAGTGCAGGGCTAGGTACATGCTGCTCAAGGACAAGCAGAAGAGTGCGTCCCGCCTCTTTCCCTCGCGTGCAGTCCGACTGACGAGCACTTCGCCTGCAGTCAGGAGCTCGACGGAGGACAACCTCACGCAGGGCGCAGGCAAAGACGGCCAGCCCCTCGGTGCGTCCTCCCTTCCTCGCCTCGCCCTCTCCACGCTGACGTCCTTCCCGCTCAGCGCTCCGCCGCCGCCTCCCCTTCCGCGAGTCAGACGACGCCGTCCTCCTCTCGCACGTGATCGACGCGTCCCTCTCGCTCAAGAGCGTCGACTGGTCCGCCGTTGGGCAGACGCTCGACCCCCCGCGCACGGGCGACAGCTGCTACCAGCGCGCGAGGAAGCTCAAGCTCCGGCGGGAGGCGGAACTCGCGGGGCAGGCGGCGGTGGCGGTGAGCACGCCGACGCCGCCGCCGCCACCGCCGCCGCCGTCGTCGCTGCCGATGGGCGCAGTGACGCCTGCGGGCGTTCCGCAGGAGGAAATCCCGCCCGACCTCTATGGGGCTATATTCGCGTCCCGCGGGGATGAGCTCCCCGCGCAGGCGGCCGCTGCGGTGAGCACGCCAACGCCGCCAACGCCACCGCCACCGCCGTCGGCGCCGCTGGATGCATACATGCCCGGAACCCTGCAGGAGGAGGTCCCGCCCGACCTGTACGGAGACGTGCTCGCGCAGGCGCTGCAGGGAAACTTCCCCATCCCGGAGTGAGCCTCCACGCTCGTCGTGCTTGTTGTACCTACCCTGGCAGTTTCCTTTCGCAATCAGTCATTCTTCCAGCCTAGCGATACAACACCGAGAGTCCCACTGTATAAGCCCCTCCCTCCGTCTACTTGGCGTCCGAGTAAGCCTTCCCAAGGTCGTTGAGTGTCCCGTCGTCGGAAGCGATGAACTCGGCGACGGGGTTATCGAGGAAATCGCCTGCGGAGCAAGGTGAGCGCGAGGTGGTCGGGAGCGAAGGGAGGACGCACCGAAAGCAGCGTAGCGCTCGATCCAATCCTGCTGCTCGAGCCAAGGTACGGCGAACTCGAGGAACGTCTTCTGCTCGTCAGGCGTGCCGGTGCCCATGAACTGCGCAAGGGAGGGAGGGAGAAAGGGAGGGCGAAGGCGGCGATGAGGACCTGAACGCTAGCGGTTCAGCCACGAACACACCTCCGTTAACCATATGGGCTTGTTCAGCGTCGAATGCGACTCCTCAAGGTATTTGGTAAAGTAGGCCGTGTTACTACGGACTTGCGAAGGTTAGCTCGAGGCGAGGAGCGCATCTCGAGCAGGCAAAACTCACACTGCCGAGTCGTACCAATGCAACTGCGAGACGAGTCAAGGTCAGAGACAGCGCAAGAAGCGACGACTGTGGAGCGCGGACGAACCGCGACCGCGTCGATCGTGCACCCCGAGCACGCAGCCAGAAACTCCTGCAGCCACGGCACGCCCAACGCGCTCCCATTGTCGAGCTTGACGCCGTTCGTCACGCCCGGGCTGACGAGTTTCGCCGAGCCGGCGAGCGGCTCGACTTGGTCGAGCCAGAGCTGTGCGGCGGCCGAGGGGGAGAGGTTGGCTTGCTCGGGGAGGTCGGGCTCGTTGAAGCTGTGGGCGCTAGGTGCTCAGGCTCGTGCTATGCTAAGAAACGGGCAAATCGAGAACAAACCCTAGGACGTGCGTCGCGCCTGCCTTGATCGCGGCGTTCGCGTTGTCCGTCCAGCCATCGAGGCTCTTCGTGCCCCATCTGCGCCCATGCGTCAGCAGCTCCACCTTCACAAGGCAATAGAAAGCACGCACAGCATCGGAACATACATCGCCCCGTCCCTGATCCCGTCACCGCCGGTGCTAGCCCAGTTGTACGCCCAGCAGATGTCGAGGTTCGTGGTGTACTTGGCGTCATTGTACCCAACGCCCTTCCTGCATCCGTTTGACGACGACGTCGACGCGGGAGAAGAGGCGGCGGAGGTGGACGAGGGCTGCGGGTCGCCGCTGGAGGAAGAGGGCGAGGCGGTCGCCTTTCCCGTCGACTTGCCTTCGCCTGCTTCGCCGGTCGCTGTGACGTGCGAGGAGGACGCCGATCCTCCCGTCGTCGTCTGTGGAGATTCCGGTCAGGCGCTTCGTGGAGGTCAAGAAGGCGAGAGGGCGGAGAGCAGCTTACCTTGCTCGACCCTCCCGCTCCTCCTCCGCCCGTCCCCGCGCTCCCTCCGGTTCCTGCCGTCCTTCCCGCCGTGCCCACAATCCCTGCCGTCCCCCCTGCTGCGCCGCTGTGCCCCTCTGCCGCATTCTCGCTCCCGCTCGTACTCGAGGATCCGCCCGACTGGCGGAGGTAGAACCACACGCCTGCGCCAATTGCGAGCAGGAGCAATGCGATAAGAATTGCGACGAGGACGGTGTTGCTACGCTGCTCGCGTCGACGGGGCCGACGGTCATGCTGGCGCGGGACAGCAAGATCAGCGTAACGACGGAGGTCTGCGAGACGAGCGAGCGCGCACCTTCCCCCCTCCCGCGCCTCCTTCCCCGTCCGACTCATCCCCGCTCGGCGCCCCATCGTCGTCGGAAGAACTCCCACGCCTCCCTCCGCTCTCGTCGCCGCTCCTGCTCGAGGCGCTCCCTCCGTCGGAGCGCGAGTTCGAGTCGCTCGAGGAGGAGGAGGTCGACGCCGAGCGGAGGCGGTGGTGCCGGGGCTGCATGCATGTGGCGAGCGTGAGTTCAGAGCGGGAGAAGGAAAGCGGGGAGAAGAGCGAGAGACGGGGCGGCATGCATGTGGCGAGCGTGAGTTCAGAAGCGGGAGAAGGAAAGCGGGGAGAAGAGCGAGAGACAGGAGACAGGAGTCGAGCCGGACCCTCCGCGGACGGCTCCTGCGCAGGCTCCTCCTCTCGTGTGTGGGAAGCGGACTGAGAGGTGATACCGGGAACGTCTAGATCGGCAGAAAAGAGGCAGAGAGAGAGAGAGGAGAGGGAGAGGGTGCAGCGTAGTACGGGAACGCGTTCCTTTTGGCCAGAAAAGAGGGGCAGGGGGCAAGAAAAGGGCGGGTCCAACCGGGAGACACAAACAATCGACGGAGAAAGTGCAAAGAGAGGGCATGAGACGAACTCATTAGAGGAGGAACGACAGCGGGGACTGGGGCGAGGAGAGGTCAGCGGAAGAGATGGAGGGCGAGAGCGGGCGCACCTCCAGGTACGACTTGAACGCCTTGAGCCACCTCGCGCCGACCGCGCCGTCGACGACGCGGTGGTCGCACGACAGCGTCGCCTTCATGACGCTGACCTCCTTGAAGCCCTTCTCGGCCGACGCGTCGAGGACGAGCTTCTTCTCGGTCGCGCCGATCGCGAGGATGCACGACTGCGGCGGGTTGATGATCGCCGTGAACGAGTCGACGCCCATCATGCCGAGGTTCGAGATGGTGAACGAGCCGCCCTGGTACTCCTCGGGCTTGAGCTTGCCGTCGCGCGCCTTGGCCGCGAGCTGCTTCGCCTGCGCCGAGATGGTCGCGAGGCCCTTGCGACCCGCGTCGGCGACGATGGGCGTGATGAGGCCGTTGGGGGTGGCGACCGCGACGCAGATGTCCTGCGTCTCGTACTGCCGGATGAAGTCGCCGTGCCAGCCCGAGTTGGCCTCCGGGACGTCCTGGAGCGCGAGCGCCGACGCCTTGACGATAAAGTCGTTGACCGAGAGCTTGACGCCTGCCTTGACGCCGTCCTTGGGCGCGCCCGCCGCGTCGGCCGCCTTGGCCGCCGTGTTGAACGCCTCGCGGAGCTTGCTCACGCGGTCCATGTTGACCTCGACCGTGAGGTAGTAGTGCGGCGTGCTCGCCTTGGACTCGGTCAGGCGCTGCGCAATGACGCGGCGCATGTTCGACACGGGCGTGTCGGTGTAGGCGGCGCCGGCGCCAGCGGCGGGCGACGCCTTCGAGGCGGCGGCCGGGCCAGCCGGCGCGGCAGCGGCACCCTTGCCGGCCTGCGCAGCGAACTTCTCGACGTCCTCCTTGAGGATGCGGCCCTCGGGGCCGGAGCCCTTGACCTGGGCGAGGGGGACGCCCTGCTCGAGCGCGAGGCGCTTAGCGAGCGGGGTGGCGAGGATGACGGGGCGGTCGGTCGAAAGCTCGAGCGAGCCCTCCTTCTTCTGCTTGGGCTCGTCCTTCTTGGGCGCCGGCGCGTCCTCCTTCTTCTCCTCCTTGACCTCCTTCTTCTCCGACTTGGTCTCCTCCTTCGGCTCGGCGACCTCGGTCGCCTCGCCCTCCTTCAGGACGCTCTGGATCGCCGACTCGGAGAAGTCGTCGCCCTCCTCACCGAGGATGGCAACGGTCGAGCCGACCTGGACCGCCTTGGAGCCGTCGCCAACCTGCGCGCGCGCGTCTCGTCAGCTTCAATCCCTCATGAGCGGGCAGAGTGCAGCGCACAATGATCTTGCCGAGGACACCCTCGTCCTGCGCCTCAACATCCATCGTCGCCTTGTCCGTCTCCTGCGGGCGGTGCACAGCCGACGCGGGGTCAGCGGGCGCTCCCAACGGGACGAGGAGAGGGCGATTCGCACGATCTCGAGGAGGACGTCGCCGGGTGCGAAGGACTGGCCCTCCTTAACCTTCCACGAGGCGATGCCGCCCTCGGTCATGGTGGGCGACCTGCGCGGCGGTGGGAGCGGCTCATCAGCTCGACTCGGTCTAGCGCGAGAAGGGTCGCGGACGCACATGGCGGGGAAGAGGAACTTCTGGAGGGCGGCGGGCGTGGGCGTCGCATGGAACTCTGCAGGTGCGAGAAGGGCGAGAGTGGTGGTCGAGGCGAGCGAGGAGCGGAGGGCGGCGCGAGCGCGTCAGCTGAGCTCGTGCGGTGGGACGAGCGCGGGTGCGGGTGCGCGTGGGACGGGAGAGCCGGGGGACGCACGGCGGACGGCGTAGGTGCGGGCGCAGGCGCGGGCGCGCTGGGCGAGGAGGTTGCGGACCATGTTGGGGATTCGAGGCGAGAGGAAGGGGGAGGGGCGAGGGGCGAGCCGCTGCAGAGGGGGCCTTGTGTCAGTCTCTGCGTGTGAGTACCAGGGTGCGCTCTCGCTCACCGTTGCGAGGGACGACGGGGACGAAGCGAGGGGGCGGCGTCGCCTCGAGCGCGACTCTCCCTTGTCGATGAACCGCTCCCGCTCCTCCCGCTCACTCGTGCACGCTGGACTCACCTCTAGTCACATACTCGACTCGGATCAGGACACTCCCGCTTGCGTTGGACCCGCTGCAGCTGCTCCCGCCCTCGCTCCCCTCCTCATCGCCGCACACGGCGGAGATGCCCTGGCTCGCTTCATGTCGCTCTGTCGCGCTTCTCCGCTTGCGCACAACGTCGAGCCCACTCAGGACGAGGTGGGCCCCAACGCGCTCGTTCGCTCGTGCCGTCAGGCCGTTCTCGCGCTCCTCGACCTGCTGCTCCCCTCTCTCGGCCGGCGTTGCTCGGGCTCACGCGCCATCAACTCCGTCAAGACGACTGCATGCTCCTAATCTCTGCATCGTGTCCGCGTTGAAGGGACAGGGAAGGCACGCTGGAATTGCTCAGGCGAATCGAGGTACACAACAAGGAGGGCGGGAGGTATGCAAAGCACTGCGGGAGAGGGAGGGAAAGCAGCAAATCCACACGCGCACGGCACAAACGATAAACACGAAAGGAGAGGACCCAGTTGCTCAGGGCTCGGCGACCGAGGCATTGCGGAGGAGGCCCTCGACGCGCGCGACCTCCTTCTCGAGCGCGGTGTTGCCGCGCTCGAGCCAGAGGATATAGCTCGCCGCCTGGGTGAGGACGACGCTCTTGCTCGCGTTGGTCGACACCTCGCCCCGGCGGCCGCGCCCGCGCCCGCTGCCCTTGCCCTTGCCCTTGCGCTTCTTTGCGCCCGCAGCCTCCTCCTCCTCCTCTTCGCCTGCGCCGCCGCCCCCACCACCCCCGCCCCCGCCGAGGACGATCCCGCTCGCGTCCTCGCCGGCGACAAGCAAGCCGACGAGGTCGGCGAACCCCACGCGGATCGCGTTCCGCCGCTTCTGCTCGCTGAGGATGTGGTTGCTCCGCTTCTGCGACTCGCTGAGGGGCGCTCCGCGCGCCCCGCCGCCGCTGGTCGCAGGCGGGCTCGCGCTCGCGCCGTCCTCCGCCTTGGGCGAGAGCGACGTCCTCGCGCTCACGCCAACGCCAGGCGCAGGCGTCCCCTCGGGCACCGCGCGACTGAGCGACGGCCTCGCGCCGGCGCCCCTCCTCCCCCCACGCCCCGCCGGCGCGCGCTTCGCCCGCCCGCGCGCCGCACTCGGTGCCGCAGCACTGGGCTCGTCCGCCGCTCCACCAGGCGGGGCCATCTCCACGTCTCCCGCCGCATCCACCCCCGGCGCGGCGCGCGCAAGCGACACCCTCGCCTTCTTCCCCCTCCCGGGCGCAGCCGCCCCTCCGCGGGCCTTGCGGCGCGTCCCGCGCGTCCCACCACCCGCGCCCGTCGCGCTGGGCTCGAAATCAGGGTCTGAGTCGTGCGCCGCCGCCGCCGCCGCGACGCCGAGCGCATCGTCGTCGTCCTCCTCGTCATTGTAGTCGTCGTCGTCGAGGTCCTCGGCGAGGGCTGCGCGCGGGGGGCTTGCAGCGCGGAGGGAGAGCGGCGGCGGGGGCGGGCCGGCGGTTAGCATCGAGGGGGGCGGGGCGGCGCCCGCTCTGAGCGTCGCGGGCGGGGGCGGGCCAGCAGTGAGCGACGGAGGGGGCGCCGCACTGCGTGGGGGCGCGAACCCCGGGGCGGTCGCCGTCCGGCCGCTGCCGCTGCTCGGTGTGCTGGTGCTCGAGCTCCCCCCTGCTCCGCCGCCGCCGCCGCCGCGGAGGCTCATCCCGCCGACATCGCGGCCGAGCGAGTCGCGCTCGCGCCGCTCGCGATCGGTGTAGAAGCTCGCGGTGCCTGGCGGACTGGGCATGCCCGGCGGCAGGACGGGGTTGAACAGGAAGTCCGAGTCGACGTCGAGCGTCGTGAGGAACGAAGAGAAGAGCGCCGTTTCCGCGCTGTCGAAGAGTGGGGCGGGATCGGGCGTGGGGAGCGCAGGCGGTGCAAAGGGCGTGCGCGAGCCGGACGCGGACGCGGACGGCGAGGCGAAGGACGGGAGGGGCGAGAACGCGCCGCTCGAAGAGGTAAAGGGGGAGAAGGGGCGGGCGAAGGGGCCCGCGCCGCTGGGCGGGGGCGCGCTGAAAGCCGTCAGGTCGACGGAGGACGAGTACTCGAAGTCTGCGGGCACGCAAGGAGGAGTGAGCACCGCGTGTCGAGCAAGTCCGGATGCCGGCGACCAGGGTGAGCGGCGAGGACGAGAGCACATCGATCCAGCGCGAGCGGCAACGCTATGCAGGCGCTGTACTACCCGCGCAGGTGCTCCGATTGACCCTCACGCAAGCTGCACCGCCGACGAGCAAGTGCGCTCATCCCGCCTCCATCTCGCCCTGCGCCGAACGAGAGCAGGTGAGGAGCGAGGGCGCGCACCTTCGTAGGACCCGGGTTCGGTGAGGAAAGCTGCGTCGACTCTGCCGCCGCCGAGTGCGCTCTGGTGCGCGAGCGAGGTCCACGAGCGGTGCAGCGCGGACGAGTCGTCGTCGAGGTCGGAGCCGCCGTGCATGGGGGCTGCCGCGAGAGTGGGTGTGCTCGGCGAGGGCGTGCGCGTGGCCCTGTGCGCTCTGGAGGGCGGTCCGGGAGAAGCGAGGGGCGGGACGGGGGCAGAGCCGCGATGAGCGTGCGAGGCGTGCTCCCGCTCTCAGACTCGCGCGGGTGGATAGGTTGATGGTGTATACGAAAGTGTACTGCACCCTCTCCTGTTACTCGCAGGCCTTCCCGGGGTGCGCGCTTGACCCCACCTCGGTCCTCGCGTCGCCTCCACTTGCCGCCCTCTCGCTCCGCCAACGCTCCCCTCTGGCGCAGAGCTCGATCTCACGCAGGGCATGTCGGTCCCAGGCGCATTCTCCCCGCACAGCGACTCGGACTCGGACGCGAGCTTCACCTCTGGCCACCTCGCCCACCTCGAGGGCATCGCCGCAATGTCCTCCGACGACGACCCCGACTTCGAACCCGGCAATGCAGAGGACGACGGCGATGCCTTCTTCATCGACGACGACGACGACGACGACGCCTCGGAGGGCGAGGACGGACCGGGCGACGGCGGCGATCCCCACCAGCACGACGGCTCGGATGAGGCGGGCGAGGAGAGGACGACGACGCGGGCGGCGCAGGAGCGCAGGACGACGACCGGCCGCAGCTCCGCATCGGGCTCAACCCCATCACCCGCTCCGTCATGCTCATCGATGACGATGGCAACGCGCGCCCGCTCACCGCCGCCGACCTCGCCGGCACCAACGTCTCCCTCACCATGATCCGCAACATGCTCCTCCGCAACCTCGGGACGGGCGCACGGCGAGGAGGGCGCGCGGCGCGGTATGACGACGACGAGGACGACGAGATGGACGGAGAGGAGGACGACGACGAGGACTGGGGGTGCGTTCTCCTCCCTTTCTCTCCCATCTTGGCTCGCCGCTGACCCTCTTCGCGACAGCCCTTCGCACAGGCCTGCGAAGCAGTACTACCCGATCATCGAGGTGCCGCAGGAGAACGGCATGCGCCTTGAGCGGGCGGCGCGTTCGGCCCGGTGCGTCCTTCGCCTCGTCCTTTTCTGCCCGTTCCCCGCATCACACCTGACTCTCCCTTGCCGTCGCTGCAGCCGCCACGGAAGTACGACACGACCAAGCGGCGCAACTGGCTGCACGCGCCAACCACCTCGGACTACCTCCGCTCACGCGAGCTCGACTTCCGGCGGCCGCTCAAAGAAGCGCTCGGCGACCTCATGCTGCCCAACTCGAACGGCGTCGAGGTGGCGCAGTTCGCCGAGCCCGTCTACTCGGGGCAGTACAGCGCCGACGGGACGTTCTTCTACGCCGCGTGCAAGGACTACCGCGTGTACGTGTACGACACGAGCACGGCGCCGCGCGTCGGCGACAAGTCGGTCACGGACCAGGCCGAGCCGCGCTCTCTCGGCCGGTACTGGTCGCACCGCATGAGCCTCAAGGTGCAGAAGATCGCGCAAGGGTCCGCAGCCAACTGCAGCTGGACGCTGACGGACGCCGAGCTCAGCGACGATAACCAGTGGCTCATCTACTCGAGCATCACGCCGCGCGTGCATATGGTCCGCACGGGGCAGGGCGGTGACTGGGGCGCCGACGACGGCGAGCAGCACACGCTCGACTTTTCCGCAGGGTCGCACTACGGCTTCGGCGTGCGTCCTCTTCTCCTCTCGTTCCCGTTGAGGCGGCGGCCCTGACCCGTTGCTCATCGCGCAGATCTGGTCCGTCCGCTTCTCGCACGACGCGCGCGAGATTGTCGCGGGCGCGCGGTCCGGCCTCGTGCTCGTGTACGACGTCGAGGCACAGCGGACGACGCTCCGCGTCCGGGCGCACCAGGACGATACGAACGCCGTCGCTTTCGCGAGCGCGAGCGACTCGAACCTCCTTGTCAGCGGAAGCGACGACTGCTTTGTCAAGGTGTGGGACCGGAGGAGCCTGGATGGCGAGCGCCCGAGCGGGACGTGCGTCGGGCATACTGAGGGCGTCACGTTCGTCGCGCCCAAGGGCGACGGGAGGTACATCCTATCGAATGGCAAAGACCAGGGCATGAAGCTGTGGGAGTGCGTCCGCTCTCCTTCCTTCTTCCGCTCGAGGCGGAGGCTGAACAGCGCCACGCAGCTTGCGGATGATGACGAGCAATTCCGACTTTGAGCGCCTCCGCCTCGACCGCAAGAGCTTCTCGATCCACGACTTTGACTACCGCTACGGGCGCTACGCCAAGCCGCGCTTCGTCACACACCCGGTGCGCAACCCACCCTCCCTCGTCCGCTATGCTATACTGACGCCTCACCCGCCCGCAGCACGACGTCTCGGTGATGACCTACCGCGGGCACGCCGTCCTCCGCACGCTCATCCGGTGCCACTTCTCCCCGCTCGCGACGACGGGGCAGCGGTACGTCTACACCGGCTCCGCCGACGGGCGGATCCACGTCTACTCGCTCGACGGGCGCATCGTGCAGGTGCTCGACCGCGCGCAGGCGCACCCGCTCCTCGACCGCGTCGGGCGCGTACGCCGACCCGTCCGAGCTGCGCCTCCGCGGCGCGCCGAACGACGCCCGCCGCAGGAGGGGGTACGCGCCCCCGATCGTCCGGGACGTGAGCTGGCACCCGTTCGAGCCCAAGATGATGAGCACGGCGTGGGAGGACGCGGGCGGCGTCGAGGGGAGCATTGCGCTGCATGAATGGGCGGGGCGCGGCGAGGCGCTCGAGGACCGCGTCGAGCGGGCGGCGCAGGAGGCGCGGGTAGGCGCGCCGGGGTGGGTTCGATTCGTGCCTTTTCCGAGTGTAGTCCGCTTCGAGTCTCTGTTGTTGCTTGACATCTCATCCGCTTCCACCACGCCCGCTCCTTGAGCGAGAGAGGGGACCTTCGCAAGACGAGGAGGAGAGGGTGTCGCATGTCGCCTCTTTTTCGGGCTGCGGCTGGGCTGTACGCGAGTGAGTCAGAAGCAGGTAGAGCTCGTCACCCAGCACTCTGCGCGGTGCTAGGTGAGCGACTCTGCGGCTCCACGTCCTCATCGCGGTCTCGCTCGTTCCTCCGCGCGTCGTCACGATGGCCGGGTACACGTACGACACCAGTGGCCAGGTGCGCCCCTCTGCACTCCTCTGATGCGCGCTGCGCCCCCGCTGACCCTCCCCGCGCGGTGCCTGCAGTCGTACTTCTTCCTCCTCACCGTCCTCCTCCTCGTCCTCCTCCCCTTCACCTATGCCACCCTCTTTGGCGGCGCAGAACGCGCAGCGGCGCGTGTAAAGGCCCCCTGCACGGGCTGGAACCGCAAGACGGCAGAGGCGAGGCGCGCGGGCGGGGCCAAGGGCGCCATCGGCTTCCGGTGCGTCCTCCCTCTCCCTCCACCTCCGGAGCAGCGGGGGTAACGCTGACCGCTCGAGGGCATTCACAGGCACGCTCTCCTCGCCATCGGATGGCTTGCCTTCGCCGTCGTCGTCCAGCGCGCGCATGATCGAGGGCGAGAGCGCCGCGTTTGACCCTTTCACCATCCTCGGCGTGTCCTCCGTGCGTCCATTTTCTCCTACGCGGTATGCAGTATACTGACGCGCACGGGGACGATCAGAGCGCGACGGAGAAGCAGATCAAGAAGCACTACCGCAGGCTCTCGCTCAAGTTGTGCGTGCCTTCCCGCATCCTGCCTTCCCTGGACTTCGGTGCTGACGTTCCTTCCGCAGTCACCCGGACAAGCTCGTCCTCGCGGAGAACCAGACCAAGGAGGAGGCTGACTCCCACTTCGTCGAACTCACCAAGGCGTACAAGGCGTGCGTCCGCCTACATCCTCGCGCTTCCCCCAGTCGCTCACCGATCAGTCGCACACAGCCTCACCGATGACGTGAGCCGCCGGAACTACGAGCTGTATGGCCACCCCGACGGCAAGCAGGAGTTCAGCTCCGGCATCGCCCTCCCCGCCTGGATCGTCGAGAGCAAGAACTCGCCCATCGTTATCGGCGCGTACGCGCTCCTCCTCGGAGTGGTCCTCCCCGTCCTCGTCGTACGCCCCGCCCGCTAAACCCTCTACCTTTTGTCGAAGCTCACCTCCTTCCCTCTCTCAGGGCCGCTGGTGGTACGGCACGCGCAAGCTCACCAAGGACGGCGTGCTCAACTCGACTGCCGCCAAGTACTTCCACGCGCTCAAGGAGGAGACGACGTTCCCGCAGCTGCTCGACATCCTAGCCTCGTCGGACGAATTCGCCGTCGACCCCAAGCTTCTCAAGCTTCGCAAATCGCCCGGAAAGGCCGCCGTCGACGAATACGCGCGCTCGTCTCGACCGTCCGCGAGGGCGTCGACGGCAAGGCTGGCTGGGAGGGGTACGCGACGTGGACCCCGGCGAAGAAGCGCGCGAGGGTCATGATCGCGGCGTACCTCCTCCGCCTCCCGCTCAAGGACACCAGCCTTCTCAAGGGTGCGCCCTCTGCGCTCTTCTCCCTTCCGAGAGTCCGCTAACCCGCCCGCACGACCGCAGAGAAGTACCTCACCGCCTCGATCGCCCTCCCGCTCTGCTCCGGCCTCGCGTCGATCGCGCTCGCGCACAACTGGCTCTCGACCTACATCTCGATCTTGCACCTGCAGCAGTTCCTCCTGCAGGCGGTGCACCCCTCGTCGTCGCAGCTCCTCCAGCTCCCGCACATCACGCCCGAACTCGCTGCCCGCGCCCAGAAGCTCGGCGTCGAGACGGTGCAGCAGTTTGGCGAGTTGAAGCCCGCCGAGGTCGAGAAGATCCTTGCGGGCCTTCCCGATGCCGGGCGCAAGGACGCGTACGAGGTCGCGCGCAGCTGGCCCGTCGTCGACTTTGTCGGCGCCAAGTTCGAGGGTGCGTCCCGCGTCTCTCCATCTCAAGCCGCACCGCTAACACCAATTCTGCACACAGTCGCCGGCGAGAAGGTCGTTACGCCCGGC
Source organism: Rhodotorula kratochvilovae (assembly GCA_019926025.1). NCBI lineage: Eukaryota > Fungi > Basidiomycota > Microbotryomycetes > Sporidiobolales > Sporidiobolaceae > Rhodotorula > Rhodotorula kratochvilovae. The sequence continues at coordinate 195,681 of JAHSUG010000020.1, read as the reverse complement.
GCGATCGTCTCGTTCGTGCTCAAGCTGCGGCTTGCGCCGCCGGGCTCGCCGCGCACGACGCCCGAGGTCGTGAGCATCACGCACGACACGGCCGATGAGGGCGACGAGCAGTCGATCGAGGAGCTCATTGGCCGCAGGAGCCAGAAGGACGAGGGCGTCGTGCCCACCCCGCTCGCGCACGCGCCGCACTTCCCCAAGGTGCGCCCATCTCTCGCCGTCTGGACGCAGAGGAATGCTCACACTCTCCTCCCACCCCCGCAGAACCGCAAGCCGGCGTGGCACATCTTTGTCGGCGACCACAAGCTGAACCGCGTCTTTGTCGCGCCGCACCGCTTCACCGACATGGGCACTTCGGCCGTCCGGACCGTGCGCATGTCGTTCCAGGCGCCGCCCGGCCCGGGGTTGTACACGTTCCAGGTGTACGTCGCGAGCGACTCGTTCGTCGGCGCGAGCGTGCAGAAGGACATGCGCATGAAGGTCGAGCCGCCGCGTGAGGGCGACGAGGCCGACGACGAGGACGAGGACGACGACATCTCGGAGCCGGAGGAGGACTCGCTCGCGGGGCAGATGGCGCTCATGAAGGGGCAGCCGGTCAAGCGGCGCTCGGACTCGGACGAGGAGGACGACGACGACGACAGCGAGACGGAGTCCGAGTCGGAGAGCGAGTCGAGCAGCGACTCGGACTCGGACAGCGACTAGGGCGGCGGCGTGTCTAGCTGGTCGTTTTGCAAGCAATCCCGCATTTCCGCATCACACACTCTCTCTTTGGCCACGAGAGGGTGAGATCGTTTGTGTCTGTATTGCCAGCCTATCGAAGGGCGAGGAATGGATGCTATGCGTCGACAACAGCCAGGAGCGCGCGAGTCGGGGTCGTGTATATGAAAAGCGGCGGTCGGGGAGTGCATCAAGGATGAGGAGAAAAGAGGAAGGGAGCCAGCCCGTCACGAGGGAGAAAATGGAAGGGGGGTCCTCACTGCCCGCTCTGCGGCGGAGGAGGCGGGAACGCCGACGCGGACGAGGGCGTAAGCCCGTGCGGGCCGCCTGCGCCCTCGGCGGGCGAGAGGCGGTACGTCGAGATCGGGGGAAGGGTACGCCTGCGCGGGTCTGCAGCGTGCGGGCCGGGCGGGACGAACGACGCCGCGGACGCGCCGCCGGGCGGCGGGAGCGGCGGCGCGAGCATCCCCGGCGAGTGCTGCCCGTGCTGCTGCTGCTGCTGCGGGTGCGCGTGCGAGCCCGGCAGGCTCTGCGGCGTCGGTGGCGCGGCACCGCCGCTTGGGCTCAAGGGCGAAAAGCTCGAGAAAGACGGCGGGCGCGAGAGCCACCGCTGAGCTTGTGCGGGTCGAAGAGCCCTGCGGGGGGCGGGAGTGCGCCGCCCTGCTGCTGCGGCGGGTGGACGTGCAGGCCTGCCCAGTCAGGGGCGGCAGGGTACTGCTGCTGCTGCGGAGCGCCGGCGACAAGCCCGCCGGGGGCGTACGACGTCGAGATGGGCGGGAGGAGCGCGGGCGGAGCGCTCGGCGGCATGCGGTGGTGCAGCTGCGCGCTTTGCTGCGCGAGCGACTGCCGCGCACGCTCGATCACACCGTCGTACCCGCTCCAGGCCCAGCCCGCGAGCTTGACGACATCGATGCAGCGCGAGACCTCGTCGACCTTCGTCGACCAGGCGTAGTCGCTCGGCCCGCCCTGCTCCCATGCCGGTGTCTCGACGAGCTGCGTGAGGAAGTACGAGCTGTACTCGACTGTCACGGTCGCCGAGAAGAGCAGGTTCCCGCCGTAGCGATACTGCGTGCAGCGCTTCGTCAGTCGCGCTCCGAAGCACGAGCAGGAGAGAGGGAAGACGCACCAGCAGCTCGCAGTAGTCCCTCGCGCCGCGGAACAGCCTCTCGTCCGACTGGCGCAGCAGCCTCCGGAGCAGCTCGGCGTACTCGGCGTCGCCCTCCGCAAGCGCCTGCGTCGCCGCCTTGGTGTCCTCCTCGCGGAGGCGGTCCGCGAGACAAAGATGAATGCCGAGGAGGTGCTGCGAGCGCATCGCGACGAGGTCGCGGAACCTGCGCGCGGGGGCGGGAGCGGTCAGCGCGGCGCAGCGTGCGGGAAAAGGAGCGAGCGTACCAGACGTCGGGGTTCTGCGAGTTGGCCGGGAACGTCGTGTGCTGCACCGAGTTGTGGAAGATCTGGCCGAAGCGGTTGCCCTCGTCGATGTCGGCCCACAGCTCGTGCATCGTCTGCTCCGTGACCCGTTGCCGCCGGGCGATGGCTGCGAACGGTAGGATCCGTCAGTCCTGACCCCGAGCGAGGAAGAGGAGCGAGGACTCACGCCCGGTGAGGCGCACGACCGTGTTGCGGACGATCGAGACGAGGTAGCGGAAGATGCACGCGACGGCGATGCCGGAGAGGGTGGACGGGTCGGTCGAAGTGATGTACGGGATCGGGTCGGCGGTGAGGCTCCCCGTGAGGAGCGGCGAGAAAGCGGAGAGGTCGTCGTCGGTCCTGCGGGGCACGAAGGTGAGCGCCCGCGCGTCGAGGAGGATGACGAAGCTCACAGGCAGCAGAACCTCCCGCCAAACATGGCCGCGAGCGAATCGCGCGTGTACACCATCCAGAGGAGCGTCCCGTTCGACGCCTGCTCGGGGCGCAGAGGCCGCTCGGTCGGGTCGTCGCACCGGTCGAGCTGGAGGTTGCGAAGGTGCTCACTCGCCGCAGCGAGGAGGTACCGCCCTGTCGTGCTCGTCCGCTTGGCGTCGCTCCCTGCAGCGACGACTGAGCGAGTCAGCGCGGGCTCCGTCAGGCGAACGAGAGGAGAAGAAGGGAGACGGACAGGTAACGAGGAACTCGAGCAGCGTCAACGCCGCGCAGCACACCGAGCTGGCGAGCCGCAGAGCACCCCGCTGGTCGACTGCCGCCATCGCACGCTCCATCGCCGCTCGCGCGAACTCCTCTCGCCGTTTCCCGACAGGCGTGAAGTCCCGCCCGCCGCCGCTCCGCAGCTCCTGCAGCGTCGGTGCACCGGAGCCGACGACAGCTGGGTGGTCGGTGAGGCGCGCGGCCCATGCCTGCGGAATCCGGAGAGCGTGAGCGGACACGTCCGGAGTGAGAAGAAGCGGAACGCACCTGGATGACAAGCGCCATGCACTCGTTTGCCGGGCTCAGGTTCTCGAGCATCCGCCCAGCATTCTCCCACGCCGAGAGGAAGAGCGAGACGTCGACGAGTGGGCACTGCGGTTGGAACATGTCGAAGAAGGTGCGAATGAGATCTGCGGGCGCGAGAGGTGTTAGTCCTGCTTGTCTCGTCGAGTTGGCGAGTGAGAACGAGAGCGCACGGTCGCCGAGGTCATGATTGAGGCACATCGAGGCGAGGCGAGTTGAGGGAGAGCGCGGGTCGAGAGGGGAAGCAGCGGAGAGGGAGAGGAGTCGTGGATCTTCTGCGAGGTCGTACTCTGGCTTGACGGGCGAGGGCGGCGAGGTGAGGCTTGAGACATGCCGCCGTTATCGCCGTACAACGCTCTGCGGAGGAAGCCGCGCGTCAGTCTCCGCTCCACGAAGAGGGTCACGGGGACGGGACGCACTTGGCCTGGTTGATGAGCTTCCCTCCGCGCACGACCTTGGGCTTGTTCTTGACGTAGGTGTCGGTGCAGCTGTGCACGAGAGTCAGCTTGTGCGAAGAAAGCAGCCGAGGGAGGCACGCACTGGATCGCCTTGCGCGTGCACTCGCTGCAGTCGCCGCCGTCCTTCTCTGCCTTGTCGCACTTCACGCGGCGAAGACGGCACGAGTCGCATGCTCTGCAGGAGCACGGGCAGTCGTCAGTGCCGAGTACGCATAGCACGAGCGCAGTCTCCCCGCATCTCTTCCGGAAGGAGGACAGCGGACGCACACGAGCTGTTTCCGTTTCTTCTTGGGGTTCCCGTCCTTGTCCAGCTTGGCTCTGCGCCCTCTTGCTCGCCTTCCTCCTCCTGGGCCACTGCCGTCCGCTTCGCCGCCGTCGCCGCCCGCCGCTTGCGCGAACCGGGCATGGAAGGCGCCCGCTCCGCCGCCGCCGTCGATGGGGGAGGGCGTCGCTGCGTCCGAGGGGCTCACAGTGCGGGCGCTGGCGCTGGCGCTCGAAGGCCCGGCGGCCATGGAAAGCGCGGAAGGCGGCAAGGGCGGCGAGGAGGGGGCGACGGGCGAGTGATCGAGGACGCGGCGGCGGGGCTCGCAGGGGTGCAGCGCCGCGGGGTTGCTCGCGCGCTCGGCGGACAGAGAGAGTGCAGGGGACGTAAGCAGGCGGGTACCGGCGTCGGATCCGCCTGCAGCTGGCGGCGAGGCGGGCAGCGGCAGCGCGACCTTCGTTCGACGGAGAGCGGTCCCTCCCTGGAGCTCTTCCTCCCCTCACCTGCGCAGGCTCCGCCTCGCCCTCTGATTCGCCAACGCGCTCTTCCTCCCCCGTCAAACCTCGCCGAACAGGCAGGCGTGCAGAACCCCCTTCCGCACCTCTCGCTTGCCCTCTGCGCGCACCCTTCCCGAGGTTACATCGCCGCCCCGAGTCGCAATGGTCCCATTCCTCGCAACCGAGGGCAAAGCACTTCGCCCATTTCGCCCCACTCGCCTCTAAAGCCGATGTCGTTCCTCGCGAATATCGAATGGCCTCCTCGCATGACGCGGCGTCCCGACGCCTCCGCTCGCGGACAGAGCCTCGGATCGGCCCTCGGAGCCGAGGCTGTCGTTGCATCTGCGCGACATGTGCGAAAGGCGCTGGCGAGGAGGACGAGGTGGGCATCGCACTGGCGAAGGAGCGGCACCCTGCTGCACTCGAGGCTAGCGCCGCTCAGTAATACTCTATCTCCATCTGCGCAAGCACCAGGGCGAGCGTTAGTCGCGCAGCGGAGAGAGGGCGTCGCAGCAGGCCTGAGGAAGAGAGCGAGGGACGCACAAAGAGGAACGCGTTCTTCCGCGGCGAGAGCAGCTTCAGCCCGACGGGATTGTACAGCTCGCGGTTGGCGCGTGCGAGGAGGTCGTGCAGCTTGCGCATCTCCTGCAGGGAACGGGAGCGGGTGAGCAGGAGGCTGAGGGTACGAACCGAGGACGGGCATACCCGCTCGTAGTGCGACGTGAGCAGCAACGGCGAGATGTAGAGGGTCAGGATGGCGAGGCAGTTGTCGAAGAAGGACTTGGCCGGGTTGTGCGCCGACGCGAGGACGACGTTCAACCTCGTTGAGCGTGTTCTGGTAGTCCGTCGGCGAGACCTGCGCAAGCGCGTCAGCACGCCCCCTCCGGAGCAGAGGGAGCGGAGACGCACCCTCCCCTCGAGCTCCCAGATCCACCCACTCCAGAACTGGCACGTCTCCCCCGCCGAGTAGTCCCTCTCGACGCGGATGACCTCGCGCGGCCGCGTCTTGCCGATGACACCGACGGGCGGCGTGCCGAAGACGCTTTCGTCGCCGACGGACGAGCGCTGCGAGTGCACCGAGCGTCGCGCGTTGAGCCCGCCTGGGGGGAGCGCGGACGAGGTGAGCGGGACGGCGGATGCTGGTCGAGATGTTGTATGGCGCTCTTCGTCGTACTGAGCGTGGTGCGAGGATGTGCTGAAGTTGCGGGCGAGTGCGGGATGGGCGGCGGCGGACATGGTGGTGGGGGAGAAGGACGAGTAGGCGGAGTGGGAAGACGGTTCGTGGGTCGAATGGACGGGCGGGAAGGTATGCGAGATGGAGGACGAGGACGGCGAAGGCGGCACAGGTTCTGCAGGTTCTTCGTCAACGCGCGCACTCGAAAGAAGCGGTCCTGCCGCACGCACCTTCTCTCGACCGCGTGCCGAGGATCCCCGCCCGCCAGACGTCCGCCGACTCCTGCGCCGTCCGCGGCGTTCTCCGCTCCGACGGCGAAACGATCTCCTGCCCGTCGCCGCTGTCGTCGACCCGGGGTGCGGGTTTGCGGCGGGTGCTCGACGTGCGCGAGGCGGTGCGAGCGAGCCGAGGCGAGTGGGGCTCGGGCGACGACGTGTACGTCTGCGGGTCGGGGGCGGAGCTCGCGTCGGCCGTGTGTATCGGGAGCATGTCGACTCGTGTGCGTACGGTCAGGCCGAGAGAGTCGAGGTCGGGAGGTGGGGAGGCGACCTGAGCGGGGAAAGACGAGCGCCGAGGCGGAAAGCGACGGGACAAGCGGGGGATGCGCGCAGTCGATCTGGTGAGCCAGATGCGCGCAATCTAGCTCTAGACTGTCCCCGTCTGAGCGAGTTGCGGGATGGGTGCGGAGCCAACTCTGGGCGGAGCTCGAGCTCGCAGCTCCTCCGCTCCGCCGCTGTCCCGCCTTCGAGCCAAGCCGCACTTGCCCATGTCCGCCTCAGACCGCTCGACCCCGCCCGCGCAGCCCACCGAGCGCCTCGAGGTCCCGACCCTCCCGCCGCCCTCGTCGCGCTTCGTCCTCCCCCCGCCCCCCTCGGCCCTCCTCAGCCGCCTCCAGGCCTTCCTGCCCCAGATCCGCGACGCCAACGCTGCCCTCGAGCCGCGCGAGGGCGAGCTCGCACCACAGGACGAGGCTGTCGTCATGGAGGAAATCACGGACTCGAGCGACAGCGACGACTCGAGCGACGACAGCAGCAGCAGCGACTCGGACGGCGACAGCGACGACGATGACGAGGGCGGTGCGCGGGCAACGGGCGGGCCGGTGGGTGCGACTGCCGAGCAGGACAACGCCGCGTCCGGCGCGCAGGAGGAGCGCGGCACGCTCGCCCACCTCATGGACATCTCGGCGCGTCCGGCGGTAGTCAAGAAGAAGCTTCTCGTTCAGGAGGAGGCGGCGGTCGGCGAGGCGGGCGCGGACGGGGACGAGATGCAGGCGGACTGAGGGGCGACTCACCGCTCGTCGGAAGGAGCTGAGAAGGTGCGTTCCTGCGACTTTTCTGCTCTAAGCCTCTCAAACTGACCGAGTGCATCTCCACAGACTCGCTCAACCCGCGCAGACGGGCGCATCAAGCTGAAGATCACGCCCGGCGAGAAGGAGGGACGGGTGCGTTCATGCTCATCTTCCCGTCTGCAAGCGACGCTGACAGCTGCTGCGCCTTCTTCAGCTCCTGGGTCCTTCATCGCCGCGCCAGCAGCCGCTCCTCGCCCAGCGGCAGGCATTGCGCGCCATCCTTCGATTCGCCCCTCTCACCAGTGCACCCTCCGACTCTCCGCAAAAAGGCCGAGACGTATGAACGGGAGGAACGACATGCACTGCGTAGTATGAGAGGGTACAGAAGCACAGCTGGAATGTCTACATCAACAAGGTCACAGATTCAAGCGCGCTTTCCCCTCCCTCCGCAAGCCCTCCCCCTCCCTCTCGCAAGCTCGCAAGCCAAACGCCCCGCGCTCACCCGACCGCGCTACTCCTCTTGACCCTCCCGCACGCCCCACAGCTCCAGAACAAGTGCTGGTTCACCGTCGTGCACGCGTCGCAGGTCCAGCCGTCCGCATCGGGGCGAGGAGCGCGCGCGCCGGCCCGGGCGGGAGGCGGCGCACGAGTGCGCGCGCGGGTGGGGAGGAGGAGGTGCGGTGGGGAGGGAGGAGCGAGGCCTCTCAGAGGCAGACTCGCAGGCGAGGGCGAGAGGGGATGGGTTGTGGAAGGTGCAGAGGGGGCAGATCCAGGCTGGCGCGGCGGGAGCGGCGGCGGCGGAGAGGGAGGAGGAGGCAGGTGCGGCTCGACGCGCGGGTGGTCGGCGCGGAGGTAGAGGGGCGGGGGGATGACGAGGATGATGTCGATGACCCAGATGCGCGCGAGGAGGAAGCGGGAGGGACGGCCCGCCGTTTCGCTGGGGGTGATGCGCGAGCCGAGGTTGACGGGGGGGGCGCAGCGCGCTTTCCCTTCGCCGGGAGCACCTCGAGCTCGGGCGAAGACGCGAACATCGTCCTCGCGTCCTCGGCGTCGGGGTCGCGCTTCACCCTCTTCGCGCCGTTCCCGCTCCCGCTCGGCCCAGCAACAACGACCTCCTCCTCATCGCTGCTCTCGCCCGTGAGATCGAGCACGACGCGCCGGCTGTCGCGCTCCGCGCGCGTAATGTCGTCCTGCACGTCAGCAGGAAGGTCCTCCTGCTTCGACCCCGAAGGGTGATCGTGCGCGTCGTCGCCGCCGCACATCTTTTGGCGCGGAGGCGGCGCTCGGCGGCCTGCGCGCACGGGGTCGTCAGCGCGCGAAGAGCGATCTGGAGTGAGTGGGAGAGAACACACCTCGGCGAGGATGTCCCCCCTGCGCTTGCCCCTTGCGTCGGGGACCGCGCCGCCAAGCCTGCCCCCCTGCCCGGATCTTCCGCACCCGCTCCCTCCTCGAGCCTCCTGAGCGCCTTCTCGCGCGCCTCGCGCGCCTCGCGCAGCCCACCGGGCGCGTCGTGCGCAACCCCCTCGCCAACGCGGTTCCCGCTGCCCGTGAAAGCGAGGTACCCCGTCTTCTGCACCTTGTCAAACTCGTCCTGGAGCGCGTCGAGCTGCTTGAAGAAGAGGTCGTCGTGCGGTCCGCGGACGTTGTGCGTCAGCTCGTGCAGCATCGTGCCCACGAGCGAGTCCTCGAGCGGGAGGAACGAGTGCGGGTCGTGTGCTGGCCGGAGGCGGATGCAGATCTTTGCACCGGCGTTGACGTTGATGCCTGTGTATACTCGAAGGTTAGCGGAGAGGGTTTGGGAGCGGGCGCGCGCGCGCGCACCGAGGAGGTTGGGGTTGCTGGGGAAGAACTCGCTCAGCACGGGCAGATACCACCCATGCTTCTTCATGATAGGCTTGACGAGCTGTATCCCTCGTCAGCATGCCCTATCGAGCGCAGGAGTGGAGGACGCACCCGTGGATCTTCCGCAACAGCTCGAGCGCCTCGTCCGCGCGGGGCTGCGACTTCAGCACCGTGATAGCACCGACCTCGCCTGCGCGGTGCATCGTGGACGTGCGGTCCCGCATGGCTGGCCCACGCAGCCGCGCGCGCCGTGTGAGAGGAACGAGGACGCGCGAGGGGGGCGGTGCTGATGAAGCGTGGCGCGTGGGTGAGGAGCCGAGCGAGCGCCGCTGGGCGGGCGTGCGGCGCGTGGAGAGGTACTAGCAAGGTGCGCGTGCCTTCCGCACCTCCAGCACAGCGAGTGCGAGGGAAGGGATGGAAGTCAAGCGATGTCAACCTCGCGGCGGCGGCGAGGCGAACGTTGGTTGCGGATGCTTGCGCAGTCACCCTGGCAAAACTCGTAGCTCCATCACAACGTAGAGCAGCTCTCAGCGCCCCTACCCTTCTCGTTGCGCGCGGTCGTCTATTTCAGCACACCTTATGACTCTCCTTGATCGCCTTCCGTATGCTCAGCACCGTACTGAGCACCATGACCAGCACGCCGAACCCAGCACATGCCCACGCCGCGGCGCTGCGGAGCCTGCGCGCGCCCTGTGCCCGAGAGGCGGAGGAAGCAGGCTGCGGCTGCGGGCGCGGGAAGGGCGGTTAGCGACGCGAGGGGGGACAGAGAGGGAAGGGGGCGCACGGAAGAGGTACGCGAGCGCGGTGGCGGAAAAACCGCCCGCGAGCTCGAGGATGAAGCCGAGGTCGCAGGTGATGAGTGAGACTGCATGCACCGGGGTTAGGATAGTCGGCGAGCGAGGGGAGGGAGGTGCGCACCGAGGAGAGCGCTGAGGACGAGCGCGGTGGTGATGAGGACGTGCCGCTTTTTGTTGAAGACGCGGTCGTCGGGCCAGAAGTACGTCTCGCGACCTCGCGGCAGACGAACGCCTCGAGCGGGAGGGTCGTGAACATGTTCAAGCCGAACTGCAAGAGTAGCGCGTTAGTGCGACTGCTCTTCATGGAGAGGAGCATGGACGCACGCAGGCTCGCGCAATGTTGATGAGCAAGTCGTCCTCGCTAAAGTTGTTGAGGATGTTGCCCTGCGTCCGGTCGGTGAAGACGAGAAACCCGCTCGTCGACATGCACAGGCACGCGATGACGGATAGCGTGGTCGAGACGTGCGTGACGTGCGCGAAGCGGTCGAGCGTAGGTGTGCGGAGCGAGCCGTAGATCAGGAGCGAGTTGTGGTGGCACTGCGGGGAGACGCCGGTGAGTACGACGCCGACAGACCGGTGAAGCGATGCGCAACGTACGACAAAGGCGAACGAGATGACGCCGATTGCCTCGAAGAACCCCGAGTCGATGATTGTCCAGCGCTTCGACGGGTCGCCCTTGAGCGCGTCCTCGACGCTCGGCCCGCGCACGCCGACGCTGATGACGATGACGACCATGCTGTACAATGGAGTGTTCGTTAACCGAATGATCGCAACAAGGGGAAGGAAGGAGGGTGGGGCGAGGTGCACCTGACGAGCGCGAGCGCCGAAGCGTGCGAGAGCTTCTCGATATCGCGGTAGAGGGAGAGAGGGTACGATATGCCGACGGTGAGGATGGTGGTGACGACCGGGCGGGAAATGAAGAACGAAACGACGGGGGAGGAATCGGGCCCAACGATGGAGAGGAGCACGCGCGGATCGTGTCTCCGAGGATGACGCAGAACGCGCACATCCCGCCGAACGCGAAGGCGAACTGGAAGAAGCTCGCTGCTGCTCGGCCTGCCCGTCCGAAGCACGAGTCGAGGATGTCGATGTCTGCGCGCGAGCGGGGTCAGCTTGTGCTCCTCGCGGAAAAGGCGAGCGGCACGCACAGGTTCGCCGTCCCGACATCTTGGCGTTGAGGACAATGAGGCGGATCGTCCAGTCCGTCACGACGCCTAGGATGACGAGGAGGATTATCCCGCTGAGGAAGCCCGCTTCTCGCAGCGCGTAGGGGAGACCTGCGGTGGCGAGCCGAGTGAGCTTTCGCACGTTCCAAGTACGCAACCGCACGCACCGATGATGCCCGCGCCGAGAATCGAGTTGCTCATGTTGGCGATGCCCGCCCACACGCCTCCGCCGCGCGAGAGCCATTCAGGCTCGTACTCCTCGGCCTCGTGCTCCATCTCCTTGAGCCTGCGCTCCTCACCGCGGAGGTCGAGACTCGCGCGACGCAGCCCTGGTACGCGAGTCCTTCCATCAGAGGCTCGTCGCCCCGGTCCCAGTCGTCGAGGTCCTCCGAGTCGTCGCCGACGTTCTTTGGCGGATAGGCGGGTACGGGTGCATAGCTCGTCGAGGCGTAGGGCTCGTCGTCGCTCTCGCTGTAGCGGAAGAGGGCAGGTGCTCTGGGTGCGTCTGTGGTGTTGACGGACTGAGCGGCTGATGAGGAGGCGGGGGGCGCGCGGGAGGCGACGGGAGCGCGGGCGGGCGAGGCCGGGGGCGGCGGGATGAGTGCCTGGGTGGATGATCCTGCCGAGGGTGTCCGCGCAGGGCTGGGAGTGGGCGAGTCGGCCTGGTCGACGGCGAAGCGGAGGACGGGCCCTCGCGGTGTGGGAGCAACGAGCTCTGGCATGGCGCGAGTGCGTGTGCCGTGTGCTGAGCAGGTGCTGGTGCTCGCAGGCTGCCCTGCAGAGCTGTGCGTGGAGCGAGAGGCGAGGGGCGCGCTCCCCGCCCCACTCGCCTCGACACGCGCGCGTCCGCCGCGCGCAGCACCGGCCGCCGCTCTCGCTCCCGCACCCATCGTCGGGTGCCTTTCTCGCACGGGATGACCTCGCGGCACCTGTAGCATCCAGCCTGCAGTCGAAACACCCCCGGCGAGCCATTCCCGGGCTCGCTCGCTTCCCACCCCGCGAGCAGGGCTCGTTCCGCGTCGAGGCGGGCGATGACACCGTCGTGCGCTTCCTCACGTCCTCCCCGCCCCAGTAAGGGCTGGGAGCAGAGGTTGACATCTCGGGGGACGCGGCGTTGACCTCGAGGGCGCGGCGAGCGCCCTCCCGCGCTGTCGCCACGCCTCTCTCTCCCTCCTTCCCCTCCCTCCCGCCCCCAGCCCGCTCTCAACGCGTCGTTCGCGTCTCGAAAGCACGCTCACCCTCATCTACTTGACTCACAACACCCAGTGGGCCACGATCCGCGCCCTCCGCACGACTGCTCGCCTCTCCCGCCCACCGAGACTGACGACTTGCGCCTCGCTCGACCGCCTCGCGCAGCCAAGTCCACCTCGATCGAGCCGCCATGACCAAGGGTGCCTCTCGCGCTTCTCTGCTTCGACTCTGGATCCTCTGCGCGCCCGAGGAGGCACGGCTGACCATTCGTCGCCCCGACCCGCTCCCCTCGGTCCTCCCCGACCCGCACTCGCCCCCGCATCCGCTCGCTGCCTTTGACCCTCGCAACGCTCCGTCGTTATCACGTTTCGCCGACCCTCGCTTCGCTCCGCTGCCGCGCTCGCGCCGTCGCAGGCACCTCGAAGAAGTCGTCGTCCTCGCCCGCCAAGAGCGACTCGGGCAAGACCACCTGGCCCGAGTTCCGCACGCGCAGGACCAACGAGCTTAAGGAGTCCGAGCCGAACCAGGTGCGTCCGCTGCAGCTGATGCGCATACTCACGGAGCTGACCAACTTCTCCCCGCTCGCATTGACCTTCTCAACTTCGCTTCGATGATCTTTCTGGTGTCTCCCTCGCGCACCGTCGCCTCTCCCCTCTCCTTACTCACCACGGGCATGACTGGCTCATTCAGAGCGGCGCCGACCGCCAGGAGCAGATCAGGGAGGAGTGGAAGGTGCGCCTCCCGCCTACCCGCCCACTCTTCCTCCTTCACCGCACTGACGCGCGCCGGCGCTCTGCGCAGGAGAGCCCCGAGAACCCCAAGAACGACAACTAGGCGCCGCGCGCGCCGTCCTCCGCTGTCGATCCGACCGACGCGCGTCCAGTCCCCTCCCTCTTCCGCTTGTTTCCCTCTCGGTTGTTCAGTCCCGCTTGTTGTCGCCGGATGATCCACGCTTGTACTCCAGCCCTCCTCGTCCTCGTCCTTCGCTCGTCCTCTGGAGAGCGTAGCAGAGGCGAAAGCGAAGCGTAGCTTGCACGCTTCTCGTTCCTACCTCGCACCGTGCCGACCATCTACTTCCAGAGCACCACGCCCGGCCTGCCGACGTCCCTCCGCCTCGCCACCTCCTCCAACTCCCGCCCCGCCTCCCGACGCGCTCAAAGACGACCACCTCGTCCGAGTCGTGGCACGCCACAGCGAGGTACCTCCCTTCCTCGACCGCCTGGTCACCCTTCCCCCGCAAGCGCACCGACTCGCTCGAGAGGCTCATATGCCGCGGAGCGCGCCCACCGCACCCCGTCAGAGTCCCGCTCCCCGGCTCGAGGCGCCCGTCGTCATCGAGCGCGAAGACGGCGAGGAGGTCCTCTGCCCCGTCGCACGTGCCGTGCAGGGGATCGTGCCTCTGCGCGGTTCGAGGCGAGGAGGGTGCGCCCGTCGGGGGTGAGGACCAGCTCGGCGGCGTGCCAGGTGCTGAAGGAGGACTGGTGCGGCAGCGGGGTTGGAGGGAGGAGCGAAACGCGCGACTGGAGGAGGGTGAAGGTCGGGAGGGGGGCGGCATTGTCGGCGGAGGAGGCGGGGGAGGTCGAGGAGGGAGGGTAATCGACGCGGAACACCGAGACCGAGTTGCTCAGCTCGTTGAGGACGTACATCCTCGCCTCTTCACCGCCATCGCGCTGCGTCATCGGCGAGAACAGCACGTGCCGTGGCCCATCTCCCGCCTCGAGGTGCACCGCATCGTACTCCTCCAGCGCGTCGCGCGCCCGCGCGCCGTGCACGACGCGGAACAGGCGCAGGTCGTCCGTCCCCAAGTCGGGAACGACGACGACCCGCCCGCGCGGGTCGGGGTGCGCACCGTGCGGGTGCGCCTGCTCCTGCCTGACTGCGACGGGGCCGAGCGCGCGCCCGGGGCGTACAGGGAGCGAGGACGCCACGCCGAAAGAGCCGTCCGCCGCGAGGGGGACGATGCCGAGCGAGGCGCCTTTGTAGTTGGTCGTGACGAGGAGGGGTGGGGTCGTCGAAGTAATGAGGCCGGTGTGGCATGCCCAGAGACCGCCTGCGGCGTTCGAAAGCAGGGTCAACGACCGCACCCAGGGAGGGGCGAGGGAAACGCACCGGTGAAGACGCTCGTGGCCGCCCCTGCGCCTCGCAGGTCCCCTTCATCGACATGAAGCACATCCAGCACCCCATCCGGCTCGCCCCACTCGCTCGTCGTGTACAGCTTCGACCCTGCGGGCGGTGTGGGGGTCGAGGAGGGGGAGATGAGCGATTCGAGCGCGGTCAGCACCGCGCGGGCAGCGAGTGCGCAGGAGAGCATGCGCACCGTCCTCGGAGAAGGTGAGCCACGTCGGGGCGCGGCCGTGCTTGATCTCGCTGGTTACGACGAGGCGGTCGTCGGCGTTTTGTTGAGAGGGGTCGAACGAGAGGACGACGATGCGGTCTTCGTAGCCGCCTGCGTAGAGCGTGTAGGGAGCCATTCTAGTGGAGAGCGAGTCTAAGGGAGATGAGAGCGGATGAGGGAGGAGCGAGAGCGGTGGACGGGCGAGTCGGGCGAGGGGATGAGCCGGTCAACCACAAGAGCGGTTCCATTCCTTCTCGTTCTTGCTAGAGAAAGTGTAACAGGAATCCAAGAAGAGGGGCGAAAGTCCGCAGAAGGAGGAGGGGCAACCCATGTCCCTCGAAACCAGCTCGAGACGGTCACTTCGCGCTGCAACCGCAGACCCACTTCTATGCGCCCCTCTACGACAGCCACGCAATGCACGTCGGCTGGTCCACCCCCTTCAGCCGCGCAACCTCGTGCAGCTCGTCCTCCCTCCCCTCGGGCACCTCGTAAACGACGACCTCGCTCGTCCGCTCGAGCGGAACAGCGAGGAACCTCCCCTCGGGGCTCAGCGCAAAGTGGCGCGGCCCGCGCCCGTCGAGGTTGAAGTACTTGGCCTGCGCGGCGAGGAGGGACCCGTCCGCCCCGACGGGGAAGATCGTGAGCGTGTCGTACGGCGCGGGGTTGTCGACTGGGCTGCGGTTCGTCGCGTAGAGGAAGGCGCCCGAGGGGGAGAGGGCGAGCTCGGCGGCGGTCCAGTCGCCGGGGCTGTGGTGGAGCGATTCCGTCAGCAATAGCGGGAGAGAGGAAGAGGGGAAAACGCACGTGTCCTTCGCGTCGGGCGGGAGCACGCTGACCTCGCGCTGGATCTCTTTGAGGTTGAACGCGCCCTGCTTCTCGCCCGGGTACTCGGCCTCGAACACAGCGATCGTGTTGCTGAGCTCTTCGATGAGGTAGATGAGCGTGCGGGACGAGCGCGCATCCGGCGGCGAGATGACCAGGTGTCGCGGGCCGTTGCCGGGCGGGAGGGTGATGGAAGGGAGCGCCGAGGGCTTGCCGGAGGAGATGTCGAACACGCGGAGGACGTCGGTGCCGAGGTCCGCCGCGAGGAGGTACTGGCCGGTCGGGTCGACATAGCTGCACGGGGGCGGCCGCGTGGTCAGTCTCCGACAAAGGCAGCACTGCTTTCCGAGAATGAGAATGGACGCACACGCCGTGAACGTGCGGCATCTCCTGGCGCGCCTTGTTCGGCCCCGTCCCCTTGAACGTGAGCGTCTCGCACGACCCCTCGACGAACTTGCCCTCGCCATCGAGCTCGACGGTCGATAAGCTCCCGCTGCCGTAGTTGGCCGTATAGAGGTGCCTGCCGTCCTGCGAGAGGGCGAAGTGGACGGGGCCGGCGCCCGACTGGGCAGTCCCGCCGAGCGGGGTGAGCGTGCCGGCCTCGTCGTGGGTGAACGCGTGCAGGACGCCGTCTGGCTCGGAAAACTCGGCGCCCGTGTAGACGACGGGGCGAGTTGGGCTCAGCGTGAGCCAGGTCGGCGCATCCGGGACCGACGTCGTCCCAACCTTGGAGAGCGAGCCGACGGCGGCGTCGAAGCTGATTGCGTTGATTGCGTTGCCATAGCCGGATGTGAGCAGGGTGCGAGGTGCCATCCTGGGCGACAGGAGTGTGGTGGAAGAGGGAGAGCGGCAAGGGCGAGCAGCGACGGAAGCTCGGGCGAGATGAGGTGGAGCCCGCGCGCCGGCCGATTCCACTTGACGAAAAAGCAAAACACGCGCGTTTTCAACAAGCATGTGGCGGGATGGCACTACAGCAGGCTATGTACGATGATCAAGCGGTGCGGGTTCGGCTGCTCAGGCGGTCCTTTCGTCCCGCCGACGGGCTTCAGGTCGTTCAGCTTGCCGTCGCCGCCGCCCTCCTCCTTGACAACGCCGTTGAAGCGGACCTTGCTGGACGCCTCGCCGGCCTGCGCCCTGCTCGGAGGAGGAGCGCGACCGCCTCGTCCTGGAAGTCCTGCGGGTAGGCGGGCGAGAGAAGAGGTCAATGGGAGGGCGACGGGCGTTGGGATGTCAGGCAGGACAGCAGCCTGGGGACGACCGCGCACCTGGATCGCATCGGGCAGCGTGTCGGCCTGCTTGAGGATGGTCCAGAAGCGGTAGAGCGCGTACGCGCCGCCGATCCAGACGGTCGCGATGAAGCTGAGGAAGGCGACAACGACGAGCGTCCCGACAAGGAGGAGGCCTGCGCGCGTACTCGCGGGTCAGTCACCACCGCCTCGCCGAGGTCGGCAGCAGCGGAACGAAGGTACGCACCGGCAGCCCCGACGATCCAGGCGATGACGGCGGTTGCAGCGAGGAGGGCGCCGCCGCCGATGACGAGGACGGTGCCGAGGGCGAAGAGGGTGAAGGTGAGGACAGGGAAGAAGGCGAGGAGCGTGAACACGCCCAGGAACGCCGCGAGGACGGGCTGCCTGTGGGCGCTGCGCGCGAGCGCGTCGGTGCTGGGCGCGACGTAGCGGGTGTGGAGGCTGCGCGCATGCACAGAGTGAGTTCCTGAGGCTGTATGATGGTACTGAAGCGCGTCCTGACCTGCTCGCGCGCGCGTTGAGGTTCGACGCCTGCCATCATCGCACGAGGTGGGGGTCAGCGCTTGTGACGACGGCAGCGCGCGGGGATAGACGCACAGCCTGCTGGAGGTCAGCGAGAGCCTGCTGCTTGTAGGCCTCGAGTCCGCTCGAGCTCAGGTCGACGGGTGCCATGACTGCGACGTGGCGGAGGACGAGCGTGAAAGCGCGGCTTGCCCTCGTCCATCCCGCTCGACTCGCATGGGCAGACTCGTACGATGGCTGTAAGGACCTATAATCGTCTCCATTCCGCTCTGCTGACTCGCGCGCGCCCGCACGCAGCGCTTCGACGACCTCCCTCCCGAACTCGTCGGCGTGATGTGGTCCTTCCTCGGGCGCAACCACGCAGCAAGGCGCCACGTCTGCAAGGTCACAGTTCCCTACGTCCGCCTCAGCAGCTTCGGCGAGACCCGCATCTTCGGGCGCGGCAGGCTTCTCGCCTTCGACCGCCTCCTCGGAGGACCCGACCCTCCCGTATTCAGCGCGCTCTGCAGATCCATCCTCGACGATAGGCACCTCGGACACTACGTCAGGGACCTTTCACTCTCCACGATCGCTTACTCGGAGGTCCGCGACAAGACGAACGAGACCGCAGCCGCGTTGCGCATCCTCGTGCGGTGCGAGAAGCTCCAGTTGCTCGGCGTCGACCACTCGGGCGCCCTTCGTGTACTCTTGCCTGCCAAGCGAGGCAGGCTGCGCCTTCCTCACCTCGAAGATCTCCACCTCTGCGACCTCGACGGCGAGCATGTTCCGCTCTTCGACATGAAGTGCTTCCGCCAGCTGCGCCGTTTCCCCTCCCTCCGCACAGTGCGCATCCGCATCAACTGGGACTGGGACGAGGAGACCGAGGTCGTCGCGCGGCCGCGGAAGGTCCCCGAGATCCTCCAGGTCAAGTCGCTCCACCTCTCCGCAGGCGAGACCCTCTCGACCTCAGGCGCCGCCAACTTCATCGCGCACTTTCCGCGCCTCGAGACACTCGAGCTTACCGTCCGCGGCGCCGTCGCCGTCGGATCCTTTCTCCAGGCGTGTCCGACGAGCATCAAAGACCTCACCGTGCAGCTCCCCGATGATGGGGACGACGAAGACCCAACGCCGCTCAACATCGACGCGGACCTCGCACGCTTCGTCAGCCTCACAGACTCGCGCTCGGACGCCGTACTTACGCACCGTCGGCGAGGTCTTCCCCATCGTCGCCGCGCACCTCCCCCATCTCATCCCTCACTCATCTCCACGACACACCTCTCGTCGCCGCCAAGCTCCTTCCCTTTGTTCGCAGTCGCGGCGGCCCGTCCCGTGCCCTCAAGCGCCTCGCGATCGAGTCGTTCTTGGTGCACGCCTACCCTCTGCCGTCCTCCACGCCTGACCGCCCCGACATCCGCGACGGGACATTCAGCTTCTCGCGCCTGTGGTCCCTCCCGCGCTGGACTCGCGATTTCACGCTCGCCGATGCGCGCGAACTCGTCTCGCTCGCGGAGAGAGGTCGGTGTCGAGCTTACGGGGTCGATCGTCGAAGCTATCGAGGTCGAGGAGCTCCGCGTTCGCGAAGAGGCGTACCTCCAGGAGCGCAGGGACGAGGTGCTGTACTCGCTGAGGGGTTGTTCGGCGAGGATGAGCTGTGAATCAGGCGCGCTTTCGCTAGTCCTGGCACGTCCGTGCAAAAGAGTGCACCCAAGAGGAGAAGCTCGTCTGTCGCGATCTGTCTCCGCCTCACAGCCGTTCTTTGCAGCGCCCGGCGCTCAGGCTGGCACTATGCGTGCGGTCAAGCTCTTGCGGTGCTCCCCTTCCCGCCGTCAACGTCCGAAGGGGCGGGACCTTCGCAAGTCGCTTTCCTCGCTTCCTGCTCGCCGTTCCCACCCGTTCAGAGCTGCAGGCGATAGTCGTTACGTGCAAATGTCCTACGGCAGTCTAGTATAAACGCCTCTACCCTCTTCCGTACCGCCCGCCAAGCCTCCGACCGCCCGCTCAGTCGAGCCAGTTCTTGCACCACCTCCTCAGCGCAAGCGGGCACTCCGCACCGCGCGCCTCAACCTCGCGATCGACGTCCCTCGCCCACGTCGTCAGGCGGTACATCTTCCACGGGTCGCGCTGCGTCGGCGTGCGGTACGCCGCGCTCGGCACCGCAACGGGCAGGCCCGTCCCCGCCGTGAGGGCGCCGCCGCCTGCGCCGCTCGACGCGCGCGGGAGAACGAGCTCGCGCGCGCGGAGCGCGTCGAACGCCTCCCGCAGCGCGGGCTTCGACAGCGCACGCATCGTCCCGCCTGCAGTGGTTGACGCCGAGACGCGCCGGACGTGCGCGAGGTAGCCGTCGTAAACCATCTCGAAGTTGAACCCTGCCTGGCGGTCGAGCGTCGAGGTGCTGAGGTGCTTCGCCGCAATGAGCGCCGTCAGCTGCGGGATCGAGAGGTCTGCGGTACGAGAGGCGGATCAGTCTCTTGTGAGCGGCAGCACGGATGGGAAAGGGCGCACGCTTGAGCACATCGTTGCGGACCTTGTCCTCGCCGCGGGGCTGCGACTCGAGCATGTCGAGCGAGAGGCGCGGGACGCTGCTCGACCCGTCGAGGCCATTCATGCGCGACTGGTAGTCGAGGCGATAGCAGAGGTGCGACTGCGAGCGGACGTGTGAGCGGTGTACAGACGAATAGGGAGGGAAGCGGCGCACGAGGGCGGAGCGGAGCTCGGTCGGGACGTTGCCGTGAATGGACCAGAGGCGGTTGAGGTACTCGACGACCTTCTTCTCCTTGAGGAAGCGCTGCGAGTAGTGCGAACGCGTCAGTGAACGCTGCGAGATCAAGACGAGAACGCGTCAAGCCAACTCACCTCGACCTCCTCGTTCCACTCCTTCGCCCACTCCTTCCCCTCACTGCCGCGCACCAGTTCCCACGCGCGCTCGTCCGCGCGGAGAAGGCGCGCCGCAAGCTCGCCGAACGCGGTAAACGACGAGCGCGGGATCATCTGCAGGACGTGCGACTGGCACCGCGAGCGGACGCGCTTCTCGAGGAGCGAGAGGCAGTCCTGCGATTCGGGAGCTTCTGTCAGCGATCCCGTTCAGGCGGGGTGAGCCTAGGGAACGGCGACGCACCACGCGCGCTGAGACGCCAACAACCGCGAACCCGCCGCTGCGCCGGTTGCCCTGGACGATGTCGAGCAGGCAGTAGAGGAAGCTTTGGCGCGGGTGCGCCGCGAAGAGGTCGAACTCGTCGACGACAAGAACGAGCGGCTTGCTCTTGCCTTTTGCGACGCTAGTCGAGGAGGACGCGCCGGTGCTGGTCGTAGCGGCGGTCGAGGCGGTCGAGGGCTCGAGGAGGCGCAGGAGGGTCGACATGGTTGCGGAGTTGCTCGACTGCGTTTGCGCTTCTGTTAGACCAACAAAGTGCCAGGAGGGAGAGGACGAAACGCACGTAGTCGCCCTCGTCAGCAATCAGGTCGGCCGTCCCGAAGCCCTGCTCTTGCAACTGCACGGCGATGCTGCGCAGCGCGAGGCGGTCGGTCGTGTGCACGAGGCCCGAGAGGCGGACCGTGACGAAGGTATCGGCGCCGTGGACGTGCGAGAGGAGTGCGAGCGTGCGCTCGACGATCTGCGAGCAGGAGGTCCAGTTAGTCCCGTGGAGAGCGCAAGAAGCAAGCGGAGTAAAACGCACCATCGTCTTGCCAACGCCGCGCGGGCCGAGGAGCATCACCGCGTTGCCCATCCCCTTCGTAACGCACTCGTCGAGCGCGCTGCGGAGCGGGCGCTCCCACTCGTCGTACCCGCCCTCGAGGTACGGCAGGGCGAGCACGCCGGCCTTACGCGGCGGAAGGGTCGACTTGGCGTTCGAAGCGAGGAAGGGGCGGGGGAGGCGCGCGCCGGAGAGGAGCGCGAGAGTCGAGGCGAGGTGGGTGCAGAGCGGCGACGAGAAGTAGGACGAGTCGACCGGTGCGAAGGGCCGCGTCGCGGTCGTCATCGTCGCGAGCGGTTGGTGCTGGTCGAGCGTGAAGGCGAAGTCGTCGTGGTCCTGCTCCTCCGCCGCGGCCATCTCGACGTCCTCCTCCTGCTCGTCCTCGTCCATCATGCGCGCCTTGCCCTTGCCCTTCGCGGCGCGGCGGCGCGCGACCTCCTCCTCGTCCTCCTCAACCTCCTCGTCCTCGCTCTCGCGCTCCTCCGTCTGTCCCCTCTCACGCGCGGCCTCCACGCCGTACCCCTCGTCCTCCATATGAAAGCCGACGAGGCGGTTGCGGAGGCTGGCGGGCGCGTTGGCGATCTCGAGCGGAGGGCGGGGCGCTGGATGCGGGAGGACGAGCGAGAGGGCGTGACGTCTTGGAGGACGAGCGCGAGGGGGTCGTTGCGGGCGTGCTGGAGACGTCCTTGCGCGGGGTGGAAGACGAGGTTGACGCGATGGGGCCGAAGACGTCCTCCTCGGCGTCGGAAGCGACCGCCTCCCTCCTCGCACGCTTCGGGAGCGGGGTGAGCGCCTTGGCCGTGGAGGACGCGACCGACGCCGCGCGCTTCTTCGACGGCGTGCTGAGCCGGCGAGGGCGGGAGCGGGAGGTGCGCGACGCGCTGCGCCCGCTTGCGCGAGGGAGGGGAGGAGGCCGCGGGTTCGTCGACCTCGCTGGCGGCCGTCTCCTCCTCCTCTACGTCCTCGTTTACCGAGTCGGCAACGATCTCCTCCGCCTCGGGCGACGGCGAGGGCAGGCGGGGTGCGCTCCTTCTTCGCGCTCGGCCTCCTCGTCGGGCGCGCCTTGGTAGGCGTGCGATGGACCGCAGTGCGACGGGGCGGGACAATGATCTCAGTCTCGCTCTCCTCATCGTCAGTGTCGCGGACGATGGCCTTCTGCCTGCGCGGCGGAGCCTTTGCACGTGCGGCGGGCTTCTTCGTCATGGGCGGCGCGCCCTCAAGCGGCTGGAAGTAGTCGGCCTTGCCCGAACTGCGGGTCGAGCGGACGGGCGTCTGCGTCTTCTTCTCGCGGGCGGGCTGGCGCTTGGTCGGGGTGGTGGCGGGCGTAGGCATGCGGGCGGTGCGTGACGGGGCGGGGGGAGGAGCCTCCTTGACGACGGGGAGGGCGAGTGTGGGCGGCGGTGAGGGCGAGCAGGGCATGCGCGCGGATGGGTCGGAAGGAAGGATGGGCTGTCCGCGAGCGGCAGAGCCGGAGAGGCTGGACTGGCGGCGCTTGAGCGCACCGACGATCGACATGGTGACGGGGCGAGGGGGAGGGGGATGGAGGGGAGTCGGGTGCGCGTGGACCAGCCGAGTCGCGTCGAAGGTGGTCTCGAGTCGGGAGAGAGAGCGAGCAGAAGGATGGAGGGAGAGGAAGGAAGCGAGCGAGGTGACCGTCTTGGGAGGAGAAAGCGGCGACGCGTCGAGACGCGTCTCAGATGGCGATGAGCGGTCTCGTCCTCCCGCCCTCCCTAGCGCGTGCTTGAAGCCTGTGTCTGCTCACAGACGCTCCACAAGCTGGCTGGACGCGTCGAGCAGGCGGGAGTGACGGGTGTGGCCTCCTTCACCTTCCCCGTCACGCTCCACACTCTCGCAACGCTGTCCTGGCGTTCGCCCACCCTCGGCAGTGCTGCTTTAACGTGCGCCGACCTTCATGTGTTGTTCTTACCGGGACGCCCTGCTTGACCCCGCCTCCCATGCCGCGCACGGGCTCCGCTCCACCGCCTCATCTCGACAGGAGTCCCCCCGCTTCTCCTCTCTCGACGCGCGGGGTAGGGCTCGAGCGGGCGCAGCTCGCAGGGTGCACGGGACGAGGCGCTGCTGTTTTGCTGGGTGGCTGGGAGCGCCCTTGCGCAGGTTCCTTTCAGGAATCATCGACGCCGCGACCACACCCTCTGGAGGAGAAGCCTCGCAGAATGCGAGCGTATCGCTGTTGCGCGTGATTCCGGGGTCCTCAGGTGAGGCGCTCAGGCCGTGTTTACTAGCGCGCGCTGCTCTCCATTGTTCCTCTCCCTCGTCCCGCATCCCACGCTCCCAAGGTCGCGTCGTCGAGCGCACCTGCCGCGTGCCGCGCACTCCGCCGCAGCGACAAGGCCCAGGATGGCCGCCCCTCCGCTCCTTCTCCTCGTCCTTTCGCACACCCTCCTCCTGTCGCTCCTTCCCCTTCTCCTCCTCCAGTCCCTCCGCCTGTCCCGCTCGTCGAACGGCATCCAGAGCATCCTCGTCGCCGCGTCCACGCTTTGCGTCGGGCTCTACGGTCTCTGCGCGCTCGTCGCGCTCGCGGGTACGGGCGTTGACGAGGGGCGCGTTGCGTCCGTCGTCGCAGGCACGCTTGGCTGCCTCAGCGTCCTGCTCAGTACGTTCCTACTTCCCTCTTCGACGCGTTCGACGCGTCGGGTGTTCGAGGCGGGGGATAGGGACTCGCGAGCGGGGACAGGAGGCGCCTCCGCTCGACTGAGCGACGGGCGGTTGAGGAGGATTGCTCGACGCTGCAGACCGAGACCGACACTAACGGCTCTCGCATGTCCCAGTGGACGTTTTCCTCGTCGCCAACGTGTGCTGCGAGAAGCGGGACGACGCCGGTCGTCGCTCTCGCTCTCCTAGCGACAAGGTCGTGCTTGCCGCTCTGCTGTCGGGCCTCATCTTCGCCGGTGCGACCATGCTCTTCAACTCACTTGACGGGCTCGCTGACGCCTTCGCATCTACCAGCCGCCGCCCTGCACGTCGTCCTTCTTTGCCTCTCGTCTGCTCACTCGACCCGCCTCGCTCTCGCCGTCGGCCGCGCCGTCGTTCATCTCGTCTTCCTCGCCGTCGTCGCGCTTCTGCTGCTCCGCAGCCTCGTACATGGGTATTCCACGCACGACACCGAGGTTCGCTCACTTCCGTCCCCTCGTCCGTCGTGTTGACGCTCAATGCGCCACGTTCACGCAGACCGTCGGTCCCTCCGCAAGTCAACTAACCAGCACGGCTGGCGCGTGGTACGAGCAGGAGCCCGAGTTGCGCTTCTCGGCTGCTCTCCGTTCGCCGCAGGTGCGTAGGCATTCAGCCCTGCCGAGCACACGCTGACCTGCCGCACCCGCAGGCCGGCATCGTTCTCGCGCAACTTTTCGGCATCGCGCTCGACGTCAGCACGGTCGTTTTCCCGGTCCACCTGAACTTCACCCTCCTTGCCGAGGGCGGGACGAGCGCGCCGACCCTCTTCGGCACCACAAGCTCGACCACTGCATACGTCGCCATTGCGGTTCTCGCAGTCTTCCGTTGGGCTGGAACGCTCTCGGTCGTTACGGGCAAGTCGTTTCACACATTCGCGCCGAATACGTTATTCTAACCTTCGCAAGCGCGCAGATCCGTCCTTCAGCTCCCGCACCTCGTCGCGCCCTTCGAGCTCTCATCGCTCCGTCACTCCTTCGCCTTCGACCGCTCCTCTCGACCCGCACCGCTCTCCCGGCTTTAACGCCGACTCGACTTTCTCCTCCTGGGCGCACCTCACCCCGTCGCCGATCTCGACTCGCCGTCCCGGTACGGGGCAAGGTGGGCTCCTCAGCGTGTCGGAGTCAGCCGGTGCGGTGACAACACCCTCGCCTCAGCAGCGCCTCGTCGCTAGCAAGGCGGGTGAGCGCACCTCCGGCAAGCCCGCGCCGCGCAGCTCGTTCCTCTCCCTCGGCACGAGACGCGAGTCCGTCGCTGGCGTCGTCGAGCTCGAGCACCCGTACCTCCATACGCAGACGCTGCCGGCGACGTACGCCTCATCGACGGGCAAGGACGACGAGGCCGAGGACCTCGGCCGTTCGGAGGACCTCGTCGTCCCGCCTTCGCCCTCCCCGCTGCCAGGCGGGCGTCGCGGCGGCCGCATCTTGCCGTCTCTCCCGCCGCCGACGTCAGCGCAGAACCGCTCGTCACCCATCTTGCACCGCGCGCACCACTCGCTCCCGCCGCTCCTCACGAGCACGCCGCCGCCGCGTCCCTATACCGCGCTGCGCACGATCAGCACGGCGAGCGGTGAGGCGAAGACGTCGCCGCTGCAGGAGGGCGCGGGCGGTACTCCACGCCGTACGAGCAGCAGCCTCAGCGGCACGCTCCCGCTCCTCGTGCGCAAGATCAGCCGCACCTTCTCGCCACCGCCGACTCTCGGCGCCGAGTCGCCCTACCGCTTTCCGCGCCACCGCCCCTCTCTCTCGCTCGACACCACGCCCTCGCGCTCGCCGGAGCACACCCGCTCGTTTGCCCACGCCTCTACCGACGCGCCCTCGTCGACCTACTTCTCGCCCCTCTCGTCGCCGCGCCCCGTCCAGCCCGCAAGCACGTCGAGCTCGCCAATCAAGCTGCGCCGGTCGTCCCTCCCGCGCCGGGGCAGCGTCCCGGACGGCCTCTCGTCCGGTTCTTCCTCGCCCGCGCCGAACTCGGCGCTCTCCCTCTCGCTCACGAACCGTCGCCGCAGCGGGAGCGTCGGGAGCCTGCTCCGCACCGTCGCAGCGGGCGCGGGCGCGAGCACGCGCAGCAGTCTTACGCCGACGCCGACGCCCACGCGCGAAGTCGGCGGGATGAGCTGGTGGGACGTCGAGCCGAACGAGAGCGAGGACGACCCGTTCGCGCGCTCGGCACCGCCGTCGGCGTCATCCGCCTCGCTGCGCGAGCGCGGCTCGCGCGTCGACCTCGCCGAGGAGGGCGTAGCGCTCAGGCTCCGCCGCGCACTCGAGGCGATCGAAGAGCCCCCGACGGGGAGCAGGGAGGGCAGCGCGCGCACGAGCGCGAAGTGCTCGTCCCCTGCCGAGGAGGATGAGGAGAACGAGGCGGTTGAGCGCGTCTTGACGCCGACGCCATCGCGCGCGTCGGGCGAGGAGCCGTCTTTCGGCCGCGTCCTCCACCGCCAGGCGTCGGGCACGAGCTCGATCTTCCGCGAGCATCTCGACTCGCCCCTCTCGCCCGGCTCGACGTCGTCACTGTCGTCGCTCACCGAGACGACGGCACACCCGCTCGACTCGTCGATCACCGTCCCGAACGCACTCGGGCTCGAGGGCCCGCTCGTCCCGGTCAACGTCACGCCGCGCCGCAGGCGTACGGATCAGAAGGCGTCGATGTCGCCGTCAGCATCGGCGGGGAGAAGGCTCCGCGAGGCGCTTAAGGTCGAGAGCGACGACGAGGTCACGGCGCCGCAATTCCTCTTTGGCGGGACGACGGGCTCGAGCAGCGCGGGCGACTCGTTCGGCGCAAGGTCTGCGCCCGCCGTCGCGAGCGCACTCCTGCACTCGCCGCGCCGGACGACCCGCTCCGAGCGCGCTCGCCCGTCGATCCTCCCGCTGGCCGGTGCCTTCCCCTCGTCCGCCTCGCCGCCGCTTGCGCCCATCCAGCGCTCAGCGAGTTTCACCTTCCGCTCGAAGCGCTCGTCTTCGGCGTCTTCGCCGTCGCTGCTCGCCGCGCCTGCGCTCGCCCTCCGCAGGATGCGCCGCCGCTCGCCCTCGCCGCACTCGACCTCGCGCATCTCGGAGTCGTCCGACCTCTCGTTCGCCTGCCGCGGCGCGATGGCGAGCGTCAGCGACCTCAACGCGCCCGCCAGCGGCGTTGCGCCAACGCTCGCGCTCCCCGACTCGAGCAGCGACGGCGAAAAGGCTCTCGAGAAGGTCGCGAACGAGACGGCGGTCCCGTCGGGCGCTGGCGTCCCCCGCAGGCCGTGGTGGAACCGCCTTCCTGGTAGCCGCCCGTCGACGCCTTACCTCCGCTCTTCGACCTCGCCTATCGTCCCGCGCCGCTCGTCCACCGCGCCGTCCTCGACCGCATTCGGCCGCTCGCGCTCGGCCAGCGTCGGCTCGTCA
Organism: Rhodotorula kratochvilovae; assembly: GCA_019926025.1. Lineage (NCBI taxonomy): Eukaryota > Fungi > Basidiomycota > Microbotryomycetes > Sporidiobolales > Sporidiobolaceae > Rhodotorula > Rhodotorula kratochvilovae. The sequence continues at coordinate 169,200 of JAHSUG010000020.1, read as the reverse complement.
GCGCTCCTTGCGCCGCGCTCTTCCATCGACGAGCACTCGAGGGCCTCGTCGCACGCGCGGAGCGCGTCCGTCCCGCTCCTCTCGGGTCCGCACGCCCTGCGCTGGTCGCAGCTGCAGCTCCCGCCCATTCGGGACGTCTCGCCCTTCTCGTCGTCGATCTTCCACCCGCGTCGCAGCAGGAGCGACGACCGCCCCGAGCCGGTCCCGTCCCTCCCCGCCTCGCTCGCGGCGCAGCACCACCTCGCCGCGCCGCGCGAGTCGTTCCTCTCCCTCGACTCGAGCCCGCGCACGTCGCTCCTCTCGCGCCGCAGCGCGCTTCGCCACGAGGACGTCGTCCACGAGCTCGACGCCCTTGTCGGCTGTCTTGCGGTTCCCTTCCTTGGCGGCGCGTCGCACAACAACGGGAGCTACGAGTTTCCCGAGCGCAGCTTCAACAGCGCGTCTTCCGTCTCGGCGGCAGCTTCGTCCCCGCACAGGGGCGAGCACGACCGCGAGCACGAGGGCCAGCGCGCCCGCGACTGGGACGGCGACGAGCAGTACGCTGCCGTCATCGAGACGCTCGACTCCCCGCCGCTCAGCTCGCCGCTCTCCGCCGGCGGGTTGACGACGCCCACCTCGTCCGCGTCGCTCGCGTCGTCGCCGCTTTTCTCGCCGTCGTCGTTCAGCACGCGCAGGCCCAGCGCGGCGGACGCGAGCGGCAGCGAGGGCGAGGAGCTCCTTAGCCCGCTGACGCCGGCGTCGGCGGGGTGGGGGTCATTCGGCGACACGGGGGACGGGTTGCGCGCGTGGAAGGAGAAGCGCGCTGCGCGGGAGGGGGAGGATGGAGAGGAGGAGCGCGTCTGAAGGGTCTCTCTCGCTTAGTTTCTCGCTGTGGATAAATGACTCTCCTCTCTCTTGGTTGTACAGCCCGTCAGTCCTTCCCCGCCGTACATTGTTGGCAGTCCTTCAGTTGTAGCTCCTTCCTCCTCCTCGTCAATCGCTCAGTCTGTCCTGTCCGTCACGCGTCGAGAGTACGAGAGGAAAGCGATTCCAACGCAAGCGCAAGCGACGACGATCAGAAGGCAAGACAACAGTCACACTAGGGGAACGGGGGCAAAGCTACGGCGAACGGCGGAGACGAGAGGAAAGGGGAAGGACTTCGGGCACGACGGGAGGAAGGCGGTTCGTTAGGTGTGTGCGGGAGGGAAAGAGGTATCTCTAGGTACGGAGGGGTGGCGGTTATTTTGTCTGTATACGGGTGGTAGAAACGAAGGCGGGCGAGAGAAGCGGAGCGGAAGGAGGAAGAGGGAGGCGAGGGAGGAAGGGCGGCGCGGCCTCGAGGTTGCTGCGCAGCCTAGAGGTTGAGGAACTGGTCCCAGTCGTCGTCCGCCTCCGTATCGAGGCTCTTCCCCGCGCCTCCCGCGGCGCCAAAGTCGCCGACCGCATTCCCCCAGGCGTCCGTTCCCGGGAGGGACACCCCGAGAGAGGGCGTCCCAACGTTAATGGGGTCCCATGCCGCGCCGGCGAATGCGTTGGAGGACGCGGCGGCGCCCGCGAGCGTCGTCGAGGGCGCGCTGCCTGCCCGCGAAGGCGGAGAGGGAGGGCGCGCCGGTGCCGCCACCGCTGGACGAGGGCGGACGGTGCTGCTGCTGCTGCTGTTGATGCTGCTGGTGATGCGACGGCGGAGGAGGAGGGCGCATCGCCTGCGAGGCCTGCGCATGTTGCTGGGGCGAGGCGTACTGCGCCGGGGCGGGAGCAGGGGAAGGCGTGGACGAGAACTGCGAGTTGTACTGTTGCTGCTGCTGTTGCTGCATCTGGAGCTGCGCGCGGGCGGAGAGAAGCGTCAGTCAAGCTCGTCGCTGGCGGGTCGGAGGAAGAGGACGGACGATGTGCTGCGCCGTCCCGCCCTGTTGCATGCCCATGAACTGCTGCTGTGGCATCATCCGCTGCTGCTGGTGCTGCTGCGGCTGGGGCGCCGTTGTCCCTCCCTGCGCCGACGCCGCCGGGCTCGGCGCCGCCGCGGCGGGCGAGCCGTGCGAGAAGACCCTCTGCGTCGGCGTCGGAGCCTGAGCGTACGCCTGATACTGCGCGGGCGAGGGCGCCGCAGCGCCGTAGGCCGCGGGCGAGGCGTGCTGCTGCTGCGCGGGGTACGGCGCAGGCGAGCCGCCCTGCGCTTGCGCCTGAGCGTAGTACGGGTTCTGCCCGCCGGACGCGACGCGCTCGTGCGCGCCGTACTGCTGCTGCGGCGGCGGCTGCGGCGGGGCGTACGACCCCTGCCGCTGCTGCTGGTGCTGTTGCTGCTGCTGAACGGGCGTCGCCGCGCGCATCGCCTGCTGGTGCGCCATCTGCTCGCGGAAGTACGCCCCCGAGCCGCCCTCCCCCGCGCCCGCTCCGCCAAGCGCGCTCGTCGGCCTTTGCTGCTGCTGCGCCATCGTCGCAGGCGGGCTCCCCGCATGCGGCGACCCGGCGTAGCTCCCCGCGTACTGCGACCCGCCGCCCTGCGGCGCGCCGACGCTCGCCTGCCGCACCTGCGCGTGCTGCACCTGCGGGCTCTGCGAGTACATCCGCGCGCGGGGGCTCCCTGCTGGCGCGGGGGCGGGGCTCATCGCGCGTGCCTGAGCCTGTGGAGGGGCGGTCCGGCTCGCGCCCATTGCAGCCTGCGCCTGCAGCTGGTAGAGGAGCGTCTGCGCCTGGCTCTGCAGCTGCGCCTGCAGCTGCGGCGGCAGCTGGCGGAACGTCGGCGCGCTGATCAGAGCCTGGACGGACTGGTACTGCTCCGCGAGCGGGCGGTTGTCCGGCGCTGCGCCGCCGACGCCGCCGCCGGCGGCGCGGACGCGGGGCGGTCGGGCGGGGGCATGGACCCGGCATGCGGGCTCGGCGCCGCCGCCGCGTTCGCGTTCGCCATCGCCTGCTGGTGCTGCTGGTGCTGCTGGTGCTGCTGGTGCTGCTGCTGACGCATCATCGCCTGCTGCTGCGCCGCCGCGAACGCCTGCTGCGCCTGCACCTGCGCCTGCGACGGCCCAGGCGCGGGCGAGCCCTGCGCGGCGACGGCGCGGACTGGAGGTGCGCCGGGATCGCCGAGCCGTACATCTGCCCCGGCTGGGCGCTCGTCGGACGCTGTGGCGGCGCGAGCGGCGTGACGAACTGCTGCTGCTGCGGCTGGGCGGGCGTGACGCTCCGTCGCGAAGGCGGGGCGGGGGAAGCCGGCGGGGGCGGAGCGTTGAACCTGCTCGCCGCCTCCGACTGCGCCTGCGCAAAGGCCTGCGCCGACGCGGGCGGGCCAATCGCGCCCGGCGGCGCCGGCGTCGCGGGGACGACCTCGCCGTCGTCCTCCTCCGGGACGGACGCGAGGTCCACCTGTCGCCTCTTCGCATCGGGGCTCTCGGCGCCATCCTCTCTTGCGCGCTTCGCCGGCGCGTCGAGCGGCGCAGCCGTCGCCTGCGGCTGCTGCTGCGGCTGCGAGGTGGAGGCGACGGGCGCAGCGGCGGGGACGGGCCGCGCGGATGCCGCGGTGGTGGGCACGAGGGTGAGGCCGCGCTTGTACTGCATCTCGTACTTGTCCGCCGCGAGGAAGTAGCTCTTGAGGGACTTGTAGGCGGCGGCGAAGCGCGGGCCGACGAGCGGCGTCGCCGGCGGCTCGAGGATCGGCGGGGTGGGGAGGAGGCGCTTCTGCGCGTGTGGGGTGGGTGTGAGCGGGGGGATGCGCGGAGGGAGGGAGGGAGGACGCACGCCGTCCTTCTTCTGCGCGATGTCGGCCATTGCGGAGAGGTAGGTCACATTCGACTGCAGGCGCTGCATGATCCTGCGGGCGGGACGGGACGAGCGGGGTCAGCGCCGGCGCGCAGCCGAAGAGGGGAGCGCGCAAAAGCACGGGGCGTATTCAACCTGGTTGACCGGCTTGTCCTTGAGCAGCTCATCAGCGCACCTGCGTTCCCTCGCTCGTCAGCTGCATGCGCATGACCTTCCCAATCCGCCTTCCCCCGAGATAGAGAGAGAGCCGCGACGTACTTGATCAGCTCGATGTTGAGCGCCTGCACGCAGGAGATCTTGTGCCCATTGAACCGCCGCCGCACGTCCTGCGGCGTCATCGTCTGCAGGCCGGGCGGCATCGCCATCCCGCCGGGCGGGACGGGCGGCGTGCGCTTCGCGGGCGCGGCGGCGCTCGGCGTGGAGGGGCTCTCGGTGGCGAGGACGGCTTGCGCGAGGGCGGTTGCGGGCGTGGGGGAGGGGGCAGAGCGCGCAGCGCCGGCGGAGGGGGCGGAGGGGGTCGAGGTCGAGGAGGGGACGTTGGCGGCGGAGGAGGCGTCGGCGAGCGCGACGGCGTCCTTCGAGGTCGAGATAGGCGTAGCACTGGTGGAGGTGGGCTGCGAAGCAGGCTTCGCAGGGGAGGCGTCCGCTGCGACGTCGACCTTCTTGTCCTCCATCGCGGCGTCGCCGTTCGCGTCAACCTTCTCCTCCTTCAGCGCATCACCTGCCGCTTCGCCCGCCTTCTCCCCCGCCGGTTCTGCCGGAACAGCAGTCATCACCTCCGCCGTCGCGCTGCCCTGCCCGACGACGTCCTCCTCCTTCTCCTCCTCGCCCGGTCCCGCGCCCGCGCCGCGCTCCTCCGTCGCAACGGGGGACACCTCCTTCGGCGTGCCGGTCGACGCGGGCGGATCAGGCGCACCATCCGCCGCAGGCGCAGGCGAGTCCGCCTTCTCCCCCGCCGACGCGTCCTCCGCAGCGGGCTCCTCCTCGTTGCTCGAAGCAGCTTTCTCGACCGCCTCGCCCTCCACAGCGGCGGGCGACGGCGTGCCGGCCAGCTTCGACGGCGGGAGCGCGTCCACCGTGACCTGCGCCGCCGCTGCCGCCTCGCCGTCGGTCGAGTCCGCCTCGGGGATGTCGCTCAACTCTGCGCGGGGCGGATCCGCAGGCGGCGGTGCTGCTGCGGGTGGTCGATGCGGCTCTGCGGGCGAAGGGGCGGCGAGCCGTCCCCGCTGCCCCGTCGCCGCCGTCGGCGGTGGCGGGCTCGTCCTCAGCAGGCGGCGCGTCGCCGTTCTCCTCGACGTCAGCATCCTCGTCCTCGCGCTCTTCTTCGTGCGCGCCTCGCCGTCCTCCCCCTCCTGCTCGTCCTCGCCGCCGCCCTCGACCGCGCGGCCCTTCCCTTCGCGGCGCTGCCCTGCGCCTTCCGCGCGCGTGGCCTGGCCGTGTCCTCCGCCGCAGCAGGTTCGGGCGGGGGCACGCTCGGCCCCCTGCTCCTGCCCCTCCTGAGCTCCCTCGCGGGCGCGGCGGAGTGGGCGTCGTCCCCCTGCTCCTGGTTACGCGGGCGGGCGGGCTCCCCGCGGTGAGGAGCGTCGCGTCTGCGGGCTGGGCGGAGGTGGAGCGGGTCGAGCGGCGCGTGGTGGGAGGAGGCGGCGGGGAGGCGGAGGGGGCGGCGGCGGGTGGGGAGCGAGAGGACGGCGCGGGGCGGGGCATGCGCGCGCTCGAGAGGAAGAGCGAGCCTGCGGAGTCGCCGCGTAGACTCGAGGCTCGACCGGGGTTAGGAAGGGCTGGACGCGGGAATACAACCGGGCGCCTTGTTTGGCTCTCGAGGACGAGAGGGCATACACTCCGCCGCTTACACTCCGCTACCAAGGATGTCGAGCACCAAGAAGCTGCGGGCGTGCCTCCTGTGCTCGTTCGTCGCATCGCCCGCCGAGTTCCGCAAGCTGGGCTGCCCCAACTGCGACGACAAGCTCGAGGTCCGCCCGCCCTTCCTTCCCCTCTAGCGTGGATCTGCTCCGTGGGATGCAGCGAGTCCTATCCCGGGACTTCACTGATGAACCTCGAGCGCGCGCAGATGAAGGGCGACCAGGACCGGGTCATGATGTGCACCACCGCCCAGTTCGACGGCGTCGTCGCCATGATCAGCCCAGACGAGAGCTGGGTCGTGCGTCCCCTCTTCCTCTGCATTCGCTGAGTCACCCAGAGAACTGACCTTGCGACGAGGTGCAGGCGAAATGGCAGCGCAACGGTGCGGCATCCCCTCTCTGCCCGACGGCGCGCTCCTGCTGCCTTGCTGAGACTGCTAAGCTGACTCTCATCCTCGTACTCGCTCGTGTGCCCGCAGACAAGCACGTTCCGGGGTGTACGCCGTCCGGTGCGCCCTCCCGCCTTCCCCCACCTCGACCTCGCTGACCCGCTTCCACCTCTGTACGGACAGGGTTACGGGCCAGCTGCCAGACGAAATCGCCGAGGACCTCGAGGGGCGCGGGATTAGCGCCGTCTCGCGCGAGAACGACGACTGAGCCCAGCCGCGCGGAACGACTTGCGTCGATGTTGGCGAAGTTGGGGGAAGGGAGGGCACGCTTGACGGACTGGGGGCGTTGTTGTAACTCTAGCCTTGCTTGTATCGTCACGCAGTCCACCTTCTGTAGAGCGAGTGCGTCTTCTTCGTCGGCTCCACCTCGGCTCGCTCCTCTCCTCCAACCTCCTCCCGCTCGCTGTGCTTCCCGATGCTGCTGCGCTGAGATGACCTCCGTGCCGAGCTCATACGAGTCCTTCCCGCTCCCTCCCCCGCCCGACTCGCCCCTCCCGCCTTCGTCCTCCTCGTCGGCAGACCCGTCCCCGTTCGCCCGCCTGCGCCGCTTCCTCGCGGGCAACGCCGCGTCCTCTTCCTGCCAGAGACATCAGCACCAGCAGCAGCGGACGCACGATTCCCCACCGCCAAGCAGGCGCTCGAATCCGCCCTCGGCGCCGCACCGCCCTCCTCCTCATCAGCCGCCGCGACGCCAGGAGGACCGGGAGGCGCAGCGGGAGGGACGCGCGCGTCGAGGAGTCACTCGCGCGAGCCGCCGTCGACGCGCACGCGCGGGAGCAGCAGTGGCGGCGCGGGAACGGGCGGCGCAGCTGTCGCGGGAGGAGGAGGTGGGGGCGTGCGCTCCTCCCGCAGCGGCGGGAGCGCGTCCTCTGCTGCGGGAGGAGTCCCTCCCCGGGCGGACCACCCCACGCTCCCGAACGGGCAGCGCTTCGTCCGCCCTCTGCGGCTCTCGGGCGCGCCGCCCTCGGTGCGCGTGAGCCTGCAGAATGCAGAGACGAGCGGGATCCTCAGCTCTTCTGTCGGTGCGGGTGCGGGGAGCGAGGCGCGCTTCCCCCTCGGGGGCGCGGAGAGCTCGCCGACGCTGAGCGAGGGCTTCCCCCCGCGCGCGGTCGGCGCGGCGGACGACCCGCCCTTCCTCTCCGGCGCGGGCGCGGGTGCGGGGGGGCTCGCCCGACGCGCGCAAGCGCCGCCTCTCACTCACGAACCTCGCTGCGTTCCCGGGCTTCAAGCGCGGGAGGGGCGGCGCGCCCGCTGGCGACGACGACGACGCGAGGAGCGTGGTGAGCGTCGGGACGGGGTACAAGGCGGGCTTGACTGCGTATGAGATGATGCGCCGCCTCAGGGGAGAGGTGCGTACCCTCTTTGTCTTCGTATGAGGGTGTACTGACGGGCGGACGCGCAGGGACTGAGCAAGACGTACTGGATCAAGGACGAGTCTGCGCGGGAGTGCTTCCAGTGCCAGGCGACGTTCACGACCTTCCGCCGCAAGCACCACTGTGCGTACCCTCCCCCTTCCTCTCCTGCAACCGAACTGACTGCCCGTCGCCCGCAGGCCGGATCTGCGGCCAGATCTTCTGCATCAACTGCGCATCGCACATCCTCCCCCGCCTCGGGCACCTCGAGCGCGTCCGCGTCTGCGATGGGTGCCACCCCACCGCCCTGAAGCACGAGTCGTCCCGCTCCACGCTCGACGACGCCGCGTCCCTCTCTCGCTTCCGGCACGACCCGCCGACGCCCACCTCGCAGCAGCGCGTCGGGTACGCGCGCGCGCCCCCGCCGGGGATGTACGCGCGGCACTCGCGCCTCTCGACGAGCTCCCTGCCCGACATTGACGACGACCGCTTCTCGCGCGCGTCGAGCAGGCCGCAGAGCCCGATCTTCGAGGAGGAGGGCGAGCCGCGCGGCGCTGCTTCTATCGCTGCGTCTGCGGCGGCCGCGGCGCGCAGCAGGCCGCACAGCCCGAAGAGCTCGATCGCACACGCGCAGGCGCAGGCGCAGCTGGCAGCGGCGGGGGCTGGGCCCGGCGCGCCGACCTCCTCCCCCGCAGAGGACGGCGATCACCGCGCGTCCGGAGCGGGCGCAGGGCTGCACAGCCCCGCGCTCTCCGCCGCGGCGCCGTTTCGCCGCGAGCTTGGCGATGAGGACCACGAGACGGCAGACGAGGGCGCCGGCAGCGGCAGGTCGGAGGACGACGCCGCACCACGCCGGCGCAGCGTCTCGGGCTCGGGACTAGGGCTTGGGCTCGACCTCGACGGGCACGGCGGTGCGCTCGCGCTCGACGCGTCCGCGCCTGCGCCCTCGCCGCGCATCCGCCTCGACTCGTCCCGGCCAGGCTCGGCGGGCGTCCTGCTGCCGCCCGACTCGCCCTTCTTCCCGCGCTTCGACCGGAGCACCTCCGCATCAGCGGGCTGCTCGTCCCGCTCCTCCCCGCGGAGGGGGACCCGTTCGATGCGGTAGGCGGCATCGACCCGGACGTGTACCACGCGGACGCGTTCCGCGCCGCCGAGGCGGTCGATATCCCGCTGTCGCAAGCGGCGCTCGCGCACATCCGGCGCATGATCGCGCAGAGCCTCGAGCGCGAGGGCGTCCCGCATGCGCAGGCGTGGGCGCCGGAGCTCGAGCGCTTGCTCTTCGACGCGGCGGACCGGCTTGTCACGCTCGATGAGGCCGAGGGCGGGGGCGCGCTCGATGTCCATGCGCATGTGCGCGTCAAGCGCATCCCCGGCGGGAGGCCGCGCGACAGCGAGTTCGTCAACGGCGTCGTGTTCACCAAGAACATTATGCACAAGAAGATGCCGCGGAGCTCAGCAACCCCAAGGTCATGCTCCTCTCGTTCCCGCTCGACTTCAACCGCGCCGACGGCAAGTACCTCGACCTCGACACCGTCTTGCGGCAAGAGCAGGAGTACCTCCAGAACGTCGTCGCGCGGATCCAGAACCACTTCCCGCAGGTCCTCCTCGTCGAGAAGCACGTCTCGTACCGCGCGCTCGACCTCCTCCGCGCGCGCGACGTCGCCGTCGCGCGCAACGTGCAGCGCTCAGCGCTCGACGCCGTCGCGCGCTCGTTCGGCGCCGAGATCGTCCCCTCGCCGCACGCCCTCCTCGACAGCAAGGTCGGGCGGTGCGCGCGCTTCCGCGTGCAGACGTTCGTGCACCGCGAGATCGCCGGAGGGAGGAAGACGCTCCTCCGCTTCGAAGGTGGCGGCGACCGCCAGACTGGGTGCACGCTCGTCCTCCGCGGCGCAGGCATGGACGACCTCGCCAAGGTCAAGCGCATCGTCAACATGCTCGTCCTCGTCGTCTACAACGCCAAGCTCGAGGGCTACCTCCTCCACGACGAGCGCATCGAGGTCCTCCCCGCGCTGCCGGCCCCGTCGCCCGCGCGCGAGTCGCCCCCGGCGGAGAAGCGCGCGTCGAGCTCGCCCGGCGACGATGACGACAAGGGCGAGGACACGACCGCGACGCTCCCCTCGTCGCCACCTCCTCGCTCGGAGGAGGCGACCTCCGCACGCATCGCAGCAACGCTCGCGCCGTACGAGTCGACCGCTCTCTCGGGCTCGGCGCTCGTGCGCTTCCCGCCGCCGTACCCCCTCGCGCGGATGGCGGCCGAGGATGCGCGTGTCCGCGAGATGCGCGCAGTGAGGGAGAAGGAGGAGACGGCGCGGATCCTCGAGGAGGAGGCGGCGAGCCGCGCGGGGAGCATCTCGGCGGGGTCGAGCAGCGCGTCGCTCGATTGGGCGGGGAGCGAGGCCTCGTACGACAGCCTCAGCGCTTCCCTCGGTGTTTGGGAGCGTCGCGTCCGAAGCGGCGTTCCCGCTCCATGCGCCGCACCGGCAGCACGGACACCGTGCAGAGGTCGCGGTGCTGCAGCAGCCCGAGGAGCTCGCGCGGCAGACCAAGTTCGCCGAGGCGGAGGAGGAGCACGCGCAGCACCTCGTCGCGTGGGAGGCGTACCACCGCGCGAACGACGACAGCTTCGACCCGCACGACTTCCAGCAGCTTTTCGTCCTCGAGTCACTCGTCCAGGTCAACCCCGCGGGTGAGCCCGTCCGCCTGTGCCGCCCGCCTGAGGTGCACTCGATCGCGTTCTACCGCGACGGCGACACGACGCTCGGGCAGTACCTCAAGATGTCCGACGCGTCGTTCCGCTCGAGCGAGCCGTGCCCGAGCCCGTCGTGCCACGAGCCGCTGCGGAACCACCAGCGCATCTTCGTCCACGACGAGCATGTCCTGCGCGTTTCGTGGGAGGCTTGGAACAACGACGTCCTCGCGGCGCGATTGGCCTGAGCGCCGACTGCCGTCGCCACCCCGGCTGCCGCTGCGGCGGGCGCCTCGTCCGCGCCGCGAGCGAGACGGCGCGCCTCAGCTTCGGCAAGTTCCTCGAGCTGTCGTTTTACCCCTCGGAGCGGCTCGCGTGCGCCGACGACGCGTGCGGGCACGACGGCCAGCTCGAGCACGTCCGCCACTGGCACTACGGCGGCGTGCGCGTCGCGATCCGCATGGACAAGGTCGACCTGCGCGATGTCGTTGCGCCTCCCCGGAGCGTCAAGGTGCGCCCGGACCGGCAGCTCGAGCTGCGCAACGCCGAGTATGGGCAGGTCCTCCGCCGCAGCGAGGCGTTCTTCGACTCGGTCCAGGCGCGCTTCCTCGCATTCAAGTACGACTGCATTCCCGCCGAGCGCCTTGACGAGTGCAAGGCCGCGCTCGGCGACTTCTCGGCGCGGTGCGAGGCCGACCGCAAGGCGATCGCGCGGCTGCTCCGCTCGACGTACGAGCACGGGCACGACTCGAACGGGACCGAGATGACGGTCGTCCGGCGCGTCCTGCAGGAGAAGAGTCACGCGTTCGACGCGGAATGGGCCGCGTTCGTCAAGCGCGTCACGCCCGCCGACCTGCCTGATATGCGCCGCGCGAGCACCGCCCAGCTCAAGCGCATCTTCCCCGAGGCGGGGCTCGCCATCGCACCGGGGCAGCGCGGCGCGTCGGGCGCGTCACTCCCGCCCGCGATCGAGGTGGAGGAGCACCTCGAGAACAGTGGCGAGGCGGGTGAAAAGGCCGATGCGTCCGGCGCGTTCGAGGACGAGACGCAGGTCGTGCGCGACGCCGAGGTGCTCATCGAGCCGCGGCGCGAGCCGACCCTCCTCGACCCGCTCGCGAGCTCGACTGCGACCGTCGTTCCGGACCCCGGCGCGACGACTGTCAGCACCTCGCCTCGCCCGCCGCCGCTCTCGCGCGCGGGGAGCTCGTTCCGCCGCTCGTCCTTCGGCAGCGACTTCGAGTCGGACTCGACCATCTGCGCCGACGGCGAGCCCGCGTCGTCCGCCCCGCGCGCAACCTCACCCTTCATCAAGCGGCGGCAGCTCCCATCCGTCGTCGACGAGACGAGCGCGGCGGAGAGCGAGCTGGAGCCGCCGATCTGGCAGCGCAGGCGGGCGGGCGCGTCGCTACGCTCGTGAGCGCCTACGATTCGGGCTCAGTCGGGACGATCTCACGTAACGGGACGATCAAGAGCAAGCACTCCGGCTCGCCGAACCGCCCGAGCATCAGGCGCGCGCAGACGGAGAAGGCGCCCGCTCTGAGCAAGCCTCGCCCGAGGCCCGTCGCCGCCTTCTCCGACTACGACAGCAGCTGTGCGTGCTCTTCGCCGCTGCTCCTTCACGCCGCGCTGACTTCTGCACCCACAGATGCGCGCAACGTCGGCGTCTCGCATCTCATGGCCAACTCGTACTCGGTCGCCGCCGCGCGCCCTTCGCGCATCCCGTCCCGCAAGCCGCTCAAGTCGCTCACGACCGACCAGGCGGTCGACGCTCTCGGCGTTGAGGACGAGTTGACAGGCCCCTCGCTCGGCCTCGGCGTGAGCATCTCGCCGACCTCGACCCGCCCTTCCTCGCGCGCCAGCTCTCGCGCTCCTAGCTCCCGCGCACCGAGCCGCCCGATCAGTCCGACGGCGACGCGCTCTCGCCCTCCGCTCGGCCGCGGCGTCGATGGTGCGGGACCAGTGCAGCGCCCGCCCCTCAAGCCGTCCTCGTCGTCGCGCTCGACCATCAAGGGCAAGTCCCGCAGCACGGCGCAGATGTCCGAGTCGAGCGACGCCGGTGCGTCGCGGCCTTCATCGCGCAACGTCGGCCTCTCCCGCCCGACGGCGAGTTCGGCCAGCAAGATGACCTCGCGCCGCGTCGTCTCGACGGGGACGGGCCGGCATGTCAGCAACATGCGGCGGCACTGGGACAGCATTGCGCAGGCATCCGAGAAGCGGCAGGCGATGCGCAAGCGGGCACGGCCGATCATCACCTCGCAGCCGACGGTGCAGATCTTCGAAAGCATCCACGACGCAATCAAGGAGGACTCGGACGACGAGGACGCGAGCAGCGTGTCGGACGCTGAGTCGGGCGGCGCGGACGACGAGTTTGATGACGAGCAGGAGCCGCCCGAGCGCGATGAGGACGGCAAGCCCGCTGACCGGCATTCGCCCGCCGAGAGCGTTAACCTCCGCCCGCCTGTTCCCACGCCTGCACCGTCGACTTCCGCTCCTCCCGCCGTCTCCTCCATGTCCGACGCGCTTGCTCGCTTGAGTAACGGTGCCGAACCTTCCGCCTCGCACCTCCACCCGCCGCCATTGCACGAGCACGCCTCGTCGCCCGCCGACCGCTCCGACTCGAACTTCCCCTCAGTCCCGCCCTCGCCGCTCATGCCCGACTCGCTCACCTTCCCGCGTATGTCGGAGGGCGAGTCAAGCGGCGCAGAGCGGCGGTCCATCTTCAACGCCTTCTCGAGCTTATGGAACTACCGCAATGGCGACTTCTCCCCTCTCGCGTACCCGACGTGCGTGAGTCTCCCTCCTCTCGTGCGCGACCCACTCACGCTCGAGTCCGCAGACTCGCGACGGAGCACGTCTACGCCGACAACCCGGTCCTGCTCCGCGACGACGAGCCGACCTCGATCATCGCCCATGCCCTCAGGTGCGCTCAGCGTTCGCCTCTCCTCGAGCACCTGCTGATGAACTTCGAGTCGCGCAGCTCGAAGAAGTATTACCAGGCCTTCGAGAACGCGAACCTCCCGCGCATCCGTGAGGGTCTCAGCCGCGCTAGCATGGGCGACATCTCCGGCGAGCCGACCTCGTTCGCCACGCCGCACGAGAGCGACGTCGCGCAGACCATCGAGGAGATCCTCCGCGCGTCGACGCAGCGGTCGTTTAAGCTTGGCGGTGCGTTCCTCTGCGCCTCTTTCGCTCGCCCACGCTTACCTCGCTCGTGCAGACGTCGAGCTCGGCGACATCTCGGCCCGCTGTACCGTCTTCTGGGTTGAGCAGTTCGAGGCGCTGCGGCGGCAGTGCGGGTGCGACAAGCAGTTCATCGAGAGCCTGTCGCGCTGCCTGAAGTGGGACGCCGTCGGCGGCAAGAGCAAGGTCGACTTCATGAAGACCCTCGGTGCGGCACGCGACTCTCTGCACTCGTACTTCTCGCTGACCTTCGCCCGCAGACGACCGCTTCATCGTCAAGCAGCTCTCGCGCCCGGAGATGGAGGTCTTCGCGCGCTTCGCGCCGGCATATTTCCAGTACATGGCCGACGCGCTGTTCCAGGGCGTACGTGCGCGTCCTCTCTCACTGAGGTCGAGACTGACCCTCGCCGCGCAGAAACCGACCGTTCTCGCCAAGGTCTTTGGCATCTACCGCATCAGCCTCGGCAAGCAGTACCGCAACGTCGAGTTCCTCGTCATGGAGGTGCGTCGGCATGTCCATTTCCGCGTTGCGCACGAGCTGACCTCTCCGCTCGCAGAACCTCTTCTACGGACGGCAGCTCAAGCAGATCTTCGACCTCAAGGGCTCGACCCGCAACCGCCGCGCCGAGGCGGACAACCCGTTCTCCCTCGATGAGAACCTCATCGAGAGTGCGTCCCCCGCGTCTGACCGTGGATAGGCTCGCTGACGGGGTCATGCGCACAGCCTCGCTCAAGAACCCGTTCTACGTCCGCGAGGAGTCGAAGCAGTTCATCAAGCAGGCCATCTTCAACGACAGCCAGTTCCTCTCCGACCTGAGTGCGTCATCCCCTTCGCTCCATCGTGCAGCGCTGACCCTCGCCGGAGCAGACGTGATGGACTACTCGCTCGTGGTCGGCGTCGACGCTGTCAAGTCGGAACTCGTCGTCGGTATCGTCGGTGCGCTCGCCTCTTTCCGCGCCCGCACGCTCTCCTGACCATGACCGGCACAGACTACATCCGTACGTACACCTGGGACAAGCGCATCGAGAGCTGGGTCAAGGAGACGACCTTCCTCGGCGGGACGTCCAAGGCCGGCGGTCCGACGGTCATCACGCCCAAGCAGTACAAGCTGCGCTTCCGCGAGGCGATCGACGGCTACCTCCTCCTCGTGCGCCCTCTCGCGCGCTTTCCCGCGATCTAGTGTGCTGACGACCCGCGCGCAGGCCCCGACGCCATGGCTCAACCCGAAGTCGCTCCTCCCCATCCAGCCGCCGCCAGAGCCGCCCAAGGCGGATGCGCCGCAGACTGAATCGCTCGCGAACGGCACCGCGAATATCCCCGTCCCGCCGCCCTCTTCATACCCTGCTCCTCCCCCCTCCGATACCTCCTCCCTAGTCGCCGCATCGCTCGCATCCGGCATGTAATCCCCTCGCAGTTCGTCCTCTTCTTCGTTCTTCCGTCTCTCCCCGCTGTCTGTTGTCTTAGTAGGTTGCGAATGCATAACGAGTTGGACGTATCGGACGGACGGACGGACAGAATACGGATGATGCGAGGAGGCAAAGCGAGATGAGGAACTGCAAGAATCACGACCCGAGCGGCGGGCTCGCCCACGCCGCCGAGAGGCGCCGCAGCGCCTTGCGCGCGCCGCCCTCCGCCGCAGCGGGCGGTGCGCCCGCCTCAGGCGACGGACCTCTCCCCTCGGCAAGCTCCTCCCCTCCCGTCGGCTCGGGCGCCTCCTTGATCCCGAGCCCGAGTTCCCCGCCCGCGCGCATGCTCGCCGCTGCCCGAGGAGGCTCATCCTCCGCTGCGGCAGCTCTGTGAGCGCCGTCCCGCGCGCGGCATCCTGCCTCTCGAGCGCATCGAGCGCGCGCGCGCGCTCCTGCTCCTTGATGCTCCCCTCCCGGGGCGAGCGGGACGGGCTCCCTCCTCCCGCGCCCGCGCCAGCGCCCGCGGCGGCGGCGGCGAGGCGCGAGGAGGAGGCGGCGAGAAGCCGAGCTGGGCCATCTCGGCGCGGATGCGCGCGCGCTCGCGCCGGTCTTCCTCGTCCTCGATGTCGTCGCCGAGCTCGAGCTTGCGCGCCGAGTCGGCCAGCATGAGCGGCTTCATCCCACCTGCGCCTGCGGCGGATGGCGAGGGCGTCGCCGACGTTGAGCGCCCGAGGCTGAACACGGACGCGACGCTGTCCCAGCCGAAGCCGCCGCTCTTGCGCGGCCCGGCGGATGCGTTACCGCCGCTGCTCGCGGAGGTGGGCGTCGCGCTTGGAGCGGTGACGAACGACGCGGCGGACATGGGCGTCGAGGGCTCGACGCGGCGTGCTGGCGCCGGCGTTGACGCCGCTGGCGCAGTCGAGCGGAAGAAGCCGATCGACGCGGGGCGGGGCTTCTTGTCGGGGAGGGGCGGGCCGGCCGCGTCGGGCGAGCCGGGCGCGGCGGGCTTGGGCGTCGTGCGGTAGTCGACGGCGAGGACCTTCTCGAAGCCCTCTTGGCTGCACACGCGGTCGACGATCTTGGACACGTACAGCGTGAGGGCCTTGTTCGCCTCGCGGAGGTGGCGGATCTCGCTCTGCAGCTCGCCTGCGAGGTCGCGGGAGCGTCAGCAAGACGGTCGGAGCGGACAAGGAGGTGGAAGGAGCGCACCCTCGGTCGCACCCGAGAGGCTCCCGTCGCGCCTCGCCTGCGCCGCAGCCGCCTTCTTGCGCTGCACCTTCTCGTCGCGGCGCTTCTGCCTGCGCTCCTCCTTCTCGCGCATGCGCTCGACTTCGACTTCGTCGAGGTCGTCCTGCTGCGCCGCGGCCTCGAGCTCCGCTGCAAGGTCGAGCCCGCCGCCCCCGCCGCGGAAGCGAGCGAGGGACGCCTGGCGGCGCGAGCGCCGACGCGCGGCCTTCTCCGCGGCGACAGCGCCCGAGTTGGCGCTGCCGGTGCCCTTGCTCTCGAGGAGGACGCGCTCGATGTCGTCGCTGTCCTTGGCGGGGTCGTCGTCGTCGTCGTCGTCGTCGCTATCGGCGGAGAGCTCCTCGTCGCTGCTGAGCGGGAGCTCGCCCTCCTCGCCGACGGGGTCGAGCACGCCCGCAAACCCGAACGCGCCGCCGTACGCGACGCCGCCCGCGCCTGCTCCGTCGTCGTCGGCGCCGAGCCCGCTCTCGCCCCAGGAGAAACTCTGGCGGAAGAGGGCCGTGGTGCGGACCTCGCCCGAGAGGGTCTTCTCGCCGAGGAGGATCTCGTACGACTCGTTCTGCTCCTGCACGTCCTGGTACACGCGCTTCAGGTCCGACATCTCGGTCTGCAGCTTGTGCAGCGTCGCCGTCAGCGACGAGTGCGCGGTCGTGAGCACGTCGAGCTGCGCGCGCAGCGAGAGCTCGGTCGCGGACGGGCCGGACGGCGAGTCGGACGTGGCGGACGTCGAGGGCGTGGTCGACCGCGTGGACGTCGCGGACGGCGCGGGCGAAGAGGTCGACGAGCGCGAAGGCGGCGCGTCCGCACGAGGCGTTTCGGGCGGCTCGGCGCCGTCGGCGCTCTCGTACGCGTCCTCGTCAATGCGCATGTCCGCCGGTGCAGACTTGCGTCCCGCACGTCGGCCTGTGCGCTTGTTGCCCGAGTTGAGGTTCGAAATGCGGAGCTTGTAGTGCTGCTCCTGGTCGTACCACGTCTGGCGCTCCGACTCGAACGTCTCGCTCTGCAGGGAGCAGGGTCAGCGAACTGTCGCGAGTGGGAAAGGACAGGTTGCACACCTGCTCGCGGTAGCGCTTGATGGCCTCGCGCTTCTCGCGCTCGAGGTCGCGAATCGTGCCGCGCAGCTTGTCGAGGACCTCTATCCGCCCGCCGAGCTCCTCCTCCCTGTCGATCAAAGAGAGTGTCAGCAATCGCTCGGCCCGATCTTCCTCCCCCCTCTCTACACCCAAATGTGTCTCGTCGGCGGACGAAGGGAGGAAGAACGGCGCGACGCACATCCTGCCCTGGTCAGCGAGCAGCTCGTCGACCTTTCCCCTCGCACCCTCGACCTCCCTCTCGAGCCTCCTCCTCTCCTCCCTCTCCTCACCAACCTCCTCCTCGAGGCGCTCCAGCCTGCCGCTGAAGCGCACGAGCTCGTCCTGTTGCCGCTCGACGAGGGAGACGAGCACCGCGTGCGGCGCGCCGGCGAGCTCCTCGGGCGTGAGGACGATGAGCGGGAGAGGCTCTGCGCTGGCGGGGGAGGGCGAGTCGCCGAGGCGGGGCGAGCGTGCCATGCGCGCCGGGTGGGATGAGGACGGGGAGGGGGCGGGAGAGGGGCGTGCGGCGGGGTGCGGGGGCGCGGACCAGCCCAGGGCGGCGAGGGATGGCTGGGTCGCGCTGCGCTGCGGGCGGGAGGGCTTGCGGTTGAGGGAGTCGCCGACTGGGGGCGAGGTGCGCGCAGGCGAGCGGGCAGACGGCGCGGGCGCTGATGAGGACGCGGAGGGGGCGCCGGCGGGAGGGGGCGCGTTGCGAGTGACGGGGGCACTGTTGGCTGCCTCTGATGAGCCCGTGCTGCTCGTCTGCGCACTGGCGGAGCTCTGCGTGCGAGACGGAGCGAGGCGGGAGGAGCGAGCCGCCGACTTGGGCGTGGAAGGGGACACCGCCCTCGTCGACATCTTCCTGGAGGGAGTGCACCTGTGGAGACCGACCCTGCAGCTACTCTGAGGCCGAGGGGGACAGAGAGCGTCCTGTTCGAGGAGGCAGCCGTTCGAGGACAGGAGCGCTCGTGCGGACGAGGCGGTGCGGACAGTGCCAGCGGGCCGAGCGCACTTCCCTGCGCCGACGTGGAGCCCTTTTCAGCAGCGTGATAGCTTGCAACTTTACAGGAGGAGGTGAAGGAGCCCGGATGGGGCGCAAGACGGTCAGACGAGCGCAAAGGGACTCTGCGGAGGGGTTCGCCGCCGACGATAACCGCTCGTCCCGTCTTTCTGGGTCATCATGCGGTCGAGCTAAGCACTGCGCGACCTATTCTGCGGACTCTCGTGTAGCCTCGACTCATCCCGTGCGATGCTCACCTACCTCGCGTCTTCATCGCTTCTCGCGGGTCAGCTCGACCTCAGGCTTTCACCTCGCCCTTTGCGGATGTTCTATATCGCTGTGCCGTTCAATAGCACTCTGAGGAGTTCGTCGGCGGATTTTCAGCCTGATTCGCCGCGCGCAGCGCTCATGCGCCTGCCGCTTCGACCCGCGCCTCCTCCTGCAGGGACCCCCCATCTCGCCAGCAAGCTGCCCTGTGGCTGCCTGCAGAGGCACCTGTGCGCTGATAAGGTCCTAGAACGTGCTGCTGCTGCAGACTTTCCGCTAGCGCATCCGCTCGACCGTCCCCGCTGCGCCCCCGACTTGCGCGACTCGCTTCTCCTCTTTGACGGCCGTCCAGCTCGTTGCGACGTCGGCATCGACTTCACTGTCACTCACAGCAGCGCGAGACGTAGGTGTGAAAGCACGACGATGCAGGACAACCAAGTAAGGACGAGACAGATGCTGCGGAGCGAGAAGGAGAGGAAAGATTGCGATGCTGGGGATGCGGAGGGCACTTTATGGAGGGGCACTGAACAGGAGAAGCACGGATAGAACTCAGATAAAGCGGGAGAGGGGTCCATCGGGCGAAGAGGTCACAGAAAGCGGGGAGTGAGGGGGAGGAAAGGGCGCGGAGGGCGAGTGGGTAGGAGGGCGGAGAGGGTGCGCGGAGGATGAGAAACGAAGAGGAAGCGAAAGGAGGAAGGGAGAGGGGAGGGAGGCGAGGAGCGAGAGAGGGCGGCGCGGTCCAGGGGCGAGTCGAGCGGTGGTGGGGACGGTGCGAGTGATCAGTTCGCACCGGTTGTCGACCTGCGGGGGCGCGCGGCGGGTGCTGTTGGTGGTGGGGACGGGCAGCGGGAGCGTTGAAGCTCCGTCTGACCGGTTAACAGCAACGGTCGTAGGTGGTGGGGACGGCGAGACGCGAGCGGACACGCTCGGTCTGACCGGTTAACGACCGGTTGAAGTCGACGCGAAGCTGCGGGCGACGACGGGACATGTCAGAATACGCCCTGCAGAGAAGCGAGCGGAACAGGACGCACTGTCGACTTCTCCTCAATCTCGAGCTCCTTGACCTCCTCCCCCGACCCTCCTCTCTTTGCCCTCCTCCCCCGACCCTCCTCGCCCGACTCTCCCACCTTGCCCTCCTCCCCCTGCCCTCCTCCCGCTCGCTCCTCGCCGAAACACCTCCTCCGCGGCGTCCTTCTCGCGACTTAGTCGCGGACGAGGCTCCACGACGAACCTGCCTCAGCCGCGAAGCGCCCCATGATGCCGCCCGCGAGCTCGCGGTAAATGTCCTGGAGCTCCTGGTCGTCCTCGTCGCGCGGCGGCGGAAGACGCCCGCCCTGCATGCTAAGGTAGCCGCCCTGCGAGTCGAAAACGGTCTGCGAGGTCGACGAACCGACGCCGTGGCCCGCCGGCGCGGGGGAAGCGGCGCGGCGGCTCGTCGACGCAACGAGGGCGCGGCTCTCGTTGTCGTCCTGTGCGCGGACGGGCGCGGGCGCGGCGGCGCGGCGCACGGGGCGCTCCTGCGAGGCGGTCGCCGGGCGGCGGCGGCTCTGCGAGGCCGCGGGGCGGGGCGGCGCGGGTTGGCGTCATCACGCGGGCGCGAGCCGGACTTGCCGAGCGCGGCGCCGGCGCAGGCTTGTCGCCGCCCTCGTCGTCCGCGTGCGCGGCGTGGGTGCGCTTGGCCGACTTCGAGGCGCGGGGCGCGGCGAGGCCGTCCGCCGCATCGACGTCGCGCGGCGCGTCGCTCGCGCGCTTGCGCTTGGATGAGGTGCGCGACTGCGACGCAGGCGCAGGCGCGGGTGCCTCCCCGCGGCCCTCGTCCTCCTCGCGCGACACCGAGAGGTCGATGCGGTCGCCGTTCGAGGCGGAGGCGTCGTTCGCGGCACCGGCGTTGCGGCGGAAGTGCGACCCGAGCTTGCGCCGGGGCTTGTCGGCCTGGCTCGTGCTGGCGAACGCGGCGGCCGTGCGCGGCGCCCTCGATCGAGGGGAAGGTGCTGCGGGCGGGAGACGAGCGCTGTCAGCGCAAGATAAAGACGAAAGGAAGGGGAGAGGGACGCACGCGGGGGTGGTGGAGTACTTGGCAAACCCTCCGAGCGGGTTGACCTTGGTCGACTCGCCGCCGCTGTGGGTGCTTGTCGGCGGCGAGGACGACGACGAGCTGGCCGTGTTGCTCTCCGACGATGACGAGGTGGTCTTGGCCTTCTTAGCCGGCGCGGAGACGTCCTCGTTCTCCTCTGCGGGCCGCCTGCGAGCGTGCGAGAACTGGTCAGCACAAAGCGAGGACGGGGAGAGAAGGAGGAACGCAAGACGCACTTCTTGCTGAGCATGTCGAGCGTCACGCGGCTCGAGCTCGCGACGGGCGAGCTGGTGTCGGCCTCGGAGGCGACGGACTCGTTGACGCTCGTCGGCGGCGAGGACGCCGACGAGGAGCCGGCCTGGTCGCTCTCCGACGACGACGAGGTGGGCGGGGGCTTCTTTGCCGGCGTCGAGACGTCCTCGTTCTCGTCCGCGGGCCGCCTGCGAGCGTGGAAGAACTGGTCAGCACACGGCGAGGACGAGAGGAGGAGGAGGAGACGAGCAAGACGCCCTTCTTGTTGAGCGTGTCGAGCGTGACGCGGCTCGAGCTCGCGACGGGCGAGCTGGTGTCGTTCGCGACGGGCGCGTTGTCGTCGGTCGTGGGAGCGACGGGCTCGGTGCAGAAGGCCTTGCCGTAGAAAGCTGGCGTCGGGCGCTGCGGCGGCGGCATGAACGCGCGCTCCTTGCCCGTGCCCTTGACGCTCGGCGCGGCGTCGATGTTGAGCTTGAGCGTCTCGACGATCGACTTGCCCAGCTCCTTGGCGAGGCTGCCGCTGTGGGACGGAGGGGCGTCAGGAAGCGGGCGACATCACGATTGGAGGAGATACGCACATCCAGCCCTGGATCGGGCCGTCGGGGATGTTGAGGAGCGCGCCAAGGCTCTTGCGGCCGGTCTTGGTGTCCATGACGAGCGGGACCTCGACTAGGACGATGCTGGCGGGGACGCAAGAGAGGGAGCAGGGTCAGCGAGACGTCGGAAGCGAGAGGAGCGGGAAAGACGGACGTCGACTGCTTGTTCTCCGAGGGACCGGCGCTGCTCTTCGCGTCCTCGCTGTCGGCGGCGAGCTTGTCTGCGGCCCCGGCGAACTGCGGCGCGGCGCAGCGGCGAAGGCCGATGGTGATGTCGATCTCGTAGCGGTGGTCGCTGTCCTTGCTGCGCACGGGGGACGCAGTGATGAGCAGAGGCCGAGTGAAATGGAACAGGGACGCACACCTGCTCGGGAGCCTCACGCAGAGGGTCTGCGCCGCGCCGGGCGAGAACTCGGAGGGCGACTTGGGGGCGAACTCGACCGGGGCGGGGGAGGCATCGCGCGAGCTGCGGACAGCCTCAGTACTCTCAGTAAAGCCCTCGAAGGCGAGCTAGACAGTGCACGCACGGCGCGGTCGACTTGGTCGAGGTGACTTCTGGCGAGTCGGAGCCGATGTGGGGAGGGCTCGACGACGAGCGGGCGTTGCGCTGGCGAGCGGGCTTGGTGGCCTTCTTGTTGGCCTTGGGCGTCTCGAGGTCGGCGTGGGCGGCAGTGCTGGGGCCGGGCGAGGTCGACGAGGGCGTTGCGTCCGATTGGGCGGGACGGGCAGCGGCGAGACGGGAGGAGGAGCGCGTGGTGCGCTTGTCGAACGGAGCAGCGGGAGTGAGCGGGCGGTCGGCCTTGGAGCGGGGCATCCTGGGAGGGACGAGGGAGGGGAAGTGAGGGGAAGGAAGGAGAGAGAGGGAGGCGGGCGTCCTCGAGCCTCTTGCTCGAGGGAGGAATGCTGGCTCGCAACGGATCGAGAGCGCGCACTCCCGTCCCTCCTCGTCCCCTGTTCGGAGCCTGGCCGTAGCGCAGGCACAGCGTTCGCGAGTGAGTGGAGCCGATGTGACTGGAGCTCGACGAGTTGCACGTGAATGGCGCTTCCACTCCTCCTCTCTCCCCCTCGCTCCCCTCTGCCATCTTCCTTCCTCCGCCCTCTGAAGCCCCTCAGAGAGCTCTTCCGCATGTCGAGAAGCGAGCGAGCTGGCTGGGGGCAGCACAAAACGGCGTTCTGATCCGCCCCAGCGTCGGGACGAGGCGATCAGCGGCGGGCTCCATCACCGCAGCGTGTCCCGAGCGCTTGAACGGGAGCGCGACAGCTTGATCTGGAGAGTGGGCTCGTCGACGAGGCGGGCTTCGGGGTGTGCGGGAACGAGGGGAAGGCGGTGTCGAAGAAGTTAGTGCTGCCACGCTTAGCGCGCCACCGGGGACTTGTGATGTAGTCGACCGCTGCGCGCGCAACACGAGGTGAGAGGTCAGCCTGCGCAAGCCAAGGGCGAAGAGGAGCGGAGGAGAACGCACCCCCGCCGACATCCGTGGTGCGCTGCGGTCGACGTCCTCGCCGGGAACCTCGATGACGAACTCCTCTGCGGGCGTGTGCGGCCTGGGAGGGAGACAGGACGACAGACCCTTGATGGCTATGACGACCTCGACAGCGTCGAGCAAGTCAAGGCCGAGGTCGTTGGTGAAGGACGCGGCGGGGGCGACCTGCGCAGCGCACGACCCGAAGACATCTCGTGCATCGCCGAGTCAAGATGAAATAGCAACAACAAACGGCACTGCTCACCCTACACCAGGTCGTGGTCGCGCGCGTCCTAAGCCGCCGTCTCGATCCGTAGCCTCTCGGCATGTGCGCGCTCCTCGGCCGTCTCCAATTCAGCAGCGCCGCGTGCGCGCGTGGTTTCGACCTGTATGGCTATGAGCTTCAGTTTCGGCGCACAGGGTCGTGCCCGAGGGGCGTGTGAGGGAAGGGAAGAGAGGAGGACGGGGAGGACGCACGCTCGTGGCGACGCGCTCGTCGTCGTACAGCAGCCCATGGCCTGCCATTACGACGGTCAGAGCTGCTAGGGAAGCGAGAGAGAAGGAAGCCGAGCGTACAAGGCCCCGTGTAGCCGAAGTGCTTGTACGAGTCGACCACGGCGCGGCAGATGTCTGCGCTTCGGGAGGGCAGTCAGCGGAGCTTTCGGAGCGGGGCACGGGCAGTCGAGTGTTGTGAGGGAGGTTGGACGGGCGGACGCACAGCAGCTCAGTTGGCGACACGTCGTGCAGGTGATCTGCACGCCAGCGGAGAGGTCAGCCCGCTACCCAGGGTAGTCTTCGCGTGTGGCACAACAAGCCGCGACCAAGCACGGAGGTCTCCCTGCGGGCTGCTGATGCTTCGGGACCTGTAAAGAGAGACGCACGAGGTTGCACCCATCGCTCTTGACGAACGGCCTCTTGCACTTGGGATAGCGGCGGATGTACTCCTGGCTCATCGCCTCTTCCAGGCGGTGCACGGCGGTCGGGTTCGCGAGCGCACAGGGCGTCTCGCCGTGCGAGACGTGCTTGCACTTGAGGCAAGAGCGCTTGGCGCAGTCCTGCGGGATGGGTGAGGGCGGAGCGAGCGAGTGGTGGGGAAGGAAGCGGGGCGAGAGGTAGGAGGCGGAGTCGGAGCGTGTTAGCTGCGTACTGTCGCGGACGAGCGAGAGAGCGTGAGAGATGCACCGGATTCAGGCAGTCGAGGGTGGTTTCGTTCGCTGCGTCCTCGAGAATGACCGCGTACGGGCAGAACCTGCACCGATGCGTCAGCGTCCCTACGCAAGAGGGCAAGAGAACTGCGAAACTCACGGGCACTCGATGAGCCCCTCGGCGCTGAGGATCGCGAGGTCCTTCTCCCTCCTCAGCTTCTCCACCTGCGCCCACTGCGCCTCGTCGAGAAATACCCGCGCGTCCTCGTCGCGGTACTGCGCCGTGCAGTTCCCCTCGGCGAGGCAGCGCAGCGTCGCGTCCATGACTTCGAAGGCGGCGCGAGCGCCGCGCCGCGCGCAGTTGCCGCAGAGGGCGTGTCCCTGCGCGCTTGCGCGGTGGTCAGCGGCGACCCGACGTCGTGAAGAGAGAGGGCAGGACCCACGTCGGGGCACGCGACGATGAGCTCGCCGCGAAAGTACTCCTCGCAGCAGACCTGGCACTCGAACACGCCGTTGTTGCGCCTCAACGCCTCGTCGATCGCCTCGAGCTCGAGGCGGCGCACCTCGGCCTGTGTCGCCGGCTCTGCGGCATCGTGCGCGCGCTGCTCCGCCTCACTGAGCTGCCGCGCGAGCTCGGCGTCAGCGCGCTCTCGCGCGAGGCGCTCGTTCTGGAGCTGCTCGGCGAGGGCGCAGGCGGCTTCTTCGTCTGCGAGGCGCTGGCGCTCGAGGTGCTCTGCTTGTGAGAGGGCTGGAGGGGGAGATGGAGCGGAGGAAAGGGTGTGGGTGGAAGAGCGGGAAGCTATGCGACGGAGACGAGCGAGGAGGGGAGGGGAACGACGCTCATCCTCCGCTGCTGATTCTGAAGGCACGGCCGGAGGACGAGCGAAGCGGAAGGGGAGCCGGAGCATGGTGCAGACAGAGCGGAAGAGCCGTAGGGAGAGCTCCCGTCGCGGGAGGCTCTCCTGGTCCAGAGTGCAACGGACGGTGAGTGGACACGGCGGGGTGACTTGGTGGAGCACGGGAGGGACTGGGCGCGAGCTGGACAGTGCTCTGGAGCACGCAGGAGAGTACTCGAGGGAGCAGGACGAGGGCAAGCTAAGCGGTGGTGCGCTCATCGCGCTCATCGCGAAGAGGCGCCGCTCTCTCGCTCGTTCCCCCCACAGCAGCCAGAGGATGCGGCACTTTTGCCACGAGTGCCAGTACGAGGGCGACTCTGCCTTCCCCTCGAACGCAGACGGGCCCGTCTGCCCCGAGTGCGCAGTGCGTTGCTCCCCCTCCTCCGCTCCCCCTCACCCGAGCCGACCCCCGCGCTGACACCCTCCCCTCTGCAGGGTTCCTTCGTGGAAGAGGTTCGTCGCTATCCTCACACCGCTTGAGCCCCGCTCACCTCCCCGCGCAGATCCCTGACGACGACAACGCCCTCGACGACCCGCGCGACTTCGATCCGGACGATGGGCCCGACCCCGCCCTCCCCTTCTTCCTCGGCGCGCCCCCCGGCGGCGCGCCCGGTGTGCTGCGCTTCCAGCTCCCCGGCGGCGCGGGCGCAGCGGTCGTGGCGACGGGCGGCGGGGCGGCCGTCGGCGGCGCGAGGGGGCTCAACCCGCTCACGATGGCCATGCTGCAGGCGTTTGGCATGCCGGGCCCGCCGCCACCCCCTCCTGCGGCAGGCGCAGCGGGCGGTGCAGCGCAGGATGACGCGCAGGAGCGCGGCGAGGGAGGGCAGGCGCGCAGGGCGGGCGGGGAGGGTGCGGCGGCGCACGGCGGAGCGCACCAGGTCCCGATACGGAACCTGGCGACGTGCGTATCGCTTTCTGCACTCTCCCAAACCGAGCGCTGACGCCAAAGCGCGCGCACAGGTTCCTCGGCGAGGCCTTCGGCGCTGCGACGCCCCACCCCGCCGACGACCCGAACAACAACCCGTTCGCCGAGGGCGGCCACGAGCGTGATCACGAGGAGGGTGAGGGCGCGGAGGGGCATGCACACGCGCACGGCGGCGCAGGCGGCGCCATCGGCGGCGGGCTCAACTTCCTCGGCGCGCTGCTCAACGCCTTCGGCCTGAACGGCGCAGGCGGCGGCGCGGCGGGTGGGTTCGGCGGCCTCCCCGCCAACTTTGGCGACTATGCGCTCGGCGAGGGCGGGTTCCAGCAGATCCTGAACGACTTGATGGAGCAGGCTGCGGGGCGGGCGGGCCCGCAGCCGGCGCCGGACGACATGATCGAGAAGCTGCCGCGCGTCAAGATCTCGCAGGAGCTGCTCGGTGCGTACTGCTTCACCCGCTCTCGAGCTCTCGACGCCGGACCCGCGCTGACTCTCCCGCTCCTCCGCCCTAAGGCATGGACAGCGTCACCTCGTGCGCAGTTTGCCAGGACAACTTTGCGCTCGACGAGACGGCCGTTGCGCTTCCGTGCAAGCCGACGAACCACATCTACCACGAGGACTGCATCGTCCCCTGGCTCAAGACGAGCGGCACGTGCCCGACGTGCCGCTTTGCGCTCGTCCCCCAGCCGGGCCAGCCGGGGTACGGCGAGCCGGCGCCCGCGTCGGCGGATGCGGGTGCGGGAGGGGAGGCACCGCGGCGCCCGGAGGCGAGCACGAGCGCGCCTCGCCCGCCTCTCCCAGGGAGGCAGAGCAGCCTGAACCCGCAGTCGCCCGCGACGGCGCGCATCCCCGAGGTCGACGGCGGGTCGAGCCTGCCCGGGAGTTGGGTGTGGCCCTCCTCGCCGGACGACCCGGAGGACATGGACGTCGATGACGAGGGCGGCGGGGCGGCGAGCGACCCGGCGCAGGCGGCGCGGGAGGCGGCGGAGCGGCGGGCGGCGCAGGAGCGGAGGGAGAGGGAGCGCGCGGCGATGGAGGAGCCGGCGATCGAGGATGTCGACTAGTGCGGATGGGAGTGCTTGTGTCGGAGGGGAGGGGTCGCTTTGTCTCGTTGTCGTCTCGCATACCGTTCCGCAGCTTGCTTGTAGTAATACGCGCCGCCTCTCCGCTCTTCTCGTGGTCCGCTCTCGGTTCCTCTCGCTCTCGACTCTCCCGCTCTCTCGCTTGTCTGGACTGCAAATCAGCCATTCCCCCCTCCGCTACTCAAGATCGCTCCCAGCGCTTTACGCGCTTTTCTCGTCCTCAGGCCCCGTCCAGCTGCATCCGCACTCTCTCCAGCCTCCTCCTCGCGCCGTCCGCCCTCGCCCCTCCGTGCCCATCCTCTGCCCGCCTCTCTGCCCTCCCCGCCGCTTCCTCGACGAACCGCGCCGCCGCCTCCCAGGCGTCGAACTCGCACGGGACGTCGTACGAGACGCGCGGGGCCGGCGCGCGCGAGTCGGGCGGGGAGAGGGAGGGAGAGGGGCGGCGCGGCCCGCCGGCGCCGTGCTGGGCGATGTGAAGGAAGGTGGCGTGCTCGGGGGAGAAGAGCGGGGAGAGGTCCGCCTCGTCGTCGTTGTAGTCCTGGTCGGCGTATCGGTCGAGGAAGGAGAAAGAGGGCGAGGAGGTGGAGGATGGGGAGGTGGAGAGGGGCGACAGCGGCGCGGGGAGGATGGCGAGGGGTGGGGACAGGCGGCGCGCTCGTGTGCGTGCCCCGGGATGCGAGGAATGGCGAGTGAGAGCGTGGGAGGGATGGACGGCGACGGTTCGGGGCAGTGGGAGAGCCAGGGCGCGAGGTCATCCTCGAGGAGGCAGTCCTCCGGCGGTGGCAGCGCGTGTTCGTCCAGCCGCTCGAGCGCCCTGACTTCGCCCTCCCAGGTGTCCTCGTCCTGTGCACCCTGTGAGCCCGCACTGATCCACCCGTAGAGCTCCTCATCCTCCCACTCCCGCGCGCCCCTCCCCACACGGCTCGCACCGCGCATCCTGCTGGTGCTCCCGCAGAGCGCGCCCGTCGTGACGCTTCTCCTGCCATCCCTGCACTCGCTGGGCGCCTCGCCCCCGCTCGTCGTCGCCCTCGTCCGGTCCGAAGTCGCGCGTGAAAGCGCGCGATGAGCCCGGTGCGACGTCGACCTCGCGCTCGCGCTCGTGGGGGCTGCGCGCGGGCGGCGCCCGGGGCATGGGGAGCAGCGGGGAGGTCGTGCTACGTCCGAAGTGCGGCGGGCAGGACATGCGCGCTGGAGGGAGGAGGCCGGTGACGATAGAGCGACTATCGGGACGGGAGAGGGGGCGGGGCGGGGCGGGGAGGTCGGCGGAGCGGGCGCAGCGCGGCGTGCGGGCGTGTGCTGTGGTGCTGCAGGTGCTGGTGGGCGCGGATAGCGCGCGAGTGGGCGGGGAGGGAGGGAAGAAGGAGCGAAATGAAGCCGGAGCGTCTCCGTTGACATCGCCGGTCCAGGGCGAGCCCTTCCTCTCGACGACAACGGATAAGGCTAAGGCTAGCGCGGTGGAATCGTCAGGGTTACAAAGCGAGCTGCGAATGCAAGGGAGTGTCTGTGCGGTCAAGAGGAAGGGATAACTGCAAGCCCGCCTCAGATTGCCAACATCGCCGCGCTCACCCCAAGCGCACCCATCACGCCCCCAGCGAGCACGCTGCGCACATCCAGCCCGGAAGCGCCGCTCTGGCCCGACGAGGAAGAGCCCGACGAGCCGCTGCCGCCGGAGGATGAGCCAGAAGACGAAGAGGAGGTGCCGTTGCCGATCTCGACGGGGGTGTAGGTCACGCCGTTCAGCTGCGCAGCGTACTCTGCGAAAGCGACAGTCGTCAGTAAGTGCCTCTCCGGAGAACACGACACCGAGCGCAGGATCGAACCGAAGGACTGCCGCTCGAAGGCGCAAGGAGAGGACGCACCGAAGACGCTCCCGTCCCCAACGTCGTAGTAGTCGACAAGCGTGAACGTCGGGTAGTACCCATGCTGTGCGAGGCACTCGCTCGCTTGCGCGCCGAGCGAGCCCGTCCCGCTCACTGCGTTCGTCTGCTCGAGCTCCGCCTCGGCGGGGACGGCGAACGTCTGCCCGAGGATCGTCGTGTTGACGTCGAGGAAGTGGTTCATCAGGTACTGCGGGTGCGCGCGAGCGTCAGTGTGAGCTGTAGCAGGAAAGCAAGAGAATGGGTGCACCATCTTGCCCTCTGCGGAGCCGGTCACGCGGTCGACGGTGCAGGGGAACGCGTTGTCCGTTTGCTGCAGGGCCCGATGTCAGCTGGGTATATAACGGATACTTGGGAAGATGACGCACGTCGTAGGGCGTCTCCCACACGTTGGTGAACTCGTCGAGAAGGTATGGCACGCTCGAGGTATCGGCGTTCTGCGCGAGGAAGCTCACGACGCGCGTCCCGGCGCTGATAAGCTCCTGGTACGTCGGCCATGCGTCGTACGCGACGGGCGTGCTGCTCGGCGTGTAGACGTAGGATGCGAGGCCCGAGTCGGTGTAC
Organism: Rhodotorula kratochvilovae; assembly: GCA_019926025.1. Classification (NCBI taxonomy): domain Eukaryota; kingdom Fungi; phylum Basidiomycota; class Microbotryomycetes; order Sporidiobolales; family Sporidiobolaceae; genus Rhodotorula; species Rhodotorula kratochvilovae. Next base: position 140,082 of record JAHSUG010000020.1, on the reverse strand, counting down.
GACTGCGCCCAGACGGACGGCGCGACGCCTTCCGTGTTGACCATGAGGATCGTGACGACCTCGTTTGGGTTGGCATCGAGCCAGGTCTTGACCGTCGAGAGGTACGAGGTGAACGTGCCGCCGTCGAGGAGGAGGCAGCTGCGGGAGGTAAGCCATGTGAGCGAGACTCGTCCGGGTTGAGGAGGAGCGGGACGCACAGCGTATGGCATAGATGCAGCTCCTCTCCGTTCATGTGGCCCTGCACCTGCAAGAGCCGAATGCCATCGTCGAGCTGGGTTTCGACCGTGTAGTTCTGGTTCGCGGCGACTGCGAGCGGGAAGGGGAGTGAGCTCCGTGCGAGCGGACAGAGCGGGAGGCGACGCACTGCTGCCTGCGCGGACGCCATAGCTGTTGTGTGCGCCGATGATCGAGACGTTCGAGTACTTGCGGTCGCAGAACTCGGCATGTCCGTTGCAGGCGGTCTGGGCGGCAACAGGGAGGAGGCTGGCGAGCGAAGGGAAGCAGCGACGGGTCAGCGCGCGCTCAAATCGATTCTCGTTGATGCCTGCTGCATCATTCGCGCACTCGCGGCTTGACTGCCGGGGTGCTGACTCCTTGAGGCGGTGCTCCCTCCTCAATGGACCACGTCCCGACGCGCTCATCCTCCCCTCAGGTACGCGCCCCGAGCGCGTTTCCTGGCGACGATGAAGTCCACGACCTGGATGCGCGCTAGGGCGGGGCGTTGGAGACGCACAGTGCTGCTGCTGCGAACAGCGAGGCGATGCCGGAGCGGATAGGGGAGAGGCGCATCGCGGGCGCTTTGGCGGGGTGGCGCGGAATGGGCGTGTCGATTGGGCGAGATGCAACGGAGCCGAAGCGCGTTCGAGCAGGCAAAAGCGATGAGGCGGCGGTGCAGGACCTCGAGCAACAATGCCGAGGCGCGTGCGGCTTGCGCTCCACCACTTCGCGTTCCTCCCGTTCGAGCTACACGGATGCGCGTACAATCTCGCAGTAACGTGCGCAACTACCTCTGTCAGACTGCGCTGGCCTCCCGCTTCGTGCTCGCTGCACGCTCCTGCTCACCCAGCACACAACGCCAAGGCTCGTATGAATTCACTGCTTCGTTGCCCTGCTTTGTACAATGCTGCTCATCCTTTCGTGGACGTGGTGCATGCGGCCGGCGCCCTCGCCGCCAGCGCCGTCAACGACGATCGCCTACTGGTCCTCTGCGCGTTGAGGGGGACAAGGTCAGCTTTCTTCCGCCTCCCGCACGTGAACAGCTCAGCAAGAAGACGACGAGGCAACGCACTGGTCTGCTTGGGCTGGTAGCCCTCGGCACCTGCTGGTTCGCGCCAGCGACGCGGCCGCCCGTCTCCTCGGCAGGGAGCGTGTTCGTCGCGTTGGCCGACGCGCCCGAGTCGGTCGAGGTAGCGCCGCCCGAGCCGACGTGCACGGGCTTCGAGCCGTCGTTGGTGGAGCGGTCGGCGGCGGAGGGATCATTGTGCTTTGGAGGCTGTTCTCGAGGAGGAGGGTCAGACGATGCGGCGGCGGAGGATGCGGCCTCCGGCTCACGATTCGCTTGGCGGCGGATGGAGGAGGTGAAGAGAAAGAGAGCGAGAAGACGACGTCGAGCGAAAAGGAACCTTCGCCTCTCACCGCACTTGATGTCACTTCACGAAGGCCCCACATCGCCTGCTCGGCACCGTCTCTCCTCCTCGGCAGACGCTTTCCTCGGTTCGTTGTTCGGGCTGTCACACCCATTTGTCGCCCACGGGGGGGATCGGCGCGCACTGGGGAAGGAGGGCGGTCGAAGTGCAGGTCGGCCAACTTGCGAAGGTCCGACTAGTTAGGAGGAGGGATCGTGCGGTACCAGCTTGCTCCTAGCCGCTTCTCGGGATCATTCAGACTCCTCCTGTCACTGGTGGAGGGGACGGAGGAGCTGCAAGCGCCGGGAGGCCCACCGAAAAGCCATCAAGCTCGTCGCTTCGTTCTGTCCCGCGCAGTCCCCGCGCTCTTGCTTCCCTCACCCGTTCCTCGTCCTGCTCACGGCGCTGTCGCTGCGCGCCGCGCTGGCGGTGACGCGATGGTCGTTGCTGGCCGATCCTGCTCGTCCCCGACGTCCCGCACGCTGGTTCAACTACCCCGCTCCACATTCGGGTCGATCCTTTGCAGTCGAGAAAGCAACGCACGGCAGAGAGGGAGAGGGATAACGCAAGCAGGGCACGGCACTGGCGAGCGAGAGAGCAGCAACCCGAGGAGAGCGGTCCCACGTCTTGAGAAGGCCAACGAGAGCAAGCGGAATGCGGCGACTCCGCTGCGGCAAGGCCAGGATGGAGGCAGGTCACGTGACCGGCGGTACAGCCGCTTTCTAATTCGCTCGAGCGGCAGTTTGTCAAGAAGGCGGGGCGTCGGCCTCTGCAGCGGCCGACCTGCTCTCGCCCGTCTCCACTCTTCGCTCCTCACCACCCGCATCGTTCGGCTTCGTTGCACGCTCAGCTCACTCAGCCTGTGCGTACTCTTCGCCTCTGCACGATTCAGCTTCCGCCGTCGCCCATGGGTGGCTTCCGCTCGTTGCCGCCCCCCTCGACTTGGTCAGCCGATGGGGGCGATCAGCGCAAGGAGCCGGACGGCGAGGGGCGGCCTCGCTCTCGATACAGCCTGCGGAACGGCCGTTGAATCGAGTGCACGCCCGAGCACCTGCGCAACCCTGGGGACAAACCGCCGTCGGCTGACCTTGCCGCTCCTTGCCTCCAGCAATTCGCCATGCCCGCCCAGGAAGTCTTCCAGCAGGTGCGCATCCTCACTCACTCGAAAGGAGGCGCTTCGCCAACCTGCTGCATGCCCGCAGCGCGACGGCGCCGTCTTCACCACCTCGCAAGGTGCACCGGTCGCGAATCCGCATGCCCACCTTCGCGCAGGCCCGAACGGCCCGCTCCTCCTGCAGGACTTCCACCTGATCGACGTCCTCTCGCACTTCAACCGCGAGCGCATCCCGGAGCGCGTCGTCCACGCCAAGGGCGCCGGCGCACACGGCACCCTCGAGATCACGGACCCGATCGCCGACCTCACGTCGTCCGAGTTCCTCAGCCAGAAGGGCAAGTGCTCTGCCACTGTGCGCTTCTCGACTGTCGGCGGCGAGAGCGGATCGGCGGACACGGCGCGCGACCCGCGCGGCTTCTCGGTCAAGCTGCGGACGGAGCAGGGCAACTGGGACATCGTCGGGGTGCGTAATACTTCCTTCTGACGTACGTCTGCGTGCGGGACGCACCGGCTGCGCTGCGGCGGGGCCGAAGCGGGACCGCGCCCCTTCCTCCGCCTCCTCATCCTGACCCCTCCTGCTCCCTCGCAGAACAACACTCCTGTGTTCTTCCTGCGGGATCCGATCAAATTCCCCCAGTTTATCCAGCGAGTCGGCTTCCTTGCACTCATTGTCGAGCCGCTGCTGACCTGCCCCGGTCCGCCACACAGCACGCAGAAGCGCGACCCGCAAACGCACCTGAAGGACGCGGACATGTTCTGGGACTACCTTACGCAGAACACGGAGGCGTTCCACCAGGTGAGCCACGGGCGAACCCATTTCCTCCTCCTCGACTTCCTTTCCCGCCCATCTTCCTCTATGCCACGTCTTCTTGATCACGCCGCCTTCCTCTTTCCCACCGCGCCTCGCTCTACCGTCGCCGAGCGTCGCATCATAGGCTTGCGGGTCCGCAGACGAGACTGACGGACAACGGCCCGCCCGCAGGTCATGATCCTCTTCGGCGACCGCGGTGTGCCTAACGGTTACCGCCACATGCACGGATACGCAGGCCACACGCTCAAGTTGGTGAAGGCGGACGGGTCCTTCGTCTACGCCCAGTTCCACTTCATCTCGAACCAGGGCACCAAGTTCTTCACCCAGGAGGAGGCGGACAAGATCGCGGGCCAGAACGCCGACTACGCGACGCAGGACCTGTTCGAGGCAATCCAGCGCGGCGAGCACCCGTCGTGGGACTTCTGCGTCCAGATCATGACGCCGGAGCAGGCGGAGAAGTTCCGCTACAACATCCTCGACCTTACCAAGATCTGGCCGCACTCCGAATACCCTCTCCGCAAGATCGGCAAGCTCACCCTCAACGAGAGTGCGTACGAATTCTTCCGCTCATAGAATCGCCCGCTGACATCCCCGCGCGCAGACGTCAAGAACTACTTCGCCGAGGTTGAGCAGGCCGCCTTTGCGCCGTCGCACCTCATTCCGGGCGTCGAGCCCTCCGCCGACCCGGTCCTCCAGTCCCGTCTCTTCGCCTACCCTGACGCGCACCGCTACCGTCTCTGTGCGTCGTCGCGCTACGTTCCCGCTCGCCTCCCGGCTGACCTTCCCAAACCCGCCTCGCAGCCGTCAACTATGCCCAGCTCCCCGTCAACGCGCCCGTGCACCTCCCCGCCAACTTCCAGCGCGACGGACAGATGGCATTCCACAGCCAGGGCAACCGCCCGGGCTACCCGTCGACGATCCAGCCCCTGAGCTACAAGCCGCAGGCGTACACGTTCGACAAGCACGAGCAGCTCGTCGGGACGATGCTGCAGGAGCTGAGCGAGGTCACCGAGCTCGACTTTGAGCAGCCGCGCGCGCTGTGGGAGAAGGTGTTCGACGAGGCGGCGCGTAAGCGCTTCATCTCGAACGTCGCGGGGCACCTTGGCGGCGCGAAGAGCGTCGAGATCAAGAAGCGCGCGATCTCCGTCTTGTGCGTCCCGGATTTCCTTGCCCTCACTGCTCGCGCCGGAGACTGACGAGGGCGACCAGCGCGCGGCATCCACCCCGATATCGGCGCCGGCCTCTCGAAGGCGCTCAACCTCCCGTCCGTACCGGCGTACAAGCCCCTCCCGGCGTCGGAGGCGCTCGCTTTCCGCCTGAACGCAGCAACTGAGCAGGCGGAGAGGCGTTCTGGTCCCGGTTCTCCTTCGTCACCCCGTTGTGCTGTCCTCGGTGCTTCTGTAACTCGCGGTCTGTTAGGTTGCCACGCCGAGGAAGGAGAGTAACGAAGCTCATAGAATGCATGCGAAAGAATGCATGCGAAAGGAGGAAGATGTACGACAACAAGCGAAGACCTTCAAGACCCGACCCCGCCTCACCGCCCGCCGCAGGCTCTACTGCATCGACAGCGCCTGCGCGCGCAGCTTGGCCTTGAGCGGTATGCTGCGGAAGATGTCGCACACGTCGCTCTTGTGGCAGACAAGGCGGCCGTCTGTCGAGCAGCGCGTGCGGTCGCGCAGCTCCTGGCAGAGCTCGTCCTGCGCGCGCGGGTCGTCAGACTCGAGCCCGCATCGAGAGGAGGAGAGGGAGAGCACGCACCGAGTCGACCTGCGAGAAGAGCGGGTGGCTGAGCAGCTTGGCCCAGCACTTCTGCGCGAGCCAGAGGTGCTTCTCGTCCGAGACGGTCGGCGGCCGCCACGGGATCGGGAGCATGCAGCTCTGGCTGCTGAAGTCGCACTCGGGCTTGTCGCACGGGATCCGCCCGCCCGGCAGCGCCGGCTCCTCGTCGTCGTCATCCTCGCCTGGGCAGGCGTCGCCGTCGTACCCGTCGCTCGGGCGGCGCGAGCGGGCCCGCACTCGACGAGGTGGCGGCGGTGGGGTCGTCGAGGAGCGAGGAAAAGAGCGGAGGGAGTGCGATCGAGTCGGAGAAGTCGAACGGCGCGTCAAAGTCGAACTTGAGGTCGTCGAGCGCGGCCATGTCAATGTCGCCTGGCGTGAATGAGGGGAAGGCGGATGCGTCGGGCACGGGTGACGGAATCATCGGCGCCCGCAAGGGTTGCTGAGAAAGGCTGCTCCGCAGGTACGGCTGGGGGTGTCGGGTTGGGGCGAAGTGCCGTGAAGGTGCGGCTTCAACGGGGGCCGGAGAGGGCTCGACGTGGAAGGTCGGCTTCACATCCTCGGGCGAAGAAGGCGGCGGGAGGAGGACGCTCGGGATGGGTGGAGGGTGCGAGGAGATGCGGATGCCGAGGCAGAGGCGGGTTGCGCAGGTGCATCGAGTTCGAGGGAAGGAGGGAGGGAGGTACGGGGTGGGTTCTCGCCCATGCGGAGGGCGTTGTTCTCGGCGACGAGACTGTGAACCCGGGAACGCATCAGCCTATGTACAGGAAGCAAGCAAGGGAGCGAGGCGCACCTCCGGATGGTCTCGCGAAACGCGTCGAGCTGGGCCTCCTGCGTCTTGACCCTCTCCTCCAAGTCGGAGAGGTGTTTCTCCTTGCGCTCGCGGAAGGCACGCTGCGCGGCGCGGTTCTGCAGCTTGCGCTTGGCATCGGCGTCGAGGGAGGTGTTGCCTGTCGGGAGCAAGACGGTCAACCTCTCCATCTCAGCAAGCGGCGAAGGGGATGAGAGCGCACCCTTGATGTTGTCGAGTGGCTCCGCGATGCGCTTGCGCCCGCGCTTCTTGGGCTGAGTCTCGCTCGACGCGTCCATCGCCGAGCTCGGCGGTTCGGGCACGGCGCGCGACGTCGAGGCGACGGCTGCGGGCGCCACGGCGGGCTGCTCGTGGAGTGAGAGTGCGCTGGTGGCTTCGCCCAACGCAGCGGCGGCGAGGGACGAGAGCGACGAGGGCGTCGAGGCGTGCGGCGAGGAGGAGGACTGCCTGGGCAGGAGCGGCGGGAGCGGGTGATGCGCTGTGCTGAACATGCCCTGCGCAAAGCTCTCAGGCAGTCAAGCGTGCTCCGAGCTGCACCCTAAGCTGTGGTTGAGGTTGAATCCGCCTCATCGCCGGGACGAGCGAGCACCTCTCCCCGGACGACGATCCTGCGCATCCTCTGTTGCACGCCGAACCCGATCGATGGCGCTGGGGAGGGCTGCACTGACACGCCCCGCGCAAGCACGCAGGCGCAGCAGCCGCGGCGCACTCGCCTCGCAACGCGTTCGCGCACCAGCGGAGGGACCTTCCTCTGTCCGGCACCGGGGGCCAGGCTGACTACGAGGACGCCTTCTAACCCGGGCTCACGTCCGCCGACGCTCCCGCGTTCTGTCGGTCTCGCGAGCGCTCGCGTTCTCTCCCACGCCTCATCAGTTCCCTCGTCGCGTGGGCCATCTCGCCCTGCTGCGACCTGCTCTTCCGGCCCGGAGAGCTGTCTGACGACTGCAGCACGACGCCCCGCCCATCCACGTCTCCGCCGACGCTATCTGGAGGTCGACGAGCGCACGTCGAGGCCCGCATCGCCTGCCCCGCCGGGAAAGGCTCTGCTCCTCCATCGCTGCCGCTCCCCGTTCCGGCGTGCACTCGCCAACTCTCTAATACAGGCGGCCTCCGTCGCAGCTGTTCCCGACTAGATCTCCGAGGGCCCGCCTGTGCAGACGTCGGTGCCGGCGACCGCGCTTGCTGCGGCCGCTTCTTCTGCTCTCTCTCCCATCTACGCCCGTCGACCTGCATCCGTTCGCTATGCAGAGGGCTGCTGTGCTGTGTACGCTGCTATGGGCTGGCCAGGCGCTGGCCCACATGTCCATCTGGACGAAATCCATGTCCGTCCTCCTCCTCGTTCTCATGGACAATGCACTTTAGCTGACCCTCTCCTGCTTCCCTCGCCCGCAGGTACGGTGTCGGCAACGGCTTCTCGGTGAGTACAGGCTGCCTCCACGCGATGCTTGCGGAGAGTGCGAAAGGGCGGAGGCGAAACGGGTGGATGTGGGAGAGAGGCTGAGCAACAGCGCTGACCCTCCATCTCCTTCCGCAGTACGATGCCGGTAACCCCGTCGAGCCTCTCGGCCCCGATTGGGGATCGCAGGACTCGTGGTGGTTCCGCGGGCCGGCGTACCGCGCCCTCTCGCCGTCGAAGAGGAGCGATGGTACCGTCGAGAAGCTGCCCGCTGGCGGGTCTGTTACGCTCGAGATTGCTTGCCACTATGCGTGGACCTCGTTCGGCTACTCGCCGACCGTGCCCGGCTCGACGCTCGACGCGTGCGTTAGCCGCACATCCTCCATCCTCATCGGAAGCTGACTTCTCGCCTTCTACAGCTGCCCCGGCAATGCCGGCTCCTACCACGTGCGCATCCGCTTCCCTCTCTCCCAAGCTCGGCATTGTATTGACCGAACCTGTTGCCGCAGTCTGGCGATCCCAACGCCGCCAACATCGACCCTTCCCTCGTTTCTGGCTGCGCGCTCGCCATTGCCGACGTCGACGACATCTCGAAGGTCACGATGGACAACCTCGTAGTCTTCAGCGTGCAGCACGACTGTGCGCTCTTCCCCGCTTCGGCCCTCGCGCACCCTTCCTGATCTCTTCCCTCCTCGCCTCTAGGTGTTCGCCAGAAGATGACCACATTCGCTATCCCCGCCAAGATGCCCCCGTGCACCGGGTCGAAGTGCATCTGCGGCTGGTTCTGGCTCGCCAACAACGTGCGTTCCCATCTCGCCCCCTTCTCACCACTCCGCGACCCTCGCCGCTCACTCTCCTTCCGCAGGGCACTGCCAACTTTTACATGACGGCGATGGATTGTGCCGTCAACAACTCGCCACCCGACGCGCTTCCCATCGCTGCGCCTGTCGACCCCGTTTTCTGCCCGAGCGGCACGGGCTGCGCAACAGGCGCGAAGCGTCCGCTGTACGCGTACAACTCGCCGTCGAACGTCAAGTGGGTCGACAACTACAACCGCCCGGGCTACCACGCGTCGTGGAGCTTTGGCACGAACGGCGCGCAGAACGACATCTGTGAGCTTACGCCTCCTCCTGCCCCATCTCCTCGACTTCCTCCCCTTCTCGCGCTCACCGCGCTCTCCCCTCTCGCAGTCGTCAAGTCTGCGAACGTCACGTCGATCAAGTCGGCGTCGGCGAGCTCGACCAAGGCCGCCTCGTCCACCGCGATCTCAGCAGCGGCAAGCTCCTCCTCGCTCGCCATCTCCGCCACCGCGACTCCCGTCTCCGCCTCGTCGGCCACGTCGACCGGCGCGGGCGCTTTCTCCACTCCGGCCACCAGGGCCATCGCCGCCGCCGCGCCGACTAGCACGCTCGTCAACCTCGCTCGCACGGCGATTACGGGCGCGTCGTCCTGGATCAACGGTTCGGACTACAGCAAGGCAGTCGACGGCTCGCTCACGAGCGAGGTGCGTTCCTGCTTCTCTCGGTATGGAACACCGCACTCGTGCTAACTCGTCGACCTCCCGCAGTGGGTGACGAACCGCGAGGGCAACAACGCCTGGCTTGCGTTCGATTTCGGTCCCGACATTTCGATCAACCAGATTGTCCTTTACGACCGCGCCGACGCGCAGAACTCGATCGTGAACTGCGCCGTCATGTTCTCCTCGCAGGAGGTCATGTACCTCGGCCCGCTCAACAAGGGCGGCCCGACGACGTTCAACTTCACCGCCAGGGCGACCAACTCGCTCCTGTTCGGCATCCTCGAGGTCTCGCCGTCGACCACCACGACCGGTCTCGCCGAGATCCAGATCTTCAACAACCCCGCCGTCTCGGGCTCGACCGCCTCTTCCTCCGTCGCCGCCGCGTCCTCCACCGCCGCCAGCACCGCTGTTGCGTCCTCGGTCGTCGCGTCCTCGGCGAGCAGCGCCGCACCCGTGAGTACGGCCGCACTGAAGAACTACGCACGGTCGGCGACGGTCTCCGCCTCGACGTGGACGGACAACCACGAGTTTGAGAAGGTCGTCGACGGTCTTACCACGACCTCGGTACGTCCCGCTCCTAGTATCGATCGAAGGTGCGCAGGCGCTGACTCTCTCGTCTCCTCCCCGTCCGCAGTGGATCAGCAACGGCGAGACAGTCAACGCCTGGCTCGCGTTCGATTTCGCCTCGATCATCACTATCAACCAGATTGTGCTTTACGACCTGCCGAGCGCAGACGACCACATCACCAGCGCGGCGATCATGTCCTCCTCGCAGGAGATCCTGTGGCTCGGCCCGCTCAATAACGACGGCTCGGCAACCTACTTCAACTTCACTGCCACGCAGACCGACTCGCTCCTCTTCGGCGTGTTTGGCGTCTCGAGCACGACCGACTCGGCAGGCCTCACCGAGTTCCAGATCTTCAACAACCCGAACGCAGTCATCGGCGCGGCTGCCACTGCCCCGGTCGCCACCGCGACGTCTGCCGCAGCAGCTCTCGCGTCCGCGAGGCACGGACGCCGGCGTTGCTGCGCCCGCATCGGCGTCGGCGCCTGCTGCAGCGTCGACGAGCGGGCTCACCAACTACGCGCTCGCGGCGCAGAAGTCGGCGTCGTCGTGGATCTCCGGCTGGGACTACACCAAGGCTGCTGACGGGCGCACGTCGACTTCGGTGCGCTGCCGTTCCTCCCGCTCCTATCACTCGTAGGCTGACCGGGCTCTTTTCTTCCTGCAGTGGGTCACGAACGGCGAGACCGTTGGCGCATGGTACGCCCTCCAGTTTGGCGCGCCGACCACGCTCAACCAGATCGTCCTCTTACGACCGCCCGAACGCTGAGGACCAGGTCCTGAACTGCGCGATCCAGTTCTCGTCGCAAGAGATCCTCTGGCTCGGCCCGCTCAACAACGACGGCTCGGCGACGACGTTCAAGTTCACGGCGCGGACGACCGACTCGCTCCCTGGGGCGTCTTCGCCGTCTCGAGCACGACGACCCGCGTCGGCTCACCGAGATCCAGCTGTTCAACAACCCCAAGGCCGTTGTCGCTGGCGCCTCCTCTTCGTCTGTCGTTCCCTCGGCGTCCGCAACATCCGCCGCCGCCGCGTTCTCCGCTGCGGCGACCGACGCTGGCATCTCCGTCTCGCCGTCCGCCGCCGCCGCGCGCGTTGCGAGCAGCGCAGCGCCGTCCGTCTCCTCTGTTGCGTCGTCGTCTGCTGCGGCGGCCTCGTCGAGCGCCCAGCGCGCGGCTAGCAGTTCGGCCACCTCCTCAGCCTCTTCGTCCGCTGCGCAGGTCTCGAGCGCTTCCAAGGCCGCGTCGTCCACCTCGGTTCTCGCCTCCTCCGCCAGCCGCAGCGCCTCGAGCGTGGCGTCCAGCTCGTCGGCATCGGCGGCGAAGGCCTCTTCGGCGGTTCCGTCGGCGGCGGCTCCGTCGTCGGTGGCATCGTCGAAGGTTTCCTCGGCGGTCGCGTCGAGCGCCTCGGTCGTCCAGAGCGCTTCGTCCTCTTCGGCGGTGCAGAGTTCTGCCTCGTCGACCGCGACGAGTGTAGCTCCCGCCCCAACGGCGACGCTCACGAACTACGCGGTTGCAGCGGAGAAGGCTGCATCGTCGTGGAGCGCGAGCAACGACTGGACCAAGGCGACGGACGGCCTCGCCTCAACCTCGGTGCGCCTCCCTCTTCCAGGCTTTACCCTCGTGCTCCACTGACGATCTTGCCGCTCACAGTGGGTGACTAATGGCGAGACGGTCAACGCGTGGTATGCGCTCAACTTCACGCGGACCATCCCGATCAACCAGGTCGTCCTCTACCCGCTCCCCGCCTCGACGAGCATCATCACCGACTGCGCCGTGATGTTCTCCGACCGGTCGGTGCTCAGCCTCGGCGCGCTCAAGAGCGACGGCCCGACCGTCTTCAACTTCACCGAGGTGCAGACGAGCGGGCTCTTCTTCGCCGTCCTCGGCGCGTCGAGCTCGAGCTCCGCCGTCGGCCTCGCCGAGCTGCAGGTGTACAACAACCCAAGCGCGGTGCCCGGGCCAGCTCCTGCCGCAGCGAAGAACGCGGCCGCACTCGCGGCGATCAACATCATCGCGGGCTACAGCGACGCTGCCAGACCGACGACCTCGAGCGCACCGAGCGCTGCCTCGAGCGCGAGCAAGGCCGCGTCGTCCGCCGCGCCGAGCACGACGAGCAAGGCGCCCGCGGCGTCCTCGAGTGCGACGAGCAGGCCGCGAGCGCCTCCGCTACGACCAAGCCCGCTCGGCGCTGGTTCCAGCGCGCCACCATCGAGCCAACCGCGACGCCTTCTTCGTCGTCTTCGTCCTCGTCGCGCCACGCGCGCGACTTCACCAAGCGCGGCGACGCAGCGCAGCCGAGCGCGGCGGCCTTCGCCGCGGCCGGGCTCGACCTCACTGCGCAGGGGCTCTTCGCCGGCATCCAGCCCGAGTGGAACCCGCCCGTCTAGAGCGCAGCATCACGCACTCTATCAGTACTCCGCTGTTCCGCAGCACACGCTCTCGAGTCCCTTACGCATGTAGCACCCTACACTCGCAAACCCTCATCAGTTCTTGTAGCGCTCCCGCTCATCCTCTGTAGCCCTAGATATGCATTCTTGTGTCTCTGCTCTGTTGGGCTGCGTACGAGAGGGCTATGTCGGTGCGATAACGCCTGGGAAGCCCGCGACGGGAAAGCGGACTCGCAAGCCTCGCAAGGTCTCTCCGCGCTGTCCTTCCAGCACGTCGTCGGTGTAATGGCCCGCGCGGATGAGATTACAGCACAGCGAGCGAGAAGAACGAAGAGGTGCGTCTACGAGGAGAAGGGGAGGGCGCGGAAGATGTTGAAGCCGTCCGACGCGGTCGAGACGACGACGCCAGGCGCCTGCGGGTGCCAGTGCACCTCCTTGATGTCCTGCTGGCCCTGGTGGCAGAACAGCAGCTGCGCGGGGACGTCCTTGAGGCGCTCGGCGTCCTCGCCCGTCGGCCGCTCGTCCTCGTCCTCCTCGACCGAGAGGTCCCACAGCGTCACCTGGTCGTCGGCGCCCGCCGCCGCGAAGCACGAGTCCTCCGTCGGGTGCCACTCGATCGAGGTGATCGGGCCCGTGTGCCAGTTGAACGCCGCGACGGGGGTAGGCGCCGGCGCCTTGGTACTGCAGAGCACGCGGAGGGATCAGTATACTCATGCGAGAGCACCGAACAGAGAATGACGACGCACCCCTTGAAGTTCCGCAGGTCCCAGACCTTGATCCCGCCCTCGTCGCCGCCCGAAGCGAGGAGGTAGTTCGTCGTCAAGTTCCAGCTGATGACGTTGACGTCGCTGTCGTGGGCGCCGGCGACACCGATGACGCTCTTGCGGTCCTTGACGCGGACGTCCCACACGCGGATCGAGCGGTCGGACGAGCACGACGCGAAAACGGTCGCCTCGCTCGGGGACCACTGGATGTCCTCGATCGAGTCGGTGTGCGAGGTGAACGGTTTCGGCGAGGGCGTGGCCGAGGTAGGGGTGAGGGTCGTGAGGTAGATCTTCGAGTGGATGTCGCCCGAGAGGAGGCGGGCGGAGCTCGACGCGCCGCCGATGGGCTTCGCCCAGTCGAGCGCGAAGCCTTCGGCGCGGCCGTGGCTGTTGATGGTAAAGAGGGGGGTCTTGGAGAGGGTGGAGGAGGCGGTAGCGGGGGAGAGAGCGAGTGGAGGTGCGGCGCAACGTCGAAGATGTGGACCTTGCCCGTCTCGGCGAAGGTCGCGACGTGGTAGGGATCAGGCGGGAGGGGCGGGCCGGTCGAGAGGGGGTTGCCGAGCGGTCGTGCGCGGATGCGGTTCACGCCGCCTTTGTGCGGGATCGAGCGGTACGTGAGGACGGGGTCGTCGTCCGTGTCCTCGTCGTCCGACTCCTCGTCGTCGTCGTCTGTGGGAGCTGCATCAGTCCCGCGTATGCCGGCAAAGAGGGCGAAGAGTGTGCGCACCGTAGTCCTTTCGCGTCTTGCCCAGGCTCTCCCAGCGCATGACGGTGACCTCGTTCGCAGTCGGGTCCTGCGCCTGCGTGCCGGCGACGAGCGCGCACGAGACGGGGTAGCCCCTGCGCTCCTCGCCGTCGTTGTCGCGGAGGATGTCGAACGACAGGCTGGGCCAGGTCGGGACGAACGAGTGCAGGAGCGGGTACGTCGAGAGGTCGGGCGCGAGGAACTCGCCCTCCTCGAGCTTGCCACCGGGGAGGAACGGCTTGGGCGATGGCGGCCGCGCCTCCTCGTCGCCCTGACCGTCGACATCCATCCCTGCGCCCTCGCCGTCCTCGTCGTCGTCGTCCTCGTGCTCGGCGGCGTCGACGACCTCGCCCAGCTCGGCATCGTCCTCGAACTCGTCCTCCCACTGGTCCTCGAACTCGCCCATGCCCTCCTCGTCGATGGCAGCGCGGTCAGCCAGCGGGCGCCGTGTTGGACTTGGCTGCGGGGCGGTCGCCGACGGGGGAAGAGGCGCGCTTGCCCATGGTGCTGATGAAGAGCTGGGGCGAGGGGAGGAGCGCGGGTCAGCTGGGATGGTCTGGCAAGGCGCGCAGGAGCTGCAGCACGGGCTCTGGACGCACAAGGAGCTGGAAGCGTGCGGATAGTCGGAGGAGAGCACCGCTTCCCCTCGTCGTCCCGGTCAGAGCTCGAGAGTCCAGTCTCGCGCTCAATGTCCAGCGGGCGGTGCTGTGCCGACAAACCCAGTCTTGCGACAGCATGCGAAACTACAACAGAGCTGCTACACAACCGAGAGAAAAGGAAAACGCCGCCCCGCCTCACTTGCCCGCCGGCTTGATCTTGATGCCCAGCTTGTTCGCAAGCGCGTTGTTCGCCTTCTTCTTCCGCGGCGGCGCCATCGTCCCAAGCTCTTGCCGACAATCGCCTTCGACTCGGCGGAGAGGAGCGACGCCGCGCTCGGCTCCACTGCATCGAGCTTGCGCTTGACCGCCGTCGCTGCCGGTTTTGGCGGCGCGGCCGAGGACGAGCCCGACCCGCTCGCAACGGGGAGGTCCTCGCCGTCGCGCGGCGTCGACGGCTCCGATCCGGACGACTCGGACGGCCCGCCGTCGAGCTCGATGTCGGGCACCCCGTCGAGGTACGCGCGGCCGAACACGCGGCGGACCTCCTCCTCGTCCTCCTCCTCCTCGCGGCGCTGGCGCTCCTCAAACTCGGTGAGCTTGCGCTCGAGGCCCGAGTCGCCGACCTCGGCGCGCGAGCTGATGTGCTCGAGGATGCGCTCCGAGTCCTCCTTGCCCGTGCGCTCAAGCCGCGCGTTGCGCGACTTGATCGACTGCAGCGCGTCGAGGATGTCCATCTCGCGCTTCGAGTCGATCGCCTTGTTCTCGAGCGCCGCCATCGGGTTGTTCTCCTCCTCCTCGAGCCGCGCGAGCTTGTCCTCCTCGACCTTCTCCTCGTTGCCGCGCCACGGCTCGAAGTTGCGCTGCGCGCCGTGCTCGCAGTTGTAGTCGGAGTTTCTGCGTGGTGAGGCTCGTGAGCGGGACGTCCTCGGGCGGACATGGAGGCGGGGGAGACTCACTTCGGGTCCGTCTTGAACGTGATCTCCGACGAGCACTGCGTGCACTTGATGTAAAAGCGGAAGATCTGCAGGTGGAAGGTGGTCAGGAGAGCGCTCCGCTAGGCGAGAGAGAGCGGGGCTCGCCTTGATCCCGTAGTACTCCTCGCCCTGCACCGTCTCCTTGCGCGCATTGAACTTCTTGCCCTTGTAAATGTACTCGCCGCAAGTGCTGTGCGCGGAAGAGTGTCAGTAGACCATCAAGCGGAAAGAGGGAGGGGAAGACGCACTTGCAACGCATGCTGAATGGCGACATGAGACGGACAATCTGCTGCTTGTCCTTGGGCATCTTCCGCCGGGGGATCTTGCTGTGTACGTAGAATGGGCGTCAGTACAACGCCAAGAAGACGGCTACGCCCGGATAGTGAGAGCAGGGCGTACCTCGGATCGAAATCCGGCGGGAAGTACTGCGGACAGGGGAAGGAGCGGAGTCAGCGCTCCGCTTCGTACGAGCCCCCAGGATGCCTGAAGCAGTGGATGGTAGAATCGTACCTTGTTCAGCACCTTGCGCTCCGACATGGTTGCTTAGGGCAGAAGGACGAGGGTGGGGGGAAGAGGTATGGCGGGAAGGCTCGGGTCACGGCTAGACGCGAATGGCTTGGTGTTCGAATAGACGAGCTGTAGAGCAGATCACCACCGTGGGCCGAGGTCAGCATGCTGCCACCGGGTCAAGTCAGGAGGGGAGCGCCACGCACCCGGCGTGAAGGGCAACGAGACAGCTGCGCAGAGTTCTCCGGGTCTCTGACGGTGCTGGAGTTACTCTAGCGTGGTCTTGCGGGCGCTGCGAGGCTGTCGAGGCGGATGCGAGGAGGGGAGACCGGGGAGGCGGAGTCGAGGCGATGAAGAAACGGACGTCGGCGGGGGCAATTGGACGGCGATCACGAACGGCGTGTGAGTGATCAGAGCAGTCCAGCGAGCCTTTGAGCGATGCAAGCAGGTGTGGCAGAAAGCGAACCGCTCCGGCCCTCTTGTCCCGCGACCGCATCCTCGAGTGCTGAGGATCGCTTGCTGGGGTCCTCCGAAGGCTCGATAACACAGGAGCTCTGTCGCAGTACGCTGCCCCGGTCGCAACGCGCCCGCACGCTCTCGCTCACCCTGCTGCCCCGCCTCCCGTTCTCATCAGTTCGTCCGGGTACTGTGCCCGCCCGCTCCCGAGGACCGCTTTGGAGGCGTTGAGCGCGGTCGTACATCCCCTTGTACGGGTCTCGCCAAGCTTCGAGCCCGCTGAGCCTGGTTCCAGCCTGCCCCCTTGCTCCCCTCTCTGCTCGCTCTTTGCGCTCCTCGCCCGCTTCTCCCTCGCCAAGTACGCCCTCTTAGCCGCATCAAGATGCAACACCCTCGCCACGCGCTCTACTGCGCCTTCCCCTCCTTCCGCCTCGCCTCCTCCTCCCGCTTCGCCCTCTCCGCCTTTCGCCGCTGGAACACCACCACCGCAGCGAGCGCGACCGTCCCCCCGAGCGCCCATGCAACCTCGATGCCGTAGTACTGTCCGAAGCGGCGCTTCGTGCCGAAGATGATTGTCTTGCCGTTCTGTGCGGCGGCGGGAGGTGAGCGGGAGCGAGAGCCGGGGAGAAGGGCGAGGCCGGGCGCACCTGCACAGCTTGGTAGATGGGCGTGATGAACCCGTAGGAGTAGAAGTGGTCGATGTTGGCGAGGTCTGCGGGCACGAGGGTCAGGACGGGCGACGGAAGACAGCGGCCCGAGCCGGAGCGAGGACGCACCGTAGAAGACGACTGCAAAAAGGGGGGCGGACGGAGCGTCAAGGATCGCACGAGAATGAGCGAAAGAGTCATGGCGCACCCGAAACGTTGAGGATGATCCAGAGAATAACTGCGGTGGCGAGGGTCAGTGGGGCGCGACGAACAGGAAAGCTGGTGCGGCTCGACGCACGGAAGAATGCGGTGTACTTGGGACCAAGGAAGGAGAGTCTACCGGACGACTGGGTCAGCCCGAAGTCGCGCAAAGGTGAAGATTGAACGCACGCGATTTCCATGGGCATGCCCGCGCCCCACTGCGCGAGGAAGTTGCTGAGCCAGAAGAGGGGAAAGCCGCCGGCGCCAAAGAACCGCTCGAACGAGACCTTGAATGCGAGGGTGACGAGCGAGATCCAGAGCGAGATGAACATATACTGGACGACGGGGACGAGGATCCGCAGGGCGAGGAGGTCGGGCAGGCGGAGCTTGTTCTCGATCGGCTGGCGCGCGATGGACGCGAAGAGGGAGACGAAGTAGGTGAATACGAGGAGGTAAAGCATGCCGACGGTGGTGGCTGGAATGCCGGCGAACTGGTCGACGGGGCGCAGGTTCCAGGTCGCCTGGCTGAACGGCCGGGCAAGAATGCTCGAGAGAGCGGTCTGGTTGACCGCGCTGTACTCGGCGTCGCTCAGCGCCCCGAGACGAGGTGCAAGTTGCGCAACGAGGGAGGATGCAGCCGAGTTCACGATGTAGTCGTTGATACTGCGCGAGCGGGTCAGCGCAAGACGGGAGAGGAAAGCGCAGGACGTACACTCGAGTCACGTCCGGTACAACCCACTGATCCATCGTCTCGAAGTTGCGCCCTTCAGAGTAGTAGAGGCTGAGTGCGCCCTGCCCTACGTACGAAACGGCCTGAGTCCCGCCGATGAGCTGCTCAAACGCCGAGACAGCGGCCGTGGTCGCGTTCGCGTTCGCTGCAGATGCATGCGTGAGCTACTGGCTGCTCAGAGTGAGAGAAGGAGCACACCAATGATAACGGCGAAATGATCCTCATTCAGCACCGCTTCGCTCGCCCACATGTGCACGTCCCGCCCGCGCGGCGCGCCTCCGGTCGCTTCGCTGACGTCGAATGGCGTACTGTCGAGCACCTGGTAGCCGAGGCGGTATTCGTACGTGATGCGTGACGGGGCGGAGGTGAGGGCGGGCCCGAGGACGGGCGTTCGACCCGTCGCGGCGGCGCCGGGTGAGTCGAGGTCGATGAGCCCGACAGTGAGGCCTGCGGTGGATGTGCGTAAGCGACGGATGAACAGCTGGGCGAGCAAGGAGAACGTACGGTAGAGGTTCTGCGGCATCCGGAAGTACGACCCCCCTGTCGACGACGGAAAGGTCAGCACGAGCACCGTACAAGAGCGATGGAGTCTGCGCACAGTAGATCGGCAGCACGCAAAACATGCACAGCGTCGTCAACGCGACTCCCTGGTAGCGCAAACATGGTAAGCTCCTCGCGCGCCTGGTCGCGGTCTCGAGGCTCGCCCACCGACTCACCAGCGCTGCCGACTTGAGGAAGGCTGTGCGCGCCCCCCACAGCGTGTCATCCCACAACGAGACCTGACGAGGTCCATGGCTGCTCGCGAGGCGCGCGAGGTCAGCTGTCAAGCCGCAAACAGACGGCGAGCTGATGAAGACGGACCTGTGCGCGCTCCGTCCCTCGTGCAGTGTGGACCCGTCCGAGTGTGCGCGTTCTGCTTCGGTGGACATGCTGGCTGGACTGCAAGAGCGCGCACGCGCGACGATGCCGCCCTCGCGCCCCTCGACCGATCCAGCCCCGTCTGCGTCATCTCATGTCCGCGATGTGGAGCGAGGGCGCCCAAATCGAGCTGTTTCCTCCTTGCTCCCTGCCTTCCTGCTACGCTGCTTGCTGCTATGGAGGAGAAGCGCGACGAGGACTTCTCGCTGTCCCTGCGCGATGCGCGCCTCAAGGAGCCTCGGGCGAAGGTGTTCAAGGTGCGCTCTAGCGCTCCGATTCTCCTTCCAGGCTGGCGAGCTGACTTTCGGCGTACAGACCCTCGCAATGTACTTCATCCTGATGACCGCGGCGGTGTGGGCACTGCTCTCGGTCTTCTGGGGGTCCACCTGTGCGCCCTCGCTCCTCCTCGACCCGTCGCACGGCTGACCTCCCCCTTCCTCCCGCAGACCTGCTCGAGCACTATTTCCCCAACATCAAGCTCTACGTCTATGACTTCGACAGCGTCGCAACCACAAACGCAGTCCTCGGGCCCGCAGTTGTGCAGTACCTCCAGTCGACGCTGTCCTCCCCCGTCCACCTCGGCGTGATCATTCGTGACCCGGCGGGCAAGACCTTCGACGACATCTCGCGCGAGATAGTTGGCGAGAAGGCCTGGGGCGCGGTCGTCATCAACTCGAACGCGACCAGCAACTTTCAGGCCGCAATGGCGGGAACGGGCGGGCTGCTCGAGGGCGACTGGGCGCCGGAGGGCGCAATCAGCTTGGTGGTATCGGGGGCGAGGTGGTGTGCGTGCTTTCGCTCTTCGCTAGCTTCGCCGGGGAGGCTAACCCAAACAACGCACCCTCCTGCAGACCAAGTCACGCTCGAGTACCTCCTGCCGTACATGGGGCAGTACGTCCAGACGCCTGCACTGCAAACCGGTCATCAGGCCGTCGCCTCCTTCCTCTCCTCCGCAACGCCCGCCACCCTCGCCGCCCTCTCGCCGACGCAGCAAGCGGCGCTCGCGACGCCGTTCTCGTACCAGAACATCGACCTGCGACCAATCCGCATGAACCAATGGGCGGGTGCTGCGCCTCTCGAAGCCGGGCTGATCTACTATGTGCGTCTCGCACGCGTTCTATCTCTCGCGACCTCGCCTCCTTCCCGCTTCAATGACTCTGACCGTCCTCACCCACAGATCATCTTCGCCTTCCACATTTCCCTCTTCTTCTTCTTCTCGCGGATGCCGTTCCAGGGCGCGATGAAGAAGAAGGGCGTCAAGATCACCTGGGTCCACCTCTGCCTCCTGCGCATCCTTCCCGTTATCGCCGCCTACTTCGTCCTCTCGCTTGCGTACGTCGCGTTCTTCCTCTTGGTTGCTGCCCATACTGACCTACCGCGTCACTACAGCTACTCGCTCATCAACCTCGCCTTCCTCCTCCCGATGGACGGGAACGGCTACGCAAGCTTCGGCCCGCAGAGCGGGTTCCTCGTCTTCTGGACGCTGAACTTCGTCACGCTAGGCGCACTAGGGCTCGCCATGGAGTCGATGTGCGCCCCGAGTCCCTCGTCACCCTCTGAAATCGCCACTGAACGCTTCTCGCCCGCTTCGCAGGCTCACCCTCCTCACCCTGCGCTTTTTCCCGTTCTTCCTCATCACCTCCATCATCGCCAACATCACGTCGAGCTTCTTCCCTGCGACGCTCGCCGAGAAGTTCTACCGCTACGGCTATGCGATGGTGCGCTCCCTTCCTCCCCTCCGCATTCCCCTCGTTCCTGCCTGATCCGCTGCCCGCAGCCCTTCTGGCACAGCAGTACAGCAACGAAACACATCCTCTGGGGCACGCGCAACCGCCTCGGCCTCAACTTCGGCGTCCTCATCGCGTGCGTCCCCGCCTCCCCTCCTCGACCTTCCCAAGCTGACGCTCCATCACCTGCGCGCAGCTGGTGCGCTCTCTCGCTGTGCACACTGTGCCTCTTCGAGCTCATGTGGCGGCGGAGGGAGGAGCGGCAGGAGCGGAAAGAGCGCGCGCGGGACGAGGAGGGGCAGGCGAAGTAGAACTTCTCGCGGGTGCAGCTAGATCTTGTATGCGTAGAGCTGTTGTATGCTTCGCACGGCCGCTTACGCAGAGGGAGAAGCTACCGCCCCAGCCACCCTTTCCACCACCCTCCCTCCTTCTCCCCAGGCTTCGCAAGCTCGACGCCCTCCATCCCCTGTGGCTCGCCGTCAGCCTCCCGCACCGCGACAACGCGCTCGAACATCCCCTCCAGTCCCGTGGGCTTCCGCAAGTCAGGCGGGACGAACCGCTGTCGCGCAAAGGTGACGTGCTCGACCCGGCACCTGGCGGGGAGGAAGACGAGGAAGGGGCAGCGGCGCCCAGTCCATGCTGTTGTCAGCGTCGTCGCCCGCCGCCGCAGCGGGGAAGGCGCATCGACGTCCATCGCCTGCGGCGCGTCCGCCGCCGTGGCGGGCTGGGTGCGCGCCCACGGCCGCAGCGAGAGGGACGGCAGCCTTGCGCGCTGCCGCGCGCTTCCTCCCCCTGCACGCCCTGCACCCTCGAACGGCGATCTGCCGCGCGCATGCGGCGTCGTAGGCGTCGCGGGCGGGCTGGGCGCGAGGAGGCTCCCCGGGCGGGAGAGGGACAGGTGCGCGAGCGGCTCGAGCGGGTCGGCGGGGAGAAAGAGGGCGCGTGTGGGCGTGCCGCTCCTGCTGTTGTTGGCGGAGGAGGCGGAGGAGGCATGCGAGGTGAGCCGGATGGGCGGAGGAGGCTTGAGGCGTGGAAGGTAGAGGGCGGACAGGAGGGCCTGCGGGAGCATGTCAGTGAGCGGAACGGCCTCGAGGAGAGGACGCATGAACGCACGACGAGAGTCAGGAGGAGTACGGTTGCAGCGGCGAGACGCGCGGTGTTGGGCGATGATACGAGGCGGAACTGGAAGAGGACGGCGCCGACGAGCCGCACGAGGTAGGCGAGCATCTGGATGGCCTGCGTGCATGGACGGGGAAATCAGCACCGCTCACAAGCCGTCTGAGACAACGCGAGCGTACCAGATACTCTCGCCGCCGCTGCACGCCCATGTTCCGACCCCGCGCCCGTTCGAGTCGCAGTTGCGCCCACGTCGGGTCCCAGAAGGACCACAGCAGCGAGAGGAGCGCGAGGGAAACGACGGCATGTCGGTACGGCGTGGAGAGAAGGGCGGATGGGGCGGAGGAAAGCGCCGGGTCGAGTAGACCTGTCCTCGAGAAGGTCAGCATCGCCAGGAACCGAGTGGGGAAAAGGTGGACGTACAGCAGCAGCATGCGCCGGCCGTCGCCGCCCCCGTCAGTGTCCATGCCGCACCCCTCGCCCTCCACGCCCACCCTTCGACAACCCACCTCCTCCCCTCCCTCCTCCGCTCCTCGCTCACACGCTCCTCCCTCTCCCTCGCACGCTGGCTTTCCCGCAGGCGCCACCCCAGCGCCTGCGCCTTGACCCGGTAGTCACGCTCGCGGATCGTGCCCTCGACGGCGGCGCACGCGGCGCACACGAGCGGGTAGCGCGCATCGAGCGAGAGGCGGTACTCTTCGAGCGGGGGGAAGTCGCTCGCGCCGTCTTCGGCGTCGGAGTCCGAGTCGGAGGGGTACGAGGCGAGGAGGTGTAGCTGCAGGGACTGGTTTGCGAGGCACTGCCGGCAGGGGTCGTCGAGGTCGAGGGGAAGGAAGTGGGGAGGCGGTGCCGGCTGGGTGAACCTGCGGAGGAGCGTGGTCAGCGGGGTTCCTCCAGCCACAGCGCTAGAGAGGATGAACAGACCACGCTTGGCGAACGAGTCGTCGTTTAGACGCGAGTCGAAGAAGGCCGCGTCCTCCGAGACAACGTCGCCGTTCTGTCGAGGAGGAGAGGTGAGCTCCGCCTCGCTCGTTCGACGCTGACTGAGGAGGAGGAGCGCACCTGGTCATGCCTGGTGATCTGGCCGCACTCGCCGCACCAGAACTCGTCCCTGGTCCCTACGGCGACAGGCCCGTCCTGGTCCGGCTCGACGGCGCGCGCCTTGCCCTTTGCGAGGGCTGCGCGGGTAGGTGCAGGCGGAAGGAGGCAGAGACGCGTGCTGCAGTACCAGCACTGCACGCGCGGCTTGCGCTGGAAGAGCATCGCGCGCTCATCAGTCCGCCCGAGACGAGCGACGGAGGTTGGCTCAGCTCGCTGCACATGCTCACGCGCGTGCGCCCTGCGAGCACGACCAGGACAGTCATAGCAACCACACGAACCATGGCGAGCTACACCGCACCCTCGACACGCCCGCAAACCCTCGACGCCGCCCTCGCCCGCATCGCCCATCTCGAACGCCAGCTCGCGCTTGCAGAACAGCTCGTACGAGACCGGGCGGGCCTCGACCTGCACGAGTTGCTGGCGGAGGCGGAGCAGGGCCGTGCGGCGGACTCTGGGAAGGACGTTGCCGCGAGCCAGGCGCCTTCCAACGGGGCGACCCCTCCCCCACCTCCCTCCTCCTCCCTCGCCTCGCACTCCGACACCCTTGCCAACTCCGCAGACGGCGCCGACCCAGCCTCGGACACCCCCGCCGAGCCCATCGATGTCGGGCCGTACGTCCTCCGCGCGCTCGCATTGCGGAAGCGCGTCCACCTCGGCGAGGTCACCGATGCGCAGGCAGAGGAGGAGCTTCGGGTGCTGTTCGAGGGGGAGGCGCCGGCGCTGAGCGAGGATCAGAGGGCAACGGTGAGGCAGTGGGCGGGGTTGTAGCGGTGAGTCGGGAATGAACTCGGGATGAGGGGGTGCCGGTGCGTTGTGACCTTCCTCTCGCGTTCTCGCCATTTCCTGGACTGACGAACTCACCCACAGGGTTGTCACCGACACAGGCAACGAGCCTTTCGTATACCGAACCCTGTCGTCGTTGTGGTAACGGCTGAGGAAACGCGCTCGACGTCCGCTCGCACAGCCCGGTTGGGCGCGTACCCCTACCTCAGGCGTCTCTGACGCTGTAGCGGCGCTGCTCAAGACCGTCTTGCCTAGCTATGCTAGTACGCTGGCGTTTCTCTGCTCCGGCTGCCGCAGCATCGTACCGCGGCTCTCAGGCTGCCATTTCACCTCCTTCTCGTGTCGTCGGCGCACGTCGTGAGGGCGCGCTCCCTGCTCCCCCGCTCTTGCGAAGTACTTCTGAACCGGCTGGCGTGCGTACGGACCAAAGGAAGGCGAGGAAAGCGTTGAGCGCGTTGTCCCGGTCTCGCGGCGAGATCCGCAGCACGGCGTTTCCACCTCGCGCCGGACTCTTTCGCGATGCGCTGCACCCGCCTTGAGAGAGTGTAGGCGAGCTCCCGAAGCGAGTGCATGCACATCCGGCGACAAAGGAGGCGGCGGCGGCGAGGGCGCGGGCCTCGTCCTCGAGGAGGGCCGGACCTCCGCACGCGGCGGTGGCTCTGCTCCTCCCCGTCGCTCGCTCCCGCGCTTCTCCCCCTTCCGCACCCAGGAGCACCTCGTCTGTCCCTCCAGCACTAGCGTGAGCCTCTCCCTCTTTCCGCCACTGCGCGGGATGACTCGCGCGCCGCCCGTCACGCTCGCAAACCCGCCGCCTGCCTCGGCTGCTCCGGCAGACGCCCTGCGCGCTCCAGTGGGTGCAGCAGCGCCTTCGAGGGCAGATCCGGGTGCACTGCGCGCCCCAGCGCACTTGCAGGGGGGCGGGATGGCCGGGAGACGCCGGCTAGAGGCACGCACCTCAGCGCGCCCGTATCGTCCGAGGACTGGCCGCGGAGGGGCGCAGCGCGGACGCGGGTGCTCACAGCCAGGACAAGGTTGCACGGAACGCGACAGGCGCGCAGCTTCGGGTCTGAACAGCGCGGCGAGGGGATTCCGCCTCCGCGGACGGTGCTGACGCCGCTTCCGTCCTTCTCCTCGCGTCCCGCAGGAGCTCTCTCGCCCTCCACCCGCATTTCGACCCTCCCCTCCTCCCACTCTCGCACCTCTCCCGCCACCATGGATCTCCGGTCAGTCCTCCCGCTCCCCTCGACCCCGTGACTGCGTCGCCGTACTCGATCGCTCGACCCGGCGATGGCGACCACCGCGGCTCGGGAGACGCGTTCCAGCAGCGCCTACTGACGCTCCAAGGTGCTCGCAGCGTCGGCGGCAAGTACCGCATCGGCAAGAAGATCGGCAGCGGCTCGGTACGTCCGCACACTCCTCGCTTCCCGCACGCATGTACTGACTCGCACCTGGCTCGCAGTTCGGTGCGCTCCCCTCACGAGCTCACAGGTGCTGAGGCGCGGTAGCTGACCCGAATGCGCGTGCTCGCAGGTGACATCTACCTCGGCGTCAACATCATCTCGGGCGAGGAGGTCGCTATCAAGCTCGAGTCGGTCAAGGCCAAGCACCCGCAGCTCGAGTACGAGGCAAAGGTGTACAAGACCCTCGCCGGCGGCGTTGGCGTGCCCTTCGTCCGGTGGTTCGGCGTCGAGTGCGACTACAACGCCATGGTCCTCGACCTCCTCGGCCCGTCGCTCGAGGACCTCTTCAACTTCTGCAACCGCAAGTTCTCGCTCAAGACCACCCTCCTCCTCGCCGACCAGCTCGTGCGTCTTCCTACCCTCCGCGCGTGCTTGCGAACCTCGCTGACGAACCCGCCCTCCCGGGCAGATCTCGCGCATCGAGTACATCCACTCGCGCAACTTCATCCACCGCGACATCAAGCCCGACAACTTCCTCATGGGCATCGGCAAGCGCGGCAACCAGGTCAACGTGATCGACTTTGGCCTGGCGAAGAAGTACCGCGACCCGAAGACGCACCTGCACATCCCGTACCGCGAGAACAAGAACCTGACGGGCACGGCGCGCTACACGTCGATCAACACGCACCTCGGCGTCGAGCAGTCGCGCCGCGACGACATGGAGTCGCTCGGGTACGTGCTCATGTACTTCCTCCGCGGGTCGCTCCCGTGGCAGGGCCTCAAGGCGGCGACCAAGAAGCAGAAGTACGACCGCATCATGGAGAAGAAGATGACGACGCCGACCGAGTACCTGTGCCGCGGGTTCCCGAACGAGTTCGCCATCTACCTCAACTACTGCCGCTCGCTCCGCTTCGACGACAAGCCCGATTACTCGTACCTCCGCAAGCTCTTCCGCGACCTCTTCGTCCGCGAGGGCTACCAGTACGACTACGTCTTCGACTGGTCCGTCCAGCAGCGCGTCGACGAGGTCCAGAAGCAGCAGGCCGAGCAGATGAAGGCCGCCCAGGCCCAGGGCGCCGCCGCGCAGCAGCCCGCCCAGCCCAAGCGCCGCGTCCTCCAGCCCGGCGAGGCCGAGGCCGCCGGCGCCGCCGTCCCGCAGAGCGACCAGCGCATGTGCGTCTTGCGCTCGTCCCCTCCTCTTGCTCGTCTCCGCGCTGACCCATCACTCCTCCGCCCGCAGGCTCCGCTCGCAGACCCGCAACGCCCAGCAGGACTCGCGCATGCGCGCGGGCGGCGAGTGGTACTAGTCGCCTCGCCGCGTCGCCCGCAGCGGCGTCCCCCCTTCCCCACCCTCACCACTCCAGCTTCGGTCTCGGTCTCTCCCCTCCCCAGTCCGCCCCGCCCGCCTCGCCACCCCACCGACGCCCATGCCGCGTCGGGACGCTCAACTCGTCTTCTGGCGGCGCGCGTGTATTTGTACGCCTTCGTGGTCTCGTTCGGAGGAAGAGGAGGAGGCGCCGCCGCGAAGGTGCGGGCGCGAAGGCGACCGAGGACGAGCAGAGGGAGTTGGTCGCGCCAGGGTTGCTTGCCGCTCACCGGCGGCCACCCTGTCTCGTCCACCTCGCACTCGCCTCCTCCCGCCCCATCTCGCCTTTCCGCCCCGCCGTCGTCCAGCCTCGGCCCTTCCCCCTCGTCACGACCGGCCGCCCCGCACCATCGCCCCGCCCACCGCCCGTCGCGCCCTATCGCCCGCTCCTGCGCCCGCCCATCTTTTGTCGGGCAGCGCGAGCCCGCGCGGCGCGATGGCGGGCCGGCGCACGCTCGGCGGCCGTCCCGACCACCACGCGTCTCTCCCCTCCAGCCCCACCCCACCCCGCCGCGGCGCACGCCCGCGTCCACATAACCACCTCTCACTCGCCCCGCCGGCCCCCTTCCCCCGCCGGCGCTTTTTCGGGCGTAGAATGCGTCCTCGAGGACACCGACTTTCCCTATCCCCCTTTCGCGGCTTGATCCCCTCTTCCCCGTCCCCCCGCCCGCCGGCCCGCCAGCGCCTGCCGTCCCTGCGCACCTTTCGCGCCGGGCCGCTGTACCGCCTCGTGCGCGCCGTCTCGACTTCGCCTCGCCCCGCCCTCCCCGCGCGCATCCCGCCGCGCCCCGCCCCGCCGCGCCCGCCGTCGTACAGGCCGAATTTTGTACTTTTGTGGCCACGACGACGGTGGAGCGGCGCGCCGCGTGCGCCTCGCTCTCCCCTTCCCCCGCCCCCCGACGCTCGGCAGCGTCCCTCCCCGTGTGCTGTGCCCTTCCGCCGTCTCGTGTACTCTGCCTTATCCCCCTCCTACCACGCTGGCGCCCTCCCCGCTCCCCCCCCCATTACCCCCCATCACCCATTTGACGAGAGCTCGTCCGAGCCAAGCCCGTCCTTGTTTCCCATCCGACCCATTTGACGAGAGCTCGTCCGAGCCAAGCCCGTCCTTGTTTCCCATCCGCATCCCTCACCTTCCTCCACCCTCTTCTCTCACGTTGTGCCCCTTGCGGATTTTGTGTCGAGTCGGGCGCGGCGACGGAGGAGGAGGAAGGGCAGGGGAAGGAGCGACGGTGGAACGGGCTTGTTCTGTGGGCGTGTTGCCCTCCCTTCTCCCCGCGTCCGGTACGAGCGAGTATGACAGCGAGGCATACGAGGAGGAGGAGAAGCCCGGACGAGTGTGAGGTAAGATGCATACGAATACAACAAACGGCTACACGTGCGGCCCGCCCTCCTTCCCCGCTCTACTTGCCCGCCTTCTTCCCCGCACCCTTGGCCTTGGGCTTCGCCGCGGGCGCGTTCTTCTGCGCGAGGAGCGTGTTGAGCGTGTGCTGCCGGATTGTCGCAAACGGCGAGGCGGCAAACGCCTCGTTCTTGATGATGGCGGGGAGGCGCGCTGATTCCGCCGTCCTGTGCCGATGATGGGGTCAGCAAGTGCGTGAAGGAGGGGGAAGAGAGGACGCACAGCACGCGCTGCCGCTTCTTTGCCGTGAGCTTCTCCTGGCCCTTCCCGCCCGTCTTGGCCTTCTGCGCCTGCCCCTGCGTCTCCTCGTCCTCCATAGCGTACTCGCCCTCGCCGTCCTCGCCTGCAGACCCCTCGTCGTCGCTCAGCTGCGGCAGGACAGCCTCGACCTCTGCGAGCGACGCGACGAGGTTGTTCTCGGGCTGGGCGGCGCGGCGGACCCTCCGTGCGTGCGACTTGGAGTAGGGGGACGCGCTCGCGGTAATCTCTTCGCGTGTCCTCATAGCGTCAGCAGCGGGCGAGCGGGAGGGAAGGGAGGGCGCGCACTGTTGAGAAGCTCCTTGCGACGATTGTACGCCTTCTCCGCCTTGGTTTGCTTTCCCTTGGGCGGTGCGGGCTCGCCCTGGTCCTCCTGCGCGAGTGCCAGGGCCGACTGGTCCGCCGCAGCCGCCTTGACAGCCTGCAGATCCTCATCAGCTCCTGCTCGTGCGAACCGGCCAAAGCGAGGAGGGGAAAGCGGGCGCGCACCGAGATGGGGGCCATTCCTCTGTGCTCATCATCCACGAGTCGGCGAGGTCATCGGGGGCGGGCGGCGCGGTGGGCGTTGGGTCGAGCTTGGCGGAGCGAGAGTGCGAGGGGAGCGAGGTGCGCTGCCGCGTGGGGCGGGGCTGCGCGCGGTGAGAGTGGTCAGTGGGAGTCTAAGAGAGCTCTGAGCGTACAGACTCGCCATCCTGAGCGCGAGGAGGAGTGGACGAGGCGAGACGTCCTCTCTCTCGCTCTCCCCACCCGCTGATCCCCGCCAGCACACTCGCAAGGGACAGATGTGATCCGCTCATCACGATAATACTCCCTTGCACACCCACGCCATGGATCCGGCAACGCTCTCGGACGGCATCCGCTCGTCGACGGCGCTCTCGCTCGTCTCGAGCGTCCGCTACCACATCGCACTCCCGACCACCTACGTCAGCGGACTCGACGCCCTCCTCCACAACGCCAACCTCCCGCTCCGCCGCGGCGACATCGTCGAGGTCCAGGGCCTCCCCGGCAGTGGAAAGTCGTCCCTCCTCCTGCACCTCGCCGCGACCGCCCTTCTCCCGCGCACCGCCCACGTCCGCATCGCAGACCAGGTCCTCGCCGTCCCCGTCGGCGGCAAGGAGCAGGCCGTCGCATGGATCGACTGCGCCGCTGCCCGCTTCGACATTGATCGCCTCGCCTCGCTCGTCCGGCACCACCTCGACCTCGCGATCCGCCGCTTCCGCGCCCCGCGGGGCATAGGCGCACCCCGCGCCGAGGAGCTCGAGAGCCTCGTCGACGAGTGCATGGCCCGCCTGCACGTCTTTGCCCCGACGAGCACGCTGCAGCTCGCGGCGACGGTGCAGGCGCTCCCGCGCTGGGCCGCGCGCACCACCGCCGACGAGCTCGGCTACGTCCTCGTCGACGGGATGAGCGAGTTCGCCTGGGCGGACCAGCACACGGCGGCGACGGCGGCGAATGGGGCCGGGCAGGACAAGCAGCCGCTGCGGCTCCTCCTGCGCGCTGGCGCAGCTCCGCGCTACGCTCGCCCCGCTCGTGTTCATCACGCAGTGGGTCTTCCGCCCGCAGGCGGTCCTCCGCAGCGGTCGCAGGAAGGGCTCCCCTTCTACGCACACCACTACGCGCCGCCGCACTGGCCGTCAATCCTCTCCCCTTCGCCCGCCTCTTCCGCCGCTCCTGACCCCACCGCAGCGCGCAGCCCGCTAGCCCTCCTCGAGGGCGGGCCCCTCCCCGTCCCCCTCGCGCTGCACATCACGCTCCACCCGCCGCCGCTGGCGCCCCTCCGGCGCGGGACGCCCCTCGCCGCGCTCCTCGCCGAGCAGCGGCGGCGCGTCCGCGCACGGGAGAAGGCGCTCGCGGGGCCGAGAAAGGGCAGCGTCGGGACGGCCGAGGGCGCGGTAGGCGGGACGGAGGGGATCAGGTGCGTCGTGAGGAGGCCGGGTGGGGCGGAGGTCGGCAGCTGGGAGATGGGCGTGTGGGAGCGGGAGATCGTCACGTAGGTGCATGTGCGGGTGTGGAACGGGCTGTTGGGCGGACAAACGCTTGCTGGGACAACGCGCGCACTCGATGAGGAGCATGTGGGGCTGGGGTCACCTCCTCCTCCGTCTCGTTCACACCGGCCTATCCGACATGATCACAGTCACTTGCGTCGTTCTCTCTGGCAATCCGTGGCTGAGCTTATTCCCGAAGATCGTGAGAACGCGCAACGGTCGGCCTTCCCAAGCCGCTTCTTCCGCTCATTGCATTCAGCTCACGACGCTCAACCGACCCAGTTGCGACAGGACGCCCCCTAACAGTTGAGCGGAGGAGACAAAGACGCGCGGGCAGGTCAACAGCGCGCTTGCACGTGCCCAGCTCGCGGCGACTTGGAGGCTTGCGCGCCTCCCGTCCTCGCTTGTCGCGCGTTCCCCTCCAACCGCCAGTCCCAGCTCCCCCATGATCGTTGTGCTTGCCATCGGTGCGCTGCTCGCGCTCAAAGGCCCCTCCGGCCTACACTCGTCCACGTAGCGGACACTCGGAGCGGGCGGGGCGTCAGGAAGCATGGCAATCCCTCGCTTCCGCCCCTTTGGACTACTTCTCCGAAGAATACCGCGCGAGGAGGGTACATCGAAGCTGAATCGACAAGGAGAGCGAAGGATAGCACGCCCTTGGCCGCCGCACCGCCAACCCCACAACACCCCGCTCAGCGCTCTCTCCGCTCACACGCTCTTCTCTTCCTTCAACCGCCGCCTCTCGCCCTCCGTCGGCCCTCCCTGCGCCGCCGCACGCTCGGCCATCCGTCGCCGGGCATCGGTAGCGACCAGAGTCACCTCCTTGGACTTTGGCGCGTACGCATCGTCGAGCCTGAGCGCGTCGAAATCTGGAAGAGCCGACGATGGCCTGGCTGAGGGAGGAGCGCGGACGGCGCCTTGCTCCTGCGTCGGCGAGGGGACTGCGCTGGGCGGCGAGGGCGAGACGAAGGACTCGTCGTTTGCGACGGCCTGTGCGGGCGAGGTGAGCGGCTCGTAGTCACTCGCGTCGTCGAGCGTGCTGGAAGGCGGATGTGCTGACGACGGGGATGGTGGAAACCGGGCAGTCGGGTCGGGAGAGCGGCGAGGTGGTGTCGTCGGGAGAGCCGGTGTATGTGAAGGGGATCGTGCGCGCTCGCTGTGGGTACGCTTGCGAGGTGGGCAGTAGAGGCGTGTACAGAAGCGGTTGCGTTCGGCGCGTGTTGGTACGGTGCGAGAGAAGCGAGGCTGCCCGTCTCTGCGAGCGAGCGAAGTCAGCCTTTGATCCATTCAGAGTAGGACGGAGCGGGCACCGCGACGCACCGTCTTTCTCCTTCTGCAACCGCTCGATAACCTAGTCGACACGGACGAGCGCGTCCTTCGCGCAAGCGCAGCGCGCCTCCTCCGGCCACCACGAGGACAACGCGGCCTCCTTCCTCCCCACGGCGGCGAACTCGCGCAGTGCCGCAAGCGCCTCGCCCGTCTCCCACCCGTTCCTCTTTGCATGGGCGGTGAACTCGACGCGCGCCTCGAGGACCACTGCGGACGAAGGGGCGCGGCGCAAGACGGTCAGCGTTGCCGGCTCCGTGACGCCGGCAGCGGAGGGGGGCGCACCGAGGAAGCCCCTAGCCACCAAGCTGATATCGAGATCGAGGAGGTCGATTTCGCGCTCTGCCTCGGCGCGCGCGCGCTCGTCTTGTTGCGCGAGGGCGGCGCGGAGTTCCGCTCGTTGCAGCCGCAGCGCGTCATATTTGGCCCGCAGCTCCTTCCACCGCGAGATGGGCAGCACCTGGAAGACCTCCTCGCACTCGACGGAGTAGCAGGGCAACGACCCCGGGACATGGCCTGGCCAGTCGAGAAGACGATCGGTCCGAGTTTGTCGAGTAGAGGGGGCGGGACCAGCCCAGAAGGGCGCCGTCGGGGAGCGGGAGTGATGGATGGGACGGTAAGCATGGAAGACAGATGGTAGGATGGTAATGCTGTGTGAAGGGGCTATAGAGGTTCGGGAGGGGCGGAGGACGAGGCGGGGCGTGCAGGGTGTCAAGCGCAACGGCCGCGATGAGAGCCAGCACGGTGGACCAAGCGACTGCTGGAGGGTTCCTGCGCGCGTCCAAGGTGCACGGCGAGGTCGTGTTGTGGCGGGAGTGCGCGGTTCTTCGGGACAACTGATGAACTCGAGGGGGCGCGACGAGCGCTTGTAGCGCGCCAGTACTGCCCGAGCGAGCTCCAAGCGGATGCAGTGAATCAGTGTCCACGCGCGTGCGAGCCGGTTGGGCGTGAGCGAGTGAGCCGACGGAGGAAAGAGGACGACGCATCGCTGGCGGGCTGTACAACACGGCGGGCCGACTGTCATTACGGAGGGAGAAGTCTAAATCGTGCAAGCGCACCTACACACAACAAGAGTACGGTCCCCTCGCCCCGCTCAGTGCCGCTCGAGCCAGTCGAGCATGTCACCCAGGACAGTCTGCCTCGGGCATCGTCCGCCTCGTCCCTGCCCTCCGGAGCAAGATGTGCTGGTACTGCGCGCGTGCAGAGAAGGGATCAGCGTTCAGCCTGAGCGAGAGACGGGATGAAGGACAGCGTCTGGGGACAAGAAGGGAAGAAACACGAC
Organism: Rhodotorula kratochvilovae; assembly: GCA_019926025.1. Lineage (NCBI taxonomy): Eukaryota > Fungi > Basidiomycota > Microbotryomycetes > Sporidiobolales > Sporidiobolaceae > Rhodotorula > Rhodotorula kratochvilovae. The sequence continues at coordinate 107,791 of JAHSUG010000020.1, read as the reverse complement.
GCACCTCCGGGTACAGCTTGATCTCCTTGTCCGTGCTCTCCGCGAGGCGGTACAGCTCCTCCGAGCCGTGGTACGAGGTGACGCGGTCGCCCGTCCCGTGGCAGAGGAGGAAGGGGACGCGGAGGTGCGCCTGCTGCGCGTTGAGCGAGAGGATGCCCTGCGAGCGGGAGGAGGGTCAACAAGCTGTTGAGCGCAAGTCGGCTGCACCGTCTGAATCGCGCAAAAGCGTTCAAGGAAAGATGGCGGGTGAAGAAGCGGAAGAAGGATCGGCGGCGGAGAGGAACAGAAGGCAACTGCGGGAGACGCACCTGCAGAATCGCCAGCCCCGTGGCGATCCTCAACCGCCCGTGGTACGTCTGCGGGTCGCGGTTGAAGATCTCCTCGACGAGCGGGTCCTCCGAGTTCTTGCCCTTGTTCGCCGCCGCGAGCGGGAACGGGCCCGCGACGCTCGCGAGCGCGCGGGCGACGAGCTCGACGAGCGCGGAGGGGCGCGAATCGGGCGAGATGGCGAGCATGGGGCAGATGAACATCCCGCCGCTGATGGTCGGGCGGAAGGAGGTGGACGAGGCCGGGGAGCGAGGTGTCGAGGGGGGCGCCGTACTTCCTGCGGGCAAGATGAGCGGGTCAGTCGTCGAGCTTTCACGGGCGTGCAGGAGCGGCGAAAGATGACGGAGGAGTGCAGACAGATGGGAGACGTACAAGCACGTCAGCGCGGCAGTGAACCCTCCGAGCGACTGCCCCGCGACGAAGACCTTCCGGGTCTGCGTGTAGGACCCGCCCGCCTCCTGCACGATCCTCGAGTCTTGTAGCGCGACGTCCTTGATCACCTCGTAGACTGCGTCGGCTGCGGAGCGGTGGGCGTTCAGCCGAATCGCGCGGAGAAGCGTGGATGTGACGGGTGACCAGGAGGGATTGCGCGCCAGCGAGACGTACCGAGCAGGTCCATCGACGGACAGTAGACGTGGATACCGGTGCTTCGACCGTGTCCGGGCAAGTCGGGCACGATGACGCGGTACTGCGCCGAGCGAGGGCTGTCAACCCTGAGCATGTACGGGAGAGGCGAAAGCTGCGCACGCCGGCGTCGAGGAACTTGCTCGCATGCATGCCGAACTTGCCGCCAAAGTCATTGATGTGGATGAAGACGAGGTCGGCCTCTGCGGTCGGAGGTGCGCAATCAGCTTGATCTCGTCGCGGAAGATGAAGAGAGGACGCACCTCGCTTCGGCGCCCCCTTTGTCGGTTCCCAGACCTGGTACGCGACCCAGTCCTTCTTGCCGCCGTGGAGGTAAACGCGGCCGTCGCGAAAGGCGTGCGTCTCGCGGATGTTCTGCTCATCGGGACCTCGAGGGAGAGCGGCGCGTCCCCAGGTGGGGTCGCCGTTGGGCGCGAGGTGGAGGAGCTGGGAGAGGAGAGAGTGGGTGTCGCTCGGTGCGGGGATGGAGAAGTAGGCCTCGAGCTCTGGCGGGGGCGACCAGACCATGTCGGCGAGCGGAGCGGGACGAGGAGAGCGAGGGCGGGAGCGGTTCGAGCGAGGGTGCGCGAGTGTGGCAGTGCGTGTGGGTGCTCCAGCAGTGATCTGAGCAGGTACACGCAGCTCTACACCGAGGCGAGGGGCGCAGTGGAGGACGAGCACCGCCCCCGGCTTGACATCGCTCCCCTCCGCCCTCCTCTTGCGCGCCAGAGTCCCTCCCGACCGATGCCACCCTCGCAGCCCGCCGTGTTTGGCTCGCCCGCGCTCGACCAGGCCGTGTCGGGCGTGACTGCCGGCATCCTCAGCACCTTTGCCCTCCAGCCGCTCGACCTCCTCAAGGTCCAGCTCCAGGTCTCGACCGCCCCCAAGACCCGCGGAACCCTCTCCCAGATCTACTGGGGGCTCGGCGAAATCGTCAGGCATGGCGGCGCAGCGGGACTCTACCGCGGACTCACGCCCAACCTCGTCGGCAATGCCTCCAGCTGGGGCTTCTACTTCCTCTGGTCCGTCCCTCCGCTCGCCCATCCTCACGACGACGGTCCTGACGACCGACGCGCGCAGGTACACGATGATCAAGGCGCGCATGGACGGCGGCGAGGACCACAAGCTCAGCGCAGGGCAGCACCTCCTCGCATCTGCGAGCTCTGGTGCGTTCTCTCCTGCACCCTGAGATTCTCGAACGGCGCTGAAGATGACTCGCGCGCAGGCGTCATCACCGCGGTCCTCACCAACCCCATATGGGTCGTCAAGACGCGCATGTTCACCACGACCGCCATGCAGGACAAGGCGTACCGGGGCGTCACGCGTGCGTCCTCCCACTCCCTCACCTCTCATCGCACTGACACTGACCCCCATTCGCGCGCAGATGGCCTCGCGACGCTCGCACGGGAAGAGGGCCTCCGGGGCATGTCGAAAGGCCTGACGCTCGCCATCATCGGCGTCTCGAACGGCGCGATCCAGTTCATGACGTACGAGGAGCTGAAGAAGCGGCGCGTCGAGCTGCGGCGGAATCGCCTCGGGCCGGGCGCGACTGAGGAGGAGGTGCGAACACTGGTGAGCCTCCGGAGCTCTCCTCTCTACGCTGCAAGGACGCGGCGCTGACACGCCGCGCCCCCGCAGAGCAACCTGGAGTACATCCTCATGTCGGGCTCGGCAAAACTCGTCGCGATCGGGATCACCTACCCGTACCAGGTGATCCGCTCGCGGATACAGGTGCGCCCCCTCTCCCTCTCTCTCTCTGCCCGCGCTAACCCTCGCCATCGCGCGCGCAGTACCAACCTAGGATCGCGCCCTCCCTCCTCTCCGGCTCCCTCCCCTCCTCCTCTCCCCTCCCGCCCGCACCCATCGCCGTCGACCCGTACCGCTCGATCCCCGACGTCCTCCGGCGGACGTACGCGTCCGAGGGCCTCAGGGGGTTCTACAAAGGGATCGCGGCGAACGCGGTGCGCATCTTGCCCGGGACGTGCGTTACGTTTGTCGTATATGAGCAGATGAGCCGCTTCCTTGGGAGGTGGGCGGAGAGGAGGGAGAGGGAACGGGGAGGGGGAGGGGAGCGGGGCGGCGGCGGGAGGGGGTAGACGAGGGCGGTAGAAGGGGAATAGACGCTGTTGGAGCCCGTGTGTGGGGCATGCGAGCGGGAGAGGGTGCGACGCCGGTTGGCCTGCTGGCGTTCGGAGAGGAGATGCTGTTCCTCCTGCTTTTCGGGAGCACCCGCTCGCTCGAGGATGCACGGCCGGTACGATTCAGTGAGGCCGACTCGCGGCGTGGGGTGTTTTGGCACAGCGAAGCGGGATCTAGGGGTACAACACGCGTCTCCTCCCTCCGTCTCCTCCTTCTCCTCCTCAAGCACTCCCGCCTCCTGCAGCCCTCCCAGCGACGCAAGCGCGCGCTACGCCTTGGGCAGGACGAACAGCTCGGGCTTCATGCTGAGCTTGCACAGGCGGGCGAGGAGCCCGCCGAGCTGGACGACGGTCGACACGCCCTCGAGGATGCGCATGTGCGCAAAGCCGATCTCCTGCGCGTGCGCGTGCGGTCGGCACGTCAGTCGGAGGAACCGAGGCGGGGGAGGGGAGGAGAGAGGAGAGAGGAGGGGGACGCACGCGGATGAACTCGAGCTTGACATACTCGTGGAGGCCGTCCATGTTCTTCACGACGCGGAACAGCGTCGTGACGATATCGACGGCCGAGTACCCCGCGCCCAGAGCTGGTCGAGCCCGTCCATCGCGTGGTCGATGCGGCCCTTAGCGCAGTCCTTGATGAGCGCCTGCACCTTGACCGGGTGCGGCTGGTCGCACACTTTGAAGACCTCGTCGGCGCCGACAAAGTTGAACCCGGAGAACGTCGACTGCAGGTTGTTGACCGCTTGCCGCATGTCGCCCTCCGAAGTGAAGATGAGCGCCGTCAGGCCCGCCTCGTTGTACGGCACCTGCGCGCACGCAGGGGTCAGCACCGCCCGAGAACGACGACCAGACCCCGCGGAGCGCACCTTTTCGATCTCGCAGATCTCCATGAGGCGCTTGAGGAGCTCCTTGTCGCTCAAGCGCGCATAGCGGAGGATCGCGCACCGGCTCTGGATCGGCTCGATAATCTTGTTGCTCTGGTTGCACGCGAGGGCGAAGCGCGTCGTGTTGCTGTAGAGCTCCATCGTGCGGCGGAGCGCCTGCTGCGCGCCCGTCGTCATCGAGTCGGCCTCGTCGAGGATCACGAGCTTGTGCCGCCCGAGTGGGAGGGTGACCTTCTTCTGCGCGAACGCCTTGATCCGGTTCCGCACGACGTCGATGCCGCTGCGGGTGCGGGTGCGAAGCGGGTCAGTCGGTGCGGGCGAGAGATGGCAGGGAAGAGCGAGGACGCACCGCTCATCGGACGCGTTCAGCTCGAGGACGCCCTCCTTGTAGTTGTCGCCCAGCAGCGCTCGCGCAAGCGCGAGGATGCTCGTCGTCTTGCCGATACCGGGCGAGCCCTGTGGCAAGGCCAAGGCAAGGATCAGCTGTTGCCAGCGAGGGAACCCCCTCCAGGGCACTCAACGCCGAATCGAGCGAGGCTTGAGCGCACCGAGATGATGATGTGGGGGCAGTTTCCGTCGCGGGCAATGACCTTGAGGCGCTCGATGGTCTCCGTGTTTCCGACAATTTCGTCGAGGGTGCGCGGGCGGTGCTGCACGAGGTGGTGTCAGCGCGCGTCTTTCGGGGCGGTGGAAAAGGGAGCGTGTGGTATGCACCTTCTCGACCCTGTGGACGTGCGCAGGGGGCGTCAGTGGAGTGTGAGGGAGAGGAACGCGACGCGCTGCGACGTGAGGAGGGGGAGGAGGAGCGCACCAGGGGAGCTCGAAGGCGACGGGCTGCTGGTCGTCCTTGCCCTTGCCCTTTGTTGCGCTGCTGGTGGACGGGAACGAGAGGGTCGCTGCCATGGCGGGTGGGCGAGCGATGAGAGCGGACGGAGGGAGAGGAGAGCGGGGCGAGGAGGGCTCTGGGCGGGCTGCGACTTGGCGTGGGGTCCTGATGAGACCGTAGGAGAGCTGCACGCGTTCGACAGAGGCGCTTGCGCGGACTAGAGGCGAGCGGCAGAGTCGAGTCCTCGACGCTCCTCTCGCGGCGAAGGGTTGGCCTGATCGCTTCCACTTCGATTCAACGAGAGAGCTTACCAGCTCGTGCGACTGTATCGAGCACATCCAAGGACCCACCCAGGCAGACCACCGCCTGCCCGCCCGCCGTCCTCACCACCGCGACTCGGCGCATCCTCCCGCTCGTTCGCTCGCCACCATTCTCGGGCTCAGCGCCAGGCCGAGCACCTGGGACTCGCTCTTCTGGATCGCACACACCCTCACCTCCGCCGTCGTCCTCTGGCGCGCCTTCCGCACCTCGACCTCGCACCTCCTCCCGCCCCATCGCCTCCGCCTGCCACCATGGCAGACCTCCCCGCCCAGCCTGACCCCGCCGCACCCGCACCAAAGTCCAGCTCGACCTACAACGAGGACGTCGTCGAGGTCGCAAACCCCGACGGCTCCCGCTTCCAGGCAGTCGTAACCGTCCGTCCCCTCGCCTGCACCGCCCTCTTCCGAACTCGTGCTGACTCTGCCCCCCTGCACACAGCGCTGCTGGGCTGATGAGCAGTCCCCCGAGACGGCGAGCGAGGCAGAACGCCTCAACATCCCCTTCGTCCCCGTACGCTTCCCCTCCTTCCTCCTCGTTCTCCGCACCGCAGACTCGCTTACACGCTCTGCTTCTGCCGCAGCTCGCGCCTGGATACCTCGAGGTGCTTCACCCTGACGGCACCCGCTCCAACGTCCTCGAGTCGGCCGTCACCGTCGTCGACAAGGGCTTCCTCCGGGGCGACATCGTCCGGACCCGCCGCGCGTCCGACGCCGTCGCGCCGCCCAAGGGCCAAGTCGGGCAGATCGTCGGCCTCAAGACCGAGGTTAAGCTCCAGCGCGTCATCACGGGCGAGCACCTCGACGGGTGGCACGACGCCGATGCGCTCGTCGCGGCCGCGCGCCTCAACCGCGGCGATCACGTCGTCGAGCCCGATAGCGGTTGGGTCGGCGTCGTCGAGGAGGTGTTCGAGATGGCCATGATCGAGGCGGGAAACCAGGGCATCGTCCGCCGCGTGTGCGACACGGGGACGTCCCTCAGCGTGGGGAGCGCGACCGAGGCCATCAAGCAGATGCTGCAGGAGCGCGGAGAGGGCCTCCTTGCCCAGTTCCTCGGCGCGAGCGATCTCAAGATGGTGCGCCCCGTGCCAACTTCATCGAGAACGACTCGTTAACCCGCCCCTCCTGCAGATCCTCGACGTCAAGCAGTGCATGATCGCCGTCAACTGGCTGTGCCGGAACCAGCAGGCGCCGTCGGGCGGGTCGTGGGAGCGCCCGCGGCGGTACTGGGTCGAGCTCCACAAGCTCGTCCTCGTCCGCGCGACGGCGGACCACCTGCACACAATCCACGACAAGGTCGTCTTCCGCGACGCGGACGCCTTCCCGCCCCCGTCTTCGCGCTGGAGCGAGTCGTACCCCGAGGGGCACCGCGTCCTCGCCATCACGGCGACGCGCACGGACGCGACGGTCCTCTGGCAGGACGGGACGACGACTACCGCGCCGACGCCGCAGTTCGAGCAGGTGCCCGCCGTCGACGAGGAGACGGACGTCTTCCCTGGCGACGTCGGCGTCTTCAGCGGCGTGTCCCCCTCGCGCATCGGCGTCGTGCAGAGCATGGACGCGCGGAGGCGCACCATCAAGCTGCGGTACCTCGACCAGCGCGCCGAGCCGACCGAGCCGCCCGAAACGGAGACGATCTCCGGCCTGGAGTTTGACCCGCACGGCCCGCCTCCGGACGCGTATGGCGTCCGGAGGGGCGACTGGGTCCTTGTCACGCCTGAGGGAGAGGGCAACGGCGCGCAGGTCCCGACAGTGCCGAGCCTTGGCGAGAGCGAGATCATCGCCGGCCTGATGCCCGGCGGCGAGGAGCTGCGGATGGAGGTGCGCGCCGTTCCCCTGCCCTCCTCCCTTCCCTCGCGTTGCTGACCCGCTCTACCCCGCGCAGCTCTCGACCCTCGGCCTGTCGTACTGCCAGACCCTCTCGGACGTCTTCACCCCGCCCAAGCCGCAGTGCTCGCCCGCCGCCCTCGCGCCCATCACCTGGTACGGCGAGGTGTGGGACCTCCTCCTCGACGGGCGCGCGCTCGTGCGCTTCCCCTCGGGCGCCGAGGCCGCCCTCCCTGTGCACAGGCTCGTGCACCTCGACGACGGGATGGACCCCGAGGGGGCGCTCGCGCCCGGCGAGGAGGGCGACGATGACGCGATGCTCACGGATGAGGAGGGGAGCGAGACGGACGCGAGCTGGATGACTGAGGACGAGGAGATGGATGCGGACGAGGCGGTCGGGGACGCACTCGCTGCTGGGGTCGTCGGGCTCGACGCGGTCATGAGCGGCGCGGAGGAGGACGACTCGCAGGATGAGGACTATGCGACGGAGGAGGAGGGCGCGGCGGGCGCCGAGGGCGTACCGCGGCGCAGCGGGCGGAAGAGGCGCCGGGGCGAGGACGAGGGGATGAAGGGTTGGGCGGACGACGACGACGACGAGGTCAAGGCGGGCGAGGGCGCGCCGGCCGTCACGGCCGAGGTCATCCCCGCGCCCGCGCCCGCTCCCGCCCCTGAAGCGCCGGCAGCGACTGCGGCGGCGGGCGCGACGGCCGTCTCGATGCCCGGCGAGGTCGAGGATTCCGCCGACTGGAGCCGGTTCGAGGTCCTCGAGGAGGCGCCGCTCGACCACCACTACATCACCGAGCCGGTGCAGGTTCCCGGCAAGGCGTTCATGAGTCGCATGCGCAAGGAGCACCAGGTCCTCGCGAGCTCCCTCCCCCGTGCGTTTCCCTTCCGTTCTCTCGCCTCCTCGCTCGATCGCTGATGTAGATCGTTCGCCCACAGCCAACATCCTCGTCCGCGCGTACGAGAACCGGACCGACCTCCTGCGCTGCCTGATCATCGGCCCGCTCGACACGCCGTTCCAGAACGCGCCGTTCCTGTTCGACGTGTTCCTCCCGCCGAGCAAGTTCCCGCAGGAGCCGCCGCAGGTCTTCTTCCATTCGTGGGCGAGCGGCACGCGTGTCAGCCCGAACTTGTACGTGGAGGGCAAGGTCTGCCTGAGCTTGCTCGGGACATGGAGCGGCGACAAGGACGAGGCGCGTCTCCTCCCTCGTCTCTCCCCCGCGAGGAACTCTACTGACGACTCTCGCCGTGTGTAGAGCTGGAGCGCTGCACGGAGCTCCATCCTCCAGGTCTTCATCTCGATCCAGGGCCTCATCATGGTCGAGAACCCGTACTTCACCGAGGTGCGTCCTCCCCTTCGCCCGCTCCGTGCTCCCGCTCACTCGTTTCTCTGCGCAGCCGGGATTCGAGAAGCAGATCGGCACGCCCGAAGGCACGGCGGCCTCGGAGCTGTACAACGAGCGGACGCTCGTCCTCACGCGCGCGTTCGTCAAGCGCGCGTGCGAGTACCCGCCGTCGTCGTTTGCGCGCGAGATCGCCGCCTACTTCTTCACCGGCCTGCCGGGGACGAGCGGCGGCGCGCTCGCCGCCATCATCGAGCAGAGCAACGGGCTCCTCGCCGAGAGCGAGGCGTGGCACGCCGCGCACGAGGGCGACGCAGACGGCGACGAGGCCAAGCCCCCGCAGAGCGCGGTCGTCCCCTCGCAGCGGGTCCTCACCGAGGGTGCGGGGCTCTCGCTCCGCCGCACGGTCAAGGCGCTTGAGGAGCTCGTCCAGCGCGGGCCGAAGGTCGACGGCGCAGAGGCATGACACGGCGGGCTGTGGGCACGGGCATAGACAGCACGGGGTTCTGTGGGTTTTTCTCTCGCTGCGGACTGTAGGCGCGCACATCGCATTGCCATCCTCTTTCGTTTTCCGCCGTCGACTCGGGCCGCGCCGCGGGCGGGCACGCCTCGCCACACTGCCACCGGTTTGTTCTTGTAGCTTTCGCTGGTACACTGCAAGGCCCTGTGCAGCATCTCAGTCGCTCAGCTCATCTCGCGAGCATGGGCGGATTGCCGGACCTCGAGGTTCCCCTCGCACTTCGCCTCTCGCTCCTCCCACTCGCCTCAGAGCATCCAGCTGCAGAGCCAGACCCCCCGGCTCGAACATGCTCCGCAACGCCGCTGCACGCGCCGCCCGCCCGTCCTCGCTCCGCCTCACGTCCCGCCTCGCGTCGCGCCCCACCCTCATCAGTTCGGCCGCCGCCCTCCCGCGCATGGCCGCCTCGTACAGCGCGAGCGCGCCGCAGGGCTCGTCCACGCCCTCGCAGCCGCTGTTCCGCCTCGACCCGCCGACCGCAGAGGAGGAGGAGGCCGACTTCCGCGCCCAGGTCGCCGCCGTCAGCGAGTGGTTCGCGTCGCCGCGCTTTGCGCGCACCAAGCGGCCCTACTCGGCCGAGCTCGTCGCGACCAAGCGCGGGACGCAGCCCGTCTCGCCGCTGCACCCGAGCAACCTCTCGGCCAAGAAGCTCTGGGCCGCGCTCGAGCGCGCGAGCGAGAAGGGCGTCCCGCTGCACACGATGGGCGCGATCGACCCCGTCCAGATGACGCAGCAGGCGCCGCACCTCGACGTCCTCTACGTCTCGGGCTGGGCCGCGAGCAGCGTCCTCACGACGGGCTTCAACGAGGTCGGACCCGACCTTGCCGACTACCCGTACACGACCGTCCCGAACCAGGTGCAGCGCCTCCGCAAGGCACAGGAGCTGCATGACCGCAAGATGTGGGACGAGAGGCGCGCGGGCGACAAGTCGAAGCAGCCTTGGGTCGACTACCTCCGCCCCATCATCGCAGACGGTGACACCGGGTGCGCTCGCCCTCTCGCTTCCTTTCCCGCCGAGTAACGCTCATACCCTTCCTTGCGCAGCCACGGCGGCCTGTCGTCGGTCATGAAGCTCGCCAAGGCTTTCGGCGAGGCAGGCGTCTCGGCCGTCCACTTTGAGGACCAGATGCACGGCGGCAAGAAGTGCGGGCATCAGGCGGGCAAGGTCCTCGTCCCGATCTCGGAGCACGTTTCGCGCCTCGTCGCTGCCCGCATGCAGTGGGACATCATGGGCCTCGAGACGCTCCTCATCGCGCGCACCGACGCCGAGAGCGGCAAGCTCCTGTCCACCACGGCCGACGCGCGCGACCACGAGTTTGTCCTCGGCGTCGAGACGCATGACGGCCCCGCGCGTGCGCTCGCGGACGAGATCATGCACGCCGGCCTCGAAGGCAAGAGCGGCGCCGAGATCGACCAGATCGAGGCGAACTGGATGAAGGGCGTCACGCTTGTCACGTTCGACGAGGGTGCGTTTCTCTCTTCTTCCTTGCTGTAACCTTGCTGACCAACTTGTGCGCGCAGCCGTCGAGCGGCATCTCCAGCGCACGCACTCCGCCTCGGACGCGTCGGCCAAGTTCGAGCAGTACAAGTCGCGCATTGCGGGCGCGTCGCTGTCGAACCGCGAGGCGCGTGCTGTCGCGAAGGAGATTGTCGGCGAGGAGGTCGGCTGGGACTGGGACCTGCCGAGGACGAAGGAGGGGTACTACCACTACCGGGGAGGAATGGAGGTGCGCTGCCGCTTCTTCCCCTTTTGCTCCTCTCGTCATCACGAGTCGCGCTGACTCTTGGTTGCGGTCTGCTCTAGGCCGCGATGAAGCGCACGCTCGCGTTCGCTGACTACGCCGACCTCCTGTGGCTCGAGACCAAGGCGCCGGACGTCGAGCAGGCGCAGACCTTCGCCTCGGAGATCCGCTCCGTGCACCCCGGAAAGTGCGCCGTTTTCTCACCTCTTCCTCTTCGCCGCTCACCCGAAGTCGCGCAGATGGCTTGTCTACAACCTCTCGCCGTCGTTCAACTGGAGCGCGCGCGGCTTCTCCAACGAGCAGCTCAAGTCGTTCGTCTGGGACCTCGGCAAGGCGGGCTTTGCGATCCAGCTCATCTCGCTCGCGGGGCTGCACTCGACAGCGGTGACGACCGGTGCGTCCGCGCGGCTCTCCTCTTCGTTGCTCCTCGTGTTCGCGCGAGGGCGCAGCTCGACCTGTGCGATCCCATTGACGCGCACTCGCGCCCGCAGCCGAGCTCGCCGCGAGGTTCAAGACGGATGGCATGCTCGCGTACGTCGAGCTGATCCAGCGCAAGGAGAAGGAGATCGGCTGCGACGTCTTTACGCACCAGAAGTGGAGCGGCGCGTCCTACAGCGACCGCGTCCTCAACGGTGCGTCTCTCTCGCTCACCCTCTATGCGCTGTCGAGACTGAAGACTTGGGACGGATGCAGCGGTTGCGGCGGGCTCGTCGGCAACGGCGGCGGGCGGCAGCGAGTCGACCGAGCACACGTTCTAGAGTGCTCGCCGCAGACCTCCTCCCTCCCTCCCTCTCGTGTAGATCTCGTCGACGAAAGTAGCGGCCGCAGCGGAACCCGCGAAGCAGTACATACCTCCGCCCTCCTCCCGCCAGCTCTCGCTGCTTTCCCTCCTAATCGCGCTTCGAGAAAGAGAGAGGGATGTCAACACATCAAGCGTCTTTGCACTTTCTTCCTTGCTCGCTCGCCGCTCACCGCTACGACGAGACGGTATCGCTCAACCCGCAAGCGGCAGCCCGCACACCTCGCAATCCTGCCCCGCGCCCGCCTCGTTCTCGAACGTGCAGTGCGGGCACACGCGCACGCCCCCGCCCCCGCCCCCACCGCCTGCCGCGCCCGCGTCGCCCGCCATGGGTGCGTCCGCACCGGTGGAGGCGGTGAACGCCTCGGGCGGGACGCCGACGTCGGGCGGGATCTCGAACCCGTCGAGCGTGGTCTGCGGCTGCTGCTGCTCTCCCCCGCCGGGCGCGCCGGGGTAGTCCCTCGCAGGGGGCAGAGGGACTGTTGGCGCCACTCGCTTTGTCAGCGCTGCACGGGAAAGGAGGAGGGGAAGGGGGAGGGGGAACGCACCCTGCTCCTGCGCGACGACGAGGAACGTCTGCCAGTTGGGCGAGGCGAAGAGCTGCGCCAGTGCGCGCGCGAGTTCCCGCGACTGGGCGATCGAGAGCGCCCCGGAGGAGGGGAGCGTCGCGAGGCGGCACATGAGGCGGAGGTCGGCCTGCGCGCGCGTGGGTCGTGGGCGAGTCAGCGAGGCGGAGAGGGAGAGGGGGAGGGGTAGAGGGGGGACGCACCTCCTCAAACATGCCACAGTCGGCGAGGAAGCGGAGGAGGTGCCAGTCGCTGAGCCACTGGGCGACGGCGCGCGCGCCCGCGTCCGCGGCGAGAACGTCGAGCTCCTTGTCGCCCGCGTCGGGCGGGACCGCGCCGCTGAGGAGCTCAGGGGGCGAGTCCTTGACGAGGGTGAGGAGCGCGCCCGCCGCGCTCGCGAGCGTCTGGTCCTGCAGTCCGGCGCGGTTCTCCACCGCGAACGGGCGCGGCGAGACGAACCGCGGCGAGGGGTTCTTAGGGAAGCCGTGGGTGACGTTGACGAGGAGGTACTCGACGGGGAAGCACGGCTTGGCGCTCTCCTTGACCTCGAGGCCGTACGAGTTCTTGTAGCGGAAGAAGACGTCGGGGATGTACCGCGTCGGGCCCTCGTCCTTGACGCGGACGACGCCCGGGTCGACCGACGCCTCGACCATGTCGGCGTCGACCATGTTGCACGCCTGGTCCGACACCTGGTACGCCTCGACCGCGATCGCGCCGTCGACGTCGCCCGAGAGGACGCACGTCACAAACCGCGACGAGAAGCGGCCCGTCGTTGAGAAGCGCGACGGTGTCGGGTACTTGCGCTGGAGGGACGCGGCAAAGAGGACCTCGAGCGACGAGAGGAAGAAGGCGTTGGCGTGCCGCTTGGCGACGACCTTGCCCGCCTTCTTGGCCTCGTCCGACGACTTGTCCTGCGTCAGGTCGGTAAAGATGACGCCGACGACATCGAGGCCGCACGCGCTCGCGAGCGCGCGCACCTTGTCCTCCTCGTCCCACGGGAACCCGACCGTGATGCCGTCGGCGTGCGGCTCCTGCGGCGGCTCGTGGATCGCCTCGACGACGGCCTTGACGCCCATCGGCACCTCGTCATACGGCTGGTACGTCCCGAGGAGGTAGCCGAAGCGCTGCGTGCCCGTCTGGCGCCAGAACGAGAGCAGGCTGTCGATGAGCGCCGGCGAGGCGAACTCGACGTGGTCGACCATGCGGTACGTCTGGCGCGAGAGCGTCACAGCGCTCGGCTGGCACTTGGTGCAGATACCAGCCGGCCACGACGGGTGCGAGGCGGACGAGCAGGGGACGGCGACGCGGTACGATTCTTCCGAGAGCGGCGGGATGTAGGTCGACGCCTGTGCCGAGGTAGGGATCGAGGCGTGCAGCTTCTTCAGGTAGGCGTGGTACGAGAGGTGCTTGATGCTGTGCGAGGCGTGGTACTCGGCGTCGAAGGGCTGCGCGCGCAAGTGTATCCCAGGTTAGCGCGCCTGCGGAGGAGCAGCCGAGAGGACCACATGGTCCACGCAACGTACCTCGAGGGGCATGCAGTAGTCGCACATGCTCTTCGGCCCGCAGCGGCACCCGTGCTGGCCCTTTGGCCGGGGGATCTTGCCATCCCGCTGCTGCCAGTACGCGTCGACCGCATCCTCCTTGACGCCCTCCCACGGCCTGCGACCTTCTACGCGCTTGTCGTTCGAACCGTTCGAGGTCGAGGTCGAGGCGGTGGGCGCGGCAGGAGGGGCGTCGAGCGGGACGACCTTGCCTGAGAGGGTTGCAGCGGTGGGAGGAGGGGGGGCGGAGGAGGTCGCGGCGCCCGTAGCGGGGTCGGCCGAGAGAGCGGAGGGGGCTGCTTTCGGGGTGTAGGTGACGAAGAGGAGGTCGCCGTGGCTGCGGGCGAGCGCGGTGTCAGCGGTCCCATGCGGGAGCGGGGGGAAGAGCGGGTGCGGACCCGATGCCGAGGGACTGGAGGTCGCCCGAGATGGACGAGACGAGGTTCTCTCCTCCTCGGGGCTGGTTCGAGAGGGCAAGGGTCTCTGGGTCGATCGAGTCGGACGTCTCGAGGATCTGGGTGGGGGCGGACGAGGAGGGTCAGTCGAGATCCCGCAGCATGGGGGGCTGGCGCGTATGCACGGGTGACAGTGCGTCGAGCCTACAATGTGCTCCTGCACACTGCAACCTCCAGTGCGTCCGTGTGAGCCGGAGCGCCCGATGATGACGAGTACCCGGCGGAGGAGGAGAGCTCGTCGACGACAGCTCGTGCGGTCGCGCGAGTTGGGCCAGTTCTCGTGATGAGGGCGTCTCGAGGGAGTCAGATGTACCTTTTGTACGAGGAGGCTAAAGTCGTCTGTGGGGTCGAGGGTGAAACGGAAGTTGCCGTCCTTTGAGCGGATGCGGACGAGCTGCGGGTGGGTCGGGGTGTGAGTTAGCGGGTGCGGTGGAAGTGGTGGAGTGGTCAGTGCACCATCTCGAGGCAGTGGTGGCGAGGAGAGGGGGGGGAGCGGGGGAGCGGGGGAGCGGGGCGGTGCTCGCTCGTCTCTCGCGGCGGAGTCGAGCTCACCTCGCCCCGGTCGCCCCCTCCCCACCCTCGCTCTCCCTCTCTGGGCCAGTCCTACAGAGCCAGTCCTACTCCAACCCACCCGCAGTCACCATGGTCGCAGGAAAACTCGACCTCCAGAAGCGCCAGCACCGGTCCGCCCCTCCCCTCCTCCTCGTCCCTCCTCACCCCACCCACTGACATGCACACCCCCACAGCGAGCGTGCCCAGCCCGCAAACCGCAAAAAGCTCGGCCTCCTCGAGAAGCATGCCGACTATGTCAAGCGCGCGCGCGACTTCCACTCCAAGGAGGACCGCATCCAGCGCCTCCGCGAGAAGGCCGCCCTCCGCAACAAGGACGAGTTCTACTTTGGCATGATCAGGTCAAAGACAAAGGCGCGCTCCCCCTCCACTACCCTCTCCTTCCTCACCCGCACCTCGCTGACCCTCGACGGACCCGCCCGCAGAAAGGCGTCCATGTCCAGTCTCGCGGCAACGAGCCCCTCCCGACCGACCTCGTAAAGGTCCTCAAGACCCAGGACGCGACCTACATCCGCATGCAGACCAAGATGGAGCAGGGCGTGCGTCTCGCAGCTCCTCACCCTCGCAGTGCACCCTTTGCTGACCTGCTCTTCGACCCACAGCGCATCGACCGCCTCCGCGAGCAGCTCACCTCGCTCGTCGACCTCGCGCTCCCCTCGGCTGGCGCAGGGAAGGGTAAGCAGGCTGCCGAGGGCGATATGGACGACGAGGAGGACTGGGACATGTACAGCGACGACGAGCCCGTCGCGTCGACTTCGAAGCGGAACCACGTCGTCTTCACCGACGACATCGAGACCGGTGCGTCCCCTCCTACTCGCCTCTCCCGTCGTGCACACACTCACGCTCCTGCCCCCACGCAGTCCGCGCAGGGAACGCCGCCGCGCTCCTGTGCAAGCGCGCAACGCCGACCGCGCTCCCTTCGACGCCCGCCTCGGCCTCTACGTCCTCCGCCTCGCGCGTCCGGAAGGGCAAGTCCCGCGCGGCCGTCACCGACGCGGCGCAGCAAGCCGAGGAGCTCGCCGCCGTCAGCGCCGAGGTCGCCCAGTCGGCCGCGGCGCACCGCGCGCGGCTCGAGCAGGAGCTCCACGCGCGCGAGGAGCGCCTCGTGCAGCTCCAGCGTGCGGCGCGCGAGCTCGAGCTCCAGCGCGCGCTGATGAGCCGCGGGGCGAAGCAGCCGCAGCTGGAGCGGAACCCGGCCGAGAAGGGCGCGGGCGCAGAGGAGTGGTGGATGCAGGGGGTCAAGGGCGCCAAGGGCCCCAAGGCGGGAGAGGAGGAGGGCAAGCTGCCCATGGCGGCGGAGGGGATCAAGACGGGCGCGAGGGTGTGGGTGCGTACTCGCTTTCACTCCTCTCTCTCTCTCGGTACTCGGTGACTGATCCTGCTCTCGTGTGGTCTCGCAGAAGTGGAAGGCGCAGCGGAAGCGGTAGTGGCGGGTGCCGGGCGTGTCATCCTAACCATGTTGTCGTCTCCCAGCCTGCGCCCCCGCCCCAGCTCCCGCCCTGCTAGCACGCCCGCCTCGCAGAAAGAAAGAATCGAATCTATCACTGCACAGCCCAAGCACACGCGCTATTCAAACCCGCTCAGAACACATCTCCCGTCGCAACGTACCTAAACGGCGGGCCCGCCGTCTCGGGCCTGAGCTTCCTCGCGATCTCCCTCCCGCCCTTCCACGTCGAGCTCTCGAGCACCTGTGGCAAGCTGAGCTCGACGCCGAGGCGCCTGTTGATCCCCGCGCGGAGGCGGTCGAGCATGACGATGGTGACGGCGCGCATCTCGACCATGGCGGAGTGGGCGGGGTCGAATGGCGGGAGGCCGAGCAGCGAAGGGAGCTCGGCGGGGGAGGAGGGGACCGGGAGCGAGAAGGACGAGAGCATGGCGGGGATGTTGGGCACGAGGAGGTTGAAGTCGATCAGGAGGCCGCCTGCGGCGCGTGCGAGGAGCGTCAGCGGAGGTGAGGGGAGAGCGGCGGAGGAGGCGCACCGTTGCGGTACTCGGGCAGACCCGTCATCTGCTCCTTGCCGATGACCTGCCATGCGAGGATCGTCTCCATCCTGCGGTCCGCGCACGAAAGTCAGCTTCGGAAGGTCCGGCTGCGACAAACGGGGAGGGAACACGGGACGCACACCTCGATGAGCGAGTAAGTGAGCCACTGGCTGAGCTTGTGGAAGCTGACGAGGTCGTCGTGCTCGCCCGCGCCGTCCTGCTTCGCGAGGCACTCGACGGGCCAGACGTCGCCGAGGCTCACGCCGTCGATCTTGCTCCGTGCCGCGGGCCACACGCCGCTCAGGCCGGAGATGACGATCTCCCAGAGCGTGTCCATCTGGATCGCAACCTTGGTCCCGAGGACGGCGGACGGGAGCGCCTGCGACGAAGAGTGCGAGAGGAGGTAGTCGATCAGGTGTCCCGGGCGGGACGAGCCCTTCTGCGTGAAGTACGCGGCGTTGGATGGGTCGGCGAGGACGCTCCCGAGGCGGACGAGGAGCTGCGCGCGTCCATCAATGCCTGCCATCGGGTTCGACTCGGAGACCTGCAGCGCCTTCGAGATCTCCTCCGGCGTGATCTTCGAGAGGCCGACGGCTGCGCGACGACTATGTCAGGACGGGGTCAACACACGAGGAGGGTACGACGCACAATCGACCCTGCACGGCTGCGCCTCGTCTCCGCTAAACATCCCCGTCTCGAACATCTCGAGGCTCCCTACGGCGAGGCCCTCGCTGCGGGCAATCTTGTCGCCGCCGTCCTTGGGCTGGAACTTCCAGTCGTTGCCGGCGCCCGCGTCGAGCAGCACGCTCACGACCATCAGGTCGACGAGCCTGCGCGCCTTCTCGAGCGGGTCGACCGCCTCGTTGTCCCACGCCTCGAGGAGGGGGTCGACGCGCCCGCCGACAAAGTGGCGCCACCGTCCATGGGGCGGGATCGAAGCGTAGTCGGTGCCGAAGTCGCGCGCGATGAGGCCGCAGACGAACTCGACGATCTTGTCCTCCTGCGCGAGGTCGACCGTCCAGTAGTCGAGCTTGCCCGCTTCGGCGAGGGCGAAGACGCGGCCGCACCGCTCGCGGATCGAGGGGAGCGAGCGCAGGTAGGCGATCGTGTCGGCGTTGGAGGGCATGGCTTGGAGGCTGTTGCGGCGAGGGGAGCGAGGGTCAGCTCGGGTTCCGCCGGGCAGGTTGCGTGCGACGGTGCTGTGATGCACGGGCACTCCATAAATGCACATCGAGAGCCGGGCAAGCCGCCCGGTAGCGCGTGCCGCTCCTTGCGGCTGCCTCGAAGCCCCCCGCTCCTGCTCCCGCACCCGGCCTAACGACCACTCAAACGCCTGGGCGCGCCTCCACACAGCTGTGAGGTACACGTAGAGAGCTGCGAACGCGACGCCAGCCCTCGCGAAGCCGCTGAGAACTCGGCACCGTCCGCTCGAGATGAGGTGGGGCCGAACGGGACAACGGCGAGCACAGCGTCGTGAAGCCTTGGGGACGGCAGAGCTGGCACGCAGGCTCACCTTGAGGTCGATGCCGATAGGTGAGAAGAAGCAGGAGCCGTGACAAGCGGGCGAGAGAGAGGGAGGACGGAGAGCGGGCGACCCGCGCGCTCGCCCGTCGAGGCGGATCTCGCGGGGGTGAGAGACAGGGCACAGCGACTGATTGCGATACTACAGTACGGACGGCAACACAACATCTACGGCACAGCAGCGGTACAACCGGGAGAACAGACAACATGGCGGTGGGAGGTCGAGCTCGCGCGCGAGATGACGAGCCCGAGCCGAGAGAGGGTACGGGAGAACGGACGTGTCGGGCGGAGAAGGGGGTGGGGAGGTCGAGAGAGTGAATGCCGAGTCGACGCCGGAGTAGGAGCGGAGAGAGGGGAGAGGGCGGGAGGAGATGCGGGAGGTGGGCTGGGCGATCTTGCAACGACGAAGGAGGCGCCAAGACGGCGGCAATGACGGCCACGTCTACACGCCTTGCGCCTTGAGACGGGCTGCCTGGTGCCGGAGTACCGTGAGGTCGTCTGGCCAGACGGGCCAAGCCGGTGCCTTCTCGCCGGACGCGATGGCAGCCGCCCGGTCCGCCGGGGTGCGTAGCATCCACCGGCGCCAAAGTCGGACGCTGTGGACGTACAAAACCTTCTTGACGTCGTTCTGAGCGCGACGAGTGCGGTCCAGCGCCTCGACGGCCTCGGTATCGCCCTCCGTCTCGAGCTCAATGAGGCGCACCTCGTCGGCGTACTCGTCCGAGAGTGGGCGGCCTTCGAGCTCCTCGTCGACGAAGCGCGGACACACCGCCGACGAAGGCAGGTCGGCGTGCTTGGTCCACGCCTGGCGCGCCTCGTCGCTCAGCTCGCCCCACTTCCACCCGACGGCGACGTCCTGCGCGTCGTTCGCTAGGCGCTGCTCGAACGTCGGCTCGGCGGGGAACTCGTCGCGCACGAGCGCGACCTGGATCTCGCGCGGTTGGTAGTCGTCCATGTCGGGCAACTTGCGGCCGGCGTTGTCGGCGACGATGAGCTTGGCCGCGTCGAGCGACCCGAAGGCGAAGAACCACACGCCGGTGCTGATCCCGTGCTGCGACTCGGCGGCAGCGGTGCGGATGGCGAGGGGTCGAGGGCGGAGACGGCCTTGGTTGCGGAGGAAGAAGTAGAAGAGGAGAGTCGCGGTGACCTCGGTCGCGACGCCGGAGACGCGGACAGTGTACAGCCTCTTCGCGAGGCCGTGCGGCGCGGGCTTGTCTGCACCTTCTTCGCAGATCGGCCCGCTAACGGCAGCGAAGCCTGGGAAGGGTGTAGGGGGCGAGAGCCAGTACGGGTACTCCCAGTCGTCCTCGGCGGGGGCGATGCCGGTTCGGAGGGCGTTTTGGATCCCGCGCCCAGCGCGTACGATCATGAGGGCTGGGTTCGGCTTGAAAATGGGGAGGGGGAGGTCGGCGACTGGTGCGGAGGAGGGGCAGGAGGAGGGACGGGAGTAGGTGGTCGAGCTTGCATTGCCTTGATGAGATTGAACGGTTTCTTGGCTGCAGGCGGTGGAGTCGGTGTCGGTGTTGGAGCGAGAGCCGGTGTAGATGCGCTCGCGTCCTTGCGCCGGAAGGACGGCATGGCCTCAAGCCGCTCCTTGGGCGAGACCTGCGACGGCGTTGGCGTGTCGGACGTCGCCCGGCGCGGCACTGCGCTCGTGCGCGCCGTCGTAGCGGGCCCTAAATCGCTCCTGCGCTTCTTTGGCGGCGATGGGCGCGACGCGCCCACGCTGGGAGCCTCGACGCCGCCTGGTCGCTTCGCCGCCGGGCGGGGCGGCAGCGGCGCGGGCATCGCCTCGTCCTCGTCGTCGTCGTCGTCGAGCAGCGAGATCTCCTCGACCTCGCGCTTGACTACCACGGCGGCAGGCGCGCGCACGCCCGCGTTCGCGTTGGGCGACGCACCCGCACGGTCCCCCTCCTCGCCGTCCTCGCGCTTGACGCGGGCCGCTGCGCTCGCGCGCGCGCGCTGCTCCTCGGCCGCACGGACGCGCTCCCGCTCCGCCTCGAGCCAGTCCATCCGCCGGCGGACGAAGAGCGCGCGGGCGCGCTTGATGTGCTCCTCGTCTGCGACGGGGTGAACCTGCACGAGGGCGAGCTGCGTCGACGTGAGAGTGTCGAGGTCCGCGAGGGAGAAGGACAGCGAGTGGGTGTGCAGCGCGGCGGGGTCCTCCGGGGGCGTGAGGGGCCGCGGGGACGCCATGGCGACGGCGGCTCCTGCTGATGAAGAGGGAGGGCGGGCGAGGGCTGTGCGGTGGACGAGGGAGTGCTAGCGCGGGCTGCTTGGGTGCGAGGGCCAGCCAGCGCGCAGGAGAGCGTGCTTCTGGCGCGAGAGGACAGCAGCGCGAGATGCGGAGAGGAGTTCAAGGAGACCCGCGCGTCGCGAAGCGCATGAAGATGGGACAAAGGCGACTGGCGACAAAGACGCAAGGAAGGAGCGAACAGGGTGCGTTGCGCAGTCAAGCCAGGGTATGTACGCGAAAGAGGGAGAGGACCACTAACGGGGAGGGGGGAAGCCTGCAAAATGGGAACGAAGAGCGAAAACGAGGGGGAGACGAGGACGAAGACGGAGGCGACGGACGCAGTGTCTGCTGGAATAGGCGGGAGGGTAAGGTAGCCCGACGGAGAGAGAGAGAGGAAGATGCGGAAGAGGCATGCGAGGGGGGGAGGTGGAATAGGCGAACGAGGGGGGTCATGCGAAGAAGGAGAGTAAGGGAGGATGCAAGCCGGGCGGGGAGCGCGGGTATCGTAAATGGGCGAGGGGGTCGTGTACCGAGTGTCCTTGGTGTGCTCGTCAAGATGAACATGGGCGGGGTTGAGCCCGGAGAGAGAAGAAGCGGGCGGGGGGGCCGGTTACGCGTAAGTCGCGTACGGGCGGTGGCTCGCGAGCTCGCCCTGCTGCTGCTGCCCGCCCTGCGGCGCCGCCGACTGTGACGTAGCGAGCGACTGCCCGCGCGGCGACTTGCGGAGCGAGGCCGCGGGCGGCGGCGCCTGCGGGAGGACGGGGAGCGTCTTGACGGGCGGCGGCGCCTGCGCGAGCTTGGGGCCCGGCGCGCTTGAGAGCGGCACGGGCGCCGAGCTCTTGCGCCCGCGGATGCTCCCGCCGATGCTGAACAGCGAGGCGAACCCGCCCTTCTTGGCCGGGAGGGGAACGACGACCGGGCCCTTGCCGTCGAGCGCGAGCGGGTGGTGGCTTGCAGGCGTCGACGGCGGGAGGGTCGATGCGCTCGAGCTCAGGCTCGAGAACGTCGTCGACGAGCCGGAGGACGAGTCGGTGCGGACGGCGACCGGGTCTTGGTACGCCCCGCCGGACGGGTGGTGCCGCATCATCGTCGCCGGCTGCGGCAGCTGCGGCGAGGGGTTCACCGCGCGGATCGACGACTGCTGCTGCGGGGACGGCGGAGCGGGAGCAGCGCGTGCAGCGTGAAGCGCCTGCGAAGGGTGGAAGAACGGCTCGTCCGCCTTCTTCGCCTTGGCAATGGCAGGCGGCGCCGCGCCCTTTGGCGGCGGCGGAGCCTGCGGCCCGCTCGGCGCAGGCGCGGAGCTCGGCCCGCCAGAAGAGCGCAGCTTCGACGCTGAGCGCGCGAAGAACCCGCCGACGGCCGGCCTGCTCTCCTTCGTCAGCTTGGCCGGCACGCTCTGCTGCTGCTGCTGCTGCGCGCGCTCCTCCATGCGCTTGACCATGCGCTCCTTCTCCCGCGCGGTCGCAGTCGCAGACGAGCTCCCGCTCGAGGGCGTCGGGCTGCCCTCGCGCGAGCCCTCGGCGCTGCCGCTCCCGCCGCCGCCGCCGCTCGAAGACCCGCCGAAGAGCATCCCGAGCCCGCTCTTCCGCCGCTTCACCGTCGCCTGCGGCGCGAACTCACTGGCGCCGGGCGCGCTCAGCAGCTGCGCCTCCGGCGAGGGGGGTGCGGCGCCGGCGGGAAGCGAGGCCGCGAGCGGACGTGCCGCCTGCTGCTGCTGCGGCACAGAACGGGGCAGAGGGGCAGAAGAGGGAGGCGAAGCGGGCGCAGCGCGCGTCGGAGCAGGCGGCGGCGCAGTCGCGCTCGGCGGGAAGGTGCTCTGCGTCGGGGAGGCGGACGGCGGAAGCGGGACGGTCTCCGGCTCGCGGACGCGCGAGGCGGTGCGTGGCGGGAGGGACGAGAGCGGCTGCTGAGTCGGGGTGTGCGTCCCGGTCGAGGGCGGGGTGGTGAACGGCGTCGAGGGGGTCGAGGAGGGCGCTGGGTCGAGGGAGGTGCCGCGCGGCGGAGGGCCGGGGCGGCCCAGCTGAGGAGGCCCAAGCGACGCGCCTGCGTCTCGCGAAGGCTGCGCCGTTCCAGGCGGCGACGGCGACACGAACGCCGACGTTCCCTGCTCCAGCCGCGGACTCGGCATCGGGCTCCTCTTCCCGATCGTCCCGCCGCTGCTCTGCCTCCCGCTCGACTTGGGGCGGTTATGGCGCTGCGCCGCCGCGCGGAGCTGGTCCGTCGATACGCCCATGGCGCGGAGCGTCGCCTCGCTCGGGAGGTTCGGACTCGGCGGGAGCGGGGGTGCCGGCCCGCCGACGACGCCCAGGCGCGGGCTGATCTGCCCGCTCGGCGGCGCGGAGACGGACGCGCCCCGCGCGCCGGCCTGGAGCGAGATCCCGCTCGAGCTCTTGCTCGCGGGCAACCCGGGCCGACCTCGACACCCTCGGAGAGAGTGAGGGCCGCCTCGCTGCTCGAGCGGAACCACCCGAGGGTCTTGCGCCCGCCACGCTTCGCACTCGTCGTCCCGCTCACGCCCGCGGCGCTCATCACGCTCGGGGGCCTTGCGCCGTCAACGCTGCGACGCCGGTTCCCGAGCCCGCCGAGGCCGAACGCGCCGAAAGCGCCCGTCGAGGTCGTCGACGCGAGCGAGGACGTGCTCTTGCTCGCGGGACCGGACGAGTCGTACCGCGAGACCTTGCCCTTGGCGGCGGCTTTGGCGCGCTCCTTCTCGAGCGCGCGCTGCGCCTTGAGCGTCCGCTGGTACACCTTCGAGTTGAGGTAGTCCGACTCGCTCGGCACCGCGGGGATGTTCGCGGGCTGGCGCGATGCGATCGACGCAATCGACATGGCCTGCGGGCGCGGTCTCCTCACGTCAGCTCATCCGCCTCCGTCGCGAGAGGGAACAAAACGCACGTCGGCGTCCACTTCCCCCGACAGCTTGCTCCTCCCCACCGAGCTCTGCCTCGGACTCAGTCCCGGCGCCAGCAGCCCATTCCGGACCTGCGCCCTCGGCCCCTGCGCCGCCTCCCCCGCGCTCGCCGCGCGCGGCTTGCCCGCCCACGGCTGCCCCGGCGCGCCGAGCTCGCCCACCGCATGCGCATGCACGACGGACGACGTGCTCGGCGAGGGCGAGATCGTCGGGCTCGCGGTGACGCCCGGCCCCCCTCCGATGGACGCGCCGCCGCCCATCGAGGGGTACGGGCCGAGGAAGCTCGACCGCGCCAATGCGCGCGGACTGCTCGACGTCGCGCTCGTGAGGCCCGCGGCCTGCGCAGCGGCCGAGTGCGCGTACGCGAGGTCGTACGGCGACGGCTCGTTCGAGACGTTGAACCCGAATGGGTCGACCAGGGCGACGCCGGGCGGGAGGCGCGAGAGCCGCCGGCCGTCGCTGACGTTGGTCGAGGACGAGGCGGGCGACGGCGACGTGTAGATCGGCTCGGCGTCGAGCAGGCGCGAGTGCTGCAGCGGCGGGTGCAAGTCGTGAATCAGCTCCCGTTGTTCCGGTCACGGGGTCCAAGCGGCTCCCGCGTCGTCCCGCGAACGGAGGAAGGGCGCAACGCACCCGGTTGACAGCGTCTAGCGGCCGCTCCCACCTGTACGGGTCGTCGTAGCCGCGCGCAGTTGCCTGCGCGTCGCCATGCGGGTCGTCGAGGAGCTCCTCCTGGGCGGAGCTGTTGAAGTCGTCTGTGCTGTAGCCGCGCATGCTCGGCCCTGCGTAGAAGCTCGCAGGCGCAGAGGCAGAGAGCGTGTACGGGCGGGCCACGGGCGCGGGCTCGACCCTCTGCGTTGACGGCGGACGCGGATCGGCGGCGGTGCTCGTCGACGACGCGAAGGCGTGCGCGTCTGCGGGCTCCTCGGGGGTAGCCGGGAGGCTGCTGGTGTCCGAGCGAGGCTCTTGCTGCTCCGGCGCGAGTTGTCGCGGATTGCGCGCGACGCGGAGAAGAGGGGAGCAGGGGCCTCGAGGGGCGAGAGCTCTGCGGGGTCGAGAGCGGGGGCGGCGGCAGCAGCTGCGAGGGAGAGGGCGGGGCTGCTGGCTGTGCGCTTCTTGAACGCGAGGGAGAAGCGGCGGGGCGACGAGGGACGGGCGGCGGCCGACGAGGCGAGAGGAGGGGCGGGCGACGAGGGCGCTGCCGCTTGTGGTGCGAGTTGCGTGTGGTCGGTGGGTTGCTGGACGGTGCTGTGCACTACTGGCGCTGCGTTGGTCTCCTCCGGGGTGCTGTCGCGGGAGAGGTCGCGTGGTCAGCCGCGCGAGTCTCTCTCGACGCGCTCCGCCGAGCTGGCCCTCGTCCCCTCCCCGCCTCCCTCCCCGCAGTCCCATCCCCCCTGAGAAGCACAAGGGAACGCACCTGCTCGCACGCGGCTCATCTGCGCCGCTCATCCTCCGCTCGCGAAGTCGGAAAACCCGCACGCGTCGGGTCCTGCGCCGGGACGCGTCGAGGGGCTCGAGATCGCTCGACCCGGGGGACGGGCGACGGGGCGGACGAGTGCGCGAGGGCGGAGGCGCGGTTGCAGGCGGAGAGGAGGGCGAAGGGCGGCGAACTGGCGGGCGGGCGAGCAGGCGCTCCTCGCAGTAAGTTAGGTCTGGGAGGAGCAAGGGAGGGGCAGGCGACAGCTGCGGATCCGCAACGCTGGGCAGGGGCGGACGCGACGGGGCAGGTGCAGGGAGGACGCTCGCTGTTGTGCAGACGCGCAGAGCTCTCCGCAGGTGTGGAGCGATCACCCGCGTCGGTGCGCTTCCTCTTGGCGGAGGGGGGCCGACCCCGGGTCCTGGTTGCAACCTTGTGCTTTCTTCCTGCCTCTCCGTAACGCCGTTCACTCCTGCTACGCGGCCAACTCGCTTCATCTGCGAAAGAGGCGCGAGAAACGCGCAACGTGCAACCTGGGAAGGTCAACCTCGCTGCGCTCGCGGATTCCGTCTCTCGGCCGTGACGAAGCGCGCGGAGAGAAGGGCAATGCAGGGTATGTGCACAGGTATGGCATGCGACAGAGAGAGAGAGAAGAGAAACGGTACAACACAGGACATGCGGCCGCAGCGCAGAGGGGGACGCCCGCACCCCCCTCCCTCCCTGCCTCCTCCCTTCCCGGACGCGCCCAACTCACCGCTCGAGATGCCCGCTGAGCGGGTTGGTCGTCGTATCGACATGGACGAACGCGCGCTCGATCCCGCTGAGCTGCTCAATGGCGTACTGCGCGCCCTCGCCAATGTTGTGCGCGGCGGTGAGGCTCGTCTCGGGCGGGAGGACGACGTCCACCTCGCAGATGAGCCCTTCGCCCGCGTGGTACAGGCTCAGGTGCTGCACCGCCGTGACGAGCGGCGAGAACCGCGTCAGGAGGTACGCGATCCGCTGGTGCTCGTGCGGGTCCGCGCGGCGGCCGGTGAGCTTGCGGACGTTGTCGAGGAGCGTGCGCGTCCATTCGATGATGACTGCGGGTACATGCGAGGTAGAGTGAAGAAGGGGGAGGAGGGATGGAGGGCCGGGTAAGCCATCTGCGCGACGGGCAGAGGAGGACGCACTGTAGAGCGAGGATGGCACCGCCGAGCGGGTCGAGGTAAGGCCAGTGACAGCTGACCGACCCAGGGGAAGATGAGGGAGAAGAAGTTGAACACGATCTGCGGGCGTGTGCGAGACTTGAGGTGAGCACGAGCCGGGTCGGGCTGCGCGGAGGAAGGGCGAGACGCACATCGTTCTCCGCGTCTTGCTGCAGCGCATCGACCGACGGGCTCTTGATCGCGCGGCAGCTGAGCCACACCGCGCCCTTGATGACGATCGTTCCGACCATTGTAGCGAACGCGATGGGCGGGATCCGCGTCTGCTCGAGGTGTGGGTCGAGGAGGCGCAGGATCGATTCCATGAGGACGTTGAGGAACGAGGAAATCATCGCGACGGAGAAGACGAGGATGCCGAGCGGCTCCATGCTGCAAGGGCGGGGGACGATCAGTCCCTGCGGCGAAGAAAAGGGTGAAAGACGACCAGCGCGCACGCACCGCTGCTTGCCGGTAGGGTAGATGTAGCGGCTCTGCCACGTGCGGTGCTCGATGTAGCGCGTCGTGCCAAAGATGATGAGGGTCGAGAGGAAGTCCATCGCCGAGTCGACGGTCGACGCAATGAGCGACATCGAATGCGAGAGGAGGACGACGCCGATCTTGGCGCCGAGGAGGACGATATTCACGAGCGTGTTGACGTTGATCGCCCAGCGGACGCTCGCACGCAGGTCATCGTCGCGCGACGAGTTGGACGGCGGACCCAGCGGCGTCAGCTCGCCCGTCGCGGCTTTCGCGCGCGCGTTCTCGAGGATTTCGTCAACCTCGGCGAATTGGTCTAGCTGCGCGTTCTGCGCCTCGTAGAACCGCCGGAGCTTCTTCGGCATCCGCTTGAGCTCGTCGTCCGACTTGCGAAACGGCTCGTACTCGCCAGCGCGGTCGTCGATCAGGCCGGCGATCTGGTGGTGCCCGGGCAGAAGGATCAGGCTTCGCGCCCAGGAGTATATAGAGTGAAAGGACACACGCGGAGGACGCTCTCTGCGCGCTTGAGCGGCGCGCCGCCGTCGGCCTCGTTGAGGGCGAGGAAGCCAGCCGAGGCGGTAAGCGCGCCATAGCCGTTGCCATTGCTGTTGAGGTCAAGCGGCGCTTCGGGGTGCCCCTGCCCGTGTGGTGCAGGAGCGGTGCGTCCTCGCCGGTCGATTCGAGCGCGGCCTCCTCGTCGACATCGCAAAGGAGGTGGTGCTGGGCGGGCGGGGTGCGGTTGCCCGAGTCATGGGAGTAGCGGCGGCCCCCGCTGTGGCTGTGGTGCGCGAGGGGCGGCGGGGGGTGCGGGCGCGGCGAGGCGGTGGAGCGGTCGCGCGAGCGGGAGCTGTTGCGCGAGGGCGGGCCAGAGGGCGGGTCCTCGTGCAGGGCAAACTTGGGGCCCATCAGGCGGATCGCGCGTGTGGTCGGCGCAGCAGGTGCAGGGTGACGAGCGGAGGAACGACTCGAGTGTGAATCTCGGCGATGAGAACGTCGACTCCGCCCAACACGCGCAACTCGCACAGACTGCCCTCCGAGGACGCGCAGGCATGTGGGACACCGTCCTCCGAGACCCTCAGGAGCGCACAGCCTTCCACGCGCTCCTCGACGACTACTTTCGCCGCCCCTTCCCTCTCCCCACCTCGACCCCCGACCCCGAACCCGCCCTCCCGCCTCGCACGCTCCCGCCTGCAGTGGCGTACGCCCCTGCACCACGAGCAACGCCGCCACCTGCGCTGTCCCGATACAGCTCGGGCGAACCCTCGCCGAAGCCAGCGTCCCCATCTCCCGAGGAAGGCCCGAAGCGACCGGCGGGCCTCGTCGCACAGCAAAGTGCGTCGTCCTGCAGCCGTCCATGACTTGCGCTGACCTCTATCTTCTGCGCAGAGACCGCCGGCGGGTTCGACGCCTCGTCAGGCAGGGCTGTACGTTCCGCTGCTCGCTCCTCTGCCTCGGGGTTTGCCTCCAGCTCACCCTCCCGCCCTTACCGGCCGCAGTTCGCCAAAGCTGTCTTCTCGTCCAAGGGACCGATGAACCGCGCCGAGATGGAGAAGCAGAAGGTCGTCGGCCCGCTGGCGGTCAACGCCCCGAGGACGTACTCTGGCCCGCCTCCGCCGCGACGAGGCACAAGCGGATCCGAGGCGGCGGCCACCTCACCCGTAGAGGAGCGGGTGAGGGCGCTGTACGACTACGAGGGGTCCGTACCGGAGGATCTGCCGGTACGGGAGGGGGAGGAGCTGGTCATCGTCGAGCGGGGTGCGTGTCCCTCCCTCGCTGTCTGGCCCTTCGTCTCCATCCACCTCACCCGTCGCTGGAGGCGTCTTCTGAGACTCCTCAGGCGCGGCGACAATGCCCAGATGTCCCGGCTTTACCTTCATCGCGCTGACCTTTGCTTCGCTTCTAGTCGACGCCGACTGGCTGAGATGCCGCAACTCGGTCGTTCGACTGGCCTAATTCCCACTACCTATACCCAGAGCATCTAGGTGAACCCGCCTAGCCGTAGAAAGGAGCTCATTGCAATGTTGTCGTTCTCGCGCCCCGGCCCCTCCGCTCGCTGGTCTTCTCCCGTCCACATCCCGCTCGCCCAGCTTGCGCATACTTGCACGATGACCGAGCACAAGTACAACATCACCTCGACGGTCGAGCTGAACGATGGGAACCGTTACCCGCGTTTCGGCCTCGGTGCGCCTCATCGCTCGACGACGCCTTGGACCCTCCTGACGCTCGCATCGCAGGCGTGTACGTGACCGAGCCGGGCGCAGAGACCTACAATGCGGTCACCTGGGCACTCGAGGTGCGTCCCGCTCGCTAGGATTGCGGTGGCCATAGAGCTGACCTCTTCGGGACGTGCAGGCGGGGTACAGGGTGCGTCATGGGCGGATGCCTTGCTAGGCAAGGAGGGCGGCGCTGACCTTGCCTGACCTCCCTGATCACACTGGAACCTCCACCGTATTGCCCACCGTTGTGCTCGCTGTTCTGCACGCCTTCAGCACATCGACGGTGCGTTGCTCCGCTCCCTGCCAGACGGCAAGAAGCTGACTTTGTCCCGTGTAGGCGCCGAGTGGTACGAGAACGAGGCCGACTGTGGCCGCGCCATCAACGACTTCATCGCCAAGTCGGGCACTCCCCGCTCCGAGATCTTCGTGCGCTTCTCGCCAGTGCTCTCCTTCGCACTGACTAACCGCCGCCCACCCGCGCACAGTTCACCACCAAGCTGATGCACAACCGCACCGACCCGTCCTGGGTCGCGCACTGCGTCGACGTGAGCCTGCAGAAGGCCGGCCTGGAGTACATCGACCTGTACCTCATCCACGACCCGACTGGTGGGCCGGATGTCCGCGCCGCGATGTGGGAGGGGTGCTGCCAGGTCAAGGACTCGGGCAAGGCGCGGAGCATCGGCGTTAGGTGCGCTGGTCGCTCGCAAGGTGTTGCGGCAGAGGCTGACCGGGTTGGGAGTCGCGCGCAGCAACTTTGGCGTCAAGCACCTCGAGGACCTCCTCGCGCGCAAGCCGAAGTACGTCCCAGCGGTGAACCAGGTCGTGCGTCCCCCCTCCCCCTCTCCTCTCGTCCCTGCTCACCCCCTCTCCGCGTGCAGGACCTGCACCCGTTCATGACGCGCAACGAGCTCGTCGCGTACTGCCGGGCGCAGGGTATCGTCCTCGAGGCGTGGGCGCCGCTCGTCCGCGGCATGCGCTTCAAGCACCCGACCGTCGTCGAGCTCGCGGAGAAGTACGGCAAGACGCCCGCGCAGGTGCTCATTCGGTATGGGCTCGACCGGGTGCGCGCTCTCTCTCTCTCTCTTGTGAGGGTTCGCGCGAGTGTGCTGACGAGGGAGCGCACGCGCAGGGCTTCATCGTCATCCCCAAGTCGACGCAGAAGCAGCGCATCGTCGACAACGCCAACGTTTTCGACTTCCACCTCGAGGAGGCCGATATCAACCGTCTGACGGCGCTAGACGAGTTTCTCATCAGTGATTGGGAAGTAACGACCGTGGAGTAATCCGCAGGACGTCGAAGCGGCACCTCGGGGACGTGGAGGACGACTTGGACGAGGCGGAGGAGGGCAAGGGGAGGCTGGAGCCCTCGAAGGGCTCTGTATTGCAGCATGTGTCTCCGCTCTTCTCGTTGAAGACGGTCCGTCGGGCACCGCAGCTGTCTAGCACGCTCAGCGAGCCCGTGGGCGGCCGAAGAGGGGAGGGGCGCTCCCTTCCTCTCGCTCGCGCTTCCTGGCCTGCCCTTCTCCCGCGCTCGCCTTACGCAGGACCGAGTGCATGCGAGCTATAGCTACATTCCAGCCGATAGACTGCCGCCCGCCCCGCAAGCGCTCTATGCCCTCCCCCTCCTGGCCTCCTCCTCGCCCTTCTCCCCCACCGGCGTCTCCGCCCCCGCGCCGATGTTCTTCAGCCACGCGCCGATCCCGCCGAGGTAGCCCTCGTGCCGGAGGAAGAGCGCACGCTTGGTTCCCTTGGACCAGAACCGGATCGCATACGAGAGCGTCGAGATGGTCGCGGCGTGGCCTGCGCGGACGAGGGACATCAGTGTGGCAAGGGAGGGGGAAGGAGGGAAGGACGGACCGCGAATGAAGCCACCACCGAAGTAGATGCGGTCGAGGTTGTGTTTCTCGGCGTTCATGTACCTGCAGGGTGCGCGAGAGGTGAGGAACGGCAAGCATGCAGAAAAAGGAAGAGGACGCACGCGATCTGCCCGATGTTGTTCGAGATAGCATAAAGCAAGCTCCGGCTGATGTCCTCGCTCTTGAAGCTCCTCCTGCGCTCCTCCTCCTCCTCCTTCGTGCACGGCCCGTCGCCGTGCCCCTCGCCGCGGCGGAACACCTTGCCGAACGAGGACGCGATCGTCGACGACTTGAGGCCGATCTTCTGGTAGTCCTGCCCGTAGATGTCGCCGACGAGCATGTCGACCGACGAGTTGTCGCCCTTGTCCGCGAGTGCGAGCATGTCTGCAGGAGCGACATTCGGTCAGCCTCGCTTTGGCCTACAGCTCGCGCGCATCGCTGAACGAGGGAGCATAGCACGGAATGAGACGTACCGTCAAAGCTCTTCGCGCCCGTGAGCAGGCTCAGCAGGCCCCAGAGCGTCCCGCCGCCGAGGCTCGTCCCGCTGATGCGCTCGTACTTGCCATAGTCGTCAATCTTGACGATGCTGACGCCCGAGCCGATGTTGACGAGCAGGCAGGGGAACTGCGCGGGCGTCGGCGACGAGTCGAACTTGATCGAGTACTGCGGCGGGTTGGGCGACGGGCGGGGGAGCTCGTCGGGCTCGGAGAGGGGGACGGGGGCGGCGGGAGGGAGGAAGACGAGCTCGAGGTCTCGGCCGCCGAGAGTGCGGCGTCGAGGTTCGGGAAGATGGGGAGGGGGAGGCGGACGAGTTCGGCGTCGAGGGGACGTTGACGGCCGAGAGGGCGCGTTGTTGCGGGTGCGAGACGGCCTGGATGAGCTCGTCCGAGTACCAGAAGACCTCGTTCGGGATCTCCATGACGAACGAGAGCCCGAGGACGAGGCACTCCATCCTCCTCGCGGCGAACCTCGACACCGAGCGCGGCGTGCAGCTCCTCGTGGAACTTCTGCGCACCGCCGCCCGTCGCCATAATCTTGACGTTCCGCTTCATCACGTCGACTGGCACGCGGTTTGCCTGCGCCGACGACGCGATGAGCGTGTCGAGGTACGAGATGAGGGACGACAGGTCGGACGTCTCGAACTTGGTGAAGTTCAGGCGACCTCCAGACGGGATTCGCGACGTCGATGACCGCCGCCGCAGGTGCGACTGGAACGCGCGGGAGGAGGCCGAGGGAGAGTGGGAGGGCGGGCGCTGCTGCTGCTGGGCGAGGGATTTCGGGCCGAGGATCCCGTTCGGCTGCTGTGGCGGGGAGGGTGTTCGCCGCGGTCCCCATTCTGGCCGCTGGGCGGTCGGTGCAGTCGGAGATGAGGGCTGGGATGGAGAGTCGACAAAGGGGGAGGAGGCGGACGAGGACGATTTGCCCTTCAACCTCGGGCGGGGCGTGTGTGCGGGGGCGCGAGTGAAGTAGACGACCTTGGCGAGGGAGCCGCCGATCTGCAACGTGAGAAAGAGGTCAGCCTGAGGAACGGGGAGGGAGAGCGGGAAGGCGGGGAGCGCACGTCGATGGCAATGTGCGAGATCATCTCTTCATGATGCGGCAGGTACACCTCAGGGCTGTTCAATGTTGTGCAGTACGATCAGCGCGGGCTCCAACGAGCTCGCAAGCGGCGGGGTCGTGCGGCGGCTTCATCAGCTTGTGAGAGGGGGACGCACTCTTCGGAATGGCTCGAGACGATCTCTGCGCCGCGCACATCCACCAAGAGCTGCGTTCCCGCGGGCGACGGGAGCTGCGAGTCCTCCATGCGTGGTGTCGAGTGCTGACGAGGTCGGACGACGAAAGAGGGGAGCCGGGGAGAGGTCGTGCGGTGCACGGGCACGGCAGCTGTGCGGGTGGATCGAGCTGAAGGTGGCGCGACGGTGTCTCCTCGTGCGATTGCGCTGTTCGTCTCGTACGAGTGCGACGGTGGGGCGGAGCGCGGGGTCGAGGCGATGAGGATGGGGAGATGAGGGGATGAGCCGACGTCCACTCGGGCGGGCTTCTGGCGGGTGCGAGTTCTCTTCAAGCGAGCTTGGCGGTGCAGCGCAGCACTCGTGAGCGGGTCGGGGTGCGGAGGAGGGGAAGCGTCGGGGCGCGCAGGGCTCCGGCGTCGGCGGGGAGCCGGCCCTCCTCGCGAAATTCGCCCTCGTCCCGGCCTGCTTCCCTCGACGTAGAGACGACCGCTGGGGGCCATGGAAGGAGGAAACGCAGCGGGCCGGCGCAAAAGAGTGTGTGAGACGGAGCTCGCTCTCCTCCCGACGGCCCGCGACCGGCATCTCGCATGGGCGGCGGACGAACTCGCGACTCTTCGCAGACACGAGATACGACAGGGACAGACAAACGAGTGACAGACGACAACGAAGCGCCGGGACTAGACCCCCTTCAGTACTTCTCCGACCCGTCGAGGCGGACGTCCTCCATCCTCCCCATCTCGACATCGCCGCTCTTCTCGCCGCCCGTCCGGCCCGAGTCGTCGCCCGCGGTATCGAACTTGACGGCGAAGGGCGCGTGTCTGCGGGCGCCGCCGGCGTGGATGCCGTCGAGGCGCGACTCGCTGTCGATGCGCGTCTCCTCCTCGATGTGCACCTGAACGGATTGGTGCTGCCCCGTACGCGAGGCGACCGAGAGGCCGCCGAAGGGCTTCTGCGAGCGCGAGAGGCGCGACTGCGGGACGTCGGAGAAGACGTCCGAGGCGTTCTCCATCGAGCGGCGCGCGTTGAGCGTCACGACGACGGACGCGATGTAGACCTTGACGATGAGGAAGCCCGTGATCGAGTAGTGGAAGGTGGTGATTTTCCAGATCATGAGCCAGAGCGTGATGACCTGCATGAGGAGCGACAGCGAGTTGGTCCGCGCCGTGAGGTTGACGACCCGGGTCATCGGCGAGTGGACGACGGCGTCGCGGGTCGCGCCGTTCTGGCGAGGCTTGAAGGCGAGGTAGTAGTAGGTCGAGCCCGTGATGAGGATGTCACAGAGGAGGCCGAGGGCGAGCCAGGCCCATGGTGCGGCGCGAACTGCGAGAGGAACCGCGCCAGTCAGCGGGGCTGAAGCGGGAAGTGTGCGGCGAAGAGGGACTGACCTTCGCCGAACTCGCGGAACAGCGGCCGCTGGGTAGCGGCGTACACCATGTAGAGCGCGATTCCTGCGGTATGCAAGCGTGAGCGACTGGTCGGGGAATGGGTTTGACGCCGGAGAGGGCGCACCGAACGCAGCCAACTGGCAAAGGAGGATGATTCCCGGGAGGATGTAGTTCTTGCGCCCAGAAATGATCCAGATGCGCCAGCTGCAGAGCAATCGGGATCGTCAGCGACTGTTCGCCGCCCGACGAGGAGGATGAGCGCACGTGAAGAAGGCTTGCACCAGCAAGATCGTGAGGCCAGTGCTGCGTGTGCGTAGTGAGCGTCAATGCGGCGGAATGTGGATGGAGGGAAGCGGGCTACGCACAGGCACGAGTAGACGATAAAGGGCTTGGGGAGCGCGACGAGGACCATCGGGTCGAGCTGCCCCTGCACCGCGTAGATGTACGTCCACCAGCATTCGTTTGCTGCATCCGCTATCACGGCTATAGTGAAGTAGCCGATGAGGAGGCGGAAGACGAGGCGGTCCTTCGAGCCAAAGCGCTGCCAGTACCGCGCAACTGAGAGGACGAGGCGGTCAGCGGTGATACGAGTGATGCGGCGAGGAGACGCACTGAGGCAGAGAACGACGCCCGCTGCCGCGCACGAAAGGAAGCTGGCGACGAGCTGCGAGGCGTTGTGGGTCAGTCACGGCAGGACACGGGCGAAAGCGATAAGCACGCACGATGGGTGTCGTGAACCACTCGACGATGAGCGGAAGGCTGCCGGAGTCCATCTTGTCGGTGCGGGGAGGGCAAGCTGGAGGAAGGAAGGGCGGAGGAGAGAGGGGTGGAGGAGGTGAGGGGCGAGGGGAGGCCGGAAGGATGGGACAAGGCGATGAACGGGGTCCCCGAGCGCCCTCAGGAATCACCGAGCGCATGGCGACAGGGGGTGCGTCCAGACTGAACACAGCCGGAGGGCCGCGTGCACGAGCCTGGCGGACGAGGCGGTGAAGGGGAGCATGCACGGCGGAACGACTTCCGAGCGACTCGCCTTAGCGTCCGCTCGTCCCTACGTGCGAGAGAGTGCCTTGTAAACTCACAAAGGGCAGCCCTCCTGCGCTCGACGTTGACCCATCCCCCCCGGGACACAGCGCGAGCAGCACTGGTTCTCCGCCGACACAGGACGACGAGCTCGACTTGGACCAGCACGTCCCGCGAAGGAGCACGGTCCTCGAAGAAGTCCCTCGCGCACAGTTCCGCCATCGCATTAGACAACCGGCGACGAGAGGTGCGAGCGACGTTGTCCCGGCGAGCGCCGGATGAATGGAACGGGTTCGTGCCCGCGCCGAGAGGCGGCGGCATCGGAGCCGTGCTCCGCCTCGAGTCGCCTTAGCGCTTGGCGGTTGCTAGTGTGCGAGGGCGAGGGGCGGTGGACGTCGACGAGGCGTGTGCCGGGGCGGGGACGAGGCTGTGGTGGGACGACCGACCTGCGAAGACGCGCGCGCACGGCGACGTGTGGGAGCATTCTCAATATGCGTCTCGACGAGATGGGGAAGTCCCAGAGGGCGTGCGAAAGCGAGGCGAGCGTGCCGGAGGACGAGCAACTGATGAAGCGGTGGAGCGCGCTCAAGTCGCTCGGAGAGAGCCGCGCTTCGTAGGCACGGTCAGACAGCATCTCATCGCGAATCGAGCTAACGAGCAGCTTGGAAGAAGCAGAAGCGAGGAGCCAGCGGCGTCGTTGCGGCGGAACCGGGCGCTCTCGAGCTCGAGCGCGCGAAGTCCGGCTCGCGCTCATCCCACTCGCGCTCTCGCTGCTGGTCGGCCAGGAGCAGCTTGTGCACGCTCTCCAGACGTACAGAACCACCTCAGCCGCGAATAACCCGCTCAGCATGGTGCGTGCTCTCCCACACCGCCCCCATCTCCGCCACTTTTCGCTGACCCGATCTCGGTCCACGCACGCAGGGAAAGATCCAGAAGAAGACGGGCAAGGGTACGTACACTGTTCAAACCCACCCGCGACGCGGCGCTGACCCTCCTTGTTCGTACAGGCCGTCTCGACAAGTGGTGCGTCCTCGCGAGGAGGCGATGCACCCCTGACTTGCGCGACAGAGCTGACGGTTCATTCTGACCACGCCCACAGGTACCAGCTCGCCAAGTGAGTCATACCTGCTGCAGCGCGCACTCAGAGTACACCGCTGACCGCACTCGTCCACCAGGGAGCAAGGCTACCGCGCCCGTTCCGCGTTCAAGCTCATCCAGCTCAACCGCAAGTACGACTTCCTCGCTAATGCGAAGTGCGTGATCGACCTGTGCGCGGCGCCCGGCGGTTGGCTGCAGGTCGCGGCGAAGCAGATGCCGCAGCAGAACTCGATCATTATCGGTGTCGACCTCGTCGCCATCAAGCCCATCCCGCGCTGCGTCACGCTCGTTGAGGACATTACGACCGAGTCGTGCAGGAGGGCGCTCAGGGCGGAGATGAAGGACTGGAAGGCCGACGTGTGCGTGCTCCTCCCGCTCCGGCCATGCCCGTCCTTAGGCTGACTCGCTTGCTTGGGCAGCGTTCTCCACGACGGTGCGCCCAACGTCGGTTCCGCATGGGTGCAGGACGCCTTCACCCAGGTCGAGCTCGTACTCGCCTCGCTCAAGCTCGCCGTCGAGTTCCTCCGCCCGGGCGGCACCTTCTGCACCAAAGTCTTCCGCTCGAAGGACTACAACTCGCTCCTCTGGGTGTTCAACCAGCTCTTCACCAAGGTCGAGGCGACCAAGCCCGCCTCGTCGCGTAACGTCTCCGCCGAGATCTTCGTCACCTGCCAGGGCTTCCTCGCGCCGGCCAAGATCGACCCGCGCCTGCTCAACCCCAAGTTCGTCTTCTCCGAGGTCGATGCCCCGGACGAGGACGGCAAGCGGGTCGTCGAGCTCGACGCGGACGGCAACGAGATCGCCGGCACGAAGAAGGGCAGCAAGGCCTCGTCGACGAACCCGCTCGCCAAGCTCGAGGGCAAGGCGATTTCGACCAAGGAGGTCTTGACGCCGACGACGCTCAACGTCTTTGCGCCGGAGAAGAAGCGCAAGCAGCGCGAGGGTTACGACGATGGCGACATGACGCTCTACAAGGAGTGCACGGTCATGCAGTGGATCAAGCACCAGGACCCCATCGGCGTCCTCGGCATGGTCACGAAGATGCGCTTCCAGAACGACGAGGACAAGAAGTGCGTGCCCTCGCTTTTCCCCTGTTGCCCACGTCGCTGACATCTTCCCCTCGCAGGCTCCTGAAGAACCCGCTCACGACGCCCGAGATCAAGTCGTGCCTCGACGACCTCAAGGTCCTCGGCAAGAAGGACTTCAAGATGCTGCTCAAGTACCGCGCGGCTGTCCGCGAGGATGTGCGTTTCCCCTTTCCGCGCCTCGCCACCTTCTCTCGCTGACTTCTCCGCCCGTTCACAGCTCGGCCTCGACGTCAAGATCGACGAGAAGGAGGAGCTCACGGAGACGGTCGAGATCGAGCCGCTCGACGAGGAGGAGCAGATCACGCAGGAGGTGCGTTGCGCCTTCGCTCGTTCCGCCCCTGCCCCACAAGCTGACCTCGTACATTCTCACAGCTCGAGCGCCTTGCCCGCGACGAGGCCTTCAAGAAGCGCCGCGAGCGCCGCCGCGTCAACGAGAAGAAGGCGCGCGAGGTGCAGCGCATGCAGCTCAACATGGGCACGCCGATGGACATTGGTCTCGAGCAACAGGACGGCATGGGCATGGACATGTTCGACCTCGGCGAGGTCGAGGGCGGCAAGGAGCGCCACGGCGTCAGCGGCGGCCGGCTCGACAGCGATGGCGAGCCCGAGCTGAGCGACGACGACGAGGGCGACGACGTCGCGCGGCTGAAGAAGGCGAAGAACCAGCGCATGATGCCGATGCAGATCATCCCCGACGGCGCGGGCGAGGACGAGGACGAGGACGTCTCCGACGACGAGCGCAAGACGCGCCGCCTCGAGGAGTCGCTCGACCTGCTCTACGAGTCATTCCAGCAGACCAAGCTCGAGCGCGACCACAAGCACAAGGTCAAGCAGCAGCGCCTCAAGCGCGCCATCGAGGAGGGCGGCGAGTTCAGGGGCATCGGCTCGGACGACGAGCCCGACAGCGACGAGGCGTCCGAGTCGGAGGAGGACTTTGACCCGGCGCCGCAGCCGTCGAGCGACGAGGACTCGTCCGACGACGAGGACGAGGCGGTCGAGGTCAAGGCCGCGCCGACGGCGAAGCGCGCGCGCACCGTTGCTGCTGCCGCGGTGGCGGAGAAGGCCGACGCCGGCCTGCTCAAGACGCTCAAGAAGAGCAAGGTGCTCTCGACGGACGGCAAGAGCCGGCAGGCGGCGATGTGGTTCGACCAGCCCGCGTTCAAGGGCCTGCCGGGCGGCGGCCTTGAGGCGCTCCTCGGCGGCAGCGGGACGGACGATGAGGCGTCCGAGGCGTCCGACGAGGAGATGGACGGCGAGGACGAGGACGAGCCGGTCCGCACCGTCTGGGACGAGCTCGACGAGCAGGATGGCGAGGAGGAGGAGGGCGAGGAGGAGAGCGACGAGGACAGCGACGACGACTTTGACGGCGCGCGGCCGACGTTCGAGGAGGATGAGGAGATGGAGGAGGAGGCGGACATTGATGCGCAGGAGCAGGAGGAGATCGCCAAGGCTGAGCGGATAGCCAGTGCGTCCCGGCCCTCTCCCTCACCCCGCTCGTCCCGCTAACCTCGCTCTTTTCTCGCGCTCGCAGAGGTCGGTCTCACGACGGCCGAGGCGATGACGCTCGCGCAGCAGCTCGTCAACCGCGAGCGGACCAAGACGCAGCTCGTCGACGAGGGCTTCAACCGCCACACCGACATCGTCGGCGGCGACGGCCTCCCGACCTGGTTCCTCGACGACGAGCAGCGTCACTTCCGGCACAACATCCCGATTACGAAGGACGCGGTGCAGGCGATCCGGGACAAGACGCGCGCGCTCAACGCGCGCCCGATCAAGAAGGTCGCCGAGGCCAAGGCCCGCAAGCAGATGCGCAAGGTGCGCCGCCTCGAGAAGGCGCGCGCCAAGGCGCAGGGCATCAACGACGACGAGGACAACGGCCTCACCGAGAAGGAGAAGGCCGCGAGCATCGCCAAGGTCCTCGCCAAGTCGGGCGGCGGCGCAAAGGTCAAGCGCCCCGAGAAGAAGGTCGTCGTCGCGCGCGGCCAGAACCGCGGTATCAAGGGCCGCCCGAAGGGCGTCAAGGGCAAGTACAAGATGGCCGACCCGCGCATGAAGAAGGAGGTGCGCGCGCTCAAGCGCATCGCCAAGCGGGATCGCAAGTCCAGCGGGCGCAACAAGGCCAACAAGTAGCGCGCCGTCTGCCTCTCTCGCCGGGTCCTGTCTGTGTCGTAGATTTCGGGGTCGTCCTCTTGTCGAGGTTGTGTGTAGCAACAGCGCAGCGTTTTCTCCCTCCCGAGCGATCCTTCGCGTGCGAGCGTGTTCCGAGAGCGACGTCTACCCCTCGAGCAGGCCCTTCCCCCTCCCTTCCGTCCACCACGCGTCCGCGATCAGGTCCTCGTGCACGATCACGAGCCTCCGCTTCGGCTTTGGCGGCTTCTTCCGCTGCCGCATTTTGACGGGCGCGGGCGAGTCGGCGGGAGCGGGTGAAGGTGCGGGATCCGGTGAGGCTGTTGGAGGTTCTGCCGGTGCAGCCTGTCAATCTGAGAGGGTCAGCAAGGCTCCCGAAGCGTCGAGGAAGGGACGCACCGCTGCGTCCGCTGCCAGCTCATCCGCCGGGACCTCCTCCCAGATCACCATGCTCCCCTTGCGAAACATCGCGTCGAGCGCGTTGTAGTTGATCCCAAACTGCGAGAAGAGGATCTCCTGCTTCTGACTCGATATGGTGCCCTGCTCGACGAGTCTATCAGGTCACGCATAGGAGAGCGGAGGAGAAAACGCACGCTCAGCTCCTGCTCCGCCTGCTGCTCCGTCCGCCCGCCTTGCAGCACTAGAGCCCAGAAAACCGTGTTGTACATGTTGTTGATGTGCGCTGCGGGCGGGATATCAGAAGGGGCGGAGGAGACAGGAGCGAACAACGAGACGCACTGTCAACCTGCCGCCAGCGCAGGTAGTCCTGGATCTCCAGCTCGCTCGTGTATTGCACGACGCTATGAGTGCAGGTTATCAGTGACAAAGAGCCGAAGGAAGCAACGGAGAACGCACCGTCCGTCGAAAACAGGCAGCTGGTCGAGCTGGAGCGGCGAGTTCGGGAAGTACTGCGGCCACAGCGCGACGTAGGCCGCAGTGAAGACGGAGACGACCAGCGTGACGAGTTTGCTGTGGAGAGAGGGGTGTCAGGCGAGGCTGTCGCCTCAGTACAGCGAGGGAACGGGAAGACGGACCTCGCTCGCCGGCCGTGTAGCTTGCATGTTCGTTTGAAGACGAAGCTGCGGAACGGCGGGTCAATTCCGCGAGCTCTCGACGGTAAAAGACGAACACGACGCACCTGTACTCGTCGCTCTCGCCGAATGCAATCACGCATTCTCCGTTCAGCTCCTTGCCGCCAACGACGCGACGGGCAGCCTCGTTCATGAGGGTAAGGGCGCGGACATCGTTGGGCTTGTCGAAGTTGTGGAGCTTGGAGAAGCCGTGGAAGCCCTTGCCGTCGATGCGGATGACGAAGAAAGTCGAGGGGAGGAGAGGGTCGGCAAGCTCGAAGCTCTTGACGTAGGCGTAACGCGAGCCGGCCATGATGGGAGCTCCTGATCAGTCTTTCCGACTCTGACCAAGCCCTGGAAGCGGTGCTGGCGGAGGTGTGCGAGGTGGGGGAGGGCGAGCGGGAGGGGGACTTCGCTCTCCAGCTCCGTCTCTTCTCGCTGTCAGCTCGCTGGATCTGCTGCGAGCGCTGCACTGCTTGCTCGACCGCCCTCAGCCAGCATGAGCACCGCCGCACACCGCCAGGCGGCGATGCCGTCTTCATCGCGCGTCCCCTACTCCCAGCCGGGCGTCGCCAAGGCAGCGGTCCCTCGCGGCCAGGCGGGGCAAGCGCAGGGCCGTGGCAGTGCCAGGGCTGGTGCTAGGCAGTACTGGAGCCGCGTCTTCGGCGGTCGTGCGTCCTTCCCACGTCCCTCTCCCCATCGGGACCAGCGACAGCTAACAACGCTCTTACCCACAGCGCACTACCTCGATCCCGGTCCTTCGAACCGCCTCGTTCTCTCCATCCGCTCGGACGTCGCTGCCGACGTCGACTTCGGTCTCGACCGTCTTGTTCAGGTCACCTCCGTCGACCCCGACCTCGTGCGCCTGGGCGAGATGCCCGGCCTTCTCGACGGCTGCCTCGCCCTCATTGCCGACTACATCCAGCGCAGGAGGGCAGACCGCGCGCAGGGCGTTCCCGCACTCTCCGCCGTCGTCGGGGAGGACTCGCGCGACGTGATCAGGCGGCGGGCAGGCGAGGCCGCCCTAATCCTCCGCAATGTCGCGCCCGAGTCTCGCAGTCGTGAGCCCCTTCTTGCGAGCAGGAAGCTCAAGAACGCGATCTGCGACGTCCTCGACGAGGGCGAGTCGGGCGCGCTCGACGTCGAGGAGACGACCGAGGTCCGGCTGTACCTCCTCGACGTCCTTGAGTGCATCGCCGAGCACATCCCGCTTGCGCTTCCTGGGCACCCAATCGCGGCGACCGCAGAAGAGGAGGCGGACGAGAACCGCGCTCCGCCCGCGCCGGAGCCCGCCGACTCTCCCTCCGTCCGCCTCTTCCCCCTCCTCGTCTCCCTCACCCGTACCAAGGACCGCGCCCTCATCCTCGCCGGCTTCCGCTGCCTCTCCGCCCTCGCGCTCAACGACAAGTCCGACTCGGTCTTCGCCCTCCTCACCTACGACTCCGTCCCGCCCCTCCCGAAGCCGCACCCTCACCCCATCCAGACGGCCATCGAGCTCCTCCCCATCGCCGACGCCGAGCTCAACCTCGCCATCCTCGA
Source organism: Rhodotorula kratochvilovae (assembly GCA_019926025.1). NCBI lineage: Eukaryota > Fungi > Basidiomycota > Microbotryomycetes > Sporidiobolales > Sporidiobolaceae > Rhodotorula > Rhodotorula kratochvilovae. The sequence goes on along the minus strand of JAHSUG010000020.1, from coordinate 66,455 downwards.
GTTCGTCTACCAGCACACGCTCCTCCCCTCGAACGCCGTCCTCCTCGCGGCCCGCCCCGAGCTGCTCGGCATCCTCCGCCTCCTCTGCGGCAAGTTCCACGTCGGCTCCAAGGTCGAGGAGGTCGAGATCGACCTCAGTGTCGCGCTGTCCGAGGCAAAGACGTACCGCGACTCGCACGGCGGGATCAAGCACCCGCGCAAGCCGTCTGCGCTCGTCGCCGCCGAGGGCAACCTCGTAACACGCGAGGAGCTCGCGCAGCTCATTGCGATGCCTGAGCCGTCTCGCGCACTCACATGGTGTGTCGCATCGCTCCTCTCAGCGATCACGCCGCCTGACCCGCCCTCATCTCGCAGGATGCGCCTCGTCTACGAGGTCGACCCGCAGTCGGACGTCTCGCAGGTCGCGCTTTGGCAGACGTACCAGGCGCAGTGGGCGCCGCACATGGCCGCAAGCGTCCCGCCGATGCTCCCCGCGTCCGACGTGATCAAGGTCTCGCAGCAGGCGATTCCGGGCGTCCTGCCGATGGTCGTCGACACGGGCGCGGAGAAGAAGTTTGTCATCCGCGGGCTGAGGCTCAAGGAGCGGCCGGGTGCGTCTCTCCCCACTCGTGCGAATGCCCTTCAGCTGACCTATTCGGGCCGCCCGCAGAGCTGCTGAACCGGCATCGCTGCCGCTGGGCGGGCTGCAAGTCCGCGCCCGCGCTCGACACCGCGCCCGCGTGCTACCACCACATCTACGACTCGCACCTCGCCGCCTCGCCGCGCCCCACGGCCTGCGCTTGGCACCACTGCAACTACGCCTCGGCGCAGTCCGACCCCGCGCTCATCCTCGCCGACCTCTCGTTGCACATCCGAACGCACCTCTCGCCGCTTGACGGGCCCGACGCCTCCGAACTCGGTGACGGCGGCGCGCCGCTGCTCGACCTCCCGCACATCCTCCACCACGAGCGCTTCCACACCTACGCGGGCGAGCCGTCTGCGCCGGGCGCGCCTCTGCCGAACCGAGCGCACATGCCGGGATCGGCTACTTTGCCGCGCTGAGCGTGCGTAACCTCTCGCGCGTGGCGAAGCTCGGCGTCGACGCCTCAGCCGCGGGCGCCTCGGGCGGAGGGGGCGGCGCGGGAGGCAAGGGCGCGAGCGGGAGCGTCCTCGTCGCGAGCGGGAACAGCGCGATTGGCCGCCTGGCGGGCGAGCAGACGAGCATTTTCGAGGCGTTTGCCGCGGCGGCCGAGGGCAGCGCCAAGAAGGACGGCGTCCGCGCCCGGCTCGAGAAGGTCGACTTTGCGGAGGCGCTGCCCCTCGCCGAGGCGCTCGTCGCGCTCCAGCCCGCGCTGAACGCGACGGTCATGAGCGACGTCGCGCTCGGCAAGGTGCTCGGCGAGTCGGTCCTCCAGGTTGAGGAGTGCCGGCGCGCGCTGCTCAAGCTGAGGCCGGTCGAGGCGGAGGCAGTTGACGTCGCGATGCAGGAGTAGGCGCTTCATTGCAAGGTTGTTGTACTCGCTTATGCTCTAGCGGGACTGCGGAAGAGGCGCGGACAGAGCGAGAGCAGCACGTTCCTGGGGAGGAAAGTTGGCTTCCTCGCCAGGCTCGCTGGAGAGCTCGCTTCACTCGAGATGGGCAGGATGCGCAGGAGTGAAGATGCGAATTGTGTGTCTGTAGAATGCGATGTTGTTTTCCTTTTTGACGAGGAGGATGATGGTGGGTGGGGTGCGAGTTTCTACACGAAAGCATGATGGGGGGTGACAACCGGGGTGGACAACCTGTGACGACGGGCACGACGGGGGGGTACTGCTGCTCCAGGGAGGGGAGGAAAGAGGGGGGGCACTACCAATAAACGAGCGATGCGGCGGCGAGGGAAGCGGGTTGGACCGGCCTCGGCGCGCGGGAGAAAGGCGAAACGGCGGGTACTGCTACATGCGAGTTGGATCGTTATGAGGGGTGTGAAGGAGTGGTGTGTGCGGGGGGTGGGTGGCTCAGAGCCCGGCGTCCTCGATACGGCGAGACCAGCGCGCGACCGACTCGGGGCGCATCCCGCGCTTGAGGATGGGGAGCGGGGCGCCGATCGCGCGCTCGTGGTAGTCGCGGAGGACGACGAGCGAGTCGTGGTCGAGCTCGGAGCGCCAGAGGAGGCGCGGCCAGCGCGAGCGCCCGCGCGGCTCGTCCTCGGAGGTCGCGGTTGCGGGGGGTGAGGGCTGCGGCGGCGGGCGGACGACGGCCTGCTCGCGCGGATCGGGCGGGAGGGGCTGGAACGCAGTGCGTGATACGGCGGGGGCGGCGGGGGGACGAGCCGCGGTGGAGGGAGCGAGTGGGGCCGACACGACGGGAGGAGGCGGCACGGCGGCGATGGGGACCGGCTGGTGCCACGACGCGGCGTCGTCGTCCTCGGCGATCTCGGCGAGGGTGAACGAGAGCGGCGAGAGGCAGAACGCGTCGTCGGTGCCCTTGCCCTTGGCCGAGCCGTCGCCGCCGTCTGCCGGGAGGAGGTCGGGCGAGACGGGCGGGGTGACGGCCTCGTCCTCGTCGCTCGAGTCGCACTCGGTCGAGCTGCCTGCACTCGAGTAGACCGACGCGAACGAGTCGCGGCGGCTCGGCGCCCACGGGCCCTTGAGCGGGAATGCCGAGGGCGACACCGAGGAGGAGGTGCTCGCAGCGCCGCCGCCGCGGGCGCGTCGAGGGGGGAGAAGGCGAACGACGGCATGCGGATCGTGGTCAAGTCTGCGTATGCGCGATCCAGGGTCAGCGTGAGTTGCGAGAGGAGCGGGCGCGTGGAGGGGGTGCGTGGCTTGGGTGCCGATGGCGCGAGGTGGGGAAGCGGTTGGGGGTGTGGTGGCGCGCGCGAGGGAGAGGGGACGCACAGGGCTTGACTGCGAGGAAGGCGAGTGCGTCGCTGCTGGCGGGAGCGCGAGGGGGAGACGTCCGGCGAGAGGAAAGAGGGAGAGCGTGCGCGGCCGCCATCGAGGGTCGCAGAACGTGCGAAGAGTGCGGGGTGGGCGGGGCGGTGCACCGTGCCGGTTGCTGTGACTGCGCGCGCGTTGCAGCTCGGCTGCAGCGGCTCGTTTGAGGACAAAGGATTCTCGGTGGGAGGACAAGGGAGCAACTGGCAGAGAAGACAAGAGAGCAGCGGCAGCTCGCGATCCACGTCGGCACGCGGCTTCGCTGACTTCGCAAGCTGCTGGCGCCATCGAGTTGACTCTTCAGCCCGATGCTTGATGACTGGGGCGCTTTGCCGGCCTCGCGCAATCACTCGCGCAAGCTCACACAAGCATCGCCGTCGAGCTCGTTCGTAGCCGCGCCGCTTTCCCCTCCAGCGCGACTTGGTCGAAACTGCGACGGCGGCAACGGTTGCATCGCCTCCAAGTGCTGCGTGCGCATGCGCATTCTGTCGCCGAAACGATTGCGATGTGCGCTGCGTGTCCCCAGAAGCCGAAGGAGCGAGGCGAGGGAGGAACCCGTCGAGACGAGGACGAACCCCGCAAGGGGGGGCCATCGCGGCCTCCTCACACACCAGGATGGTCGCAGAGGTCTACTAGATCCTCTGAAAGCCTTCTTGTCGACGGCAAGTCCGCCAGTGAGAGGACAAGCCCCTGCCGGAGAAGCGCGGGAGAGCGGAAGCGGAAGCGAACGTTGCGCGAGCACCTGAACGTGCGAAGGCCGATGTCGAACAGGCCTGTTGCAAAGCACGGTGCGCCCTCTGCACACGCACATGGGTCAGTCGCTGCACTTGAGAACGTGCAGGGAAGGAGGGCGCACGTCTCATCCCTCTGGCGCGCCGCCGCCCTCCGCCGGCGCCTTCCCCTTCCCCTTGTCCTTGCGCTTCTTCTTCGGCTTGTCGCCCGCGCTCTTCTCCTTCTCCGACTTCCTCCCCTTCTTCGCCTTCTTGCTCTTGTCCTTGCCGCGCTTGGAACCCTTGGCGGCCTTGCCCTTGCCCTTGACGGGCTTCTTCGCGCGCTTCTTGAGCCGCCGCGGCCTCGGGATGCGGATCTTGGTCGGGTTGCCCTTGCTCGGCAGCTTGACGGCTTTGAGCAGGCAGTAGGTCAGTAGGCGTTGCAGCGGGCGAAGGAGGGGACGCACGAGGGCGGGTGGACGGGCCGAAGAGGGCGACGAGCTGCTCCTCGAGCTTGTCAACGATGCTGTAACGCATATCTCGTCAGTGCCGCCTTGGAGGGTTAGCGAGAGAGAACGTACTGCTCTCCGACGCCGCTCTCCCGCGCGACAGCGACCACCTCCTCCCACCCGACCGCCCTCCCCTCGCGGTCGATCCCGCGCTTCTTGTCATCTTTGACCATCTGGTCGAAGCGCTTCTTCACCTTCGTGAGATCCAGCGCAGGCAGCGGCGCCTTGGGGATGCAGTCCGTCAGGCGGAGCAGCATCGACGAGAGCAGTGCCGGAACGGCCGCCACCGCTGCGGGCGCGTCGTCCCACTCGATGGGCTCGGACTCGTCCGCGAGCGGGTCGTCCCCTGCGTCGTCGTCGTCCTCGGAAGAGGAGGAGGAGGGGTCGGACTCCTCCGCCGCGAAGGGCGCATCGGCGCCGTACGCGCTCCGCGGCCGCGTTAGCCGTGGGCGGGGGAGCGCGGGCCCGTCCGGCGCGAGGCGCTGCGCGCGCTCGAAAGCGGCAAGGACGGCGTCCTCGAGGGCGTCGGACGACACCGAGAGCCCCGCGCGAGAGCGCGCCGGGTCGTGCTGCGGCCAGCGCGCCATGCGCGCGAGCGCGGTCGACGACGGAAGCGGGAGGACCTCGTGCCCGTCGTCGTCGAACGTGCGGCGCGGGCGCAGGTGCGCACCCTCGTCCGCCTCGCCGTCGCTGTCCGGCGGCGCGACGTCGAACGGCGTGAGTGAGCGGTGCGGGTTGTGCGGCCCCACGCCCGGGCGGCGCTTCTTCGGCGGGGGCGTGGGCGACGCAGAGCCGGAAGCAGCGCGGGAAACGTCCCTCGCCGTGCGCGCGGCATCCTCCTGCGCCTTCTCGTCCGCCTCCTCGCGCGCGCGAGCGCGGCGCAGCGCCTCCCACTCGACGAGAGCGCGCCCGAGATGCGCCTTGTCCGTCGCGACGTCGTGCAGCGCCGAGCGGTACACGCCGTGCTCGAGCGCGCGCCAGAAGCGCCGCCCGCGCCTGCGCTCGGCGAGAGGAAGCGTCCGCGGGTCCGCGAGGTCGATGTCTTCGAGCGCGAGGTCGTCGTCGTCGTCCTCGTCGGCGCCGGCGGCGGGATCGTCCTCGCCCTCGCCAGGGCGGACGGCCTCGCGCGCGCCGCCGCCCTCGCCGTCCGAGTCGGAGGGAGGCAGGTCGATCCGCACGCGCTTCTTCGCCTTGCCCTTGGCCTTGGGCGCCATGTCCGGCGGAAGGGCGTCCTCCTCCGCCTCGCGCGCGCGCACCTGCGCCAGCTGCTCCTGCCTGCGCGCCTCCTTCTTGGCCCTCTTGCGCGCCCTCTTCCGCTCTATCTTCTCCAGCGCCGCCACGTCCCCCTCATCCTCCTCGTCCTCATCGTCCTCCTCCCTCGCGCGCTTCTTCCCCTTCCCCTCCACCGACCGCTCCTTCTTCCTTTCTCCGGCGCTTCACCTGCCCCACCAGCGGCGCATACTCCCCATCCACCTCCCCCTGCGCGTCGTACGCCCTGTCCTCGAGCCGGCGCGCCTTGCCCCCGCGCAGGCTCGCGCGCGTCTTGCCCGCCCCGGCAGTCGCGGCGGCGCGCTTCGGGCGCGAGGTGCGGAAGCCCGGGAGCTGCGCGGTGGAGGTGGACGCGACGGGTGGCATGCGCGAGGGCGCGCGGAGCGGTGAGAGGGGGAGGGAGATGAGGAGGGGGCGGTGCGGAGGGGCTGTTTTCGACTGTCGTGCTGGGAGTTGCTTTCTCGCTGGGGCGTGTCGTGAGGCTATCACAAGGTACATGAGCTGCGCGGGACGCCGTACGATAGCGAGAAGCGCTCGCTTGCGTCGAAGGGCAGGAAATGCAGGATATTGCTCGGGCTGCTTGTCTAGCTTCTTAGGTTGCGACACTGGATAACACGGAGGCAAGGGAACCGAGGAGGCGCGAGGACGACAAAGCGGGTGGTGTTCGCTGCGGAGGAGGCGGGACGTCAGTCGAGGTGAAGTGGAGAGGGAACAGGGCCAACGCACTTGCTCCTGCGTCCTGAATGTCGGTGTCGACGACGTCGAGGTCGTACACCTCTGCGCACTTGAGCGAGCAGATCGCCAGGGCTTCGGGGTCGTCGACCGCTTCTTGTGCAGCTTGCGCGGTCGAGTTGACGGGGATAACATCGACGCCTGGATACCGCTCGGCGAGGTAGCCGCGACACTGGCCAATGCCCTGCGCACCAGCGTGGAGATTACGTCAAATCGAGTAGGCGCATGCGCCACGCGAACGAAAGCCCTTGCCAACGCACCTGCTCATGGCTGTATACGCGCTTCATCTTCCTTTCTCTGCCCTCCTGCTCGCGAGCAGCGCATGCCCGATCCGCAGCGCCGTCATCCCGCGCACGGCGAGCTCCGTCGTCCGCAGCTGGTCCATCGTCTCTGCGACGGGCCCGAACGACGAGTTCTCGATGGGAACGAGGCCGAAGGAGGTCGAGCCGGAGGAGACGGCGGTGAAGACGTCTGCGGGGCGGATAGTGAGCACTGGGGTAGAAGGCGGCATGAGGGGGAGACGGACCTGCTATCCGGGTCTGCGGAACCAGCTCGCACTCGCCGAAGAAGTCGGAGGTGGCCTGTTGCGGGCAGGTCGCGGCGTCAGACGGTTCAGACATGCATCTAGCGTGGAGAGAAGCGCACCTGGTGCGAATAGGTGCCCCGTGGCCCGAGGAAGGCGATCCGGGGAGTTGCGGCGCTGTTAGCCGCGGCAGAGGTGGAACCAGCTGCCATGGCTGTGTACGTTTGGCTGGGTCGTTGATGCGGTTCTAACGTTGCGTCTAGAAAGGTGAAAGAGCTCCGGTGGCGCCAGATCTGGTAGATGGGCCTAGCCGACCGGGATAGACGAGGGGAGGACGGCGAGTGGCAGGATGAGCTGCGATGAGGCGGGTCGTTCGATGGGTGCGGCTGATGAGCTCTTGCAGCAGCCTCGAGCGGTCCAGCTGGCCGTCTAGAGTTGTGAGCGGGGGTGGCTGAGGGTGACCCTGTCCCGGTGGAGCTCCCCCTCCCTTTCCCTCCTCCCCTGCACCACAGTAAAGATGCCCGCCACCCTCAGGCTCGAGAACAAGGTCGCCATCATCACCGGCGCAGGCGCGTGCGTGCCCCCTCGCCCTCCTCGTCCCGCCCGCCCCCCACTTATCGCCCGCTCCCCCTCCTCGCAGCGGACTCGGGCTCGAGTCGGCCCTCGTCTTCGCGTCCGAGGGCGCACACGTCGTCGTCGCAGACATCAACGAGCAGGCCGCACAGCGCGCAGTCGAGCTCATCCACTCCAAGTTCCCCGACGCCCCAAAGGCCATCGCCGTCAAGTGCGACGTCTCCAAGGAGTCCGATGTCAAGGCTCTCGTTGCAAAGGCCGTCGAGGAGTTCGGCAGGCTTGATGTCATGTTGTCCGTGCTCACGCCCGTCCTCCTTGTTTGATGCGCAGAGCTGACGTTCCCCGCCCCCTGGACCTCCTCGTCTCGCTCTGCCCCTCGGAACGCCGCCGCTATTCTCCGACTGACGCAGCAACAACGCTGGTATCATGCACCCCGAAGACGACAACGCGCTGACGACGGAGGAGCGCATCTGGGACCTGACGATGAACAGTGTGTCCGCTTCTCCACCTTTCCTTTCGCCTGTTTCGCTGACCCACCCACTTCCCGCAGTGTACGCCTCTGCAACATACCGCACACTTGACTACGAAGCTGACCTTCCACCGCAACAGCAACCTCAAGGGTGTTTGGTGGGGCTGCAAGTACGCCATCGAGGCGATGCGCAAGAACCCTGGCGGCTCCAAGGGCAGCATCATCAACACGGCGTCGTTCGTCGCCGTTCTCGGCGCTGCCACGCCGCAGCTCGCCTGTGCGTGCACCCGCGAGCTGGTTGAGCCTGTCGTACAGAGCTGACGGTGCTCTTCCGCCATTTCTCGAACCGCGCGCAGACACCGCCTCGAAGGGCGCTGTCCTCGCCATGACCCGCGAGCTCGCCGTCGTCCACGCGCGCGAGGGCATCCGACTCAACTCGCTCTGCCCGGGCCCGTTGCGGACGAGTGCGCTCCCGCTTCCTCGCTCTCTACCATCCTTCGTGCGCTCACCCCGCCATCCGCCCGCACAGAGCTCCTGATGGACTTCCTCGACACGCCGGAGAAGAAGAACCGCCGTCTCGGTGCGCCCCGTTCGCCTTCTCCTGCTGCGCACGCACAGCGCTGAAGAGAGAGAGCGAGACGAGCAGTGCAAGTCCCCGCGGGCCGCTTCGGCGAGGCAATCGAGCAGGCCAAGGCGGCGCTCTTCCTCGCATCGGACGACAGCAGCTTTGTCATTGGTGCCGGTGCGTCCCTTTCCGCCCCCGCTGTCTTTACCGGGCAACCTGACGGCGAGACGGAGCAGACTTCAAGGTCGACGGCGGTATTTGTGCGGCGTACGTCACGCCCGAGGGCGAGCCGAGCCTCCCGCCGCCGCAGAACCTCGCGCCCGAGGCGTGAGGCGCGTGTTGCGCGCACTCCCTGTCCGCCTCTCTGCCTCCACCTCACTTCCGATCCGCAACACAAGCCGTGCCTAGACCTTCGCTCCGCCGTACCGCGCTTGAACGCCGCAATGAACATGATCCCCGACTCTTGCTCCGTTACGAGCGCGGGAGAGGGCGCGAGGCGAGCGTACGTAGGGCGATGCGTACATTGCGCGACTGCATGCGGTGCGAACAGACCGGGGATACGGGCACGGCTCTATACAACAGCGAAGGCGTCTCAGGAGGGAGGAAGGGCGGCTAGGCCCACTCGCGCGGCTGCTTGAGGACGTCGAGGAGGGCCTTTTCCGGCGAGCCCTCGGCCGTGCCGATCTCAGGCTCGTACTCCCAGCGCGAGGTGAGCGGCACTGCGAAGAGAGGCGAGTCAGCGCGAGAATAGGAAGCAGCGGACGAGGGAGAACGCACAGCTCATGAGGATGCTCTCGGTGCGCGGCTCCTTCATCGCGAGGCCGAACTTGGTGCCGCGGTCGTAGACGAGGTTGAACTCGACGTACCGGCCGCGGCGGAGCTGCTGCCAGCGCTTCTCCTCCTCCGAGAACGGCTGGTCCTTGCGACGCTCGACGAGCGGGTAGTACGCGGGGAGGTAGGCGTTGCCGCAGTCGCACAAAGCGGAAGATGGTTTCGGGATCGCGGTCGCTCAGGTCGTCGAAGAATATGCCGCCGACGCCGCGCGTCTCGCCGCGGTGCGGGATGAAGAAGTACTCGTCGCACCACTTCTTGAACCGGGCGTAGTACCCCGCGTCGTGCGCGTCGCACGCCGCCTTGTACTGCCCGTGGAACGCGCGCGCATCGTCCTCATACAGGTACGACGGCGTCAGGTCCGTCCCGCCGCCGAACCACCACGCCTTGGGCTCGCCGTTCGGGTCGTTCGGGTCCTGGATCTCGAAGTACCTATAGTTGAAGTGGACCGTCGGCGCGTGCGGGTTCCGCGGGTGGACGACGAGCGAGCACCCGGCGACAAAGTACGGCAGCTCGCTCTTGCCGTCCCACCAGTCGAAGCGCTCGGCGCGCATCTGCCGCACGGCCGCGACCGGAGCGTCGACTTGATGACCGAGATGTTGCACCCGGCCTTCTCGAACGTGTCGCCGTCCTGGAGCACGCGCGAGTCGCCAAAGCCCTTGGACGCGTCGCGGAGGTAGTACGACGACTTGAACTTCTTGCCCGACGGCTCGAGCGACTCGAGCGCGGTGCAGATGGTGGACTGCAGCGACTTGATGTGGTGTATCATGCGCAACCGCATCGGGATCGACGGGTCGTCGAGGTCGATCGAGTTGACCGGCTGCGTGCGTCGCGCGGCGTTAGCTTCGCCCTCGGGGTGAAGTGGGGAGGGAGCGCACGATGAAGGACGGGCGGCCGTCCTTGGTGGGTGCCGGCTTCTGCTCCTCGCACTCGAGCGGATCCAAGGGCTGTGGGCGAGCCAGCGTCAGCCTGCGATAGGCGCTACGAAGGGAGGAGACGGGACGACCGACTTGGAGAGGGAGACGGCGGCAGTAGCGGTTGCGAGACCGGCGGCGACGGCGGCGGCACCCATGGCTAAACGGGTAGCAGTTGCGTAGGAAGCGTTCGGGCGGGCAGACGAGTGGAGCTGCGCGATCGGGTGTGCGCGCGCGGGGGAGGGTCGAGGAGGAGCGGGTCGAGGAGTGCGGGCGCGGAGGGCGGGGCGGGCTGCGGCGGCGTGGAGGGCTCTGCGTGGAGCAGACAGGCAAGAGGCGGGAGCGGGCATGGCAGCTGTGCGGGCGGGGAGGTGAAGCCGGGCGAAGGCAGAGGGGAACCGCGAAGTCGGGCGAAGTCCTCCCCGTGGCCTCGATCCTGCTTCTCTGGGGCTGCGCTGGAAAGGCACAGATACGGTCGTAGAGCCTTGCCCAGGAGTCGCCTGATCCCTCCCTGCAACGCGCGAGCCAGCGCCGTCCTTCCGCTCGCCGCTCTCATCTCCCGGTCCCCTCGCTCGGCGTATACTATATCGCCGGGGCGTCGGCAGTGCCCTAGGTACCGCGAGGCGGAGGTATGATACGCAATGCGCGTGACAGAATTGCAGCTGGAGGCGGAGGGCGCCCAGCGATCGCGGTGGACAGGGTCGAGGAGGAGGAGGAGGTCGAGAGCAGCGACCACACCCTCGTTGGAGTACTTTGCAACGCGTAGCTTGTCCTGCAGTTCATCTCTCCGCCTTCAGAGAAGCAGAATCCATCAGCGAGCGATGGACAGCGATTCCGCTCATCGAGCTGACCTCGACGAACAGGTCTACCTCTGCCGCTCTCGCTCGTTCCTACGAGCTGCTTCTCGCGCGATGCACGCACTCCGGGCAGGCTTGAGACGAGCGCCCTTGGCGATACCGCACCGCCTCGCCATCCACTCGACCCGCACCTTCTCCCTTGCGCCCATCGCTTCCCTCGCCGCCTCGCACGCCCCGTCGTACACCGCGAGCGCACCTTCAGCAGAGCCCTCCCTCGTCGACAAGCTCCGCCAAAGCCGAGCAGAGCGCTCCGACGCTGCAGCCGGCACCACCCGCTCGCCGCCTCCTTCATCGAACGAGAACGGCGCGGAGGAGCCAGCCCCGCCCGCGAGCGGGTCGCGCCTTGCACCCGGATGGGAGCTTCGCCGCGCGCGTCGACTCGAGCCGCGTCGCCGACTTTGGTGTTGCGGCGCTGCGCATCCCGGGGCAGGAGCACGTCCAGCGCGAGGAGGTCAAGGAGGGGCGGAAGGAGGTCAAGCGGCAGAATCGCCGGAAGAAGACCGCGCGGAAGAAGGAGCTGATACAGCAGCGTTTGGCGGAGAAGGAGAAGGCGGTGGAGCAGAAGCAGCCGGCGAAGAAGGAGCACGCGCCGGCGAAGCAGAGGCCCGCGATAGACGAGGGTCGCGCGGGGAAGGCGCGAAAGCTCGGTGAGGTCGGGCGCTGGAGGGGGTATTGCGGCGGTGCGTCACTTGCCACCGTCCTGCACTCACTTTCCGCCGGCTGACCTTGCGCCTCTCTACCCTCGCCTGTCTGCAGGCGACGCAAGCACAAACACGCAGCCCACCGCCTCGCGCCATGGTCAGCGCGAAGCTCCGGGAGATCTCCAACCTCAAGCAGCGCCTGCGAAAGCTGCAGAACGTCATGAAGCCCTGGGACGAGCTGGCGCCAATGCAGCGCAAGCGGCAAGCGGACAACTTCCACCGGGTACGCCTCTCCGTCCCAGACGTTGTAGACGCATGCTTACCGCGCGTACGTATTGTCTTAGTGGCGCGGCGAAGTCGCACCCGTTCAGCCCGTCGACTCGACCCGACCCGCTCCCTCAGACGGCGACGTCTCGGGTTTCGCCGCTGTCCTCGGCCTGTCAAGCGACGGCCCGCCTGCTCCCGGTTCATTCGACGCCATCGTACAGGCCTCTGGATCGTCCGGAACGGAGGTCGTCGCGCCTCTCGAGCGCGGGGCGAAGCAGGCGCAGCTTGAGGAGGACTGCGGGAAGCAGTGGCCCGAGCGGCTCCGTTGGTTCGTGCGTCGCTCTCCCTTCGCTCTTCTCTCCTTCTCCGCACCACGCTGACTCGCTCGCTGCACGCAGGGCGTCCGCGAGCAGCTGTACGAGCGCCAGCTCGCCACCGCACGTCGCGAGCTGGACGAGCTCCGTGCGCTCCCCGTCCCTTCCCGCCGCTCGCTTCCGCAGCGCGAGGCCCCGCCGCTGATGGAGCAGCTTGCCGAGACGCTCCCACTCCCGAGGAAGGGTGCGCGGAAGGCGGGTGCCGAGCGCGAGGCGGAAATGCACCGCGACCCCGCACCGCACCTCGTGCAGGCGCCGCACCGCGAGGCGAGGAACGAGCGCGAGGGTGAGAGCGAGCAGCGGAGGGCGGGGCGGATACGGCCGCGCGAAGGACGGCGGTCGGCGACGGATACGAGGGGCGAGCGGGCAGCGCCGGCGGGCGGTAGTTCAGGTACACTCTTCCATTGCGGCTCTTCCCGTCCCTCTGCTCACCGCCACTCCATAGGCTACTACTCGAACCACCCTGCCCTTCGCGATGCCCCTCCGCCAGAAGAGGACAGCCCGCCTCCCCGTCCCCTCTCGTCGTACCAGCACGTCCTCTCGCCGTCCTCCATCCCGTACGAGCCGCGCCCCTCCCCATCGGCGACGTCCCGATTGCGACACTCGCGCATTCGCTCGACCGCGTCCTGTTCAACCCGGGCGTGCACTTCCTGCGCGACCCGCGGACGGGCGTGTACAACTTTACGCGCGAGGTCCTCGAGAACGTGCCCAAGGTCGACGAGTTCGACTTTGGCAAGCTGCCGCAGTACGTTACGAGCTCGAAGGACGAGGTCCTCCGCGGGCTGATGGAGACCGAGGGGCGGATGTTCGCGGGGAGCACTAGTTCGACCATCGGGATGCTCTGCCAGGTGCGCCCGCCCTCCGCTACCTTGCGCTCGCGGCACGCGCTAATCCATGCCTGCGGTGCAGATTTACTTCTGGCTGAGTATGGGCAAGCCGATTAACACGGACATGCTCAGCGGCGACTTCCGCCAGGCGGTGCGTTGCCTCGGCTCTCCTTCGTTTCCTGCTGACGAGCACGGCTGACTGCGTTCTCAACCGCAGCCAAAGGACTTCAGCATGGGCCAGCAGCTTCCGGCGTCGGTCGTGCTGCGGCACACAGACGGGCGGTACAGCATCGATGCGGACAAGTCGTTCGACGCGGGCATCGAGACGAACATCCTTGCCCACTATGTGCGTGTTCATTTCCGTAGCCCCGGCAAAGTCACGCTAACCGTGTGTGCGCGAAAGGGCCACCTCATGGAGAAGCTTCTCACGACTGAGGCGAGCGAGTTCAAGCGCTTCCTGCACGACAGCGAGGACCCCGCGCCGTCCGAGGCGGACCACCGACAGGCGTACCACTATGGCATGGTGCGTGACCTCCTGCTTCCTTTCCAAGCCGCACTAACGCGAGCGTTCCCGCAGACGGAGCACATGGTCCTCCGCTCGCAGCTCGACGCCCAGAATCCGTACCTCCCGAACAAGACGTTCGACCTCAAGACGCGCGGGACGGTCGCGATCCGGCAGGACCGGCTCAACTATGAGGTGCGTCGCGCGTGCGCCTCCCCGTCTGCGACCGTGCGAGTCTGACGAGCGCAACGAGCAGGAATCGGCGGGGTACCTCATCGACAAGCTCCGCGGGCCGTGGGAATCGTTTGAGCGCGAGTACTACGTACGCCGCTCCCTCTAATGCGGACGGGATGGCTGCTGACGCTGCTTGCATGCGCAGGACTTGATCCGTTCGGCATTCCTCAAGTACCAGTTCCAGGCGCGGATCGGCAACATGGACGGCATCTTCGTCGCGTACCACTCGACGGCGCGGTTCTACGGCTTCCAGTACGTCCCCATCAGCGAGATGGACGACGCGCTGTTCGGCAACGCGGCGACGGGCGACGCCGTGTTCCACCTCGCGCTCGGCACGCTCGAGACGGTCCTCAAGCGCGCGGCGGCGTGCTTCCCCGGCGAGAGCGTCAACGTCACGTTCGCGTCCGACAAGGACCAGGACGTCCTCCGCGTGTTCGTCGCGCGGCAGAGCGACCTCGAGGCGGTTGAGCAGGGCGGCGCAACGAGTGTTGCGGAGGGTGAGGACCCGCCGCCGCCGCGGGCGACGACCTCGGCATCCCGATGACGCTCCTCGAGCTGCGCGGGACGAGCTACCTCGACGGCGTCGCGCAGGACGCGCCCGTCACGCTCCCCTCCCTGCCGGAACACACCCTCGCCACGCCCAACGCCGAAGACCTGCTGCACCCGTCCGCGCGGCGGACGTGGCAGCTCGCGTTCGACATCGAGTCGTCGTCGACGGCGTCGATCGCGGGCGAGGACCCCGTCCCGCCGCACGAGGTCGCGAGGCTGTTTGCGCGGACACGCGGGCACCAGCGCATGTTCTCGAGCCTGTATCTCCCGACGGGGATCTCCCCGCCGAGGTGCGCGAGGCGCAGGAGCGCGCGCAGGAGGCGGGCGTCGAGCTCGACGAGAGCGACCTCGCGCTACGGTTCCCCTTTTCGGAAGGGCTGGAGTACACGAGCCCGAGCAGGGGCGTCAAGGCGCTCAGGAGGAGGGCGCGGCAGGGTGAGGAGCGGAGGAAGGTCGAGGACGAGAAGAGGCGCGGCGAGCGGGTCGTCGAGGTGGTGAGCCGGGTCGTGGAGAGGGAGGAGCTGTTCGAGTAGGCGATTCGGCGAGTGTGTAGCATCTTGTGGTCGTCGTCTGTTGTACTCTTCGCCGCATTTGCATCTCCTCGCCTCTTACGTTCGTGGCGAGGCGACGAGCGGGACCTTCGCAAGCGCAGCAGGCTTGATACTATCTCGCGCAGACTGTCATCGATGGCGCGGATGCGAGAGCCCACAGCATAAGAGGGTACGATTGCGCATCGTGCCGTCGACGAGTGTATGTTCGGGCCGGCGGCGGGGGAGAGGACAACGGGGAGAAATCAAGAAAGAAGGCGGGGCTGTTCATGACAGCCCTGGCGTCTCGCTGATGCGGTATACGAGCTTCTCTCCGCGCACTTCGCCCTGTTCGAGCCGCCTCAGGCCCTCCTTCACGCCCGCCAAGCCGCCTGGGACGATCGTGATCTTCTGCGGGCGGAACTCGCCCTTCTCGAGCGCGTCGCCGACCCAGTCAAACCACTTCTCGGCAAAGTCGGCGTCCTCGCCATGCGCCGTTGCGCAGAGGGTGCGCTCGGTGTGGATCGTCCCGGGGAGGAATGCTGTGTCTTCAAGCTTGAGGTCGAGGACATAGGTGTACCGCCCACCGCGGCCCTGCTTGACGAGCGCACCGAGCGACGCCTCGGTCGAGCCGTTCTCGGTGACGGCGTCGTAGATGTACGTGACGCCCTTGCCGCCGTTTGAGGAGGCGATCGCGTCGATGAGCTCGTCGGAGCTCTTGTTGCGGTAGTCGATCACCTCATCTGCGCCGTACTTCTTTGGAACGTCCTGCGATGCGCCCGCGACCGCAACGACGTGGAAGCCGGCCTTCTGCTCGGGTGGAGAGGAGGAATGAAGACGGGGCGCATAGACGAAGTTTGGGAAGGTCGCGCAGGAAGAGGAGGGCTTGTCAGACGCCGTTCGCTGACCGAGTAAAGCAGAGAGTACGCACTTTTGCGAGTTGGATAGCGTACACGCCAACGGTCGACGCGCCGCCATACACCAGCACCCCAGCATCGCGGTCGCCCTCCTGCTCCGGCTCCGGCAGCTTAAACGCTTGAAGAGGCCAATCGCGGCGGTGATGTACGCCAGCGGGAGGGCAGCGGCGTCCTCGTAGGCTGTATTCGGACCGAGGTGGAAGGCGGTGTTGGAGGGGGAGAGCTGTAGACAGTCGAGCGAGTCGGGCGTGTGGAAGGTTGCGAGGGTCAGAATGGCCGAGCGGATGAGAGTTCGGGCCGAGACGCACAGAGTACTCGGCGTAGGCGCCGTACTTGTCGTGGGTGCACATCTTGGTGAAGGCGGCGACCTTGTCGCCCTTTTTGAACTTGGTCACTCCCTCACCCACCGCTTCGACGTGCCCGGCGATGTCATTGCCCTCGACGATGGAGTAAGGATCGTACCGCACGACGTGTTTCGCGTCTTTAGGATTCGCTGCAGCAAACTCTGTCTGGGAAGTGCAGGGAGGGTGAGGAGGGTCAGCGGGAGGAAGGGGGAGAGTCTGGGTCGTCCCCCTCGCGGTGTAACGCCTCGTCCCCGCTCGGACATAGCCCACCGCCTCCTCTAATCCGTCCACTCGTCGGCCCGGTGCAAGGCCGACGTAAGGAGCTGATGAACCGGCCCTCCTGAGGCCAGCCTCGTCGAGGGCAGGAAACGAGACGAGGGTAGTAGCCGTCGCGTTGTGCTGCGAGACGACGAGACGCGCCGCTAGAGACCTCTGAAAAGAGCTGGTGTGCACGCACTCTGGACGAGGATCTCGCCAGCGCCGGGCGAGGGGATGTCGCGCTCGACAATCTCCCGGCTCGTCTTGGTGACGAAGACGGCCTTCATTCGCGGCTGCGGCGTGTGCTGTGTAGACCGTGCAGGGAGCTGAGTGTAGCGCGAGTTGGAGCAGAGCGTGCGATGCGGTGTGTGAGGAAGGAGAGGGAGGCCTTCGGCTCCACCCAGCGCGGCGTGGGGAGCCGGCCGCACTCCATTCGCCCAGACCGCGGACTTGGGCTTTCGTAGACGCAGCATCCGTTGAACTCACAGTTAATAGTATTCTTGTCATCTACGAGTGTATGTGCAAAGGGGAGACAGAGGAGAGAAGGAAGACAGCGAGCGTCCGCGCCTCAGGCGAGCCCCGGCGTCTCGGCGATGCGGTACACGAGCTTCTCGCCGCGGACCTCGCCCTCCTGGAGGCGCCTCAGACCCTCCTTGACGCCCGCGAGGCCGCCAGGAATGACCGTGACCTTCTGCGGGCGGAACTCGCCCTTCTCGAGCGCCTCGCCGACCCAGTCGAACCACTTCTCGCTGAAGTCGGCGTCTTCGCCGTACGCCGTCGCGCAGAGGGTCCGCTCGGTGTGGATCGTCGCGGGGAGGAAGGCCGTGTCCTCGAGCTTGAGGTCGAGGACGTAGGTGTACCGCCCGCCGCGGCCCTGCTTGACGAGCGCGCCGAGCGACGCCTCGGTCGAGCCGTTCTCGGTGACGGCGTCGTAGATGTACGTGACGCCCTTACCGCCGTTCGACGAGGCGATCGCGTCGATGAGCTCGTCGGAGCTCTTGTTGCGGTAGTCGATCACCTCGTCTGCGCCGTACTTCTTCGGGACGTCCTGCGACGCGCCTGCGACGGCAACGACGTGGAAGCCGGCCTTCTGCTCAGGGGAAAAACGCAGGTGATGGGCGAGAGGGAAGAGACGAGGTTTGGGAAGGTCCGGCACGGAGAGGATGGCTTGTCAGTCCACGCTTACACAGACTGCGTAGCGGCGAGTGCGCACCTTGGCAAGCTGGATGGCGTACACGCCGACGGTGGTCGCGCCGCCATACACGAGGACGGCGCCATCGCGGTCGCCCTCCTGACCCGGCTCGGGGAGCTTGAGGCGCTTGAACAGGCCGATGACAGCCGTGATGTACGCAAGCGGGAGGGCCGCAGCATCGTCGAACGAGGTGTTCGGGCCGAGGTGGAATGCCGTGTTCGAGGGCGAGATCTGCGAGGGGAGGAACGAGCCGGACGGGTCGGGCGGGTCAAACGCGTAAGGGCAACGACGGAGAAGGCAGGAACGCACAGAGTACTCGGCATAGGCGCCGTACTTGTCGTGGGTGCGCATCTTGGTGAAGGCGGCGACCTTGTCGCCCTTCTTGAACTTGGTGACCCCCTCGCCGACCGCCTCGACGTGCCCGGCGATGTCGTTGCCCTCCACAGCCGAGTACGGGTCCAGGTAATACGGGAGCTTATGGTCCTATCTGCGGGGGAAGCGCAGGGAGGGCGAGGAGGGTCAGCGGGAGGAAGGGGAGGAGCGGCGGGGTGTCGCCGGCGCAGGAGGGCCCCGTTCCCGCTCGGACATGCTCCGGCCGTCTCCCACAGTCCGTATCGTCGTCCCGCCGTGGCAGTCGCGACGGAAGAAGCTGGTGAACCGGCCATTGCTGACGCCATCTCGGTGGAGGTTCGGACATGGGACGAGGTGCGGGTCCCGAGGAAGCGCTAGGCGTACGGCGCGCACGCGCTCGACGGCGCAAGCGGATGCGAGCTACAGAGAGGAGGATGCACGCACTCTTGACGAGGATCTCGCCGGGCCCGGGCGAGGGGATGTCGCGGTCGACGAGGTCGCGGCCGGTTTTCGAGACGAAGACAGCCTTCATTTGCGGGTTTTCGATGTGCTGCGTGGTTTTGGGGTAAGCTGAGTGTGGCTAGAGTGGAGGGAAGGCGTACGAAGGTGAGGGTGAAGAAAGAGAGGGAGAGCAGGCTCGGCTCCACCAGGCGCGAGGGGAAGCGGCCGCTGCCCTCGCCCCCGGCCCGCACTCGCTCCGCCAGACTCACACTCGCCAGGCGCACTCCCCGCTCTCCTGTGAGCACTGCAGCCCTCGCACCCATCCGAGCCCACCTGACCCGCAGCGACCGCGCGCCCAGCTCGCCCCCTCTCGATTCGCCCTCGTCCTCGCCGCCCCGTGAGCCCGCACTCCCACCAGCCTGCCCTGGCACGCGCGCTGACTAGCTGAACACACAGCTATCCGCACAGCCCATCGAGTGCAGCCATGGCGTCGGTGCGTCCTTGTCGCGGCTCTCCTCCCCCTCCTCGTCCTCATCTCTGCAGAGCGGCTTCGTTCCGCTCAGCGCAACCCAGCGCTTGCTGGACCGTCCAGGACCCATTAGAGCTGACACCTCACCTCTGCCCGCCCCGCAGCCCTACCAGCAGCCCCGCGAGGACCTCGACATCACGCTCCCTCCCCGACCCTTCCTCGCGCCCTACTCCCAGCCCCTCCCGAAAGCCTACACTCCGACGGGCGCGTTCGCCCCCGCCTTCAACGCCTCCCTCACCGGCGCCGGCGTCGGCCTCTTCGTCTCGGCCATCAAGAACTCGCTCGAGACGCACAACAAGGGCGCCATGGGCGTCTTCTCCAGGACCGGCTGGGTCATCGGCTACTTTGGTGCGTCGCGTCTCTCGCGGACAGGCTCGTCAGGGCGCGCTGGCCGAGCACGCCCGGTGCAGTCTGCTTCGACTTGCAAGTCACGCCGTACTGACACTCCGTCCGCCCCCAGCATCGGCGGGCTTCGCGTACTCGTACGTGAACCACTCGGTCGCGAACTTGATCGAGTCGCGGGACTCGGGCGTCGCCGGCGCGGCGGGTGGCTGCGCAGCGGGCTTCATCATGGGCATGCGGGGAGGGTCGCTCCCGAGCGCGGTCGGCATGTGCGCCTTTACGGGCGCCCTTGTCGGCACGTACGACCTCGCCGGCGGCCAGCTCGGCTGGGAGAGCGGCAAGAAGCTCCGGAGCGAGCGCGAGAAGGAGCGGATGGACTTCTTCAAGAAGCGGGACGGCGCCGAGGCGTGATGGGGGAGTGCCTCTCTGCGCGCGCGCGGTAGTAGAGTCCGTGGCGGGGCTGTCGAGGAGCGCCAAAATGGACCTGGCTTGTGTGTTTCCCCGACGCTCGGCGCGAGTGAGAGCAGGTCGTGTGGCCGTCTCTTCCGCATCTTTTTCCCGACTACTTCCACCCGCAGGCGTTCCAACGAGAGCTCGTAGACCAGAAGGGAAGCAAGGGCTACACAGAGTGTAGGTGGAGAGGTGACCTTCGCCCCCTCCACCGCCCACATCCTCGCTTCCGCCAACCCGCTCGCCATGTCTCTCCGCTGTGCACGAACGCTCCTCTCGGCTGCCCAGGCGCCCTTGCAGGCGACTGGCATGCGCGCCTTCTCCAACTCGGCAGCGGTCGAGGCCAAGGGCGTGCTGAGCCCGCTGCACAAGACGGCGATCCAGCGGCGGGAACGGGCAGCCAAGGGCGCAGGGCGGGCGGGGCAGGGCGGCAGCGAGAAGAAGCTCATGAACCTCGACGACGCAGCAAAGGTCCTCCAGGTGCGCGGCTTTCCCCGCCCTCCTCCCCTCCTCCTCCTCGAGCTTGTTCGCTCCCCGCGATGAAGCTGACAACCTCGCCCTGCGTGCCCAGGCCTGGTCTCCCAAGTCGCCGAACGCAGCGTACGAGATCAACATCACCACCAAGCCTTCGGGCGGCGTCCAGCTCAACGCCCTCCGCGGCCGCGTCTTCCTCCCGCACTCGTGCTCCTCGGCAACCAAGCGGGAAAAGCTCGTTGTCTTTGCGCAGGGCGCCGCCGCCCAGCAGGCGCGCGACGCCGGCGCCGACGTCGTCGGCGGCGAGGAGCTCATCGAGCAGATCCTCAACGGCACCCTCAGCCCCGACAAGCTCATCACCACGAGCGACATGTTCGCCCTCTTCCAGCGGAACCCGACCCTCGCGCGCACGCTCGGCCCGCGCGGCTTGATGCCCAGCGTCAAGCGCGGGACCGTTGCGGACGACATTGTCCAGGCGATTAAGGAGGCGCGCGGCGGCCTCGACTGGAAGGGCGACAACAAGGGCGTTGTCCGGGCGGGTGCGTACCTCCTTCCTTTCCAGTGGGTGGAGACTCACTCCGTGCTCCCGCAGCTGTGGGCCGCCTGCACTTTACGCCCGACAACCTCGCCGACAACGTGCACACGCTCCTCGCGTCCGTGTCCGACATCGCGCTCGGCGGGTCGGGCGCGGTCAACGGTGTTCCGGCGCGGGTCAAGCGGCGTGCGTACTCTCCCTACCCACTCGATCGGTCGGGTACTGACGCACGGTATGGAGCAGCCGCCATCACCCGCGTGCTCATCTCGTCGACGCAGGGCCCGGGCATCGAGCTCACGGATGTATAAATCTCGGTGGCGCAATTCTAGCAACTCTACACAGTGTCTCCTGCCTCCGCCCCCAAGAGAGTCTACTTGTCCGCCTGCACGAAGGGCAGGAGGCGCTGCACCTCGGTGCAGGCCTCGTCCCCGCCGAAGAGCTCGACGAGTCCTGCGCGGGTGAGGAACTTGTGGTCGTCGAAGGAGAAGCCTGCGGTCCCATTCGCGTCAGTCGCGCGGCGCAGGCGGGCGTGGGGGCAGAGGGGAAGCGCACCGGGAACGACCACCTCCGAGATCAAGCACCCCGTCAAATCCTCCTCGCCGTCCTTGAGGTCCTCCTCCGGCATCTCGCTCGCCTTCCACCAACCTCCCTCAACGACCAGCTGCCTGACCTCGCCACTCGCCGCATCCGCACCCATCACCACCGTCTTCATCTCGGGCTTCCCGTCGGCTGCAGGGCGGAGGAGCGTGTACCGCGCGCGGCCCTGGTGCAGCAGATGGTACGTCGTCGAGAGGTTCAGGTGCAGCTTGCCGCGGTAGGAGGAGGGCGAGGAGGACGCCGCGAGGAGGTAGTAGATCTGCGTCGCGAGCTGGCGGGTCGCGCGGCCTGCAAGGGAGTGTCTCGAGTCATTCTTGAGCCGCTCGCGCAGGCGAAGAGACTGCGCGGGAGGGCGAAGGATGAGAGGAGGGTCCGAGGTGGGGGAGGAAGGAGAAGAGCGCGGGAGAAAGAGCGGGACGGACCTGCAAAGGGCGACGGCACCGTCTCGTCCATCGCATGCGTCTGCACGAAGAACCCGCCCTCGGGATGTGCTGTCGCAGTCGGGTGCGCCGGAGGTCAACTTCGCGAGAAACGGGCGGAGAGGCGAGCGAGGAGCGCACGCTGCAGGTTCAGCGAGCGCTTGAGCGACTCGTTGCCCTCGGGGTAGGCGTAGGCAGGCATCTGAAGCGGAGTCTAGCGGGTGAGGTGAGGGAGACAGGTCAACCTCCTTGCCGCACTTCCTGCTCGAGGTCAAGTTCGGGGCGGCGGGCAATGCTCGGTTGAATCAGACGCGCAGAGTGTTACAAGCAAAGACAGATGAGCAAGAGGCTACAAGAAGCTAAACATCGGCAGAGGAAACTACTCGTCGTCGTCCTCCTGGAGCAGGCGGTCGTACTTGGCCTGCCTCCTCCGCTTCCACCACCTTACGCCAAACACGCCCGCGAGGGCGAGGACGACGACGCCCGCAAAGGCGGCAGCGACGATCCACCCGAAGCGACGGAGCCAGCCCGGCTCGTACGGGAGGAGGACCGAGTCGATGGCGATGACACCGCCCGCCGCCTGCAGGCGGGGCTTCTTCCCGTCCTCCCCGCCGCCCTCGACAAACACGGGCGTCGCGCGCCCCCACGCGAGCACGCGCGCGGCGTCGCTCTCGCCCTTGGTCCCGCGCGCGCCCTGGATCCCGACCATCCAGGCGTCGGCGGTGTCGCCCGCGGACCATTTGCGGAACGCGACCGTGCCAAAGTCGCTCGTCCCGCCGGGGGAGCTGCGGCTCAAAAGCGAGGCGTACGTTTTGCTGTCCTCGAGGAGGAGGGGCGCGCCTGGCTGGGCGGACCGCGGCGGGAAGGGCGAGCCAGACGAGGACGACGGCGGCGGCGCGGCGGGGAGGATGTGCAGCCGCACGAGGGCGGAGAGCGCGGCCGGGTGCGAGTGGTAGTACGTCAGATTGAGCCGCGAGAACGCCTTGTCGCTCGGGCATAGAATCGTGTACGCCCGGTCGGCGCCGCCGTGCCGCCTCTCTTTTTCGCCCTTGTCCTTGCCATTCCCGCCCACCGCCTCCTCGCCGTCGCGCGGCGGGCTGCGCGGCGCCGAGCGGCCCTCGAGCACCCAGCTCATGTTAGCCGCGCGGATAAGGTCGACCATCGTGTTGGCCTTTGCGCCGCGGATGAGCTTCTCGAGCGAGATGTCGAGGTCGGGCGGGAGCTCGACCTGGTCGAGGACGTGCAGCGCGCCCGTCTCGGTGAGGATGTCGCCCTCGACGACGCTCGCGTCGCGCGGCTCGCCATTCGCGGGGAGGCCGCCGAGCGTCGGCCCGTGCACCGAGAGCGTTGCGTTGACGGGTTGCCCTCAAAGTACAGCTCGGCGCCGTCGAGCAGCGTCGGGTAGCGCGAGCCGCCCGAGCGCGGGAAGTCGTCCAGGTAGACAATCTCGTCGACGGCGTGGTACTTGAGGACGGAGCGGAGCTCGGGACGAGACGAGGGGAGAAGGAGGTACTGCATGGTGAGGCCGAGGTCGCCGAACGCCGCGTTAGTCGGGACGAGGTACGTTACGGCGGCCTGCGTGGCGAGCGTGCCGTCGAGCGCGGCGGCGTAGACGGAGGCGACAAACGTCGACAAGCGGAGGTCCGAAACGGCGGCGGTAATGGCTGTCGGAGGCGGCTCAATGAGCGACGAGACGAGGTAGATGATCGATTCGCCGACGACGAGCGGGTCGGCGACGACGTTCGCGCCTCCCCAGCTGATGAGGTGCGAGCCGTCGTCGCCGTCGCGGTCCTTGCGCCTCTTCTTGCTCTTCTCCCACCCGTCGCCGCGGCTCCCCTCCTCGCCCTGTACGCCAACGCGCAGCCGCTGTCGCCCGCCGCGGAGCGAGTCCGTCCGCAGTTCGGTCCCGACGAGCAGGTTGTCCTCGAGCTCCGACGGGAGCCACCGCCCGGGAAGAATGTGGTACTCGAGGAGCTCCTTGAGCGCGGGGCTGCCGACCGGCGGGAGCGGCCGGCCGTTTAGGACGGGCGAGGCGAGCGACGAAGGGACGACCGCGCCGGGGAGGGGTGCAACCGTCCCGGCGAGGATGTCGTCTTTGACGGCGAGGATGGTGTACCGCTCGCGCTTCTTCTTGTCGTCGTCGTTGTCGCTAGTCGCGACAATGAGCGGAACCTGCCCAACGAGCGGCGGCGGGAGCGGCGTGTCGATCACGGTGCCCGGCTCGCGCGACGGGATCTGGACGTAGTGCGAGAGGTTGACCGAGCGCAAGAGCGAGACGAAATGCGTCGCGTCGAGCGCGATGAGGTACTTCTCGGCCGTGAGGGCGAGCGAGCCCTGCGGGAGGAGGAGCGAGGGGAGGGTGTGGATGACGCCTGCACGTCGGGGTGAGCCATCGCTCCACGCAGCAAGGGAAGAGACGCACCGTTCT
Source organism: Rhodotorula kratochvilovae (assembly GCA_019926025.1). NCBI lineage: Eukaryota > Fungi > Basidiomycota > Microbotryomycetes > Sporidiobolales > Sporidiobolaceae > Rhodotorula > Rhodotorula kratochvilovae. Next base: position 42,411 of record JAHSUG010000020.1, on the reverse strand, counting down.
TCGCAAAGATGTCACCCCGCGCGACCTCCGTGCCGTTCACCTTGACCGCCGTGCGCTCCCCCTCTCCCGCAACCTCGAGCGTCCCGTTCCGCAGCGTCGTCACGTTCGACGCGCCTCCTCCACTGCCAACAAGCCGCTCGAGGTACCCGACCTTGCCCTTTCCCGCGCCCGACTGGCTCGCCCCGTCGCCGAAGATCTCGCTCAGGTCGAGCTCGGCGAGCCCGGAGCGGAGGTACCGCATCTCGAGGTCGGTGAGCGCGGACCAGGCTTCGTTTGTCGGCGCGAAGAGGGTCAGGTGCGGCGCGGTGGTGAGGAAGTCGAAGACGGGAGAGGGGAGGAGCGAGGCGAGCGTCGAGAGTTCGGGCTTCGAGCGGATGATGGTGGCTGCGAGCACTGCGGTCAGCGCCAGCTCGATGGGAAGTGTGAGAGCCTAGGGCGCACCGAGGTCGTCGGGTTTCGTCAACACGGCCTCGAGCGGGACGAGCGCGCCGTTCCTTGCGAACTTGGGATTGCCAGCCGAACGCACGCCTCCCTCGCCCTTCCAGTCGACGCCAACCCAATACTCATCCGACTTCTTCTCGCCCTGCCGCCTCACAACCCTCACGCGCTGCCCCTCGCCGTGAAGGAGGCCCTCAGGGCGGTGGTTGGGCGCTTCGGGGTCGGGGCGGTCCGGCTCTGTGCCGGGGAGGGAGGGCGGCGCCGGGTACGAGCGGTTGTACGGGAAGAGCGAGGGGAAGTAGAGCGTCTCGTGAAGGGTGGTAACATCGAGCGGGAGAGGCTCGACGGGCGGGGTAGTCGAGTTGGTGCGGTTCGAGGTCGGCGGCGGCACTAGGGTGTAGTTGAGGACATGGTAGAGGGTGTCGCGGAGGGCGAGCTGGAGGTTGTCGTGCTCGGCGGACGTCTCGTCGACGCTGCCCTGCTCCACCCAGTCGACCACGGCGGACCAGACGCCGCCCCCCCACCTCGTTGGCGCTCAAGCCGCGCTCGCGTTCCCTGTCGCGCTCGCGGCGGATCGCCTCGTCCGTTGGGGCAAAAAGGGTGCTCCCGTTCAGGCGGTTGAGGGTCGGGACGAGCCTCGCGCGCTGGAACGCGGCGAGGAGGAGCTGGTGGTCGGGCGAGGACGAGAGGAGGTCGACGAGGCGGGAAGTGTCAGGGGTGGGCGGCGGTGGCTTAAGGGCTGCCGCTACTGCTATCGGTAGCACACACAGCAGGCTTAGCAGTCGCATCTGCGGGAGCGGCGTGTGGGGAGAGGACGAACCGCCCGTTCGCCTCGTCCTCCTCACGGCGCCTCGCCGCGACTGCCCTCGGCGGGGATTCTTTCACCTGGAAGGGACGGCGACACGCTGTACACGTCTGATCCCGCTGGCTCTGTGCAGCCGGAGATGCTGCCGCCACCTCCATCTCCTCATCAGTTCGAAGTCGTCACGACGGGGCTTGCCACTCTCGGCGATCCCTGCAGCAGACGTGGGAAGGACTATGATGCTGGGCTTTGCTCGTTGCGCTAGTGTATGTACACCTCCTGCCCCCCCGCGCGCACCTCGACTCCGCATCCCAGCCGACATCGGTGGCCGACCCTCGTCAAGCTGGGGCTGGCTTAGTGGAGGTTCGGGTGGTTGCGGTCGGTCGGCCTGTATCGTGGATCGACGAGGTCAGCTTCGGATCCTCCACGGCGGCAGAACAGCGGAAGGACGCACTGCCTGGTGCGCGAGATTGGCTCGTCATACCCAAGCGCCTCGCGGTCGGCGCGCTCGTCGTCGTTCTCGAGGCGCTGCTTGAGGCCCTTGAGCTGCACGCGAGAGCGCGACGCAGGGGTCAGCTCCGGGAGAGAACGAGGAGGGGGAAAGGCGGCGCAGCGCACCTCGTGCTCGGCGGGGTGGATGTGGCGCGTGTCCCCGCCGGGGCCCGCCGTCGACGCCATGTCACCCGGAAGTGCGTTCGGCTCGGTGTGGTCGCCGTCGCGGCCGTCTGCCTTGGTGTTGATGAGGCGGAAGTCGTTGGGGAGCGTGTGGCCCTCGTCCTGCGCCGCAGTGTTCTCTGCGAAGTGCGATCCGTCAGCTCTGCTGGATGGAGGGAAAGGCAAAGTGACGTACCCTCACGGAGACCGCCGCGCGAGCCCGCGGCGGAGGTGGTGTTGCCGTCGACGACGGCAGACTCGCGGGTCGAGCCCGAAGCAGCGGGGGCGGACTTGCCAGTGTTGATCGAGGACATTCTTTGTTCGTGAGTGAGAAGCGAGGTGAAGTGAAGGAGCGGAAAGCGAAAGCAAGCGAAGCGGGGCAAGTCGAAGCAGGCCGACCGACGTCAACCCCCCTCGACGAGGAAGGGTCGCCCTTGGTCGTCAGTCGAGCTCCACCTTCGGGCTGGATCGCTGGATCATGTGACTCGTGCGTGGACAGAAAGACAGAGAACTCCCCCTGTGCGCATCGCTGAAGAGCGAGGCGGGATCGCTCGTCGAGAGAGGGTTGCGAATTGGTTGCGAAGGTCGCGAGGCGGGATGAGCGTGAAAGGCGGTTTGCTCGACACCTCCACCCTTGCAGCTCATCGCTGCTCCTCTGCTCTGTGAGTATCGACAAATCTGACATCGTCAACAGGTTCGTCCCGCAGAGTCCGCCAGACGACGGCAAAGGCTGAAGACGAAGAGCGGAGCGAACGGGGGACGGGGTTGGCTTCGTCTATCTCGAAGACTCGCGTCACCCCCGCAGAGGACCGGGAAACATCTACCTGAAGGCGTCGCGAGTCAAGCAGCTGTCGTCGGAGCGAGAAGCGCATGCTGCGCGGGTGCGTCCCTCGTTCGCCGCGACCACCCGCTTCGAGGATGCGGAGCAGCCACTTTAGTTCAGCCCGAGCCTGCATCGAAGAAACGAATCGCAAGTGAAGTGAGGGGAAGGAGGGAAAGGGGCGACAAGTCGCGCGGCCGCGGGCGGTCCGTTTCGTCCCCTCGTCGCTTGGGAAGGTCGACCGCCTTCACCTCCGCACGCGCTCGCCCCCCGCATGCCATCTCCCGCACTCTCTGTCAGCGTGGAGCTGTCTCGTCGTCGGCCTGCGTTCCGCTGAAACACCCGCACGGACCTCCAGGGGCTGTGCAGTTCTCCTCCTCATCTCGTCGAGGCGGACTTTCGCTTCCTCATCCGCTCTTCCTTGTTCTTCGCACCGTCTAGAAAGGCCACGATGCTGCGACTCCTGCTTCTACTCAGCCCTTACCCGCCTCACCCGCTCCCACACCTCGAGCGCCCACCTCCCTCATGGCCGACCTGATCTCGCAACGCCGCGGCTCGGCGCCTCCTCCGTCTCCGTGACCATCGAGACGACGACAACGACGACTGCAGTGACGCCCTACACCGCGCCCGTCGACGAGTCCACCCACTCGACCGTCTCGCCCTGCCCGCCCTCCCGCCGCGGTTCCTCCGCCGGCCTTCCTTCTCCCCCTCCTCCACCCTCACCGACAGCCGCGTCCTTCCCTTCCGACGCCCTCACTCTGACATACGCCTTCCCGCCCCCGCCGCCCTACACCTTCCCGCACGTGGGCCCTCCCCGCGCCTCGTCAATCGCGACCGTCCACCCCCTCTCCTTCTTCCCCTTCCACTCCCTCACGCCCCCCCCCTCCGCCTCACACCTCCCGCTCCCTGCCCCCGCGTCGGTGTCCCCGCCCCCCTTGTATGCGTCCACCCCGCGGACGCAGGCCGAGCGCCTCTTCTGGTACGGGTTCCTCCTCCCGCTGCTCTGGCTCGCGGGCGCGCGCCGCATCTGGGCGAGCGAGCGGCCCGCGGGGTTCGCCGCGTACGGCGGGGGCGCGACGAAGGACGCAGACGCAGACGCGGAGGCCGCGGTCGCGGTTGCGCTGGATGTGAGGGAGGCGCAGGAGATGTGGCGCGAGGAGGAGCTCGTCTGGGCCAAGCGGTGCGCATGGGCGCTCGCGGCGGCGATGGGCGCGGTGCTGATCTTTGGGATGGCGATCGCGAGTGTGCTGGGGGCGTGGTGAGCCGGGAAGTGGAAGGTTGTACTGGTTGGGCCGAGCGGCGTGTTGTCTGAGCTTCGTATGTATCGATTCGTTCTTCAGTGCAGCCGCGGGAGGGTAGGCCGGAGCGGCGTGCGGTTCGAGCAAGCGGAAGCGTCAGCGCGTGTGAGCGGAGGGGGAAGGAGGGTGCCGGCCAGCGAGAAGCGAAGTCAAGCCAGAGCAGCAGCGAGCGAAGAGAGCGCAGCATCCACGACCGCAGACAGACAGCGACCTCGGCGACACACCACAGCTGCAATACATGCGCGCCCGCGCTCTAGTCCTCATCATCCGAGTCGAGGAACCCTCGCCCCTCGGGCTCGCCCGTCCTGCGGGCCTGTTTCCGCTGCGCCTCGAGGTCGCCGCCCATCGCGCGCCGCTCGGTCGAGAGCGCCTCCTCGTCGTCGAGGTCGAGGTCGAGCGAGTAGGCGCGCGCGGCGGAGAGGTCGATTGGTGCCGGGCGGGCGAAAACGGACTTGCCGGACCTGCGAGGGGCGCGAGTGTCAGGTCCGTGCCCATTCAACGAGCGGAGGATATGCAGACGGAGCGTCTCGAGCTTCGCAAGGAAGGGAGCGGGCCAACTCACTTCCGCAGCACGAGCGCGAGGCGGCCGAACTGGAAGAGGTTGCGGACGACGAGGAGGAACGTGTCGAAGACCTCTTCACCCTTGGCCGAACACCCGCTGAAGAAGATGATGACGAGCGTGATGGCGCAGAAGACGGTGATCGCCAGGTCGAGGGCGTTCCAGTATCTGCAGGTCGAGGGGAGGTCAGCTGCGACAAATCGCGTCCGCTACGGCTATAGCCTGCATGTGGAATCACGGCGGAGGGAAGGAACTCGACGCACGACTGCCAGAATTGCTGCGGGAGGAGGAAACGCAGGTCAGCCTCGGGCCGCTCAACCCACAAAGACGCCGCGACGCACCTTTCCGAACGCCAGCAGCCGTATCACAACCTCTGCGATCATGGTCGTGTTGACGAGGATTTCGAGGATGTAGAACGCGAGCGTCGGACACTCGGAAGTCGCCGAGAGGACGACGGTCGCCATCCTGCGGGGTCCGGCAGACGAGTCAGCTAGGCGACGGAGAGGAGATGAGAGGACGCACGAGATGAGCGCCATGCTGAGGTACAGGAAGATGTAGAACTGGGAGAACAGGACCCGGTTCGCCATCCCCCGCACCGCCTCGGTCCGCGTGATGAAGTGCGGGCTTCGCAGCGAGCTGTGGGCGACGATCGGGAGGTCAGCGGACGTGAGAGGAACGGGCGGGACGACGCACGAGGTACCGTTGTCGTAGTCGGCGAGTCGGGTCGCTCCAGGTGGAGGGGTCCGCGAAGGCGAGAGCAGTGGCGAGGACATCGTAGGGGACTCGCGAGGGCGGAGGTGTGCGTCTGTGGAGGGCTCTGGCGAGCTACTAGCGCTCGGAAGCGAGAGGCGCGGATGTGGACGAGGGCGAGCGGGGAGCCGCGATGAGGAGGTTGTCCACGAGCGACACCGCCGTTTCCACCTGGAGCCTGCCTGAGCAGCCTGGCTCGCTCCAGCGCTTCAAAGAAGCACCCCGCGAATCCGCAAGCCGGTCAAGCGCTTCCTCGCTGACTTCGCCTCATCAGCTCCTCCTCGCCAACCTGCCACACATGCAAGAGACAAGCGAAAGGACGACCTCCCCTTGCACGCCTAGGCCTCAGGCGCCACCTCCCCTTCTCCTTCTTCACCCGCTTGACCTCCTCCGCCGCGGCCTCGTCCTCCGCCTCGTCCTCCGAATCGAGGTCCATCTGAGCATACTGCCTCCCCTGCGTCGCGCCCTGTGTCCTCCCCTCCTTCGCGCGGCGGACATGCGCCTCGGTGCGGCGCTTGAGCCCCGCGTCCGCGACGATGGTCGCGAGCTCGAGGCTCTGCGCGCATCCCGGGACGGGGCACTTGGTCCGCCCGTGCTCGGCTTTGATCATCTCCTTGATGGCGGCGCCGGAGAACGAGTGCGGACAGACCGTTCTGCGGGCGCGTGCGAGGAGGGTCAGCGGGGAGAGGGGGACCGGGGGGGAGGGGGAGGACACGAGGTGTACGGGTCTTCGAACGTCGTGAGCGTGATGGGGCACATGAAGTGGTGCGTCTGGGCACCGAACTCGACATCCTCGTCCTCCGACTCTTCGTCGCCGTCCTCTGCGAGAGCCGGGATTGTCAGCCGGAGCATTGACGGGAAGAGACGAGAGCGCATACCCCGCGGCAGGAACTTCTTGATGTTCGGCACGCCCTTGCCATCAGTGAAGCTCTCCTGTACGACTGGAGGAGTCAGCGAGGCGCAGTGGGAAGAGCAAAGGAAGGCGCACGGACCCAGACGTGGCTGCGGTACTGGTTGTAGTCTGCGTGCTTCTCGTACTTCTGCCGCGGCGTCTTGTGCCGGAACTCCTCGAGCGGCGGCTGCACCCGCTGCTCGTACACCTTGAAGATGTCCGTCTGCGCAGTGGGGACCGCTCTCAGTCAGCATGTCCCCTGCGAGGCAGACGAGGGCGAACATGAGCAAGCAGTACTCACCACCTGGTGGCCCTGGCTGATCCGCCCGCGCATGTCGCTGATCGTCGCTGCGCGGATCGTGAGCTCGGCCTCGCGGTCGAGCGCGTCGCAAAAGTCCTTGTCCAGTTGCGACATGGTGGCCTGCGGGCGGCGAGAGCGAGTAAGCGATGTTACGGACCGGTGACGCCGTCGGCCAGGGTGCGGAACTGTGCACCGACTCACGTCGTTTTTGAGGGCTGCGAGCATGCGTTCCTCGTCGTACTCCTCGTCGCGGTGGTCCTCGAGAGAGCGAATCTGCCATTTCGCCTGCGGCGTCGATGAGGATGCCTACGGTGTCGGCGACGCGCTTCTTGATGACGGTGAGGTTGGCGGCGAGGACGCGGAGTTTTGCCTCGCCCTGCTTGAGGTCGATGGGCTGGTTGAGGTACTGCGACTCGACCTTGGCGAGGATGAGGTCGTTGCGGCCGCCCTGGGCGCCGAGGTCGTCCTCCGAGTCGTCCGAGTCTGCGACGCGCTGCTTCTTGCGGTGCTGCTTCTTGACGTCGAGATAGGGCATCGTTGCGGAGCGGGGAGGAGGACGCGGTATGCGAGCGAGTGGTGGGGGCGATGCGGGCGCGTCTGACGGGCTTGTGAACGCGTAAGCCGAGCTCCTCAGCGGGTTCAGCAAGCGCACGGAGCAAAGTGGCGAGGTGGAGGGACGCAGCGACGCGAAGAGACGCGTCGAGGAGGAGAGCGGGAACGAGCGCGCGTCCCACTCCTCGAGCGGGATAAGCGGACCACTGGATGTGACTGGGACTGTTACTGCGCTGTACTCAGCTCCTCGAGCCGGCACTGAGCGAGGTTGCGGGTCGCCGACTTCATCGCTCGCCCGCTCCCTCGGGTCGCCCTCGCTCTCCCCACACCGCTCAGACCAAGATGCTCTCTCGGCTAGTAGCACGCCCGTCCACTGCATTGCGGCAAGCACCCCTCCGCCCCTTCTCCGCCCCGCTCCCCGCCCTCGCCTCCCCCTCCTTCGCAACCCCCCGGCACCTATCCTCGTCCCCGCTCCTCCGCGCAGCAGCCTCGCCCGCACCTCAAGTCCACGCACGGACACCTGGAGACGCACGGCGCCGCTACCCGCACCAGCGGATAGAGCGCGACCTCCCCGAGCTCAAGGTCCGTCGTCCCCTCCCCTCCCCTACGCACACCTCCCGCTGACCCGCCGAGAGCGCACAGTCCCGCACGCCACTGTACCTCTCCATCGCGCTGATCTCCGCCGCGGCCTGGGGGCTCTTCCTCGCATACGCGACCAACAACGAGCGCGCCAACTCGAGCGTCGTCCGCTCGCTCACGTTCCAGCTCCGGAGCTGGCCCGCCGTGCGCGAGTTCCTCGGCGACGGGATCAAGATCGAGCCCCTCGTGGGAGAGTTTGTCCGGATCAAGGGGTCGGTGAGTCGCGCTGTCGCTTGCTCGGGCTGGGAGCGCCGCGCGAGAGGCGCTGCCGCCCTCCTTGCCTGCTCAGGTTGCCGACGCTGACTCGCGTGCACCCTCCGCAGATCAACATGCTGGCAGGGCGTATCGACGTGCAGTTCCGCGTGCGCGGCTCGAAGGGTGCGTCTTCCTCCTCTTCCTCCCCGCCCCTCCCTTCCGCCCCTTCCACCGCCACTGATCATCACCACGCGTTCCACAGCGGCCGGCACCGCCTCGTTTACGTCGATCCGCCGCGGCAAGGACGGCCGGTTCGAGGTCCTCCGGTGGAAGCTCACCCGCGACGACGGCGCCGTGCTCGACTTGGCGGGGCTGGACCTCAGTCAGCCGATCGCGGGGCTCGAGTAGAGCGCCGCCTGCGGGGGAAGGGAGGGACAGGCGCAGGGCGGAGGTACGAGGAGGGAGGATGTAGAGCGGGAGGAGCGGCGGGATGACGGGCCGTCGCGATCATCGCTGCCACCCATACGCCTGATGTCAAACTAGAGGCGCGAGAGCGAGGCTGAGAGACCTTGCTCTGCACGCGCCGCGAGAGAGAGAGAGCCGCGAGCCCAGCGCGATTCGAGCACTTCGTGGTATAACAGCGTCCCTGCTCTCGCCTCCCGTCCACCAGTCTACGCTACATCGCCGTCTCCGGAAGGATCAAAGCCCGCGCCAGCCGGCGCTGGGCTCAGAGCTGCTGCGGGTGTACCACAGCTGCTGGTACGCCTTGGTGACTTCGGGCGTGACGGACGCGCCGCCGGACTGCGCGGGGAGCAAAGTCAGTTCATGGTAGCGTCTCCGGAGCCCGCTCCTGCGACGAGGAAAGCGAGCAAAGAGCGCGCCACGAGGAACCGAAGACGCACCATGACGGCCTCGATCTCGTCCTCCGCGGGCGCCCACCTGCTCCTCCTCAGCCAAGGCGGGAGCTCGCTCTCCGCGCCGAGCGCCTTCCCACTCCCGCTCCCGCTCGCCTGTGCGCCGTTCCCGCCGCTGGGCCCCGCACCGGGGGCGGGCGACCCGCCGCAGGAAGACGACGCCGAGCGGACGAGGGTGGGGTTCGCCTGCGCGTCTTGGAAGCGCGGGAAGGCGTCGATGACGGATTGGGGGGCGCAGGGGTGCGCGGAGGCGGCGTGCGCGTCTGTGGGTAGAAATGAGGAGGGGGTCAGCGCGCTAAGGGGGAGGAGGGGGGAGGGTGCGGTTGCCGAAGGGGTGAGTGCGGAAGAACAGGCGCGTTCGCCGAGAGGTGGCATGGAGCAGTGCGCTGCTGAGCGTGCCCCTGCCTGTCCAACAACGTGCACAGTGCACACCTCCCGCCGCGAGCTCATCACGCCGTCAACCGCGGCTGCACCTGAACAGCGAACGGAGGGCGCAGCTCCGCACACCGTGCGCCCGCAGACCCGTGCCTGCGAGCGCTGGCGAGCCCGTCGACCCCAGTGCGCTTGTGCGGCGTGCAGCCGTGGGCCGGTCGTCTCCGAGGTCATCGTCGTCGTGACGCTCCATCGCCAGCTGGGACCTGCCGAGCACCCAGTCGGCACCCTGTAGCTCCTGCGATGACCCGCACGAGGCAAACCCGCGCCCGGGTCGAGATGCCGCGGCCTGCGTGGCTCATCTCCTCGTCGAAGCGGCGGAGGCGACTCACGCTTTGCCTTGCGGTCGGGGAAGCGGATGAGCGGGGTGCGGGCGTGCTCGGCGAAGCGGACGAGGGTCTGACGGAAGGACATGGCTGCGGAGCGTGAAGGTGCAGAAGGAGGCGGGAGAAGCGCGGCGACGAGGAGAACGGCGGAACCGCTCGCCCGCTCTCGCTCGGAAAAAGCTGAGGATTCGAGAGTGTGTCTGTGAAGGAAGTCCGGGTAGCCCCGTCCTACCCACGCTGCATTCTGAGGGAGCGGGAGGGTGCCGGGCGGGCTTCGCGTTCCTCGGCGCGATCCTCGAGAGGTTGGCTCTCCGCCACTTCGACCCCGCGAGCAGAGCAGAGCTAGCAGCAGAGGCAGAGCACTACCAGGCAGGCGTTCACTCACCTCGCCCGCCCCTCCCCCTCCCCGCCCCTTCCGCCCTCGCAGCTCCCCTCCCCTCCTCGCCGCTTTTCCTCGACTCCGGTGCATCCGCCCGACCGCGCGCAAGATGGTCGTCAACCTCTCGTACAAGCTCACCCACCTCGCCCAGTCCTTCCGCCCCCATCACCACTTCAACACCATCCGCAATGCCTTCCCCTCGACCACCACCCCCGTCGGCTTCGACTTCACCTCGAACGTCTTTGGCACCGTCAGCAACGCCGCGAGCAACGCCGGTGGCAGCGTCACTCTCGGCGTCGCCGCCGGTGCCCTCGGAGCCGGTGCGGGCGCGGCGGCAGGTGCAGGTGCAGGCGGCGCGGCGGGCGGTGCAGGCGGGTCGTCTGCAAAGGCTGGCAGCTGGGCGTCGCAGTGGGGCTTCCAGGTGCGTTCCCCCCATTCTCGCTCGTACTTTCGAGACTCACCCGCGCAACCCGCAGACCGGCAAGAACGTAACTCAGGGCCAGGCGTCCCAGGCCGACTCGCAGCTGAGCGACGACGCCGACGACCTCCGCTCGCTCGCGACGTCGCACCGCACCCTCCTCCGGCGACAGCAGTCGCGTCTCCCGCGGTCGGCCGCCCGCTCGCGTTCCGTGCGCGCCGCGGCTCGCTCTCGCAGCCTGCGCGGCACCCGGACCTCGTCCGCGCGGACGAGGCCGGCCTCTCGAGCATTCGCCTCAGCGGCGCCGAGATGCAGAAGCGCTACCACTCGGCTGTGGCGCGCGGCGGTGCCCGCGCGGAGGACACCGAAGCTGCCCGCGAGGCGGACGAGGTCGACCTCGAGAACAACACGGACGTGCTGCGGTCGCGCCGCCGCGCGAGCATCTCGAACCGCCCGACCATGACACTCGCGTCGCCCTTCGTCATCACGACGACTCCGCTCAGCCGCACCTCCGTCCCCGTTGCCGCTGCGCGCGGCGTGCACACCTCGACGCTCGCGCCCGCCGCGCGCGCGTCCACGTCTTCCACCTCTCCCCGCGCCTCCTCCTCCTTCGCCGCTGCCCCACCCTCGCCATCCGTCCCGCGCGTCCGCCGCAACTCGACCTCGGCGCTGCCCTCCTCTTCCGAGCCGCTCGTCGACCTCCCGCCGCCGCGCGCGGCGTCGCCCTACCGCAACGTCGTGCGCGAGCGGCGCCCGCCCTCGAGCAACCCCGGGGACCCGAACGACGTGCAGAAGCTCGGGAGGAGCAGGCAGCAGTCATACCTCAAGACGACCCAGAAGAACCGCGAGGAGGCGCTTGACCCCGTCACGGCTGTGCGTTCTTCCTCTCCCTCGTGTGTAGTCACGAGCCTGACCCTGTCGTGCGTCGAGCAGGAGCACCGCGACGCGATCCTCACCGCTGAGAAGACGGGCAAGCCACCGCTCGTCGAGCGCGCCGTGCAGCAGTACCTCGCCGACCCGACCAAGTGGACGACGGCGGCGCACAACGTTGCGATCGCGGCCTGCACCGCACGCGCAAGCCCAACGACCCGCTCGACCGCATCGTCCAGCTGTACAACCAGCTGTTCGACAGCGAGCGCCTGAGCCCGAACCGCCTCTCGTACGAGCTCGTCCTCAAGGCGTTCTGCGTCCGCGATGGCGAGGTCCGCGACATGATCCGCTACATCGAGAAGCGCCAGAAGAAGAAGGAGCTTGCGGCGGCCGCCCGCGGCGAGTGGGACTATGTCTCCCCGGCGGGGACTGCGCCCGAGGACGTTGCGAGCGCGAAGCGCGCGAAGGAGCGCGACGACGAGCGGATCACGCAGCGCGAGCGCGAGCGCCTCGAGGCGCTGCGCGGGCCCGAGTTCGACTACTTTGCGCCCGCGGTGCAGATCTTCGAGGCGCTCGGCCCGCTCGGCGACCGCCTGCACTCGCACGTCCCGACGCTCCTGCTGTACGCGGCGGCGGGGCGCGGCGACGCCGAGACGGCGCTGTCGCTGTTCGAGCGCATGGAGAAGAGCAAGCACCAGCGCCCGGGCGTCAAGGCGTACCAGGCGCTCCTGCACGTCTACGGCGAGCACGAGAAGGACCCCGCCGCCGTCCGCGACGTCTTCGAGTCGTACCTCGCCGCGCGCGCGAGCGGCGCAGTGCGCGACCAGGACGCGCGTCCAGCCAAGGACTTCCGCGAACGCCCCGTCTTCCGCCCGATCCCGACCAAGCACCGCCACACCACCGAGCCGGACTACGCCGTCGACGCTGACCTCCGCTACAAGGGCGAGACCGTCAGCGGCGACGAGCTCATCGCCGCGACGACGGTCAAGGCGCTGTTCGACGCGGGCGATGCGGCGGGCGCGCGCGCCCTCCTCGACCGCTTCGTCGCGGCGCAGGCGTCGTCCGAGCCCCGCCAGCCGGGCTTCCCCGAGTCGTTCGCGCCCCGCACCGTCGCGAGCATCGTCACCGGGTTCATCTCGTGCGGCGATGAGGCCGCCGCGCGCGAGTGGTGGGACCGCACGGCGAACGCGCCCCGCCCGGTCGGCGTGGCCCTCCCCGACGTCTTCTACTCGCTCGTGTTCTACTCGGCGATCAACCACAACCAGCACGAGCTGGTCAACCACGTCTACCGGACGCTCCTCTCGCACGTCGACGCCAACCTCCGCCTCAGCATCTCCGAGCTCGTCACCGTCATCGACTACAACCTCGCGCGGTCGTGGAAGGCGCCGACGCCCGAGGAGCGCAACGCCGCGCTCGATGCGTGCGTCGAGTTCCGCGCCGGGTTCGAGCGCGCCGCCAAGGCGGGCTTCCTCGTCGGCGACCTCGGTCCGGACTTTACCGTCTCGACGGGCCTGCTGGGCCGCATCGCGCAGGCGATGGGCACGCACGGGCGCTACGCCGAGGCCGCGTCGACATTCGTCAGCTACGCCAACATCGTCCGCGCCATCCTGCGCAGGCTCCCCGAGGACGATGAGCTCGCCAAGCGCGCGCACGGAGGCCGCTCGCGCCGCGAGTGGGTCCTCCGCCTCACGGGCATCGGCACCGGCGCGCTCGGGTTCCGCCTCCGCCCGTCGGCGACGGGCGCAAGCGGCGTCACGCTCGAGGCGCCCGCGCAGGACGCGCTCCCCGCCGTGCAGGACGCCGTCAAGGTCGTCGGCTGGACCAACAAGTTCCGCCACGTCGTCGGCTGGGAGCCCGTCTACGCGTGGGAGGTGCTCGTCGTCGAGTCGTACCTCGCGTCGCGCGCCGCGGCAGGGGGCGACGCCACGGCGCTCGGCCTCACGGGCGACGAGTGGTTCACCGTCATCGAGGCGTCGGCGCACGTCGCCGCGCGCGCAAACACGGGCCACCCGCACCGCTTCGAGGTGCCCGGCTTTGAGCTCGCGTTCGAAGACTTCCTCCGCTCCGGCGCCGAGATCCCCATCGGCAACGGCAACCGCGACTACGAGCGCCTGTACGCCGCGCTCCGCACCAGCGGGATGAAGAGCGAGCAGGTCCTCGACGTCGTCGACCGTCTCAGCCGCCAGCACGTGCAGGCGCCCGCTGAGCCCGAGCCCGAGGTCTCGCCCGCGGCGGCTAAGGCCGCTGCCGCCGAGGTCGTCGAGGAGGAGGACGCCGCGTCGTCGCTTGCGTCTGAGGCGCTCGGCCCCGCAACGTCCGCGACCGCACCGTCGGTTGCCGAGGAGAGTGCCGTCGCGTCGGAGGAGGCGCCCGCGCAGTTCCCGACGCCGCCGTCGACCCCGCCCGTGTACCTCGCCGAGCTTCCCGCCGAGTCGCAGCCCGCCGTCGCCGAGTTTGACGGCATCAGCCGCCAGATGACGGAGCGCCTCGACAACTTCGTCCTCGCGGGTAAGGTGCAGGACGCGCTTGCGTTTGCGCTCAAGGGCGCGCAGGAGGGCCGCCTTGCCCACCCGGACGCGTACGGCCGCCTCGTCGAGCAGCTTGGCCGGCAGCACCGCGTCGCCGAGGCGCGCCAGGTGTACCTCGTTGCGTACCAGGCGCTCGGCGCGATGGCGAACGTCCCCGAGCAGCAGTCGGTCGCGTGGGTCCTCCTCGAGGACCGCATGATCGTTGCACTCGCGCAAGCAGGCGAGCTCGTCGACGTCGGCCACCACCGCGACCGCCTCCTCCAGGCGGGGTGCGCGCCGTCCGCCGACGCGTACGCGGCGATGATCCTCAACATGAAGGACACGACCGACGACGCGGCGGTCGCGCTTACGCTCTTCGAAGAGTCGCAGCGCCTGAACGTGCGCCCGAACGTCTACCTCTTCAACACGCTCATCTCGAAGCTCTCGCGCGCGCGCCGCGCCAAGGACGCGCTCGAGTACTTTGAACTCATGAAGCAGTACGGCCTCCGCCCCTCGTCGATCACGTACGGTGCCATCATCAACGCGTGCTGCAAGATCGGAGACGACGCGTCGGCGGCGCACCTCTTCCAGGAGATGGTGTCGGACCCGGCGTTCAAGCCGCGCGTTCCGCCGTACAACACGATGATCCAGTACCACACGTCGACGCGGCCGGACCGCGAGCGTGCGCTGCACTACTACGGCCAGCTCGTCAAGGCCAAGGTGCCGCCGACGGGGCACACGTACAAGCTCCTCCTCGACGCGTACGGGACGATCGGCGAGCCCGACCTCGAGATGTGCCAGCGCATCTTCACCCAGCTGTGCCAGCACCGCGGCGTCTCGGTCTCGGGCGCGCACTGGGCGTCGCTCATCACCGCGTACGGGATCAACGCGCGCCAGCTCGACCGCGCCATCGCCATCTTCGACTCGATCGCCGCGCACCCGACGTCGCGCCGCGCGGGAGCGGCGCCGCAGCCCGACGCGGTCGTGTACGAGGCGCTGCTCAACGTCTTGATTGCGCACGAGCGCGCCGACCTCTGCGACCAGTACCTCGACGAGATGCGCCGCCGCGGCGTCCGCATGACGGCGTACGTCGGCAACACGCTCATCAAGGGCTACACGCAGCAGGGGCTCTACGACCGCGCGCGCGCCATCTTCCTCGCCATGGCCGAGCCCGCCGCCGGCGTCGCGAGCGCGGGCAACCACCCCGTCGACCGGCACCCGAAGCACCACCACCAGGCGGCGCAGCAGCCCGCCGGCGTCGACGAGCCGACGTTCCGCGAGCCGAGCACGTACGAGGCCATGATCCGTTGCGAGCTTGCCGCGGGCGAGACGGTCCGCGCGGCAGAGGTGCTCCGCCTCGCCGAGGCTCGTGCGTTCCCGCCTGCTGGTGCGTCCTCATTCCATCCTCTCCTCTCATCTCTCGCTTATCCACCTTCGTACGCGCGCGCAGTCATCGGCCGGCTGCGCAAGCTCCTCGCCGCAGAGGGCATCGAGGCCCTCCCTCTCGGGCACTAGTTCCTCCCCCTTCGCACTCGTCCCCGCGCCTGCACGCAGTACATCCCCTCTGTTGCGATATCTCCCCTGCCTCCCAACCTCCCCCACACCGCACCCCTCATCATCCCCCTCCCTTCAGGCTTGAAGCGATACCCCCCTTCTCCCTCCCCGCTCTCGTGCCGTTCTTTCTCTCTTTCTCCCCCTCTCTCTCTTTCTGCGAGTATACCCCCGCCCCTGCTGTTGAGGATACAGGGATAGAGCGTCGACTGCAACACGTGTATCGAGTCCCCCCTTTGGCCTTTGCGCTGACGCCGCGAGCGACTGAGGAAGGGCGGGCGCGACTTGCGGGCGAACATGCACTCGCTGCTGGGGACCGGGGATGTGTACAGCGGTTGCAGGCTCGGGGGAAGCGGGGTCTACAAGGGAAGAAGCGAGGATGGGAAGAGAGGCGGAGGGCGCGCTCAGTCGTCCCGCTCGCCAAGGCGCTGCAGCGCCGCGTCGATCTCGTCCGTCGTGAGCTGTACGGGCGACAGTTGGGACGATCAGTGCTGCTCCTGAGCGAGCAGGAGCGCGCGACAAACTCGACCGCGAGAAAACGCACCTTCCTGAACACGCCCCTCCCCTCTGCCTTGCCCTCCTCCGATACTCCGACCTCGACCTCGCCCGCCTTGAGGTCCGTCGCCAGCACCTGACCGAGCGTCTTGAGCGCATACTCGACGACGTCGTCCCTGCCACTGAACGCAAAGCCCTTCTTGAACGCCTTCTCGAGCACGTTGGTCGCCTCCTGCTGCTTTGCGCCCGCCGACGTCGCGTGGAACCCGACGTAGTACCCCGCCGGGTCGAGCTTGAAGATCTGAGGGCCGAGCTGCGCGTCGACGCCGACGATGATCATCGCTGCGCACGGGTGGGCGGGGCGGGGCGCGCGGCGGGTCAGCAGGCGTGAAGGGGGAGGGCGGGCCGGGAGGACGCACAGATGCCCAGTGGCCGCATCGCCGCGCGCTGCGTGTAGACCTGTGGGATCGCACGGCGGAGGGCAGCATCAGCTACCGCCCCAGGAGGGAGAAGCCGCCGGACAGCGAGCGCGCGCGAACACGCACCTGGTTGATATTGGCGATGCGCTTGGCGAGGAGGTCGGGCGTGATCTCGTAGCCGTACTTGTAGCGGAACTGGGACGCCTCGGACTGGGCGCGCTGCACCTGCGAGCGCGCGTCGGCTGCGGGCGGGGCGCGGCGAGGTGGGCGGGTCAGCGCGCGGAGAATGGGGGAGGGACAGGGAGCACGCACCTGTCCGACCGGTCATGACGCAGCCGATCGAGGGGGTGATGTTGAAGATGTGCGTGATCGAGTCCGGGTCGAGGAGCTTGTCCTGCAAGCGCGCGAGATTGCTGGTGAGCACTCGCTGTACTCGAGCGTGCACTCGGCACGAGCGCGGGAGACGGCGCGACGCACGGGTACCTTCTTCTGCGTGATCACCACCGAGACGCCGGCACCGCGGATGGCGAGCGAGGTGTGCCCCGAGGTGTTGATCGCCTTGAAGGCATACTCTGCGGGAGGCACAAGAGTTGTCAGTAGCGGTTCCTAGAGTAGCAGAGCGAGCGCCAACGTACCGACCTGGTAGAGCCGGCCTTCAGGGCTGCGCGGGGAGAGGGAGGAGAGGTCAGCGAGAGAGTGGGAGGAAGGGGGAGCGGCGGCGCACCTGAAGACGGTGAGGGTGCGGTCGTAGGAGGATCGCGACACTGTAGGAGGGCGAGCAGAGAGGTGAGTGCCGTCCTGCGGGAAGGAGGGAGGGTGCTGGTTGCGGCGGGCGGAGGGGCACCACCCTCAGACTAACGAGCTCGCGCGCCTGTGACCAAGTGTGCATGCGCTGATGCACGTCCTCTACGGCCAGCACCCTTTTACTCCCACCGCGCACCGGGAGGCGCTCCTCGCCTGCGGGGATGCGCGTCCTCGAGGGGGCAGCGCGACTGCCTCGCCGTCCCGCCCGCGTGCAGCAGCACACGCACCCGGTACGAGCAACAACTCGACGGAGCGCTGCCCGCACATCCTTGTCCGAGTGCTGCGAGCGGCGCGCTGGTGGTGGAGCGTCGTCATCCCACATGAGCGACCGCGGCCCTCGCGCTCGCCGGACCCGTCCACTGCGATCGACAGCCTCGCAGCCGGACTGGAGAACAGCGCGTGCTGTCCCGAGCCAGGCGGAGCTGCGCTGCGCGGTGGAGGGGCGGCGGAGCGCGGAGGACGAGATGGCGGCGACGACGAGGCCTCGCGCCGCGAGAGTGGTTCGTGCGGGTTGGTGGGCGAGTGTGGTGAGCTGAGAGAGTGGCTGCAGCTCACTCTTGGACGGTCAGGCGACTCGGGTGCGACTTGGCGGGAGGCGACGCTCTCCGCTCTCATCGGGTTCGTCCTTAGTTCCGCCCTTAGCCCGCCCTTACTTCGGAGAGACTGCAGCCAGGATGACACAGCGTGCAGAGCAGATCGACCACCCGACCACCGTCACCGACTATGCGTTCCCCGAGCTCGACTCGTTCCCCCCGCTCCGCAACGACGCCCTCCTCCAGTCCGCACTGGGCACTCCGCCCCTAGACCTGGCAACGCCCCCGCCCATCTGGATCATGCGCCAGGCGGGGCGATACCTCCCCGAGTTCCAAAAGGTCCGCAAGGAGCACTCGTTCTTCACCGTCTGCCGCACCCCGGAACTCGCCTGCGAGGTCACCCTCCAGCCCATCCGCCGCTTTGAGGGCCTCCTCGACGCCAGCATCATCTTCTCAGACATCCTCGTCGTCCCCCAGGCCATGGGCCTCGAGGTGCAGATGCTCGGCGGCGTCGGCCCTCACTTCCCGCACCCGCTCCAGGGCCCGAAGACGCCCAGAACCGCATCCTCGACCGCGAGACCGACGTCTTCGAGGAGCTCAAGTACGTCTACGCGGCCATCACCAAGACCCGCCATGGCCTCGAGGGCAAGGTCCCCCTCATCGGCTTCTGCGCCGGCCCGTGGACCCTCTTCGGCTACATGGTCGAGGGCGGCGGATCCCGCACGTGGGAGAAGGCAAAGGCCTGGACGTACAAGCACCCGGAGAACGCCCACGCCGTCCTCGACCGCATCGCCCACGTCTCGGCAGAGTACCTCGCTCAGCAGGTCCAGGCCGGCGCGCAGGTACGCCCTCGTCCGTCCTCTCCGTTGCAGGCTGCACTCACGCTCGGACGCCCGCGCGCAGCTCCTGCAAGTGTTCGACACCAACGCCGACTGCCTGACCCCGCACGGCTTCAACACTTTCATCCTCGCCTATTTGCGCAAGCTCCCCGCGCTCGTGCGCGCGCGCCTCGCCGCGCTCGGCGTCCCCTGCCCGCCGATGACCGTCTTCGCCAAGGGCGCGTCGTCGCCCGCGCAGCTCGCCGCGCTCGCCGACAGCGGCTACGAGACCGTCGGCCTCGACTGGACCGTCTCGCCGCGACTGGCGCGCGAGCACACCCGCGGAGAGGTCGCCCTGCAGGGGAATGTCGACCCGTCGGTGCTCCTCGGCGGAGGGATGCGATCAAGGCCGAGGTGCGCCGCGTCTGCTGGGGCGACGACGGGTTCCTCACCCTTGCGGCGGAGGGCGTCAAGGGCGGCTGGATCGTCAACCTGGGCCATGGGATCACGCCCGGCGTCGACCCCGAGGATGCGCGGTACTTCCTCGAGCGCGTCAGGCGCGAGTGCGTCAAGAAGAGCAGGGACGACGAGCCGGTGCGTTTCCCACGCGCTCCCGCTTCCTCCCCACGTTTTGGTCTGCCGCATGGCAGCGTGTGCTCGGAGATTGAGAACGCTCGCGCCATGCCTCTCCCCAGACCGCGAAGGAGCCGCTGCTGACCTCGCACCTCGCCTTTCACGCGGAACAGGACGCATAGCACCTCTTCTCCAATCCCTCCCCTCCGCAAGTTGTGCCTGTAACGATAGCATCCGCCCCTCGCCCTCGTTCTGCAGCGGGCTCGCAGGGCACCGAAGATGACGCGTCCTCGCGAGCGCGACTTGTTGGCGCCCCGACGCGTTTTGGGCGAGAGAAGGGAGCGCGAAGAGGAGTCAGCACACACTGGGGGAAGCTGCGTCCGCGTGTGCACCCTTACCAGCCTCAAAGTGAGCGTCAGAACGGCCGGTGCAACCTAGCGAGCCGCTGAGCCCGGGTCCTCGCCGTCGCCGACTTCATCGCTCTCCCCGGCTTCTCCCTCCGTCCCTCGTCCTCCTCCCGCTCAGCCGCGATGGAAAGCGCCGCGATGGACGCGCTCGACTTCTCGCAGCAGTCGCAGTTCACGCAGACGCAGCCGCAGACGCAGCAAACCAGCCAGGCGCCGTTGCAGTCGTCGCGCTTCCCCCTCACCTCTGGGGCGTCCTCCTCTCCATCTCGCGCGCTCCCGACTCGGCCTCCTTCTCCTCCGCCGTAGCGCCGCACTCCGCCTCCGCCGCGCTGCCCCCTCCCCCCGCACCAGGCGCCGCGCCCCTCCCGCGCCCCGAGCGGCTCGACCTCTCGCGGTCCCAGAGCGAGTACACCATCGGCCGCTACCCGCGCTGCGACCTCGTCCTCAACGGGCCAAAGATCAGCAGCCACCATGCAAGGATCGTGTGGGATCAGGAGGGGGGCGTTGTGCGCTTGGAGGACAAGAGCACGAATGGGACGTTCGTCAGGAACCACAAGGTGCGTTTGCGGAGCTTCTTCTCGCTCGATGCAGGCTACTGGTGGAGGGTGAGCGCGGCGCCGCACTGGAGATGCAGGATGGGGTGAGGGACATCGGCGGATCTCGACGATGATGCGGCCATCCCGCTCTCTCATCGCTCAGATGCCCACGCTGCACATACGACCGTATCTGACACGACCGGACTCACCCGCAGGTCGGCAAGGGCAACGTGACGATCCTCGAGTCGGGCGACACGATCGTGTTTGGCCCGCCGTCCGACTCGTTCGAGCACGAGTTCCGCTACGTCGTCCAGATCGACCCTTCGCTCGCCTCCCCTCTCGCGGGCGCAGACCCGTACGGGCTGGGCGAGCTCTCGCAGTCGCAGTCGGCGACGGGCGACGGCCGGTCGATCCACGCCGCGTACGAGGTCCGCGAGCAGATCGGCAAGGGCTCGTTCGCGACCGTGAGGAAGGGCGTCAGGAGGAGCGACGGCCGGATCGTCGCGATCAAGATTATCCAGCGCGCGAGGTTCGCGAGCAACCCCAAGACGATGGAGATGATTGAGCGCGAGGTCGAGATCATGAAGGGCCTCGAGCATGTGCGTCGAAGCCCGCTTTTTCCGCCTTCGTGTTGGGAAGTGCGCAGGCTGATTGTCCTCGTTGAACGGTGTAGCGGTTCTGCGTCAAGTGCATCGATTACTTCGAAGACGACCAGAGGATCTGGTGCGTCCCCCCCTTCCTCCTTTGCCCCCTCAACCCGCGCTCACCATGACGTGCGCGCAGGCTCGTACTCGAGTATGTCGACGGCGGCGACCTCCTCGACTACGTGATGAAGCGACGAGGACTGAGTGCGTCGCCTTCACCCTCAGGCAAAGGAGATCCAGCTCACCGCGCCCGCCCGCCCACCCGCAGAGGAGTCGGAGACGCGTGAGATCGCGCTGATGGTGTGCGAGGCGGTGGCGTACCTCCACTCGAAGGGCATCACGCACCGCGACCTCAAGCCCGAGAACCTGCTCCTGACGCGCGGCGCAAAGCCCATCTGCAAGGTGACCGACTTTGGCCTCGCCAAGATGGTCGACGACCAGACCATGCTCAAGACCATGTGCGGGACGCCGACGTACCTCGCGCCGGGTGCGTCCGCCTCGCTCACCCTCATCTTTCTCTCCCCGCGCCGGGCTGACCCGTCCGGTTGCCCGCTCGCGCAGAGGTCATCCTCAACCCGACGCCGCTGGCAGGGTACGGCTCGCTCGTCGACGCGTGGAGCATCGGCGTCGTGCTCTACTCGTGCCTGACGAACCAGACGCCGTTCGACGAGAGCGAGTCGACGCCGCTCCCGCAGCGCATGCGCGAGCGCGTCGTCGACTTGAGCGTCCCGCGCGAGCTCGGCGTCAGCGACGTCGCGTGCGACTTTCTCGCGAGGTTGCTTGTCGCCGACCCGAGGGGGAGGATGAGCTGCAGTGCGTCGCGTCGCTCCTCCCTCGCCTCGCTTGCGATCCCCCTTCGCGCGCACTGACGTCGGCTGCCGTGACGTTACGCAGGCGAAGCGCTCCAGCACCCGTGGCTCGCACTCAAGCCCTCGCCCAACGCCCCGCCCGCCGCCTCCCCCGCCGCCGCAGCGCTCCTCGCCTCCTCCCTCCCGTTCAACGACCCGCTCGCGAGCCCCGCGCTCGATGGCGACGAGAGCGTCACGCGCTTCCATGACGAGGAGGGTGGGAGCAGCCGCGCGGGTGGGATGGGAGAGGACTCGGGCGTCGATTCGCAGGGGTTCGGTGCGTTGCGCTCTCTCGCCGCGCTCATTATCCTCGCAGGCAGGCTGACGAGCATCGAGCATCGCCCCACCGCCGCACAGGCAACCTCCGCATCAACGGCACCGCCGCCTCGCCCGCGCCCGCGCCCTACCCTTCCGCCGCCGCGCCGCACGCGCACCCGCGCCCGCCGCCCGCGCGCCCGCCCGTCCCGCCCGTCGCGCTCTCGCCCGCGCAGAAGCGCAAAGAGCCCATGTCGGCGTTCAGCGACTCGAGCATCAGCCTCGAGGGGCAGGACTCGATCGGCGTCGTCGAGATGGAGGTGACCGAGCCGGATGCCGCCGCGCACAACGGGGAGGAGGAGGTGCGCCCGCGCCCTCTCGGGCCGGAGGACGAGCCCCTCGAGCCGGCTGCGCCGTCGGAGCCGATGACGGAAGAGGCGTTCGAGGACGCGCCGGAGGAGGAGGAGGAGCATGAGGAGGAGCCCGTTGCGCCTGCCCCCGCGCGCCGCACCCCCGCGCGGCAGCCACGCTCGAGCGGCCACGGCGTCAACAAGGTCGTCGTCACCCCTGCGCGGGCGGCGGCTGCGAGGGGGAGGGCGCGCGCGGCGGTCAAGGCCGAGCAGGAGCCGCAGGGGGAGAAGGAGAGGGCGGGAGGGCAGGAGCCCGAGGTGGGGGGGATCGCGGCAGCGGTGAAGAACCGGCGGAGGAAGGCCGCGAGGCTGCACTAGGTTCCCTTTTCCTGTCCCGCGGCCTCGTTGTGCGGATCATCACGTCCATGTCTCTCCGCTGTTCCCTCCATCCGTTCGCTGTAGCTCCTCAATGCCCTCTTGCACTCCCTTCCATACCCCACCCCTGCATATGATAACGACACGCGTACACTCTCTCGTTGCGAAGACAGGAGGACGACAATGCAAGGATGCTACGCAAGGGAAGAACGACAACACCGACCACCCCGCTGAGCTCACCAGTAGTTCTCGCTTCGGAACGGCACGATCCTAGGCATCCTCGCGTCCGCACGGCGCTTCTTCTCTGCCGCCCAGCGGTCGATCCACCCCTTCATCTTGTTGCGCGACGACGCGGTGTGCACGTTCACGGTCGGGATGATGCGGGTGTACTCGAGCGAGAGGGCGAAGCAGGTCAACCTGTGCGCTGGCGCGTCAGTGGAGCGAGGAGGTAAGGGAAGGATCGGGCGCACTCGAAGAAAGAGGAGTGCTCCGAGTAGGGCACGCCGAACGCCATGACCTGCGGCGTGGAGTCGCGCTGCGGGTCTGCGGGCACGAAGCTGGTGAGCGTGGCGACGGGGGAGAGGAAAGAGAGAGCGCACAGAGGCCGGCGGGAGAGAACTTGCGCTGCTGCTCAAGCTGGAGAATCTTCGGGATAGACGGGAACTTGTCCTTGGTCTCGGAGCGGTACGTCCAGCCTGTGCGCAAATCGAGATATCAGCGAGCTAGCACGCATCAACCCTCGCCATCGGCCACGGCCGGCAGAGTATGAAGGTATAGCGCAGCGCGACTGACCGGTCGGCCTCAGCCCGATCATCTTGGTGAACCCGCCCTCGACGCGCGGCGCCTTCCATTTCGCAATATAGTCGCTCATTGCCTCGCGCGTGATGTCGCGCAGGCCGCCGACGTGCACCTGCGCTGCGAGCGGGTCGTCCGTCAGGAGGGCGTGCAGGTCCGCGTCGTCCTGCGCGAGGAAGAGGTCGCGCTTGCGCGCGTCGCAGTAGATCTTGGTTGAGAGGGCGTGGGCGATCGCCTTGACGATGCTATGGGAGACGGCGACGGTCAGAGGAGCTGGGAAAGCGGAAAGAGGGAAGACGCACCGCTCCTTGCCGATCGAGTACGTCCCGACGAGGACGAGGAGGCGCTCCTTCTTCGGCTTGATGTCAGGTTTGACGTCGGACTTCATGTCGGATTTCACATCCGGCTTGACCTCGTCGCCGTCCGCCGAACCGGTAAGCGGGACAGGCTCGTCCTCCGCCTTGACCGCCTCGGGCGCAACGGCGGGCGCAACGTCCTCCTCCTCGGCCTTAGCCAACTCGACCTCGTCGCCGCAAGGCTGCTCGTCGCCTTGTGCGCGAGCGGCGGCAGCGAGCGGCATCGGCGAGTCCTGCACACTGCGCTCGTGCGCATCGCCCGCCGCGACCGCCTGCGACTCGTCTTCATCGCCGTGGGCGGCCCGCCACGCCTCTTCCTCCGCGTCCGCATCCTCGTCGCCGCCGTCGGGCTCGTCCAGCCCGTCCTCCTCAATGCGCGAGACGCGCACCTGGCTCTCCTCGTCCATCTCCTCCTCCTCGGGCAGCGCCTCCATCTCCATCATCTCCGGCCCATCCTCGTCCTTCACCTCACCCTTGACCCCTCCTTCCGCGGCCGCCGTCGTCGAAAGCCACCCCTTCATGCCCTTCCTCTCCGCATCGCGCCCATCCGCGCGCCACAGCGCGTCCTCGTCCCCACCAACGATCCGCTCGCGGACGAGGTCCGCGCACGCAGAGATGACGAGCTCCTGCGCCGGGAAGCAGTACGACGGCGCGAGGTACGTCGTGTCGAGGTAGATGGCGTCGAGCTTTTTGAGCGTGCGGTCGGGGAGGGGGTCCGTCCACGGGAGGGAGGACGACGACGAGGAGGAGGTGCGCCGGGACATGGAGGCCGAGGAGGGGAGGCGCAGGGAGGGCGGCGTGGGCGTCGACATGCAGGGGTGGAGGATGTGCTGAGGCGAGGCGCGGAAGTCTGCAGGCGTAACGGGAGGAAGGTAAGCGACGTGCGCATTACGAAGGAGCCCGAACCCGCGGCGAGCGAAAGAGCAAGCGTCAAGTGCGCAGGACGTACCGCCGCAGTGGAGGTAGCGGAAGATGCGGTTCGGCGTCTTGCTGTAGGGCGACTTCGGGTCGGTGTGCGGACCCTCGAAGAGGAAAGGACCGAGCCGGGGCAGCTGCAGTCGCCACCGACTTCCAGCGTCAGCACCTTCCAAGAGAGGCGGACCGCAGACGCAACGGCGAAAGGCGGACGCACTGGTTCGCGTCGATGAGGGTCACGTCGATCCCGGCGACCTTGACGGTCGTGTCGAGCGGGAGCGGGTGCAGCCACTCGTCCTTGACGCCGAGCTTGAGCTTGATGAGGTTGATGGTCGTCTGCGAGGCGTAGATGGGCCCATGCGACCACGAGGAGGAGAGCTGCTGGTAATGGTCGGCTACGGGCGAGAGGCGTGAGCGAGACGGAGAAGGAGGTGAAGGAGAGCGGCGCACAGTGCGCATGCGAGAGGAAGTAGCCCTTGCAGCCGGGGATCTTGCCGTACTTGAAGGCGTCGACGGTGATCTCGAGACCGTCGATCCACCTGCGGGATGAGGCGTCAGCGATCGCTCACGCACGCAGCCATCAGCATCGCGCGATTCGAAAGAGAGAGCTAGACGCGCGACGCACTTGTAGAACGGGACCTTCTTCTCCTCGCCCTTTGGCCTGCGCCCCTTCTGCCGGTCCGCCTCCTCTGCCGCCTTCCACTGCTTCGTCTCCGCGTGACCCGCCATGAGCGCAGTAAACGCGTTCGGGAGTGACGAGAGGAGCGAGACGGGCGCTTTGCCCTTGCCCTTCGCATCGGTCGCGGAGGAGGAGGTCGAGGGTGCGGGGGAGGCGGAGGGCGGGGCACGGGAGAAGAGCCGCGAAAGGGGAGCGAAGAGCGACTGAGCGGGGGCGGAGGTCGAGGTCGAGGCGCCGACGTTCGAGGGCGTGGCTTCGGTCGAGGCGGAGGACGAGAGGCAGGACTCGACGTGCGCATCGCGCTTCTGCAAGTCGGGGGCGAGGCACGAGCGTCAGTGTTGACTCGTGAGTAGCGAGAGCAGCGCCACTGGCGATGTGCGCACCTTCTTCGGCAGCGTCTCAAGCAGGAGCTTGCAGCCGGGGCAGGTTGGGCCCTCCGAGACGACGAGGACCTCGTCGTCGCTGCCGCATTCGCAGCCCGTGAAGCCTGCTGGTGCGTCACCTGCGCCTTCTGCCCCGCCCTCGTCGTCCGTACAGCCGTCAAACGGATCCTGCTCAGCGGGGTCGTCGAGGCGCGACTGCGCGTTGAGGAGGTTGGCGATGCCCTCGGGGCCGTCGTCCAGCGCTACCGGCCCGGCAGGCGCGTCCTCGCCCTCCTTCTTCGCCTCTGCGGCGTCCATATGCGCGGGCGCATCAATGCACCCGCGCTGACGCCGCCAGTCGCGCCGTCCTCCCTCATCCAGTCCTCCTCCTCGAGCATAACGCGCTTGGCGGGCGTCGCGCTCACGCTCGGCGCCGCTGGCGGCCGCGGCAGGATGACCTCGAGGGCATCCTCGTCGCTCGAGTCGCTCAGGAGCGCGAGAGTGCCGAGGTTGCGGGTGTCGGGGACGAAGGGTTTCCGGGCCTTCTTCTTAGTGCCGCTCTTCTGTGCGGAGGAGGTAGCCTTGCCTTTGGCCTTTGCGCTGCCCGTGCGCTTCTTGGGCTTCTTGCTCGAGGGGGCGGGGTCGGCGGAGGAGGCGGTGCGCTTGCGGATCGGGGTCTGCGTCGACGGCGTCGAGGAGCGGAGGTACGTGTCAAGCGTGGCTGGAGGCGCCATCCACGGCGTATGGCAGCTCGAGCAGCTCGGAAGCAGCTCGCGAGCAAAGTGGCGGATGTCAAGCCTTCGCCTCGAGCGACGTCGTCGGGCGGGGTTGCCCAAGGCCACAACCGCTCTCCTCGCTGTATGGACTTAGACTTTCGCTTAACGTACTCAGGGCAGCCTGTTTGGGGTGCAGTGGCAGTGGCAGCTCCTCCCGCGCTGGGCTCATCTCGCTTGCTTTCTCATCGCCCGCTCGCGCGTCCGCTCGAGCTTCTCGCGCTGGCTGGCCCTGCTCACCGGGTAGCTCATACTGTGACCTCTTAGCTGGCTCTACGACCTGCACCGTTGCTTTTCAGCTCGCCTAGTGTCTTGTCGGACGGATGGCGACCCCTTCGAGCGCCGCGTTCGCCTCGAGGGACCCGCCAGCTTCTCGTCCTGTCATCCTGCTGCCGCTCACGCCCCACCAGCGGTGCAACAGGTGCTTGACGAGGCTCCCGCGCCGAGACGACGCCGCTTGTACCTCCGTTAGACCTACTCCTTCCCACCCCAGCCGCTCACGAGTGCTCGCTTCCGCTCGGCCCGCTCCCCGTCACTGGGAACCGATGCGCTCTGCGCGAGCCTACACGCCTGAAGCTCGTCGGAGCGCAACGCGGAAGATGCTAATGGCACGACAATGCAGTTCAACCGATCGAGAGGAGGCAGGGGTATCAAGAGTGCGAGAGGCGGAGGAAGTCTAATGCTAGGACACGAGGGAGGCGGGTGGCGTTGGGGAGGCGAGGAGCGCGGAACAGAGGCGAGAAGGAGTGGGCGGACAGGAGGGGAGCGCGGCGAGGTGAGGGAGAGGAGACAGGAAGGAGAGGAGACGGGAGGGAGAGGAGACGGGAGGGAGGGAAGACGAGCCGGAGGGGAGACGGGAAGAAGGGAAGAAGGGAGAAGACGAAGAGGAGGAGGGCGAGTGCGAAAGAAGGCGTCGGTGGTGGGGACGGCAAGAACGACGGTTCAAGCCGGTTGACAACCCTCGCAAACGGGCGGGCACAGCCAAAAGCCGTCGGTGGTGGGGACGGCTCGAACGAACAACAAGGTCGAGTCGAGCCGGTCGCGGGGATGGCGTGCGTGGTAGGCGTCGGTGGTGGAACGTCGAGAGCGAACGGAAGACTCGCTCACGACGGTTGACAGCCTTGACGGGTCGAGGAGGGGCTATGGACGAGGAGAGCGGGCGACGGAAGTCTGCGGGCGGAGATGTGCAGCGGGTCAGCGTGGGTGAGCTGGAGAAGCGAAGGAAAAGTCCGCACCACCTACTCCTCGTTTGAGCCCAGCTCCTTGACGTGGTCCTTCTCCTCCTGGTCCTTCTCCTCCTTCTCCTCCTCCTCCTCCTCCTCCTCTTCCTCTCCTCCTCCTCGTCGTCGTCCTCGTCCGACTCGCCCTCGACCGATTCGCCCTCGACCGATTCGCCCTTGTCCGACTCGCCCTCGTCCGGCTCGCCCTCGTTCGACTCGCCCTCGTCCCACTCGCCCTCGTCCTCCGCTACCCTCCTTCAGGGCAGGCGACCGAAGTCTGCGGGCGGCGAGACGAAGCGGGTCAGCGTGGGCGAGCTGGAGAGGTGAAGGAGAAGCACGCACCAGCTACTCCTCGTCCGAGCCGAGCTCCTCGAAGCGGCCCTCCTCGTCACCCTCGTCGTCACCCTCGTCCTCCTCCGGACCCTCCTCCGAACCCTCCTCCTCCGAACCCTCCTCCGAACCCTCCTCCGAACCCTCCTCCGACTCGCTGTCGTACTCAGCGAAGGCGCGCCCGCCCATCCCCGTCGGCGAGATATCCTCGCCGTTCGCGGCACCCCAGATGATCCTCTCCGCTCCCGCGCGGAAGAGGTCGTGCAGCTCCTGCATGGCCTTCGTGCGCACGGGAGGAGGGGGCGGGCCGCTCCTGCAGCGCAGCATGTTGCCGTCCTTGTCGTGCGCCTCGCGGATCTGCGGCGCGCGGCCCGACCCCGACGCAAGGGCGCGCGACGACGACGACGTCGGCGGCGGCGTGGCGCGGCGGCGGCCCTTCGCGGGCACAGGAGCGGCGGCGGACTTGGACTTGGGGCGGGCGCGGCGCTTCGCGGGAACGGGAGCGGCGGCGGAGCGCGCCGCGCGCGTGACGGCGCGCTGCGGGCGCGCGCTGCTCGGGCGGGGCGGGGCGGTCTTCTGCGTGCGCGTCTGCGGCGGCGGCGCGGGCGAGTCGTCCTCGTCGCTCGACTCCTCAGAGGAGCTCGACTGGGGGCGTCCTTGCGCGGGCGCGTGGTCGGCGGCTCGTCGTCGCTGTGCAGGTTGTCCTCGCTCGGCGGAGCGTCGACGACGGCGAGGGCCTCGCTCGCGCCCGAGCCGTCGTCGCGGCCCGAGTCGTCGCGGCGGCGGATTGTGCGCTCGCTGCACGACGGCGCGAGGACGGCGACGCCGTTCTCGCCGCCCTCGGGGCGGTCCTCGTCGTCCTCGTCCGAGTCGCTGTCGACGGCGGCGTCCTCGTCCGCAGCATAGTTGTCGGGAGGGCGGCGCGGCGCCTCGTCCTCGCTCGACGAGTCGACGTTGTCGCGGGCGGCGCGAAACGCGTCGAACACGCCCGTGCCGAGCGAGGCCGTCTTGTCGCCGCCGCAGCGCAGCTTGCTCGACGATGCCTCGTGGTTGGCGTGCGAGGTCTCGCCCTCGTTGCTCGTCGCGCCCGCGTCGCCCGCGGCCTCGCAGGCGCCCGACTCGTCTCGGCGGACGCCGAAGTTGGGGAGGGTGTAGGTCGAGGGGGAGAACGAGCTGGTCGGGGCGGTGCTGGGGGTGGTGAAGCGGTCCGAGGTGGCGAAGGAGCAGAACGGGCTGCAGTCGAAGGGGTGCTTGGTCAGCGGGAGGAAGCGAGGAGAGAAAGGGAAGGAGACGCACCTCGAGAGGCCGGCGAACTTCGCCCAGCCGCCAGGAGGCGGCGAATCGAGCGTGTTGGCAAGGACCGGCGAGGGGCTCGTGTCGTGCACGATCGAACTCGGGCGGAACGCCGTCGTCGTCGTCGACGACTCGGCCGTGTCGGCCTTGCGCTTCTTCTTCGACGATGGGCCTACGCTGCGCTCCTCGTCGAAGGTGTCGTCTGCGGGGCGCCTGCGATCGAGAACGAGCTGGTGAGCACGCGCGAGGAGGAGACGGAGAGGGACGCATGAAGACGCACTTCTTGCTCGGCGTGTCGAGCGTCCTTTGGCTCGAGCTCGCCCTCGGCGAACCCGCCTCGTCGCCGTCCTCGGACGCGGAGCTCGGGCTCGGGCTCGCGCCGTAGTCGGCGCGGTCGATGGGGGCTGCGGCGTCTTCTCAACCGGCGCAGGCGTGCTCGCGACGGGCGCGGGCGCGGGCGGAGGCGTGAAGGCGCGGGCCTTGCCCTTACCCTCGTAGGTCGGCTCGGCGTCCTCGGCGGGATCGCTTATGAAGGGGGAGCTGCAGGGAGGCGGGGAGGGGGGAGGCGAGTGTGAGCGGCGGAAGGGAGAGCGAAGAGACGGCACGACGCACTGTACAAACGGGAGGCTCGCCTCCTCCCAGAGCTGCGGGTCGTAGGGCTCAAAGTCGCCGAGTTCGCGCTCGTAGTCGAGGTACGAGATGGGCGCCAGCGGGACCTGTTCCTTGACCTTGAGGTAGAGGCGCGTCGCGCGTGACGCCACCTTGAGCTCGCCGTTCATGGTCGGGCCTGACCGGAGCTTCTCGGCGAGATAGGCCTCGAGCCGCCTGCGAGTGTAACAAGGAGATCAATACGGGACAGGCGCTGACAAGGAAAGAGAAGGGGCGCACTGGTCGCGCCTCGAGTCCTCGATGCGCTCGAGGATCTCCTTGCTAATCATCGCGACGCGCGTCGCCTCGTCACTGCGAGCAGATTCATTGTGGTAGAGTTAGCAGAGTCTTTTCGAGCGATGCGAGAAAGCAAAGGCGCACGCAGACGTCGCGGCCGTATCGCTGCACGGGTGCTGGTGCGCCGCCTCGCTCGAGAGCGGGGCTGGACGAGTTGCCGTCGTCGGTTCCCTCGGTGTACTCGACGACGGGTGTCTCCTGGGCGGCCTCGGCGATGGGCGTCTCGTTGTTGGTCGCGACGCTGGGCGTCTCCTCCTCGGTCTCGACGATGGGCGTCCCGTCGTTAGTCGCGATGCTGGGCGTCTCCTCCTCGGTCTCGACGATGGGCGTCTCGTTGTTGGTCGCAACGCTGGGCGTCTCCTCCTCGGTCTCGACGATGGGCGTCCCGTCGTTAGTCGCGATGCTGGGCGTCTCCTCCTCGGTCTCGACGATGGGCGTCTCGTTGCTGATTGCGACGATAGGCGCCTCCTCGCTGGTCTCGGTCGCGTGGCTGCGCACGGAGAGGGAAAGTCAGCGTGGGAGGAGAAGAGAGCGCGAAGAGGAGCGCACCCGGTAACCTCCTGCGAAGACTCGGCCTCGCTGATCACGTCCGAGTCGTCGCTCTCGTCGGCGGTCTTGGCGGGCGCCTTCTTGGTCTTGCGGATCGAGGTGCGGACCCGGACGATGATGTCGAAGACGTGCTGCGAGGGGCAGCCGCGGCTGCGAGCGCGATGTGCCCATCAGTCTCGGAACAAGTGGAGGATGGACAGAGGCGTACCGGCGGGGCAGGCTCGTCTTGAAGCGGCGCGGGGAGCAGACCGGCGAGACGATGACCGTGACCTTGATGACGGCGGGGACGGCATCGCAGCAGCTGCGAGTGGCCCACGCGGTGTCAGTGAGGGTCTTGGAGAGACTGGGAGGCGGCACGCACGCCTTGGGGGCCTTGGGCGACTCGGTCGAGAACGACTCGCCGATGTGGGGGCGACGGGACGTCGAGCGGCTCCTGCCGCCACGGGGCTGCGAGCCGTTCCCTCCTGCATCGTTGAGCGTGTGCAGCGGGGGGGCGGAGGCGGCGCGGGGGTCGGACGACGACGACGGCTCGGGCGGGGGCGACTGGGCGGAGCGAGAGGAGGGGTGGAGGGAGTTGTCGTCTGGTGCTGTTGACTGTGAAGAACGGTCGTCCTTGAGCGGAGGCATCTTGGCGACGAAGGGGGAGGGGGAGTGAGGTGAAGGAAGGAGAGAGGGAGAGCGCTCCCGAGGGCGCTTTTATACCCGCAGCGACGGCCGTCTCAACTGGGTGCAGTCACCGCCCGCCATCACGCGCGCGCCCGCCTTGGAGACTGCGAACACCTTGCCGCCTCTCGCAGGTAACTCGGGGCGGTCGTGGCTTGTGCAGCACGTTCGAGACGCGCGTTGACGACGGCTCCTCCTCCTCCTCCTCAGCCGCTCCTTCGCCCTCCCCAGGCTCCACCTCCCTCCCTCCGCCTCCTGCCCGCGCCCATAGCACCCTGCAGAGCTCAGCAACGTCTCTATACTCAGCGCAGTCGAGCAAGCCCGGCGTGCAGCGTGCAGAGGGCCGTTCTGATCCGCCCAAGGCGGGCATCGGCGCCGCACCCGCCATCACGCGCTCCCGAGCTCGCCCTGAGCGAGCAAACTCGGGAGCCCATCGGGGCTGTGCGGGTAGAGTCGACTCTGGAAACAGAGCTCCGGGAGCGTCGAGACGAGATAGCGCGCAGGCGGACCTCGACGTCGAACGGCTCGAGGCGCTGAGCTGGGCGCTGTACGGCACGCAGTACTTGATGAGTCGTGCTTGGACCGGCGGTGCGAGCAACCTCCTCCTCCCTTGCAAGGCTTGACAACGGGGCGGCGCGACGGTGTCGGTGGTCGCGATCGGCAAAGATG
This sequence comes from Rhodotorula kratochvilovae, assembly GCA_019926025.1. NCBI lineage: Eukaryota > Fungi > Basidiomycota > Microbotryomycetes > Sporidiobolales > Sporidiobolaceae > Rhodotorula > Rhodotorula kratochvilovae. Next base: position 10,508 of record JAHSUG010000020.1, on the reverse strand, counting down.
CGCGTGATTCCGCGCGACGATCTGCGCGACGTCGAAAGGGCACTGTCGATTGCGTTGAGCGTGTTTGCAGCCTTGTACTTGCTGCGGCTTGACGAGGAGAGCTTCATCACGTCGAGGGAAGCGAGCGGAGCAGGGAAGAAGCGGATCGCAGCGGGAGAAGCGCAGGCGCGGGGGTCCTTCTCCAGGGACGGTCTCGGACGAGGGCACGGATACCAGCATGCGGTCTGCGCGGTGCGGCGGGATGTCGACGAGGGCGAGCCAGGCGAGATCGCGGTTGGCGTCCTCGCCGACGCGTTCGCCGCGATGCACATTAAAGTGAGCCTCGCCGTCGTCACCATTGCACTAGCCGCGTCGATTAACCCCGCCCTACGCGTCCGCAGAGCCTCAAGGTCCGCTCCCCGCCCCGCCCCTCCTCGACGCGCCGATGAACGCTCGCCCACGCTGTGTGAGATGCTGGTAAGCGCTGCGAGCAGGTCGAGCGCGCACACAGCGGTCACCTCCCTATCGTGCACTCTTGCACGCTCGCCGGCGCGCTCGAGTCCTCACCTGCTCCCGCTCGGCAGCGCATCCTCGCACAGCCAGCACGAGACCGCGCGTTGATCTGTCTACACGCCGCTAGTCCTGCTCCATCCAGCTACACGCGCCCCGCTCCGCGCGCCCCTCCCGCCCTGCTCCAGTCCTCCAGCCCCCTTCCGCTCCCGCTCCCGCTCCGCGCCCTCCCGCTCGCCGCTAACCCCCGTTCTCCCGCCATGCCCACCTCGAGCATCGCCGCCCTCGCCGGTGCGCGCGGCAGCCGCACCCCGTGCCGCGTGATCAGGTCCGCGAAGGCCGAGCGCGCAGGCACCGCGAACGGCGACGGCTCGTCCTTCTCCGCCGACGCGAACGCCACTGCGGGGGGTGGTGGTAGCGGAGGCGGCACGGAGGAGCGTACCGGAGGGCGGAGAACCGCCCGCGCTGGCTTGCGCGGGAGGCGTGGGCCCGTCGGTGGTGGAGTGCGGGGTGGCGATGCTGCAGGGGCGGATGCGGGATCGGGGGCAGCGCGGTGCGGAGACGGCGAGGAAGAGGTCGAGGGGGAGGGGCTGGAGGCGAAGACGGGTAGGGAGGAGGAGCGGACGTGTCGCCGAGAGAGAGGGCCGGACGGCGGCGGAGCAGTGGAAGCGGAGGGGGCGAGTGCTGTAGACGAGTGAAACGTGAGCCTCTCATGCCGGATACAGACGCAGACACGCGAGTACTCGACCATCGAGCCACCTGATCGCGCCGCGGGAGGGCTCGAAGAGAGAGACGCAGACGCACCCTCCCTCTCTGGCACCTCCTCACCGCGCTCCAGAGCCACATCTCCCTCCCGCTCCTCAATCCCCCCAAGCCCGCGCGCTCGCCGACGGCGCTCGCCCGCGCGCGGTAAAGCCTCTCGGCGAGGCGGCGTTCGAGCGTGCGCAGGACGAGCGACTCGATGAGGAGGGCGTCCGGCCCCACCGAGGGTGGGGCGGGAGAGGAGGACGCGGGGGAAAGGATGGAGAAGAACGACGGCGCAGCCGAGAGCCGAGGAATGCTTCGCTCCTGCACGGGCGAGCGCGCGCTCGCGCCCGCATCCGCCGCAGAGCGGGTGTACCGCCTCGAGAGGGGCGCGAGCGGCGGCGATTGCGGGTGCGGGAACACAGGCGCGGAGAGAGCGCGGATCGAGGGCGAGCGGCCGCGCCGCGGTGGAGTGGAGGAGGGGGAGGGGACGCGGCGCGAGCGGCGAGGGGCGTATGGGGTCGGAGCGGGAGCGCGCGGGAGAGGGGCGGGGCTGCGTTGGCGCCTGCCGTGGTGGGGACGGCGCAGGGAGCGGCGGGAGCGGCTTGACGAGGTACAGGAGCGCGCCGTCAGAGGCGCTCCTCGCGTGCCCGCCGCTGCTCCGTCGGCCGTCCTCGCGCCCCTCTACGCGCCGCCGCTCGCGCATCACCTCCTGTCGCGCGCCTCGCGCAAGCGGACCCGCCGCGATGGCTAGCGGGACGTCGTCGTGGCAGCCGGAGGGCGGCTGGATGACGGCGAGCACCGGCCGCTGCGGCACGAGGTCGACGAGGCTCGGCTTGTGCATGCGCTTGGGCGAGAGGGGCTTGGGGATGCGTTTCGGCGGCGAGGGCGAGGGGAAGGCGGCGTAGACGGGGAGGTTGAACGACGGCATCTCCGAGTCGCGGGAGGAGGGCGAGGAGTGCGCGTTCGACAGCGGGCGTTTCGGCGGGCGAGGCGTTCAGCCTGGTGCGCGCTGGTTAGCGCGCACGACGTGGCGGAGCGTGGAGAAGAAGAAAGGCACACCCCGAGCCTTCGGACTCTGCGCGGAGGCTGACGCTCCTGTCCACGCCTGGTGCGCGGCGCAGGCGGAAAAGGCGAGTCTAGCTGCGCGCAGACTAGCTCAAACGAGCGTGGAAGTGAGATCTAGGTAGCCTGGTGATGGAGGAGAGCTGGGCGAGAGGCGCGAGAAAGAGGCGTGAGAAGCCGAGTGGAGAGGAGGGAGGGGTCGTGCGGCGAGGTCGGTGCGGGGCTGTGGAGGAGGACGCGCATGGTCGCGCATTTTCTGTCTGCGACGCTCGACCGCAATACACGGACGTTGCGTGTATAAGCGACAGCGCATCTCACAGTGTGACGGCGTCGAGGTTGCGAAGGCGCGAGTCGAGTGAAGCGGTGGCAGTTCGAGCTTCGAGACAGCTGACGAAAGCGGGCAACACGGAGGAGAAGTACGCTCTCTGAGTCGCTTTCTGCGAGGAGCAAGGGTCAGCGTGAGGAGACAGAGGGAGACGAAGGAGACGCACCTGCAGCCCTGCTCTCCCTCGTCCTCCTCGCAACCGTCACCGTCCGCTAGAGCCCCTCCGGTCCTCCTCGTCCACACCCGCTCCGTAAGATGCTCCGTGAAGAGCGGGAAGGCGATATGTGCGATGCTGTTGCTGTACTTTTGCGTGTCGAGAGAGGCGATAGACGGGGAGGGGAAGATCTACAGATGGCCGCCCTTGCGCTCCTCGAGGCTCTTGACGATGAAGAGGGACGAGTCGAGGAACCGGTCGACGCAGTTGGCTGGATACGAGCACGGAGAACGAGGTCAGCGCTTCGAGGGCGAGTCGGAGGAAGGGGGAGCGGACGCACTGAGGCAAGCCTCCTCGCCGCGGCTGAAGCGTGCTCCGGGCTGGCTCTTGATGCAGCTGCTCGTCGTCGATGCAGTCCAGGTGAACAGGGCGGGCGGAGAGAGGTCAGCGGAGACGCGAGGCGATGAAGGCGGGAGAGGGGCGCACAGGTCCCAGCAGCGGTCGGTGAAGGCGTGCACCTGGGTCTGGAGGGCCGCCTTGGTCTGCTCCTGCGCGAGGAACGTCTGCAGCTCCCTCTGCGCACGCGAGCGACCCGAGATGTCAGTGGCTTCCGGCGAGGAGGAGGAGGAGGAGTGGGAGCGGGACGGACGCGGGTCGCCTCGTCGAACTGGTCGAGGCCCTGCTGCGCCTGCTGCTGCTGCTGCTGAGGTGCCGACATCGTAGCTTGTGGGAAGGTAAGCGGGGGAATACAACCTCGAGTAAGGAACGGGATTCCTTTTCGCAGAGTCCCCACCTCCGCTCCCGCCCACTACGCTCGGCGGACCCGCTGTACCGCCCAGTCACTCGGCCAGGCTCAGGCGAGCACCCTCGAACGAGCCCCGCCTCGCCGCGGGCCCTCGCCGCCGCGCTCCTCCCCCGCCTCGTCGCCCGCCATGGCAGACGCGCGCCCACAGCCGCAGGGCAGCGCGCACCCGCACCCACACGCCATGATGAGCTCAGACGAGCTCGACTGGCTCGTCTACAGCTACCTCGAGGAGAGCGGTCAGTCCCCTCGCCTCCTCCCTCTTGTTGTGCGCGGCCTTTCCCACGCGGGCACGCGCTGCCAAGGCGTGCGGCTGCTCGCGAGGGGTTGGCAGGGGTGCTGCAACCACGCCCGAGGTGGAACTAGCGGTTCATGTCGCGAGTTGCGGGCGGGGGGCGCCGCTCACCGTGGTCGCGTCGCACGTCGTCCCGCCCGTCGTGTGCCCTGCCCACCGCGCTCAAGCCCGCCGTGCGACCGCTCATACTGACGAGCACACCTCCCTCTACCTCCAAAGGCTACCACCACACCTCCTTCTCGCTCCTGCACGAGTCCGCCCTCGCCGGACCCTCGACCTCGTCCGCCTCCTCCGCCGCGCCCTCGCCCCAGCCGAACGGCCGCGCGACCTCCTCCGCCCCGGGCAGGAATCCCGTCATGGACCACGTCGTTCCGCCGGGCCACCTCATCCGCCTGCTCCAGAAGGGCCTCCTCTACCTCGAGGCGGAGGCGCGCTACCGCGGCGTGAGTCTGCGCGTGCGCGCTTTCCGCGTCCCTCTCATTGAGGCTGGCGATTGCGTTCTGCGGGCAGCCGTACTCACGCTCCCCTCTCCGCAGGACCCGCCCAACCCCCCTCCCCGCCTCGTGGGGTACCCCATCCCCTCCTCCCTCCCGCTCCCCCCACTGCCGAAATACGTCCCGTCGCCCGCGCCTCCGGCCGCGCCGACCCCGACCCGACACCGACGCCGCCCGCCTCGACCGCCGCGGCGGACCCGAAGGGCAAGGGCAAGGCGAAGGAGCCGCCTGCGACGCCCGCGCCGGCGGCGTCTACGTCTGCCGCGCCTGCACCTGCGGCCGTGCCCGCGGCACCGGCGCCGAAGCGCAAGGCGGAGACGGCGCCCGTAGCGGTCGCGAACGCTGAGGAGCCTGCGGCGGAGGCGAAGCGGCCGCGCACGGCGAGTGCGGAGACTGCCGCGACTGCGGCGGCGGGCAAGAAGGGGAAGGGGAAGGAGCGCGAGAGGGAGGGTGCGGTCGAGAAGGAGAAGGAGCGGGAAAGGGCGCAACGGGCAAGGAGAAGGCGAAGGAGCGGGAGAAGGACGCAGAGGGCGATGTCGCGATGGAGGACGCGTCCTCTGCGCCTTCTACCGCTGCGCCTCCGCCACTGCCGGCGAAGACGAAGGACGCCGCTGCCCCGAGTGGGAAGGGCAAGGAGCGCGCGGTGTCCTCCGCCCCTTCTGCGGCGCCGCAGGTGGGGTCGACGAAGCGCGAGCGCGAGAAGGACGACCTCCGGCCGCCGCCGGCGAAGAAGTCCGCCTCGTCCGCCGCAGGCCCAGCCGTATCCTCCTCCTCATCTGCGACGGCGAACTCGTCCGCGACTGCGGCCGCGGTCGCGGCAGGGGCGAAGCGCTCCGCCTCGCCGACCGTCGCGCGCAAGGCGAAGCCCTCGTCCGCCTCCTCCGTCGACGCGCCCGCGACGCCCGCGCCCGCGCCCGCGCCGCAGAACAAGTTCCGCATCACGACGACGACCAAGACGGTGACGACGCCTGTGCCGGTCAGCGCGGGCGCGGCGGCGGCACTCGCCGCGCAGCAGCAGCAGCGGAGGCGCGGATCGGGGGACGCGGATGGCACGCCGGCCGCGGGGGCGGGGGCGAAGAAGGCCAAGCCGAAGGAGGAGGAGGCGCCGACCCCGGGCGGCGGGCTCGGGAAGAACGGCGCGGCGGGGCCGAAGAGCCCGAGCAAGGGCGCCGCGAGCCCGCTCAAGGCTGCTGGGAGCTCCGGGGCGGTGGTGGGCGGGAAGGAGGTCGATCTGAAGGGCGTGAGGGTGCTCAAGTGCGAGGATAAGGAGGTCATCAAGCTCAAGGGGCACACGCAGATGGTGCGCTTTCGCTTTCTCTCGCGTGTTGGGTCGGATGCGCTGACCACTCTCGCTCCGGGCACGCAGAAGGTCCAACCATGCGCGTTCAACTCGAAGGTCCCGTCACTGCTCGCGACGGGTGGCGCGGACGGGACGTGTCGCATCTGGGACGTCCCGTCGAGCGCGCCGAACCCGCCCGTCGTGACCGAGCGGATGAAGTGCAAGCACCCGTCGTCGTCCCGGCGCGTCGACATCACGGCCGTCGCGTGGGACCCGTCGGGCTCGCTCCTCGCGACCGCGACCGAGGACGGGATCGCGCGGATCTGGACCGTCTCGGGCGACCTGCACCTCGTCCTCTCGATGCACCAGCGGAGTATCTCGGCGATGAAGTGGAGCCCGGGCGGGACGATGCTCCTCACGGCGAGCCTCGACCAGACGGTGTGCCTCTGGGAGGTGAGCAACGGCAAGGTCCGCCAGCAGTACTCGACGCACTCGGACCAGGTCCTCGACGTCGACTGGAACGACGACGGCCTGTTCGCGAGCACGAGCTCCGACCGCATGGTCCACCGTGCGTACCTCCCTCTCCCTCGTCTCGCCGCTCGAGAGCTCACGTCCGCTCGCGCACCCACCGCAGTCCTCTCAACTACCCGTCCGACGCCGCTGCACCGCTTCCGCGGGCACCGCGACGACGTCAACGTTGTCAAGTTCTCCCCCTGCGGGACGCTCGTCGCGTCCTGCGCAGACGACACATCCGTCCGTGTCTGGTCCCTACGCAACATCGGCCCGATCGCGCGCGAGATCGCGGCGAAGCCGACGAGGAAGGGCGATGGCGCGCGGAAGATCGACAGGGACGCGGAGGACGGTGGTGGAGACGGCGTGTGGGTGCTCGAGGGGCATGGGAGCGACGTCCACCAGGTTGCGTGGCACCCGACTGCGGGGAAGGAGGGCTCGGATGGCCCGCGGCTGCTCGCCTCGTGCGTCTTTCTCTCCTCTCCTCATCTTGTGCGCGCGCTGACAAGGGAGCGCAGCTGCTCATTCGACTCGACCGCCAAGCTGTGGGACGCCGATGCGGGGACGTGCCTCTACACGTTTGCGCGCGCGAGCGACTTTGTCTACTCCATCTCGTTCGAGCCGACACTGGGGCGGTACCTCGCGACGGGGAGCAACGACGGCAGGCTCGACGTCTGGCGCGTAAAGGTGCGCTCTCTCCTCTCCTCTCTCTCTCGCTCTCTCGGAGGGGTGCTGATGCTCTGCGTGTGTGGCAGGACCACGCCCTCCTCGCCGAGTACACGCACTCGGGCGAGATCTACGAGTTGACCTGGCACCCGCACGGGAAGCAGCTCGCCGTCTGCGGCGGCACCGAGGAGGTCGCCGTCGTCCCGCTGCTGCTCGGGCCGGGCGCGGCGGCGCAGTAGTCCTGTCGTGGCGGAGGAGCGCTTTACTTGCAACGGAGCGCGGCGTGCATGTGCAGAGTGTGAGTCGCACTGGGAAGGAGAACACTGCGAGCGGAGGGGGACTACGCGAAGGACACGTCAACGAGAGGCGGCGAGAGGCGACGGGGGTTCCGGCTACGGATCCGCGAGGAACCTGAGCAGCTCGCCGCGCTGCTGCTCAACCGTTCCCTCGCCCCGCCCCGACGTCGCATGAGTGCGCCCTCGTGCAACACGCTGATTTCCGTTCGCGCCACCGTACAAGCTCGTTCATTTCTACACTCGCGCGCCCCTGTCGCGCTATACCAGCCACCCCCTGCACTCGACCTTCGCCTTCAGCCTCCACATCCCGCCGTTCTTGCCCTCCCGCCCAACGAGCTCGTCCCGCAGCGACTCCCACTGGACGAAGAACCGGTCCACGAGCGGTCGTACGAGCCGCGCCGAGAGCGAGATGCGACGCGTCCGCGCGAGGGACTCGATGTACACGAGTGCGGGCGAGGGGAGGGCGAGAAGCTGTGCCCGTACATTGGGTGTCTCAGCGCGCGGACAGAGGGGAAGGCGGGAGAGGACGTACGCGAGGGAGGAACGCCGCGCAGGTGATGGGTACGCAGCTGCCGGGTCCGTTGAGCAGGACGAGGTCGGCAAAGACTCGCCGTTGGGAAAGAAGCGGTGCGAGGGTGATGTGCCAGAGGCAGTAGGCGACCGAGTACAGTGTTGTGAAGGGTGATGTGAGGTAAGACTGGTGTACTCGCCGTGCGCGCGGAATGCAGAGGATGCGGAACTGCGGGGGAGGTGGTGGGGGAGGTTAGCTGGATCGACCTCGAGGAGCTAGCGGGACGCACCTCGCCCGACCCGAAGCTCTGCTCGAGCTGCAGCGCCTTTGCCTCGCTGAGCGCGTCGCCCGACGAGATGATCCAGACTCGGCGGGAGAACCGGCGCCAGTCGAGGTGGGCGACGAGGCGCATCATCTCGGCCGTGTGGCCGCCTGCGCGCGCATGTGTGGTTAGCTAGAGCCTCTCTGAGGAGGGTGCAGACACTCGCACGCACCGGAACCGAGGAAGACGGCGAGGGTGGCCTCATCAGTTGCTCGTCGCGTTGGGGGGCGGTTGTGGGTGCGGATGAGGACGTGAAGCAAGCGCGCGGCTGCCAGGGTGGCTAGCAAGACTATCGAGATCACCGCAAGCAGTAAAGAGCGGCTGGCGTGCATGGCATGGTGGGGCGAGGAGCGAGAGCCGCGAGATGTGGGGCGGAGCAGGTCAGGAGGAGCGAGCACCGCATCGTGTGCCAGGGCAGCGGTGGGAGGGCTCTTACTGGGACTGTGTTAGTCCTTCGAGCAAGTCCGATCACTGCTCTGGTGAAGTTGCGAGTGCGCGCTCCTCGAGGACGAGGCGGCCCGTCCGCGCAGACAGGAGCCCGCGCCGCCGTCGCTCGTCTGCCTCGTTCGCTTCACTTGCACGGCAAGTGCGTCTCGGCGAGTAGGTCAGAGCCTCAGAGCAGGTCGCTGACTGCCCTATTCCGCGCGCAGCCCCTCCCCGCGCTCTCGTTCGTCGTCCTCGCGCCTCATCAGTCCGCAGGCACCTCCTCACTCACCCGCACGTTTGCCTCCTCGTACCCGCTGTACAGGTCTAACGACCCTCACGACCTTACGACTCACGACTCTCACGACTCTTACGCTACCTTCCGCTCCCCTCGACCTCCCCTTCTGGCCCCGCGTCACGACCCCCCCTCCCCCCGCACATCCCCCTTCCTTCTGATCCCGAGAGATGTGGTGTGACAACTGTCCGCACCGCCACTGCAGCCTGGATGTGCAGCAGGAGCGCGCCGCGCGACCAGCTGCACAAACGGCAGGACCTGACCCTCTCGCTCCCGCAGGCCTCCTGATCTTCCCCCTCCGCCCCGGCGCGATGGCCCTCGCGACCCTCATTGCGGCCTACAGCATCGCTGGCGGTGCGTTCATGTCGTGTTTTTCAGCCCCGGCACTCTCCCAAATCCACGCGCATCTCGCTGACCCGTTCCTGCACGGTGCTCCTCCCACCGCACCACAGGCATTGTGCTCTTCATGTACGGCCAGTTCCTCTGGCCGTCGGCGGACATCGAGGTGCCCGTCTACGGCGGCATTTCGATGGCCATCGGCGCGTGTTCGGTACTCCTCCTCCTCGCCTTCGCGAACCGCTCGAGGCGTGCGTCCCCTCCTGTGGCCTCTTGTTCCCCTTGCACCATCTGACGACGTCGATCGTTCAGTCTGGACGTCGGCGCTCTGCTTCCTCATGCCCTTCGTCATCGTCGTCTCGATTGCGCGCGCCGGGTGAGTGACTACATTCTCCCTCCGCCCACAGTTGGGGTGCTGACGTCTGCGCCCTGCCATACAGCATAATGGTCTTCCGCCTCGACTACTGTGCGCCCCTTTCTTCGCTCGTCCCGCCCGACATCATCCGCCGTGCTTCGCCCTGCCGTCGTTCACTCACGCCTGTTTTACCCTCCTCGCAGACCAGGAGCGCGTCATCTGGGAGTGCAACCACGGCGGTGCGTCGCGCTTCCGTGCTGTACCGGTGCCTGGCTGACTGGAGACGGCGTCCCTGCACCTTCCGCCCTCGCAGGCCAGCTTTACAATGCGACACTCGCGAACGACACGTCTTACAGCTCGGCGAACTACACGGGCGACACGATTCCGACCGGCTTCTGCAGGTGCGCCTTTGTCTCCTGTCTTGCCTCAACCGCCTCAAACGCGCGACCTCGCCCGCAGCTCCGGCTTCCATTCGCTGTACCTCGCGTTCGCCTTCGCGCTCTGCATCGACGTCCTCCTCCAGATCTACCAGTACTTCCTCGTGCGTCCCGGCTGTCTGTCCTGTCGACGACGGCCAGCCTGACGCGGCTCGGCACCCGCAGGTCTGGCGCTTCCGGGCGTTCCTCAAGCAGTACTACAGCCTGAAGGAGCGCAACAACGGTGCGCGTTCTCCTTCCGCTTGCTTTCAGTGTGACCGCTGACTCAGTATGCTGCCGCAGGCTTCTACATGCCGTGAGCTGCCTCGCGCCCCCTCCTCCCGTTCGTGCCATCCCTCCCCCCCGCGTTCTTTCCGGCCTCTCGCCCGCCTCGTCAAGGTTATCTAGTATTGTTAATGCCACGCTTGGGTACCTGCAACGCTTCATGTCGTCCTTCCCGCTTCACTTCGCAAGGACCTTCGCAACTTGCGAGACGGTCGAGGCAGTCGAGGCCTTCGGGCAGATCTTCCGGCTCGCAAGTCGCGCGTGTGCACTGAGAAGACCGCACTTCAGGACACGCCAAGCCCCGGAGAACTACGAAAGGGGGAGCTACGGAAGGGAACAACCAGAGGGGAATGTTTGCTCGCGCCTTACGCGCTCGCCGCGACCGTCTGCAGCTTGGCCGCCTCGCCCTGGACAGCCGCGCCGCCCTCCGACGACGACGCCGGCGC